>OY282640.1:64482921-65092921 GCA_958299015.1 Tetanocera ferruginea | reverse complement strand
ATTTAAGATTGTCACCACTTATAGAAGTTAATGTGTCCTAATATATAATTCCTGCACATTCTGGGCTCCTTTAACGTGCTTGTTTTTTTGTCTTTTTATTTCTTTATGCAGAACTCTTTGCGTTCCGACAACGGCGTTATTCCTCCGATTATATGACTGTTGTTTGAACGCTCAAAAGAATGCAGCGACTTTATTTTAATTAAAGATTGCTTTGAAAAAATTTAATTTTTTAAATTAAAAGTATTTCTATCCCGAGATAAATTTAATTTTATTTAGTTACCCCATGGTTGACATTTTTGTGGAATGGCCGTATAATGTAATGTATATATATATATTTATGTATATGTATATGTATATGTATATATAAAATGTAGTGTATTAGAGTTGAAATAATTCTTACTTTGTTAGGGTAAAGATAAAATAAAAAAATAAAAATAAAATAATGATTATAAAATAAAACAATAAAACTTAAAAATCTTCATTGTTTTCTGAATAGTGAAGAGCAATTTTTTGATTTATTTAGTACTTTTGAGCAGTATTTTAACACAATGATTTTTTTTCTTAAAATTTTTAAAAAATTTTTTTATCGGTTTCTGATATTTATTAAGCTATTCCTTGGTATCCGTGATTGTTTTTTAGGCAACAAATAATTTTTGGTGAGCACACAAAGTTCATAGTTTAAATAAATAAATTTAATTATTTATTACTTTTCACACTTTACTACGTGAAAGGTTCTCAAAGCCATGGCATAATCAAACCAGTGCTGCCGTTTTGCAATTTTGAATAGTAGTAAATTTCCTGTTTTTGGGGAGTATTTTTTAAATTTTAGGAGTACTTTAGTACTTGGAAATAATGACAAAAAATAATGATTGCAAAACAAACTTATAATGATATAAAATGTTATTATTTTCTCCTTTTTTTTAATGTTCCTTGTTATTTTGGAAGAGGAATTTAATTGTAGAGTAGTAGTACAATTGTAGTTGAATTTAATTATACCCAACCTTTACGATATATATTCCCTTATTAAATTAAGCTTTGAAAATTCCTTTCTGCAGTTGCATTGTCATGTGGAAAAGACAATATTTTGCTTAGTAATTGAAGGGTTTATTGCATAAACATGATAAGCCAAAAAAAACAATTTTTTAATAATCGCCTTTGAATCATTTAAAAAATGCATAATATAGACGTTGTATGTTGCCGTACTTTTAATACTTGGTACATGTTGCTTTTTGAAGCCTTTTATGAATAAAAGTGGAAATAAAAGTGGAAAGCACTAATTTTTTTAAAATATATACAAATTTTGCTGTTTTACGATTTTTTTAACTGTGTTTTGGTATTATGAAACTTTTTTAATTTATCGTTTATCATCTTTTTTCTTAATCTAACGATATATCCTCTTTAAGGTTTTGCATAAAAGTTATGTTCAAGTTTTAGCGGTATAAGCAAATATTCAGTACTAAACTGCAAAAACTGAAATTTCATTAAATTAACTATGAGTTTGCTTACTTATTTTTTCCAAATTCGCGATTTTTTTTCCATTTGGGCCCACGTTACACTGTGCGGCATAATGAGAGACAACGTGAACAAGAAAATTTAACGAACAAAGAGAACTAAAGAAGGAAGCGTTCACAAAAATAAATTTTTGCATTAAAAGCGAGTATACATTAGGCCGTTTTCAGCTATTAAGAAATAGTAGTATTTTTAGTATGGGGGGAGTATAGTAGTACTCAAGAGTCAATAGGAGTAAAATACTCCGATAGTAGTACTTTCGGCAGCGCTGAATCAAACTGTCTTCATATTCTTTTGTACACATGTGGTAACCCTGGGATGCAGGCTAAGTGTGTGGCTTAGCATGCTCGGAGCCCGAGTTCGATCCCCAGTCGCGGCAAAAGTGTTTATTCCCTAAGGTTGCGGTTATAGTGAACGCGATTCAGACAGGCAGGCAGGCTGAAATCTGTGTGAAAAAAACGAGATGCAAATAGCTATCTATCTCGTTTGTTCACATTGCCTGTCTGCCTGCCTATCTGACTCGGCGTTCACTATAACCGCAACCTAAGAAAGTTTTTATCACCAAAGGCGTGAATCAGTTTCAGATGCCTTTAGCGACATCACTGGTCGGAGGAAATAAGTTTAACAACTCCGTGTAAAGAACTTGGCATGGAAAAACGTAGAATATAATTTATAACTTTGCGTATATTAAGTATTGAAAATGTATTAGCAGACAGTAGCAAGAGGGATAAGAGAAACACAAATACTGCGTCTTAAAGGAAAGCCTGGAAGAATGTTGGTGTGAAAAAGATGGCGTCAAAACTGTCTGCAATTTGTTTGCTTAAAACACAGAAATGTTCATTAGTTTAATGCAGAGCGGAATGATAAATTAAAGTTGAAGCATACTCTTAACGCTTATTTCTAACACACACAAACCACCAGCATTAACCAGCACCAGCAATAAAATAAAAAAAGCTAGCCAAAAACAGCATCCAACAGTAAAAGCAACACATCCGTCGTAAAATGTTGTACTTATTTTTATACCTTACCATGGCGCTTTAGAAGCTCTGATGCGACAATATAATCGACTCCTAAAAATATGCAACAAAGCAAGAGTTAATAAAACAACTTCTGAAATAATGCTGAATCAGTGAAGGCTGTCGGACTGACAATGACAGATAAGTTATATTTCCAGTAATTTTCATTGTTTTCTTCAAAACTTGGATGGCATTAAAATATATTTTAAATCAAAGCAATTGAATAAAATAAATTCAAAAATTAAATTAAAACTAAAAAAGATTTCGATATACAAAGCAAAAAATAGCATAATTATGGGGATTAAAGTCGGCACGGGACTAAGAAATGGCAATATATCTTCGGAAGCACAAATGCTCTGAAAAGATATAGTACCCGACCCGTTAAATTCTTTTCAACTACAAATAATTTTTTAAAGATCGGACATGTAAAACTTAGTTATGGAAAAAGACCATTTCGAATGTTTTTCCAATTCCAAAAAGTACACTTTTAAGTACACCGGCTAAAGGATATAATTTCTGTAAATCATTTTTATTTTTTTTTTTTTTTGTAAAGCCGTGTTTATTAACCGACTTCAAAAAGGAGGAGGTTCTCAAGTTGGTTGGTTTCTGTTTTTTTTTTTTTTTTTTTGTGAATGTATGTACATCGATTACTCCTAAAGTACTTGCTCGATTGCCGTATTTTCTGTCAACAAGTGGGCGGTATTCGACAAAGGGGCGCGTCGGTATATGAAAAACTCTGTATCTCAATAATATTGACACTAGGGTTATAAAATTCACAGTAAAATTACAAAGGCAGGCAAAAAAATTAAAAATTGCGATCACTTAAGTGGCGTTATACAAAAAAAAGGGTGTGGCAATATTGGAAAAATTCTGTTTCTCGAATAAAATTGACACTAGAGTACTGAAATTTAGTATAAAGGTAGGCACAAATATTGAAAATTACTATCAAGAAAGTGGGCGTTATGCGATAAAGAGGTGTGGCAATATAAGACAATTACTGTATCTCGAATAATATTGACACTAGGATACTAAAATTTAATACAGAGGTAGGCACAAGTATAACAAATTACTGCCAATAATGTGGGCGGTAGTCGATAAGTGGGCGTGTCACTTTAAGAAAAACATTGTATCTCAGTAAATATTGGCACTAGGATACTGACACTTACAGCCAAAATGCAGGGATCGGTACAATTATAAAAAATTACGTCAATTAAGTGGTCGTTATTCGACAAAGAGGTGTGACAATATTAGAAAAACTCTATAGAAAGGGTGAATTATTATTAAGTATGATCAATAAAGTACATAGGCGGGATTTGAAAAACGGTGTGACACTTTTTTCGGTGCTAATAAATAAGTTTTTTTGTGAAGCTGCAACACACAATAGCATATTCAATGTCAGTTTTCCAAAGTTTTTAAAATGACTTTTTAGCTAAAATTAATAAAAAAAGTTGAAATTAGGGCAGGGATGGTAAAAATATCATGATTTAATGGCAAAGATTAGCGTCGACTACAAAGCTTTTAATATCATAAAAAATAATATATTTATATATATATGATAAAAATAAAACAAATAACGAAAAATTTAAATAATAAGATTTCCAATATAATAATGTATATAAATAAATTATCAAATTTTACCACGATTAATAGGAAAAGTAATTTAAAATTATTTTTTACTTTGTAGTGATTTTGAAGTAGTTTTTTTTTTTGGTTAAAAAGTTTTTATTAAGTTTCATGTTCGTCAGTGTAACACGATTGAGGATCGGTAAACTATTCATGATAAATGGTGGAGGCCTGGTTGGTAATTGTTGGTTGTGGCCGGCGTGCATGCCAACGAATATCAGCAAGCCCGGGTTCGAATCTACCAACTAATACAGAACATTTTTTTCAATTACAATTAACGCGTGTGATTGACCGTCACCTCTCTTCTCTGCGCACAATGAAATTCCTCAATGAGTAAATAATGATATGTTAAACTTCCTGAGGATATGCAGATTAGTCGTTCGGAGTCGGCATAAAGTATGTAGGTTCAGTTTTAGATTTATTATAGCAACATTTCATAACACAAAAACATAACACAAAAAAAACTAACTGGCTATTTCAGCCTTTGAAAGTACTTTGACTTCGAGCTTCTTATGATCAATTGTGTTGGGTGTGTTATTAAATGTTTGCACACAATTGACGGAGAACTGGACCTACATGTTTTATGCAGACTTCGAACGGCTAAAGTTCATGTTCTCAAGAAGCTGGCATTAATTACTTTTTGAGGTTTGCCATTTTCTGCACAGAGGTGACAGCCGAACAGACTAATTTATTTCTATTGAAAAAACTTTTGCCCGAGGTGAGGTTTGAACTCGGGATGCATTGGCTCGCACGTCACACACTTAGCACGCACGACCGCGACTGCCACTTTATGCAACGTATTTAAATTTAAACAGAACCAAATCGCCCATTTAGAAATAGTGCTTGGATTAAGCTTACGTGCAATACAAAAATCAAGCATTATCCAAGCACGCTTGAAAAACACTTGCCGAGGTAATAAATTTCCAAGTTCTTTTGTATAACTATTGCGTAAAGCACAAAAAGCAAGTGATGCACAATAATACTTGGAAAGGCTTGCATTAAGGAAGTGTTTTGCAATCATACTTAGAAAACGCTGACAACGGTAATAGTTTTACAACTGTTCAAAGTTGTGATGCTCTCATATATACATACATAAATGTGTTTTATTCTCATTTTGTTCGCTCAGCAGCCATAAGGCTTACGGCAAGCTGTTAGATTGTCCGACTCATATGCGGTGGTTCGCGCGTTCGATCCCTGGTGTAGCAAACACAAAAATTTTTGAAGGCATGCAATTTTTCATATCAATATATGCTTCAATTTTAACAAACGAAAATAAAAAATAAATAAAAATAAAAATGTTCCGGTTGGGAATTGAACTTTGGATGTCCAAATCACAACAATTCAAATAAACAAGTGGCATACCAACTGAGCCACGGAATAAAAATTGTTCGCGAGTGCTAATTAATTTGTTGAATGTAGCACACTTGGATAACGCTTATTAAAACACTTATATCCAATTGTAAAAACAACACTTGAATTAAGCTTGAAGTAAGGAATATTATTCCAAGGGTTCACTTTCGTTTATTCTACAATTATATGTAAGCGTTCTACAATAGTAAATGAAAGCGTTATCCAAGCTTGAGGCTTACGTCTGTAAGCTTGTTTAAAGCTTATTCCAAGCTTGTTTGGCTGATTGGGAAGTATACCGATTTGAAATAAATTTCGATGTTAGAAAGCCTTAAAGTATGCAATAAAATTGAAAGCAACAATATTGCACACTCTCTGTTTTAGCTACTCACACACTATAAAATACATTTGTATCCATCTGACAATCAAAGACTCTGCTTCTTTTCGGTATTTGACTCTGTTGCTTGGCTAAATCGCGCCTAGCCAAGCTAGCTAGCCAGGTAGTTAGCTAGCCCAGCCGCTCCCCTTCCAGCCTGCCTGCCTGCCTGCTCACTCATCCAGTAGGAGACAGAATGAATAAATTTATGAATCATCGCATATTATGTATGTATTTTCTATCGGAAGTCAAGTCAACGCACCGCCTGGCATTCTGAATGCGGATGAGAAACCGCAGAAATCTCGGAAGAGCAAAGCAAAATAGAATAAAAATAAAAAAAAACTACGTCGGGAGGTGAGGGTGTGAAGCACAAAAGCAGGCTGATGACAACGATAACACTAGGAGGTAAACAGAAACGTACGGAGGAGCCGAAATGCAAAAGTTATGGCGTAATAATATTAACAATGACGAGTCTGCTGAAAATGTGTTCGCCGGTCTGCTTGAGGGTGGCTTTTGGCAAGCAACAACTCGGTAGAAGCAAAACAAAAATCAATAAATTCTTATAAAGAAGAAAAATTAACAAAAACAAGAGCAAACATTTTATTTTTCTGAGCTGGAGACAGACGACAGAGCTGTGATGCGACAGACTCTTAGACAAATAAACAACAAATAAGCAAGTTCAACTAGTACTAGGGGTAACCTTAAAACATTCAGCTTGTCACACCCGCTACACATTTTGAATGCTAATGGAATAGAGGGGAATAACAACAGACTTAAATGGTAGTAAATTTCTTTTTGAAATTTTTTCGAAAATATATTTCAAACTCATGCATTTTTAAACTTTTATATGCGATAGATCGTAATTAATAGAATTTAATTAAACACAATCATTTTTAAGTTATATGAAACTTTATAAAACACTATAAGTAGCATAAAAATTTTTTAACATAACATTTATTTCTATTCAAAAAATGTTCGGTGTTAAATGTAGATTCGAACTCGGGTCTAATGAGATTCTTTGGCACGACTGCCACTTTACATATCATCCATTGTATAATGAAGTGTTTTTGAAAAATAATTTTTTCAAAATATTTAGTGAAGAAATTTCTCGACTATTTCTTGACAGTTCTGCACATTATGAGGTATTCATTTACGGTACAGCAGAAACAAATCAAAAAAGTATGCCGGGTTTTTTTTTATAGAAAGTTTATTTTTCTTAGTTATTTCTTTTTATTGAATATTTTTGGTATTATTTGTTGTTCTATTTTTATGCACCTTAATAGCTTTGTGATAAATTGTTTGGCGCCAAGCAATTTGCTGATGTGCTGACAGATATTTATGAATGCCTGCAAGACATCGCAATAAATTCTTACTTGGTTACAAAGCTAGGTTAAAAGTAACAGGCAGCCAGACAGGTAGCTGCGTGGAAGTTAGCTTATTCTTCTGTAGATTTAAGTATTTGACTTAGATTGATGGATTTCGTTTAAAATTAAAGGATAAATATGTACAGGCAAAAATAAAGCGCGAAATTTTTCAACAGTTACTTTTAAAATTTGCGTTACTATTATAACATACTTATTTCAAATATGCCGATACATGTATAGTTTGTTTTGGTCCTATCTACCAGAATCCATTGTCCGAAACTAGTTATTTTGAAAAAAATTTGATTTTATCGAACTGTGTTATTGGCAAATAATTTGTTTGTAGCATCAACTTAATTCTTAATTAATTAATAGATTTTGATGATCAAGGTGTCATGAAATAATCAGTGGGTTGGAAAAAACTTTCGAGTTGAACGAATTTGACTTTTACGCAAGATAAAAAATTTCTATCATAAATATAATTTTATGTATGCAACAACTGTCAATAATATAAAAAAGTTGTTTAAAATTGACAATATTTAATTAGACAAGTCAATATTTTAGACAAATTGAAACGGCATTACATTTTTTTTTTAACATTTTTTTAAAGTTTGTTTTATTTTCCATAAAATGTGATAGAAATCACTGAGAAACAATAAGCAAAAGTAGTTTTTTATAATTTTTGAATATTGTTTTTTATATTTACTTACTTTTTATTTCGGCAAAATGTTCAGACACAAGTGATATTTTACATTCAACGATAACACAAACTCTCTGAAGTTTAAAGTTCTGTAAATGGTAAAGACAATATCTCTGCCTTTTTTAGTAGATTTCTTTTATATCGTCGCTGCGCCTCAAAATTCAGTTATGTGTTTTTCGACAACTTTTCAGGAGAGCAAAAAACTTCTTTATTCTCTGCGCTTTCAAATTTATTGCAATGTCATAATTTTGTATTTTTTGCTATAAAATTCTAGAGATAAATATTAAAAAAAAAACTTAAACTTCTTACTCCAGCACGAAGCTAGGATGCATTCTTCCATTTTCAGACACATAACCGATTTTTTTTACGGGCATTTTGTTTTTACTTTGATCAAATTTTTCGAGCACATACCTGATTTTTCAAATTTTTAATTAAAAATTTTAAAAACTCTACGAGGAATTTATTGTAAAAGTAATAAAAAAATTTCTCCAATGTGAGATAAGGATAAGCCGTTCAGCGCACAGATGGACATTGAGTGGAGCTATTCAAATATGCAATAAAAAAAAAAATCATATAAAATCACATACCTGATTTTTTAGGCGCAGCGACAACATGTTTTTTTATATTTTATTCTTATTATAAATGAAATTTAAATTAATACAATTTTTAGCGTTTCTTTTATATTTTAGGTATTTTATTTTTATTTAAACTTTATTATTAATATTTTAACCATTTCATTCCAAAGTACTTCCATCATTATTTAATTTTTTCTCAATTAATGTGCTAAAAAAATTGTAAAAGAACAAAAAGTAAAATTTGCATTTTTTATTTTTTTTGCAACGCTAAATTTGTTTTTTTTAATCAACTTCTTCCAAGCCAATGAACTTAAAAATTATCCTTAAAAATGATATAAATATGTTCTGGAAGTACTTCTCAACCAAATCTAAAAGAGAAATAAATGTTTTTATAAAAAATCGTCTTTAATCGATATGAAATTTTGTTTCAAAATAGGTTTTGAGTAAGTCTAACTTGAATTTTTTTAATATTTATTACTTTTCCTCAAAAAATTCAGTTTTATTTATTTAAAAATTTTCAAATATATGACAAAAGTCATTTCAAATTCAAAAATTTTACTTAAAAAATCAATATTTTAGTTTAATTTTTAGTTAATAATTTTAAAAAACAATTTTTTTAAGAATCACGAAGAACGTTTTCACTTAATGAAAGCAGTGTTTTGTCCTTTTTTCATAGGTGAAAAATTTAAAAAACTGGCTGTATAAATTCTTCTTTTTTTGGTTTTGCTACAGTTGAGCTTATTAGCTTTTCAAAGTTAGTGGGCTGTATAAATTCCCGACACTACTGATGAATCGAAGTAGCGTCCGACGAAACCAGTATTTTTTATCTTTGAACCAAGGATTTTAGGTGTCGAACCTATTCAGTCAAGTCTGGCTTAGTTCGGTAATGGGGAGATATATAAGTATTAGCGAAATGGAAATCAAGCGAAACAAGGAAAAAATGTTGTATGTGTGACGGAGCGCTATATCAACAAGCGAATTTGAATCTGAGACAAGTGTTATGTCTTTACCTCAGTCAATTCGAGCTATAAAGCAATCTCATTCCATAAACATTTCTACTACCCTGGTCTACTACCCCCGGTTAAAATCATTTATAAACTGATAACTATGAAATCAATTTTCTGTGCATACCTTCTGGCTGACAATTCCAGGATGTGTATGTTCAAAATTTTGAAAAGCAGTACATTGGCTTAATTACAGTTTGAGCGGCACACGGTGCAGAGCGTGACGCTTGACTTTTATGTATTCAGATGATGATCTACAATTAACGATGTTTTAGAGAAATAAGTAAAAATTTCTGCTTGCTTCAATAAAGTACACCTCAGAATATATAATGGCTATTCAGGGTGGAGTTAAGGCCTTGAAAGGCATGACCGAGGCCTAACAGTTCCGTACTTTTATTGTGTTTTTTGTAAAACTTTTTTGTTTAACTAGCCCTGATTTTTTATTTAATTTTAGATAATATTTCAAGTCTGTATAGTGGAAGTTTGAACTATTTTTAACCGACTTCAAAAAGGAGGAAGTTCTCAAGTTGGTTGGTTTCTGTTGTTTTTTTTTTTTTTTTTTGTGAATGTATGTACATCGATTACTCCTAAAGTACTAGCACGTTTACCGTAATTTTGTGTAAACATATAGAGACCATCAACGCGGAGGTGCCCGTCTATAAAAGGGGGCGGTATTCGTCAAAGGGGCGTGTCGCAATAAGAAAAACACTTTATATCAGTAAATATTGCCACTAGAGAAATAAAATTCACTGTAAAGTAAGAAAGGCAGGCACATACATATATAAAAAACTACAAACACTTAAGGAGGTCTTCTCATTGAGCAACTTTTTTTTTCGACTTTTTTTTGCATTTATTTATAGCTTGGGTAGTTGTGAATATGCCCCTAAAAGGATTTTTAGAAATTCGAAATACTTTAGAAGATACAGCCTTTTTTGTGAAGCAAGGTCTTCGTCAAAATGAGCTATTTTTTTCGCCTCATTTTCGAACGAAGCGGCATAAAGTAACCACCGAATTCTGTTGAAAATGTTTATTGTTAGGTAAAAACGTGTTTGCACACATATTCATACAAACATACGAATACACATTTCTGCTTATTTTAGGGGTTGAAGCATTTTTTGAGTCCAGGTGTTCAACTGAAAGCATCATTTAGTTCAGTTTGTATCGAGTTGAGCAACAGACGCGAAATTTTTGAGAAATTTTTCATAAATTTATTGTGATTTTTGTAAAATGGATCGGAAAAGTAATAATGAAAAAAAAAAACGCGGGTTTAGAGGAAATCAGCATCTTAGACCAGAGGATTCAAAAATTACTTCAAACTTTAAACGCGTTTATCTCGAAACCACGTTTTTCGAACTGGCGGCCATGATATCTCCAGTTCAACTGAACCGATTTTCATGAAACAAAGTGGAATCGACGCAGAATTGTCACCATTCTCGGGTGAACCTCGACCATAATTTTAAAAAATTTTTTACTATTTTTTTGTTACACTAAACTAAAAAAAAATAGCCCGAAATTGAATTTTTTTTTTGAATGGCCGCCATTTTGTCAAAAAAAATCACAAAATTAAGCTTGAGGTTCACCTGAGAATTACATCTATACTGATTATAACCCCGTTTTTTTTTTTCATTTCAGACGCTCCGGAGACCCGGAATCGTGGCCGCCGTGACGACACCTTTTTTTTCACCACCAACTTTGAAGTCTCATTACTTTTTGAACAGCCCACGTATCGAGGCAAAAAAAATTTTTTTATTTACTTTGAAACTTTTGTAATACAATAAATAAAAAAAGTTTTCAATTATTCTTTGCGTTTTCAAATAAGAATTTTTTTAAAAAGGGTCAAAAAAACGGGTTTTGAATGAGAAGACCGCCTTAAGTGGGCGTTGTTCTAAAAAAGGGTGTGGCAGTATTGGAAAAACTCTGTTTTGTCGTATAAAATTCACACTAGAGTACTGAAATTTAGTACAAAGGTAGGCACTATTATTGAAAATTACTATCAAGAAAGTGGGCGTTATTCGACAAAGAGGTGTGGCAATATAAGATAACTACTGTATCTCCAATAATATTGACACAAGGGTACAGAAATTTATTACAACGGTAGGCACAATTACAACAAATTTATGTAAAAAAATACTATTGACACTAGAATACTAAAATTTAGTACAGAGGTAGGCACAAGTATAACAAATTACTGCAAATAATGTGGGCGGTATTCGATAAATGGGCGTGTCACTTTAAGAAAAACATTGTATCTCAGTAAATATTGGCACTAGGATACTGACATTTACAGCCAAAATGCAAGGGTAGGTACAATTATAAAAAATAACGGACAATTAAGTGGGCGTTATTCGAGAAAGAGGTGTGGCAATATTAAAAAATCTGCAAAAAAATAATTTCAATAAAGTGGGCGTTGTTTGATAAAGGGGTGTGGCAATATTTGAAACACATTGTATCTCGAATAATATTGACACTAGAATACTGATTTTTGCACAATAAAGAAAGTAGATTCGATTCAAAAAAGAGGCGTGTCACAATTAGAAAAGCACTGCATTTCAGTAAATATTGAAACTTAGGTACTAATATTTGGTAGGTGAGTAGGTAGAATAATTAAAAAGGTGGGAGAGATTATAAACAGCGCACAATAAGAAAAACATAGCAAAAACCCTCGCATCGCCTGATTTTAACGCTAGCATCTATAATATTGATGATAGATACTTGAAGTTTGGGTATTGTGGACATTATTCTTTAGAGAAGAGACTGATGTAAGTTTTCTTTGTTTTTCTTTAACAGAGCCTGATACCCTACAGCCGGAAGTTATGACTTTTAGAAAACTGCACTGCTTAAAATCGAAGAAAAATATCGAAATTCTGATAATGGATTTACGAAGCTAGTCAAAAAGAAAAATAAAAGTTTTTGCGTAAAATCTTCATTAAAAATCTTTAAATGCAGTTAAAAGTTGGTAGGAAAAATCTAATACATAAAATCAAATGTTTGTCTATCTGCTCCGTATAGGCCCACGTACCGTTTACATAATTGAGAAATTGGAACACCGAGTACGTTTCATAGAGAGGAATATGATAGGGGGTGTGAAAAAGTGGACGGAAGTCTGTGGGCGTGGACATCCATAATAACTTCTTAATGTCTGGACCGATTTCAATGAAAGTTGGTATGAAAGTACAACTGCATCCAAGATAAAACAGCGGTTATAAAAATGCCAAGGACTTCCGCAAGGGAGCACTTTATGTAGATCATTTTTAAGACTCAATAACTCCTAAGTACCTTGACCGATTTTGCTTAAATTTGGTGTAAGACCTCAAGTGATGTGATCGCGAGTATTTTTAAAAATATAGCCAATAATGTTGCTTATATTGTTATTATAAAACCCCGTTAGGCCACGTGACTTAGACGAGTAATAAACACATGTCTTAGTGATAAGATAAACATTCTTAGTGAATGCACTTACCTTTTCTTCGATTCAGCGCTATAAATTGACTATATAGTGTCAATTTTATAAAAAAGTAGTCTAGGAGCTCACAGACAAGGGGGCGATCTTCACATGGTAACGTGTCTGATTGCCTCAACTTGGCGAGGCCAGCATTATCCATGTCGAAATCGTCTCAAGTCGACTCAAAACCTCCAAGTGGTTTCTCCTGGAAACGGAAAACTTACACACATTTAGTTGACGGCTTATTTGAGCGGCGAAGTCACCTCTAGACTATAAACTTGAGGGGTCTCTAGAAGACCTTAAAAATGAAATGTGCGTAGGGTTTGGGTCTCAACAACATTACTAATTTCCCAATGAAAACTAAAACAGCATCAGATATGAACCCCTACTAAGATGAGGACCACCGCAAACGAAAAACGGACAATGATTTGCGGATATGCACCTGGAATGTCCGGACCCTTTATAGGGAAGGTGCTGCTGTCCAACTGGCGGAAGCCCTCGCAAAAATAAAGACTGACATCACCGCCATCCAGGAGATGTGATGGAAAGAACAAGGCTACTCTAAGAGAGCAGACTACGATATCTACTACAGCTGCCATGCGGAGAAGAGCGAATTTGAATTTTTCTACATAAGCCTAATTTGCGCACATGCCCCGAAGGAGAAAAAGGATTTCTCGGTGATTTTAACGCGAAGGTCGGAAAAGATTCGGATCCACTGTCGGTCAGTTGAATCTCCACGAGACCACTTCGAACAACGGTCTTACACTGATCGACTTCGCCGCGGCGCGAATCATGGTAATTTGTAGCACCAGATTCGAACAGCTCGATATCCAAAAGGCAACCTGGCTGTCCCCGGATCAAAATACGCGAAACCAAATTGATCATATAGTGATCGACGGAAGGCACGCTTCAAATGTGCTGGATGTGCGCACATTTCGGTTGGTCAATATTGACTCCGACCATTATACACTTGATGTAAGAAAATACCCATAAAAGTTTTTTACTATAGAAAGCGTTAACTTAAAACAATTATAACTTAATTTCTTGCAAATTCTTGCAAAACCTTTTGATAGGGCTTTGTTAACAACAGATTCAACTTATCGAAACTAAAGGATTTCATTGATTTGAATTGATTTGAAAAAGTAACAGTTTATTTAATACGGAAAAAAATTTGATAATTCGAAAAAAAAAAACCAAATTTCAAAGACCTATTTCTTTTTACATAAAATTAATTTTTTAAAAAAAAGAAACAGAAAAATAATGACAAATTTATATATATTATGTGTGCCAAAAATGGTTGCAATCCGTCGCAAAATAAGCGGAATATTTAAACTTTAATATAGCTATATAAAAAGGATATTTACGCACGACAAAATATTTGAAAAAAGGTCTTTTTTCGAGGCCTATAAATCGACAAGCTTTTGGACTATTGTTTGCTAAGATATGTTTTTAGAACCAGTAATATGTGTAGATTACAGAACGTGAAGAAAAACATCATTCCCCACAACTTTTTGATTTGCTCCAATGCGAGGGTTTTGACTATGTTTTTCCCATTGTGCAGCGTGAGGCACTTTAAGGAAATACTGTATGTAGGTTAATACTGAAAAATTTGGTGCAGGGCAAGGTTGAATTATTTTAAAGTATGATCAATTAAGTACATAGGCGGGATTCAAAATATGGCGTGACACTTTAATAAAAATTGTAAAGAGGCAGAAATTGAAAATAACGAACAAACTATGAAATTGTGAAATAATTGAAATTTTCCTTAATAATTCTTGCAAATGTATTAAAAAATTCAAAAGAGTAAAGTATTAGAAACAACGGAAAAACACATTTTTTTTAATTATGCGCTTAAATAATTGTGTTTACAAACTTTTCCTAAAATTTATCATATTCTCTAAAAAGGAAGAAATAAAAACTTTTTAACAAAAAAAAAAACCTACTTCAAAATCACTAAAAAGTAAGAAATAATTGAAAGCATATTCGCAGTGGATTGAGAATGTTTATGTAAGCAAAGCTTTTAAATTTACTTTTAAACTAAAATTAATAATAAAAGTTGAAATAAGGGCAGGGATGGTAAGAATATCCTGATTTAATGACAAAGATTAGCGCCGACTACAAAGCTTTTATTATCACAAAAAAAATAATAATATTTTTATGATAAAAATAAAACAAATTAGGAAAAGTTAAAATAATAAGATTTCCAATATAATAAATATATAAATAAATTATTAGATTTTACCAAGATTAATAGGAAAAGTAATTTAAAATTATTTTTTACTTTGTAGTGATTTTGAAGTAGGGGTTTTTTTTTGTTTGTTAAAAAGTTTTTATTCAATATCAGCTTTAAAATCACAACTGAAAAATAAATTTATGATTATTTTTAGAATTTCTCGAGTTGCGGACTGAGTTAGAGAGGCATAAGTTTTTGCTGAGCAGTTACAAACGTTATCTTCGTATTTTATGTGATATAATGGTACAAATAGAATATTTAAGTTCATTTTATATCTTTGAAAACAAGTCTTATATAAATGTAGAAAAAACTTTATGAATAAATTGTGAAAGTTTGATAATGCTAACTGTTAATCCGGGCAACAGATTTACTAGTCAATAATAATATTCTTTATTTAAAAAAAGCAGGATGAAGGAGATATACAAACTCATAGGACAAATAACTTACACTCCACATACCTGAAAGAAAAACTCTAATAGCGGTCTCTGCAGTCGAGTGGCAAGCTAGTTTGACAGCTAACCCCGAAGTTCGAATCCTAGCGAAGCAATGGTCGTCACATCTAACATTCTTTATCTAACAAGAGCTTGCTGATTTGAATTTAACATAAAACACATGCCAAATTATGAAATGGCCAAAAAAAAATGTCTTATTTGGTAGATAATTTCTTGGCATTTAACATTTAAATATAATTTCGGGCATATGGCCACCACGACTATTTTGCACAAAGGTCATTCTGGAGGTCAAATTTTCGACCACCTTTTCAAGCATTTGAGGGTGGCATTTCAGCAATGACACGTTGAATATTGGTTTCCAAAGCGTCAATCGTTGCTGGTTTATCCACATAAACCAATGACTTCACGTATCCCCACAAAAAATAATCAAGTGGCGTCAAATCACACGAACGCGGAAGCGAATTCACCGGTCCATTTCTCGAAATAATGTTGTCGTTGAAATGTTCTTTCAATAAGTCGATTGTTTCGCCCGCAGTATGACAAGTGGCACCATCCTGTTGAAACCACATTTCGTCCACATCCATATCTTGAGGATTTGGCAACAAAAATTCATTGATCATGGTTCTGTATCGATTTCCATTCACGGTAGCGCGTCGTCCGATACATTGTCGTTTTCTTCGACACAGGCCTTAACGACAGCAATATTTTCTTCTGTACGCACTCTTCTGATTCTTGTCGGTGGCTTGGCATCCAAAAGAGGGAATGTAGACCGAAATTTGATAATTACGTTCTTTATGGTGGTCTCAGACGGACGATTATGTGCACCATAAAATTCACGAATTGCTCTTTAAACAGTTTTAGTTGAACACTGTTTTTGATTCCACGATTTGGAAGCGTTGTTCTGGAGTTAACCTATTCATGATGATTTGCCAAACAATACTGAGTAGAGACGTCACTTTAAACTGTTAAAACAACTGTCAGACAATAGAGTAATCCATATTGAAAAAAAAACCTCATAAAAACTTTACTTATCTATTCGAACCAAGGCAGACTTGAGTGCCAAATGCAATGTAGATCAAAGAAAAACCAACAATAAAATACAAGTTAAATTAGTTTGGCACAAAAGTTGTACCGTAATAAACCTATTGTAAAGAGCAAGTGTAAAAAAAGTTGGTGGCAGTGAATAAAAAACTATTCGAGACAGAGTTAGCAAATCATGAATTTTTCTTAAACGGATTACACTTCCATTCTGACATGAACACCCGTATTAGCCTCTTCATTCGTTATTATAAAGTTTTTATATCTTAAAGTATCTCACTGTGTGTTAGTCTAGTGTAGAAAACCATCAGTTTAAAATTAAAGAACTACTTCTTCGCTATCTGATAACTGTTAGTATGGCTTCACACAGTTCAGTACAAAAAAGTTGGTACGTATATTATACGTATAGTTTTTCGATAAGTCATGTGAATGTATTTAACAGTTAGTGGATTTGAGTCAAGTGGTCAACTGTATTATTTTTGAGTTTATTAATCTTATCTTGATCATTGTTTAATAACAGCTTTTGTTCTTGAGCTGAATTGTTTTAAAATTGTTTAATAGATGTGAACAATAACTATGTTGCTGCCAAACATGTAGGTTATTTGGCAACATAAAACACTATTCTACACGTCTACCCTTTCCCCCTTGTCTTCACTATACTGTCAATTTGTTATCTTGTCGAATATTTATGAGTACAAATCAATAATTAGCAGCTTAGCAATTGTGTTTTTTTTTTACTTCGATTTCAACAACAATTGACCACTTAATGCAACAACATGTTGCAAGCTCAATGAATTCAATAAATTTTTAAAATTTTTTCAAAACATGTTTTCATGGCGCCACAATCGAAAAACATTCGCATGTTTTTTGCAAATTAATAACATGCTGCTGTCAATATTATTAGCGATATTATTAGCAACATTCTTGTTGCTGTCAGATTGGCATAATTTTTGCTGTTGCCGCCAATGCTGTCGGTTGGAATATAATTAAATTATTTCGAATTAATGCAGAATCAGTTTTATCAGTGTTTCAATTAAGATCAGTTAAATGTTTATTTTATTTAAAAAAAAAATAAACATAAAAACAACCAAACCGCTGGGCCAATGCATGTATTTCTAATTATATGGCTTTCAAATAATTCAACATGAAATTGCATGAATTTTTTTATAAAATTTTCAAAACTCGATTTATGTGTTGTTAGTTTTTGTCTTGCTGCATTGCTTGTTTTAATTATTTGTTTTATTTCATGTTGTTGTTGATGTTGTTTATGTTGCATTCATTGTATGTTGAATTAAACATTTGTTTATATTATTGAAATATTTCTTTTTGTTTTTGTTGTTTTTGTTGTTCTATACATGCAAATAAATGATATTAAAACCGACAGTAGCAGGAGCAGCAATAAAATTAATTCCGCATGTGCGCTCGGCATTCACCACAATAGTTGTTGTTGTAGTTATTGTTGTTTTTGTTTTGCTTAGCGTCTGAGTGTCCGACACTCCTGCCTGCTTGCTGGTTTTTAGCCACTTTCTGTTTCACTCCTTGCCACAGTCATTTCGGATAACCTCTGTGAAACCTCCGTATTTAATGGTGCAAGTCGAACATTTTTAATAAATTGCCGTCATACCATTAACCAAAAGTAAAATAAAATAAAATTCAAAAGACAAAATCTACCATTTAACTGGCATCGCTTTGTGGAAACAATTGCGGTACGCAGCCAAAACAATTACAACTTTTGACGTTGTTGCAACAAATCATTGCAGACTTGGTGCGGTAGCGCACCTCTTCTGTCTACTGCGATCTACACAGTAGCCAAAAACATGAGTATGTAATAAAAAACTTGCATTATATTCTAGACAGTTTTCAGTGTTGCACATTTGGTTTTATAGCCGATGCTAGACCGACGCTTGATTACAGTTGATGGACTTTTGTTTTCAAACCAAGTATGGAACTGAACAAATACAGTGGATGGTCAGATTATTATTTTATGAGTAAACAAATTATAGTTCATATGGTTATATATTTTGGTATTAATACTTCACCAACTACCACCTGGGTGATCACCATAAGGTCTATCGCCAAACAAATGATCACTACCAAGTTTCAGTTGTTTAAAACTCTAATAAAGGGAAGACACGGAACTTCAACTGCTTCAATCCAGTTATTATTCAGTTTATATTTTTAGAACTCTCATCCTGATTGACGTGATTTAAAAAACAAAATATTTTTTATCATAAATTGCATTTTTTTTTTTACTATTCTACAATCAGTTGATGGAAGTTTTGGTCTTAAATGAAATTTCAATTAAATGATTTCATGATTAAGAGAAGAATTAATGCTGTTTGAATTGCTTATCGATACCCACAGATTTGTACAAAATAACAATCGATACATATGGGTAAAGCACGAAAAACAATTTAAAATATAAATTAAAACCTCGAATAAATCATGTCACGATAATCACACCGCAAAGCAAAAACAAGAATACCAAAAAATAAAAGCAAAAAACAAAGAGGACAAAAACAAATATATCAACCAAAACAAAGACGAACACAAACGGCAACACTTACGTCAGCAACGACAATGGCAACACTCAATACATCAATTGGATTTTTAACGGTTCATTCGTTTGCACAACAATAAAACGGACGTTATAGCTAACATGTGCATGTGTGGGCGTAAAAACACGCCCATTTTATGACGCTTTCAACGAAAATTAAAACCTGACCGAAACATAGCAAGCCAGCTCGATACAATCGGTAGATTAATGTTTTGTTAGACTGTCTGAAAAGGATTTTTGTAGTTTTGTACTAGCAACAAAAGGATTGAAAAAAGTGTATAAAAAAAAATATGTACAAAAAGTTTGGCAAAAATTTAAGTTTTTTACGCAATAGAAAGTTTAAAATAATGAATTGTCACTTGAATCCACGTTACTGGAAATTTATATAAAAGAAAAATGTTAATTAAACGTTAACGAAAATTTATGAACATCGTGTCAATATAAAAAAAAATATTAAGCAAATTAACTCCAGTCATTTGATCAGACATTTGAATTTCAAATTAAGTAAAATGTTATTTCTTTGCAAGGATATCCGGTGTGGGTGTGCGTATATTTACAAAGTTGAAAGAAAGGGGTCGAGTTGAACAAAAATCATATGGGTTTATTTTCGCACCCTTAGCAGTTATAGAGTTACTTGCTACGAGGGTCCTTTGATCATTACATGAAAAATGAAACAATAAATGATTTTTACGGTTTTTATTTTTTTTTTATTTAACGGATTTTTTAAAAGTTTTATTTTTCAATATGGTTTTCTTTAAGCTCGCTACACTTTGTCTTACATTCCTACGATTTTTGATTCTATCCGAAAAATACGTTTTCAGAAGCTCCTCAAAATAGGCCTCTGTTTCGGTGATGAGCTCTCTTCTAGTGGTGAATCTCTTTCCGGCAAGCCATTTCTCTGGTTTGGAAACAGAAAATAGTCGCTGGGGGCGAAATCTGGAGGATATGTTGGATGAAGAAGCAATTCGTACTTCACTTCATGGAATTTTGCCCTGAGAGCTAGGCATGTGTGAACGCGCGCATTGTCATGATGGAACAATGTTAGCTGGGCATGTGTGAACGCGCATTGTCATGATGGAACAGCACTTTTTTCCTCACAAAATGGGGACAATTCTATTTCAAATCGTTGAAACGGTCCAATTTAGCTTCATAGTATTCGCCATTGATCGTTCTTTTCGGTGTTAGTTAATCGATGTAGATCATATCGTGTTTATCCCAAAAAAACTGTCACCATAACCTTTCCGGCCGATAGCACTCGCACGGAGAAAAAAAAAATGGGCTAAAAACAGGCTCAAAGCGTTCGTAACTAAAATCAGCTCAAATCTTTCTCAACACATGCTATTCACTTTCGCAGTTTATGCCAGAAATTGGGCTTAAAAATTTTTTTGATAAACACGTCAATTTGTGGTAAATTAGTGTAATCATGGACTTGTGTGCAAAAATGTATTTTGTTGTACATCAAAAAAATGAGCAACCGAACGATGTAATTCTCAATTGGTTTTTCTTTCAGTCAGTCATAAAAGTGCAGAAAATAAATTATATACATATATTTAATTTGAACAATGAAAATATTTTTCATGTCATTGTTTTTTTTTTTTTCTTTGACATATTTTGATAAACAATTCCAAAATTTCTTAGATTGGGCATATTCATTTCTTTACTAACAATCCATAAATGACATGCATTGGACACAAATAATAATGTTTTTATTTATAACAACACCAAAAGGAAATAAATTGGGCACAAGAGAGCATATTAATTTTTTGAAAAACAATACAAAAATCACATACATTATGCAGGAATGGGCGTGTTTATTTTTTGATAAACAATCACATTAGAGCTTGATATGGCTTAGAGTTATTAATATTAACACGTTAATCGCCACGATAATATCAGAAAAATTTTCACATGGTTTCACATGCCATGGTTTTAATTATATCAAAATAAAAATTATAAAAATGTATTTTTTCAACTGAAACAATATACCATTATATAACTATGTTTATTTCATTTCATTGTTTGTAGTAAGCCAAGAAATTTTAAGGTTTAGTTCCTAATAGGTCAAGCTTTCGAAACATACTGCAAATGTATCGTTTGCGTCGGACATCTGTGATTGACGTTGCCTTCTACCAAATCGAGTATGTCAGACATATATGTCTGAAATGGCTCATGTAGAACTTCTTAGCGTCAGACACATATGACTGTCATGGCGAATAACGTGTTAAGAATATTATCGCTTAGCTCAGAACCACTAACAAAATAAATTGGTTTGGGATTGTTTTCAGCTCAAATTTCGACGAAAAAAAAATTCTTCTTATCTCTGTTCAACATCGCTAAACACTTTGATTAAGTCACACGATCGCGTTTATGATCGAAAGCTAACGCGGCACCCATCTTGTGGATAATTTTTATACCCCACGCGTACTGCGTAAGGGGTAAATTAATTTTGTCACGACGTGTGTAACACCCAAAAGGAGGCATGGTAGGTATGGAAAAGTATATATATTCTTGCTCAGCATCACTTCCTGAGTTGATTTAGCCATGTCCGTCTGTCTGTCCGTCTGTCCGTCTGTCTGTCGACACGATTACAGCCGTAATTTTGAAGCTATCGTAATGAAATACGATATTAAAAAAACTGAGGTCAAGTTCGAGAATGGGCTAAATCGGATGAAAACCACGCCTACCTCAAATACAACCCCAAAATTGAAAACTCTACAAAGAAGCTTATATTAAAGCTACAATACTGAAATTTGGTATATGTGTATTCTATGTCAAAACTGAGATGTCTTAGAAAAATGGGCGTCATCCACGTTCTAACACGCCCACCTCCCATACAACCCCAAAATTGAAAAATCTATAAAGAGGCTAATATTAAAGTTACGAGATGGAAACTCGGTATTTGTGTATTTAATGTCAAAACTGAGGTGTGTTATAAAAATGGGAGTCATCCACCCATTAACACGCCCACCTCCCATACAACCCCAAAATTGAAAAATCTATAAATAGGCTAATATTCAAGTTACAAGACAGAAACTCGGTATTTCTGTATTCTATGTCGAAACTGAGGTATGTTAGAAAAATGGGCGTCATACACAATCTAACACGCCCACCTCCCATACAACCCCAAGAATGAGAAGAGAGCGTACAGAAGAAAATATTGCTGTCGTTGAGGCCAATGAATTTTTGTTGCCAAATCTTCAAGATATGGATGTGGACGAAATGTGGTTTCAATAGGATGGTGCCACTTGTCATACTGCGGGCGAAACAATCGACTTATTGAAAGAACATTTCGGCGACAACATTATTTCGAGAAATGGACCGGTGAATTGGCCTCCGCGTTCATGTGATTTGACGCCACTTGATTATTTTTTGTGGGGATACGTGAAGTCATTGGTTTATGTGGATAAACGATTGACGCTTTGGAAACCAATATTCAACGTGTCATTGCTGAAATGCCACCCTCAAATGCTTGAAAAGGTGGTCGAAAATTTGACCTCCAGAATGACCTTTGTGCAAAATAGTCGTGGTGGCCATATGCCCGAAATTATATTTAAATGTTAAATGCCAAGAAATTATCTACCAAATAAGACCTTTTTTTTTGTCCATTTCATAATTTGTCATGTGTTTTATTTAAATTTCAAATCAGCAAGCTTTTAAAAAAACACCCTTTATATCAACTCATCTATGTCAATACATTTCCTAACTTTCAAGTCGATAATGGTGAAATGAGAGGCTTTTTATTGGTTGTTTATTTAAAGATACATTGGCCATTTAAGGGTTAACAATTTATTTCGCTTGTATGTTAAAAAAAATGCCCGGTTTTCTTAACACTGATGAAAATTAAAAACATATTTGATATAGAAAAAACAAACAAAAAGAACCACGCAGAATAAAGAAACACAAATTTTTTCGATATTTTTTTATGCATATTTCTCTTTATCCACTTACAATCACTTCTCGAAATAAGACAAAAACAAGAATATACAAAACAGCGCTATAACTACTGGGAGAAAAACAAAAAAAAAAAAAGAATAAAATCATCTTTTTTGTCAACCATAAATTACGAAATTGTGCCAAAACAACAACAGATGGCGCGCGCATTGAAAATTTGAATGGTAAAAAAGCACGACTTTTGTTAGATATTTGATTTTTATTTTTTTCGTTGTTCTCCATATGTTGCGGCTTCTTAAACAGAGAAAAATAAACGAAACGAATCAAAATCATTGCAAGGCTATAAAAGAGCGTTTGGCTTAATAAATGCAAACGATAAAAAATATAAAAGAATATTTCGACTAGTACCACATGTTTCAGCAAAGATGGTGCAGTAATTGATGTCTGCTAAATTGCCAGAATGAAGCAAAATTTCAAATTAACCTTAAACACGTTTATTGAGTCAAATTGACCCAAGGCTCTTGTTAATTGCAAAAACAACACGAAAAAAATTTGGGGTAAAATGTAGCCACTTATTGTAATTTGCACAAGTATTCTAATGTACTTTGCAGAGACAAAAAACTGACCTGGGCACTAAATCTTTAAAAAATACCATTTCAATCATTGAAAGGACTTTGACCGAGCTTCTTATAATCAATTGTGTTGTGTGTGTTATTAAATGTTTGTACACGATTGACCAAGAACTGGACCTACATGTTTCATGCCGACTCCGAACGGCCAAAGCTCAGGTTCTCAAAAAGGTTTGCATGGCATTATTTACTCGCTGAGGGTTGCCATTGTCTGCAGAGAGGTGGCACTCGATCAGAAAAATTAGTTTCTACTGAAAAAACTTTCTATCAAATGGTGATTCGAACCTGGGTATGCCATACCAAGGTATGTTTATGATACATAAACTATCTACTTAAAAATGTAAAATTTTTTATTAAAATACATTCGCTTTTTTAATCTCGAATTCAACTCGAAATCTTGGTTTCGTTACTAAATCGAAAATATATTAAGAAAAATTTTAAAATTCTAAGTTTCTTCAGATGTAGATATTATCAGCTTCAATATTATGCAGGCTTAATGCAACCCAGTTATTTTGATAGAGGGGAAAAAAAGAATGCCACATTAAAACCACAACAATTATTAGTTAAATCAAAACAAATGTTGAACATAAATTTCGGAAAATGGTGCTCAACTATATGAGAGATAAACGAGAGTTAATAAATAACAACTAAACAAACATAAAGAAATCCAAAGATAGGCAAAAGAGGTTAGTTAAACAAACGAGTACCACCTAATCGTTCATAAATCATGCAAGCGCATTACCTAACCTACATAAACATTATTTTTTTGGGAAACTAAAAATAAGATAGAGTAAAATACGTAGCACAACGGGCGAAAAAAGTTATCACTTAAGCGGAGCAGAGTAGAAATTGATAAGGCAATCAATAAAACAAATAAGTTTATTGATCCCATTCATTACTGAGAAGAACTAATATTCTTTACACAAGAAAAGCGGGCAATACAGTGTGTACAAGGCAACACTGGTGCAGTTTTAATGCTGCATGGCGTGGCGTTGGCGACGACCAGGCAGCTACATGGAAAGTAATAATTTTCAAAGAATTTCGTTTAGTTGTGGTTTTTAAGTTATTGCTAGATTTTTTTTTTGTTTCATTATTATTAGTGCAGTCGGATGGACCGAAGAAACGTCAAAAACACAAACAACAATAACAACAACAACAATAACAACCGAACAAATTTTAATGGTAACACATTTGTATACTTCAAGCAATGCACCATTTTTTCATTAGAATAACAAACACGTATGTCGAGTCGATATTTCAATACAACAAAATTGTATGGGTTAGCTTGAGAAAATATGTGGAAAACAATAATATGAGGGAAAAAGGAGGAAAAAGATAAAATAGTTGAAGATGTAGGCATAATTGACAGAGTGACGAAGTTTTCTGCATATGGCAGAGTTTAAGCACTTTCACCTTTGCGACGCTTGTCTTTTAGAACTTGCGCAAAGGTAAGACTTTCTCAGACAAGTTTCGTAGAACGTTCAAGAACGGCTCTTGTGCTTGAAAGCGATGGTGTGCTTGTACTATTGGAAGTGACAAACTGTTCTATAAAGTCATTCTTAGGTTAGCATACATTCGATTTTACATGAGCATTTAGGCGTTGGGTAGATTTCTTTCCGTTGGAAACCATAATTTGAACCCAACTTAACCCCATAAACCGCCAAAGAAAGACCATCATCCAACAGGATAATGCGAACAAAAACGGTTTTGAGCACGCAAAACGCGGAATTGATGGATCATTTGCCTTGCCTTACAGCCCCAACTTGGCACCAAATGACTTCATCTTTTCCCTCACATTTCCCTCAGAAAAAATAGTAAGGAATTATCTTCGACATGGCCGAATTTAAAATACCCTCACAGCTGTGTTGGAGCATATTCGCAGTTATTTACGTTTTATTATTTTGATGACATCACTTTGTTTGAAGGATTAGCATAGTTTTCATCTAAATTTGAAACTAAATGTACGTTTTAAATTCAAAGTTTTTTGTGTGCTTAACCAAGTCAGCACATTAATTTTTGTGGAATTTAGGAAGGTCTGGATATATTGATGACGTTACCGTTTATGGGACGTAGGTGAAGTTTTCATTAAATTTTATCGAATTTCACACTCAGAGAGAGTATTTGAAATCAAAGCTTATGTGTAAAATTTTAAATTTTAAAAAAAAACAACATTTTTATCAAAATCAGATTGATTTTGTGGAATATGAAGATATTTTACTGCTTTGATGACGACACTTTTTATGGGAGGGTGTAGTATTTTTCATCCGATTTGGCCCATTTTCGAACTTGATCTTTATTTTTAAGAAAAAAGCCTAAATATTTAAATGATTTCAAAATTCCAGCTACACTCGTGTCGATGAGTCGATACAGACAGACAGACAAACAGGCGGACATGGCTAGATCGAATATATATACTTTTCTATACTTTTCTATACCTGTCACGTTTCTTTATTTGTGTTACACATGTCGTGACAATATTATCATACCCCTTACGCAGTGCGCGCAGGGGCATAAAAGTGAGGAGCGTGCATTTTTCTACGCCCTAACAGTCCGTTGGGGGTTAACAACTCTGATTTCGGAGATACCAAAACATAAGAGTTGCAAAACTGTTTCTAAAATTGGTTCAAAGGAATGCAAAAGTGTATTGATTACCTTGGAGAATACTTAAAACCCTGGTTATACCCTCGTTATAATAAAAAGAAACATATTTATAGCATCGAAAAAAAAAAACTTTTAAGCCGGTTATTCCATTCGATCTTCCAACTGGCTTCTGGAAATGATTAAGTTGCATTCAACCGTTTTGACGTAGAATTACGTCTTAGAGCGCGGTTTATAAGGGGTTTTAACAAATTTTTTCAAGTCCATGAAACGTTTTTGACCAATACTTTAGGGTATACCTACAGCCTTTAATACTCATCGTTCAAAGATATATCGATGGTTTAGCTCACTAAAGTGATAAGTGAAAAATTTCAAATGATCAGGAACGTAGATTTTGTTTTTAAATTTCAATACAAAACACTAATTTTCGATATACTAAAACATCTCATATATCCTACGCTAAATGAATATCTAATTTTGGATTTTGTCACTATTATATTAAAGTCACAAAATAGCAAAATATAAGAAGAAAAATGCATGTGTTTATATAAGAAAATCAATCTTCAGCTGCTTATGCTTGCCTGCTGCTTTCTTTGTTTTTGTTTCGTTGTTTTTGCTTGTATTGTTATTGTTTTATTTGAAATGCTTCGCAGGCTTCTTCATTGGGTTCTTGTATGTACTACTCCTTTATGGGGTTCTTGTATGTACTACTTAAAAATGAGTGCTCTATTTTAACACAAGATGTCAATTACAACCTTTTTTCAACTCACTCAATGTACTTAAACTGTCAAACTTAACGAAATGGGTCTGTGATCCGGTTATATTTAACTCTTATGAATAAAACGAGTTGGATCATATTTCGTTCTATGCTTTTACCCAATAGATGGCTTAAAGTTTTTATTTTTGTTTTTGATGCAAATTAATTTGGATCCTACATCCTACTAGCACAAGGGAGTCTTTCTCGATTCCATCGTATTCGGAACTCGCCATTGGCGCAGACTGGACCAAAGATTTTGCGAAGGATTTTTATCTCAAACGCTTCCAAAGTCCTTTCATCAGTGCTGCTCAACGTCCAGGTTTGTGATGCGTATAGTAGGACGGGCATGATTATTGAATTATAGAGCGTTAGTTTTGTTCATCGAGAGAGAGCTCTGCTTCTCAATTGCCTACTGAGCTAAAAGTAACACCCATTGACAAAAGTTATCCTTCGTTTAATCACAATACTGATATCGTAGGAGGAGTTAATGCCGGATCCCAGGAAAACAAAGTCCTTCACACTCAAAGAAGGTGTTGTCAACAGCGACGTGCTTTCCAAGACGCTGCAACTGTTTGTTTGTTGACACAAGATGTCAGTATCATCAGCGTACGCCAACAGCATAACACTCTTGTAGAATATTGCTCCACTGCTTCTCAGATCAGCTGCTCGGATGATCTTCTCTATTACTAAATTAAAAAAGTAGCACGATTAGGAACCACCTAGTCTGAAACCTCGCTTGGTATCAAACGGAGGGAAGAGGTCATTCCCGATTTTCACTGCGCTGCTGTTGTTGATCAGTGTCATCCTGCATAGATATATTAACTTTGCAGGAATACCAAATTCAGTCATGGTGGATTATAGGTGACTCCTTATTGGACTGTGGAAGGGGGCTTTGTAATCAACAAAAATATGGTGTGTGTCTATTTGTTTCTCTAGGGTCTTCTCCAAGATTTGTCGTAGCGTAAAGATCTGGGCAATGGTGGACTTTCTAGGTCTGAAGCCACACTGATAAGATCCTATCAGCTGGTTGACGATGGACTTCTGTCTTTCTCATAATAGGACAGGACCTTGTATGCGATATTAAGAAAGTTTATCCCACGGAAGTTGGCGAAATGATGGGATCGCCTTTCTTGTGGATTGGGCAGAGCACACTGAGGTTCCAATCATCTGGAATGCATTCTTCCGACCATAATCTGCATAGAAGCTTGTGAATGAGTTCAAGCAGAGCTTCGCCACCGTTCTTAAACAGCTGAGCCTGCAGCTTTGTTGTTTTAAGACCTTGATATAGGCGGGCAGCGGAAATTCAACGCTGTCATCCAAAATTGGGGTTTCCGGGATATCATCTCCATTTGCGGAATTGTTGTCAGTATCGCCATTTAAAAGACTAGAGAAGTGCTCCCTCCATAACATCAGTGTACTCTGGATATTTTCACTAGATTCCCATTTTTCTCCTTGCAGGAAGAGGCTCCGGTCTTAAACCATCGGCCTGGCGTCTGATCTTTTCGAAAAATTTTCGAGGCTCATTCCTGTCGCCATGCATCTCAATTTTCTCGCACTCACGCATTTTTGCCTCTCGTTTTTTTTCACCTGAACAGGCGTCTTTTTTCCTTCCTCTGTCTTATAGAATGCAAAAATCCAAAGATGATATGTATATCATGCATCTTTTGTTAAGTCACGACTTTATTTGTCCGCGGTCGTGGAAATTTTTTAAACACACACAACTTCATTTGATCATTAGAAGCTCGGTCAATGGCTTTTCAAGGGCTTAAATGGCGAGTTTGTTTTCGTTTTTATAGATTCTTAGAGCATTATTTGTTGAAAGATTACCAAGACCTCATCCATTTTTATAGGAAATGCATCAAACTTTTTGTAGAAGGACGGTTTTTGTGTAATACAGTCTTTTAGGTTTTGAGTATTGAATAAAGGATTTTTCTTCTGATGAAGTGTTCTGTTAGACCTTCTCTCTATTGAGTTTAGCATCAATAAACAGATACATTAGGGGTATTCTCGCAGTATAGCAAAGATGCAAAATTTGTGAAAATGCAACCTTGCAATACTGAAATATGCAACAATGCGAGAGCGCACAAAATCACAAATATTGTGAATATTAAAAGAAATGCCGCGAACAGGCGAAAACAAAAAATTTAAATACTTACTCTAACGCACACGAACTAAAATTAACAAATTTGGCTCAATCAGAGTGCACGGTTGCACGTCCACTCAAAACATGGGTATCACTGTTGCACAGATTGCACGAATTGCAAAACTTTTATCGCTTGTATTTTGTTGTTGTGTCAACTTTTGCAAGTCTTACACCTTGCAAGGGTTTTGCAAGACAGCGAGACTAACCTTATTGGGTTTTTGGATTTCGCGAGTATATAAGTTTTCTAGCCATGAATGATTGCATCCAAATATAGCACAAACTATATGTATCTTTTGAAGATTTCATGACTCCGTGTGAATAAAAAGAAACAGATATTTTGCTTGTTCCGAATGTCTACCTTAAAATTTGCTAGTTTTCAAGGAATGGCAATGGGTATGTTGTAACGACCACTCAATAACTTAGGTTATTAGGGTTTACGTTGAGTAACCACAACTGGTAACCCATATTAAAATTTTCAATACTAACTTTATGTTTTGTCAATTCACTATAAAATTACTTACATTCTCAAGTGGATGCTCAAGGCAACAATAAAATTGTACAACAACTTTTTATACTTTATTGCGATACTTCAAGTGAATGCAACATAAAGGAAACTGTTACAAATTCTCCGAAGAATATTATTAAAACTAGGCAAAAAAATATTCATTTATGTCGCTTGCAAAATTTTCAATTTTTTTTTCTTCTTTTCAAGCTAAAGCAATAACCGGAGGTAATGCTAGCTTTTGTCGTTGGAATATAAAAAAAAGCAAAAATCACACACACACCCACTTGAATTTATTTACACACCCACTTGCTGTATTAAGTAGCATGTCGCAACAGAGGTTCGAATATTTTTTATCATAACGATATCGTTGTAGCAGGTTGCATTCACATATTCAATTGGAACTCATAGCTTGGCGTATAGAATAATTTTCTCGATATGTGTAAAATATAACATGGTCGCAAAGGGTAAAAAAAAATATTAAACACTTTAATGTATTTTACGAAGGCATAAGTTATAACAAATATATACAACAATATTCAGTTAACATATCTACATACCTACAATAATATTTTCCAAGTTGATCTATTGATACCAAGGCAGTTAGTTACAAGCCTTATCTGATATACATGTATATATTTATATTTAGAACACATACATATGTTTCAATATCGTTGGTTTTTGTGTGTGAATCAAATAAATATTTACATTTAAGCTTTATCTGCTGTGTTGAAACGTATGTTTTTAGAGTATTCAAAGAGGCAAATAGCAAGTAACTGTATCATTGTAAGTATGTGTATCATACTGTTAGTGGTATGAGTTTTTTTTATTTAAAATAAATATTTAAGGCAAGTGAATGAATGAATGAATGAAGACCTCAAAAACGCTGAAGATTTTTGCTTATTTACTGTTATATTTTTTGCATGCAGTGTGATAAAATCTGCTATGAACTGAAATCGGTGGTGTTTATCCTTTGATAAAAGATATTTTAAAATTTCAAATATTTCAGATGGTGGGCTCTAACCTATATTTAATTATGCATTCACTCAAATAGTTCATAAATGCGCATTTATTGTAAGAACTATTCACATTTTTGTAAGGTTTACTTAATTTTATGTTGTTACCTTTTTTTGTTTTGAAAACAATTTAAACAAAAACTGCTGCTAGAAGTGTAGTTCCCCACATTTTAGGATTGATATTTGTACATTATTCTTACCTAAAAAGAGAAAAGATAAAAAATAATTAATTAAAAAGTTTCAGAAACAAGTTCAATTTAATACTAACTTAATAAAGAAAAAATACTATAAATTAATTCTGGTTTTATTTCATAAAACATGAAATATTCTGTTTAATTCAATTTTTGTTCTACTCACGACATCTCACCATATTTTTCTTATAGATTTTGGGGCTCAAAACATGATGAAGAACTAGTTCATAATAAAATAAAAAGAATCCCAAAGTAACCTGAAAGCAATTTTATAAGAATATTAAAATCCAGGCTGAATGCTTAAAAATACAATATAAAAGTATTAATTTTACCTCACGTTATATTTTTATGAGGAAAAAAAAAATAAAAAATTATTAACAAAAATTAAGTAAAAATGTCACCGTGTAAATTGTAGAATTTATGCATTTAATAAAGCACGCTTAAGCTGGAAGTCAGCATAATTTCATGGTGCATGAATAAGAATGCAAAAAATACAATTATTTTCAATGTCCACCCACGACGAAACGCATGCAAAATCAGCTGAAAGTCCACATCTTGCATTACATTTTTTTTTTATGTGATTGAAGGTCCTATTTTATGCACAACACAAACAAGCAAACATCATATGATTGACTTTAAGTCAGCTACTTTAAACATTATCCAGTATTTTTATTAACTGCATGCGCAGGATGCAACTTAAGCTCTAACCCTTCGCCATAAACTGTAAGAAAAATTCCAAGAAAATGACGAAACCGAAGAAGACAACCAGCAACATGCTACAAAATCGTTCGTTGAACCCATATTAGTGACTCTAAGATTGAAATTGGAGGCACCAGTTGGTGAGCTTCTAAGATAAAAGATTGAAAAAACTAAAAATTTTTAAAATCTCTAAAATTTTTAAACAGCAAACAAAATCCTCGAAACTTCAAATTGCAACAAAACAAATGGTTAATTTTTTTTTTGTTTTATAAGATTTTAAATTGAATTCATTTAATTTTGGTCTGTGTATAAAACTGGCAACCCTCACTCAAGCCAAACCCTGTTAAACAGACAGAGTAGCACGGTGCAAGCACGGAGCAAGCGAAGGAGAAGACAGCAAAAGAAGACCGACCAGGTCATGTTAAATCAACAATGTCTTGACTACAATGTGTAAGCTTGATTTGTTGATGTCACTTCATTTGACATTTTTGGCAAACAAAATATATTTCGGTTGGTAACGGCTTTATTCTATTCAGTATTTGAAAAAGTGTCAAATACCAAAATAATGTAACAATACTATATAAATAAATGAAATTGACAGTTTCATAAACGAGAGGCAAGTATTTTTTATCAAAGTTGGTTTGGGGATTACATCAAATCCAATTCTGTGGATTAAGCAAACATTGAATGACTCTTTTGATGTGTTAGAACGGCATTTAGAGCACGTACATAGATTAACTTCGGGTAATGTGATATAGGTTTATAATTACAAGTTACTTTTATAACTCTTATATATTACACAGGATATTTTTTTATGCATTTTGCAGTATTTTACAACTTTGGAGATCTATAGCGTAGCCCAATTTGGAGCTTCTTCAACACAATGCAAAAATGTCATGTAACTCCCCTTAATGAAATTGGCTGGTAAAATGATATACCGCGTTCGGATAAAGTGTTAAATTATATATACCAATATCACATTAGCCAAATAGTGTTCAACAGCAGTATATATTGTTTTTCAACCAAAATTAAAAAAAAACAATTTTATTGATAAGAAAAAATATTGCTTTAGTTTTATTAATGTAGTTGTTGATACAATTTTATTACTTCAGTAGATTTACATCCCGCCAATATTGAGAGTAGCCAATTGTGTACTTATCACTAGCTCCTTCACTAGTTCTATTCGTACTAACTACTTTTCTGACCCTAGGTAATGTATAGACGGATCAGTTGAATTAACTTCAAGCTCGTATTACTTATTGTTTATGTTTTTTACGTCTTTCTTTCATGAAAATTACTGATAATTCAAAGCAACTATTTCGGAAAAAACATGATATTGAGGCTTTTCAATTTCATAGAACAACGTGAATACAAAATTGTAATAAAAAAAAAATTTAACTGAAGATTGATTTCTCAAAGGCTAAGTTTTAGTTTTTTTATATTGCTGACTAGCGAGTAAGCTTGCCCTAAGCACTAGCGAATTGGCTAGAGAATGGCAATGTAAAAGGTAGCAATTGACTCTATCTTATGACATCTTTACTTCAAATTCGCCAGTTGAATGCAAAGAAAGTAGATTGAAGTAGAACTAGTACTGTCTACCTAGGGGCTAGTGCCAAATACTGCAGGGATAAAAGATAACAAAAATACAAACAAAATCAACGGAATTCAAATACGCATGTAATAACAACAAAAAAATAACACAAAGTATAAAATTATTAGAATGAACAAATAAGGTATAAATATATGCTATATCACATTACCCAACTTTGATTATATCACAATAGCCGAATTCGGTTTTCGTAATAATAAGGTTAGTTCTGTTAAAATATACTTTAGAAAATAAAAATCTCAACTGTGGCTAATTTCTGTGGCTTATTTTATTCCAACAACAAATTTATCTATTTCAGATAACAACTCTGCTTTATTTATTGTAATTTGCTCGCAAAGAGCATGCAACAAAAAAAAAACGACTACACCGATAAAACAATCCCAGCAGTTATTTTGGAGACAATTGGAAAAACCAACTAGTTTATTTCTAGTAAAATTGGAGTTAGTTGCGTACTAGTCCAAAAGACGCTCAGAATAGAACAGTTTGAATTCATTTTATATTCTTAGTTGTTTTTTGTCAGCAGGCACACACAAAAACAAAAAACCAGATACGCTCAAAACGTGTTTTGGCTCGTTTTTTCATTAAGATTCCGAACTTATTTTAACTTTCGCAAACATTTTCGATGAACATGGTAAATGGTAATATACAGGTAAAACTTTAAATAAAAATTTAATTAGTTATATTGTACGTACCCGTGTTCTGAACAAGACGAATAATAGGGCTTTCTAAAGACCACTTCTGGACTGTACCAAAACGGACCAGTTTAGAACTATTCATAATGGAACTAGTACAGAAATAGGGATAAACGAATGTTTATGGGGACAATTGTTTTTTCCTATGACATCAACCCGTAAAAAGAGTCAGTTCGTTAAATGTAAAAGGGTATTATAGTGGGACCAGTACTGGCCCCTTTTGGAACTAGTGTAGAACTATTCTAAATCTGGTCCATTTATCTGCAGGGATTTTACAGCAATGAGAGCAAAAACAGCGAATGAGAGCGCGCATTTAACTGCAGTACGTCTCTCTTTCTGTTGAGGGTATGTTCACATGTTTATTCTTGGAAAAAATTGTGTGTTTAACAAAAGATGCAGGTATATCACATTACCCGACCATATCACAATACCAGAAAATACTCTAATATTATGCGCCACTGTTTTTGTAAAAGGCATCTCACTTTTTTTTTTTAATAGATTTGGGGACTCTGAACATGAAAATGGAAAAATCAAATTTTTATGGTTTTTTAACATTTTTTTAAGTTTTTCCCATTTTTTTTATATATAAAGTCGCATATATTTAAATATATCTTGTATACTACTCATTAATTTTTTACATGTTCGACAGATTTTTCCATTTGGATGAGTAGTTTTTGCGATATTAGAGGAAATATTTTGAAAAAATTATTTTTTTCACATAAAAATTCAAGTCAAAAGTATCTTTAAAAATTCATAAAAAATTTAAAACATCAAAAAATTGTCAATTTTAATTTTTGATCTTAAAACTTTATTTTTCATAAAGAAAATAAGCTACCGAAAGAAATTAGTCCAAAAATAAGGTCAGGAGAATGATTTGATTGTAGATACTAATATTCATTGGCGCTGTTATCGATCGATACTTCAAAACTGACAAGTGTTCAGCAGGTGGGCATCCTCCCTACTTATTTTTTTCGTACACGAACAATCTGCTGATGTTCGTGCTGCAAATTTCAAGCAAATCGAAGAGCATGAAGCCAATCACGACTTGCATTTGGCGTGGAATGGCCGATATGCGACTAGATTTGAAAAAAGCAAGAAAAACTATATAAAAAAACTTAAAAAACGTAACCCTACAAATTTTTTTTTTGCAATTTTCGTGTTTAGAGACCCAAATCTATAAGAAAAATATAATAGGATGCCGTGTGCAGACATTTTTTCTAATTTTGGAGCATAATATTATTAAACAGTATTAAAAATACCTATGCATACAACCAACCCTCCTTCCTTTCACTGCCTTCATCAGGTGGAATTAGAGGCTAGCGACGGACAAAACTTTGAATGGGTTTTAAACTTTTGTACTGTTGTTCTATAGACCAAGTGTACCAGCAAGGCTTAAATGCTTATGTTCAAAAAAATATTCTAACTCTTTATAAAGAATCGACAACATTTTATGCTGCAATAAAATTTGCATGTTTTTATCATCGAATTAAAGAACTCTTAATTATTGCCAAAACTCCTTTATCATTATGTAGTTTGGGTTGGGCGCTGCGAGTAGCATAAAACACATAAAACATATCTCTTCAACCATTCGTTTTACGCGTTAACATAAAAATGCACTGACACGTCTGTCAACACAATGATGGTAGCAAATGTCAGTCTCAGCTGACAAAGCATGAGTTTATTTTTTTAGTTGTTTGATTCTTTTAAGTTCTCGTTATTATTTATTTATAATTCTGTGTAGCCGAGTTTTATTTGAACTATTTTTTATTTGTTCTTGTTGAAATAGCAAACAATTCGCAGTACACGCGGTTGTGCCATAGAAAAGAAAATAAAATCAAAAGCAAGTAAATAAAAATGCAAGCATTGGCAACTCTGGCTGTAACTCAGATTGTGCCGAATACGCTCACGCATTTTGGGCGGCATGATTTTTCGCGTTCAACACAATGCTGAGTGCAAGACCGGGTTTTTTGCAGCTCATAACTTGGCATGTTTATTTAAACGAACGTATGTGTGGTTGGTATGTGTGTGTATCTTTATGAGTATATGTTATGTTGCATCCTTACTGTTTGTTAAGTTTTAAGGAGTCTTTGTCATGTAGTTGATTTGTGTGGGGCTATGCCAGCAAGTGCTATGTTGGTAGCTGCTTCTGTGACTCTCATGTCTGCTGATTGTAGCTGTCATGTTGGCGCCAAACGATTTTTAAATTTTTTAAAAATTTTTAGTGAATTTTTTTCTGGTATATTTTCAAGAACAATTATTGTGTTACCTTGTTTTTACTTTCTGTACGATTTTCTTGCATTTATTAAAAATTTAAATTTGTATGTATTTTTGAATTTCTGATATAATGATAATAATTTTTAAGACCATAATTTTTGATGCTGTTTTTGAAAGTAATTTAATGTTGGAAGCTACAATGGTTTTACCGTAAGCCCGCGACTTATTTGGTCATAAGTTACTACTTTGGTGCTGTATTTCAATGTGATCTGACTCCATAAAATCGATAAATAAAAATTACAACATTTGTTTAAAATAAAATTTCGGATTATTATTTTTTTTTTACAATTTGTAAACCTTGTTTTTTTCAAACGAATTTTAAGATTTAAAAATTTCTTGTTTGGAATATATTTTGCATACATGACTATTTTATTTATAAATATTTTTTCTTAAATTTTTCTAAAATTAAAAATTTCAAACGAAAATCTTTACTATTTTTATGGCTTAATTTTTCAATTACTGTAAAATGCCCATCATCGAAGGGAATACAATTCCTAAAAGTATGCAGCAAAAATATCTTCAAAGCAGGTTATGGAAAGGTCCCACACGCGATTTTGCATATATATCATATATCAGGTTACAGGAATTTCTATGGGTGCAAGTCTAGCCTAAGATACCTGGGCCGGACCCATTTTTGGTCATATATCTCGAAAACTAATGATTCTATGGACACTTTGTGCAAGGAACTTTTATGAAAAATTAACTTATGACAAAACATACCCTTTTGGTCAAAGTTGAAAATTCCTTTTTACGAAATATTTGAACACACCGATTTAACTGAGCCTGTTAGATCATATATTTCGAAAATCAATGATCTACGGGAAATTTGCGTACGACATTTTTGTATAGAATAATCTAATGAAAAACAGGTAAAGAAAGTTTAAAGTCGGTCTAGCCCGACTATGAAATACCCTAAACCTACTTTTTTAAAATACAATAATAGTATTGAAAAGGGGCGTGTCCGTGGGCGGTTGAAGCCCATATTTTATATACATTTCAATTTTGATGAAAAATTTACACGAAGTAAGTTTTATTCCTGTAGCTCACATGTTAATGCTGTTATAGTGTTTTCGCTATTATAGATTGTATGGGATGTGTTCGTTGGCGTGTTCGTTGACGGACTATTGCCAATTTTTGAACTCATCTTAGTTTTGGTAAAAAATGCATACTTGCTAAATTTTTTTCTCTGTAGGTTAAACATAGGCTTAGTTATGGAGTTTTCAATTTTTTGTGTAGTATCGGAGGTAGGCGTGTCCATGTGTGGATGACGCCCATTTTGCAAAAACATCTTAGTTTTGTTATAAAATACATACGTACCAAATTTCATCTCTGTACGACAAACAATAGCTTATTTCTATAGTTTTTAATTTTTGCGTTGTATGGGAGGTAGGCATGTCCGTGGACGGATGACGTCCATTTTTCACAAACATCTTTGATTTGTTATAAGAATCAAAAGTACTAAATTTTATTTTTGTAGGCTTAACTGAAACTAATTTATTGAGTTTTCAATTTTTTGGGTGTATGGGAGGTGGGCGTGTCCGTGAGTGGATGACACCCATTTTTTGTGGGTTAATTATGAGCTAACTTATGCAGTTTTCAATTTTTGCGTTGCATGGGAAGTAGGCGTGCCCGTGGGCGGATTCCAAAAATATTCAATAGTGCAGATCCTTGTGTCTATCTGACCATGTGTATTAAGTTTCATACAAGTATCTCAACTGCTTCTTCTTATCCTGTGTTTACGGAGAACACACAGACGGACGGACGGACAGACGGACATGGATAGCTCGACTCACGAGGTGACGTTGATCAAGAATATATATACTTTTTTATACAGGACTCGCTTATTTCTATGCGTTACAAACGTTTGCACAATGTTAATATACCCTGACCTTTCAGGTTGAGGGTATAAACAGACCCTTTGATCAAAATTTGTTAAAAAGTCGGTTACGAGATATTTGCAAAACTTATTTAACCGACCCGTTTTGGTCCTATATCTCGAAAACTAATTATGCTACAGAAATTTTTATGAAGAATTGTCTTCCTACGGAAATCTTAGAAATAACTTAGTACTAACTTAAGAGCTAAATTTTTCTTTGCATTGCAGTTTTAATCCTAAAATATCATGCCCGTGTACAGCTAATGAGCTGTCCCATGAGCAATAAAAGTTATATTTACTTTCTCGGCCACGAACGCGTACGTTTTTATAGGTACATGAAATGAGTTTGTCAAACAATTGTCAAAAGATCGTGAACTAGGGCGATAAAACGTTTTTTGGTTTTTTTTCTACACTTCCTGCACTTGTTTTCGCTTTTTCTCCATCTTATCTATCTCACTATTTTTGAACCAAGGCAGACTTGACTGGATAGATTTGGCACCTAACGTCCTTGGTTCAAAGTTAAAAAAACAAATAGTTTTTTATTTATTTTTCATTGATTTTTTATAAAAAAAAACAGTTTTATTTTTTAAAACAAAAAACAATTTGTTGGAAATTTCATACAAAACACATAAAGGTACCTCGTCACACCAATTAAGGTTTACAACTTATTTTGACACCTCCACTTTCCAAAATTTGTAGATTGAAGAAGTTGATAGACTGAAGAAGTGGATAGATTGAAGAAGTTGATAGAAAGTCAGGAGCTGTCAAAAAGCTTCAGCCCTTTATCTTGGTTATATATGAAAAATCTTTGTTTTTAAATACAATCGAATACCTTCTCACTCACATAAGGGTTAAGTGGAATTTCCATTTCAATCTGTTAATATTTTAACAAATTTTTTTTTTTAACAGTCTGTAATTTGTAACCATCTGATTTATAATTTTCTTATCCCGTAAAATATACACTTCCAAAATTGCGCGCACATTAACAAAATCCTCATATTTCATCACTTCGATCTTTGACACTTGCCATAATTTTATAGCAATGTCGCTATTTACAACTCAGACTGCATTCTTCTTTTGGCAATGATAAGCATCATAATTTTAGGCACTGACACATGTCTTCTTTACATTTATAGCTTTTTAAAGAGCACATTTTTTACATTTACGAAAATGCCATCATAAATAATACGCTATAATCATCATAACTTACTCCTTTTAATGTTTTTTAATGCTCTCACGCCTGTTCTTGCGTGCCGATTCGACCATTTTAACCACAGATTTTTGTTCATGCATTCCATAAACGTATATTTTTTATAGCATCGTGGCCACATCGTAGTTCAACATCATTTAAGTAAAATATTTCATGCAATTTAAGGAAAAACAAAAGAGACAAAACAAAAGAAAAGAAAAAAACAAAAACATGGATTCAGCCTTTGGTTGCATTACGTGTATATCAGAGCATATCAAGCAGTTCAACTTCACTTCACTTGCGCCATTATGTTCAAGTGTTTACGTTGGTAACACATGCCATTTATGGTAATAAAGTGGTAAAATATCGTTATTGTTCTACAGCAGCAACAAGCAACATCAGCGGCAACTCCAAGGCAGCCAGCAAAGGCAGGCGCAGACGACAGGCTGGCTCATGCGAAAGGTCAGCAGATAACTTTTCAACTTATGAGATACAGCGTGCGTAGCTGTTGCCGCTTTTTTGAAGTCTGGCTTTCTTGTTTGCGGCAGTTTTTATTGATCATTCAGCAGAGTTATCGGTATTTATAACATCTTGATCAATATGAGTGGTATCGGCAATCCGGTACGTAATCATTATCTTCATTAGTAATTGATGAGTGGAATGAAAATTAAATGTGAAAAATAATACAAAGAAATTATTTTTCAGTATTTGACCAACTTAACAAGATCTTACACAGTGTTACAGAGGTGTGACATTGAAAATAAGCTTGCCACGAGAGCTATATGGATGTCGTTGATAAGGACATTTCAAAAAAACATATCGATGGTCATACCTTGACACCTCGTAACTAATTCTTTTTCAAAAATTAGATATAAATGTCAAAAATTGAGAAATTTCCTTCTGTATTTAATATACTATATTATGATATATTCTTAATATAGTAATTAATAAAAAAATTAATTTTCAAATTGCTCTCTTATTCCTCCCTAAACTTCTTTGTTTTGTGCTATCATAACGGAGTACTTTTTTCAAATTGTAAACACAAAGTCAGAAATCACAAAAAAAACTGAGATCAAATAAAAACAAAAAAGTTTGTTTCATAACGATGGAAGAAAGGTTAAACAGTATTATTTATTAAAGTTCGGGTGGCACGAAAAAGTTGCGAAATTGTAGACCAGTGTACTCTAACTTTGTACTTACTCGACTTGGGTGGTTATTCCTTGTCGACACAGATATATTAAATTGTTATATTTAGCTGACTTTCTTTTATATAATTTGTTTATTTCTTACAACTAGTGAAAGTAAACCTGAGAAAACTAAAGTTTTTTTTTTCATTTCTTTTAGTCACATGTATTGCTGGCTGATAACTCTTCAATTCCGTCGATTCTTCAACTTAAGTTAATCTGTCGTTATCTGTCTGGCAGATATATGATAACGTATTCTTTAAAAAAAACACCAGATGGATTGATCTTTGATAACGTCAGCAAATGACAAATTTCGGCCACTCACTCATAATTAGACTTGCAATAATGATATTGAAAAAAAAAATATGCTCTTTCTCATCTTCGTCTGTCAATAAATGGATACAATTTAAAAAATTAATAATCTTTTAAATTTTATATTGAAAATAAACTGAGAACTATAGTTTACTAAAGATATATTCAACTGAACCAAGTGATAATTGAAAATAAATCGTATATAAAAATTTTTTGCAGTAAGAATAACATCTCTGAATACAATGCAAATGCAAACAATTGCAAATGCAAACAAGGAAACAAGGAAACAAGGAAACTAAAAGTAAACAATTTGGATACAATTCTGTAGGTAATGTTAATGGAGTGGGGCACAAGTTACATTTTCGAACTTATGTATATCTTCAGTTTCAAAGAGAAAACCGCTTGGAGACTTCATTACTTCAGGCTCTAGATTTATTAAGGTTTTTTTCAAACACTAACCACCACCTTATCTGAATGTCTTAATTTCTGCGAATTTTTTCTTAGTTTTTATAATAGTACCTGCATCTATGTATGTTGTCTGTTGTGACGTGATTATAAAGGTAATGGGTTGGTTTATTGCTGGATGACTCTTGAAATTTGTTTGCTTGCTGCTTAGAGGTTAGCAGGCATGTTATGTTGCAAAAATAAAATGCAGTTAAAAAACTTATGAAACTTGAAAGTGATTTAGTTTGTGAGTGTTTGAAGATTTTTCAGAGTGATAAACTTAAGAAATGAGAATAGTAAGTTTAAAAGCAAAAAGAAAACTTTAGCACAGACTAGTTAAGGGTATGTTAGTGGTTTTTGCTTAGAAAAGCAAAATAAATAACATCTTTGCAAACCTTCAAGCATTGCTATCGAAATTCAGAACAACTTATATTATTTTAGATAGGCGACCTCGGTAATCGATTGGTATGCTTGATTAACTGTTCAAAATTAGTTACGCAAAGTTCAATAACAAGTGACGTTGCATAGCACTTGCCTCAGATTGGAATTAATCTGTTGATATAGTTTTCCCACCACACAAAACGTTCTACATTAGTTTCACTAATGTTTGTAGTTTTCAAGGGAAAAAATCCCGTTTCTTTTATTTATCTAACACCCCATTTTCGAACCAAGACAGAATTTACTTAATAGATTTGATACATGTTTGGGCCAAAGATAGGTCGGGATAAGCGTTGTACGCAGGAAATAAGAAAAAATATAAAAAAAAATTAAAACTGTTAAAAATGTCACTTCTGAAATAGCAAGGACACTAAGAGCGCCAGGAGGCTTGTTGTTCCAAATTTAAGTCCTTGAATCTACAAAATGTCCTGCAAATTCCACCAGGAAGGCTAGAGAAAGAAAAACCTAAAAAAAGATTGATAGAAAATTCGTAAAATGAATTTAAGGGTTCCATTTTTAGTAGCATTTCAAATAAAAACTAAAGCTAAAAGCTCTAGAGAAGGAATACGAAGTGAATATATTCGTTGTATTTGTTTGAATAATGGTGTTTCAGTTACATGGACGCATTGCTAGAAAAAAAGATTGGCATTTGCAAGGGCCTACAAATCCTTTTCGTTCTGGGAAAACATCTAATGCAGTGATGAAAGTAAGTTAAGTCGGTTTGGATCAGACTGTAAAACATATGTGAGAAGACCAGCGAACCAGGAATATAATCCTAAATACATCATTAAAACCGTTAAACATGGTGGAGGGTGCATAATGGTACGCGGAGCCATATCCTGGCATGGCTTTGAACCTGTTATATAAGAATTGATGGTATTATAAATCAGCATTTGTACAACGACATATAAGATAACACGATGGAACCCTACGCAGATGATTTAATGCACGTTTGATGTAAATTCATGCATGATAATGATCCGAAGCACTCTTCGCGACTCGTTAAGAATTGGATTTCGGAACGAAACATAAGCGTTCTCGATACGCCAGCACAAAGTCCGGTTCTAAATCCAGTCGCAAACCTCTGGTTTAAAGTGAATTTGCTGGTGAAGGACTCGAACGATCAATATTAAAACTAATTGTGGAATATTTTAAGACCCGCCTAGGAAAATATTCCTTCACAAAAGTGTCGGCAATTGGTGGAGAGTTTGCCACAGCGGTTATCCAAGTACTAGTGTCCGACCAAATGTGAATTTTTGCCGAAGCCGAATAACAAAAAAAATGTTTTCAAGCAAAAAAAAAATAAAATTGATTCTTTGCTTTTGTTATAAAGGATGGTTACATTTTAAGGGCCGATGGAGATTTGGAATAAAATACAAATTATTTAGGAAATTACTGTCATTTCTTTTTATTATGACAATATTGGTATAGTTCAATTTTGTATGAAACATAATATTGGCCAAATGGCCGGCGCGACCTTGGCGGCTCACCTCCATCCGATGGTCCAAATTTTCGATGACGCTGAGGCATAATTGAGGTTCTATGCTAAATTTTTGCTGGCTTATCGACGTAAACCTTTTCTTTCAAATAATAAATAATAAGAAAGAAGTTCAACTGTGTCAAATCACATGATCTTATCGGCCAATTGACATCGCCACCACTTGAGATAACACGGCCATTAAATTTGTCGCGCATAAGAGCCATTTTTTTTCAAGTGACACCGTCCTGGTAAAACCACATATTGTCCACATCCATATCTACCAATTCGGGCCATAAAAAGTTCGTTATCATCGTGAGATGATACACCATTCACCAACACCATTCACAGTAACTACCTGACCGACCTCATTTTGGAAAAAATACGGCGCCCGATGATGCCATCAGCAATATTTTTTACAGTTCGAGCTGTACGAGCATGCACAGGTGTTTTCACATCTCCTACAGACATGGTTTGCTCAAATTTTTGCACGATTTTTCCGATATGCATTTTGATTTGAACGCCCATTTTCATAATAAGCCTGAATAACTTTAACGCGTTGCTCGATTGATTTTTGCCATGGTTCAAATTGAGTTAGTCTGAAATTGAAAAATGTCAAATGAAATGCAGAAAAAACTTGACGTTTATGTAGGTGTGGTTCACATTCAACATCGGCCCTTAAACCCCTTTATATTAATTTCAGTACAAAAAAAAAAAGGAACTTTTGCAGAAAAGAGTTTTTTCATTATCATTATGAATAAAATTTTCAACGAGTGATCACCAATCCATGAAATAACAGAAAAGGAGAGAAACACAAAACGAGCTATGAAAATGTTTCAAATGTGGAATTTTTAAAGCAGTTCACTGAATGATTCAAAAAATTCTAAATACTTATAAAAAAAATTGTTCAAGAAAAGCAAAAACATTCGGAAAAATAATCGGCTATTTCGGCCGAAGCAGAAGTCGAAGCCGAAGGTCAAAATATCGGCCGATTATGCCGATTACCGAAGCCGAAGCCGAATAATCGGTAAGACACTACCAAATACTAAGTTTTTTTTTAACAAATACAATTATTTTTAATGAAATTTTTATACACTAACTAATACTGTGCTATTTATTTCGAAAACATTTGTTACAAATCTTTCTATCGTTTTTTCGTTTGTCATAAAATTATGAAAAGTTTAAAATAAAAAGTTGATTAAAACAAATATTTTATCATAAAATCAATCAGATTTAAAACATAACCTTCCTTAAATTTGAGTTGTGCTTTTTATGTGAACACCACTGTACATTACGGCGTATCGAATTACATTTTTTTTCGAATTTCACATTCTAAGAGGTCTCAAAAGTTGCATGTGGTTGTCAAGATCTGCCAAAAAAAATTTTATGAAAATAAAAGGACATCTTCCTGCCCCGCAAGGACAAAGTTGTTTTTTGAGAAAAACGTTAAAAAATAACGCTTTGATTTTTGTAAAAAAAAAACTACATTTGTCTAAAGGAAAAAATTTAAATGCAGTTTAACTAGGAATTTCTTAAATTTCTTTCTTACGATGATACGCACGATTTTTACCCACAGTATCCTGTCTGAAGGATATTCGAAGCGAAAGTTATACTCGAGTTGGCACTTAACTTTTGATTGTAACCATTGAGTCTAAATTTTGATGGCATTGATTATAGTGTTGGCGTATTTTTTAAATATGATGAATTAATAATTTGCATAGTTTTTGCATATCAATTCTCTTGTTTTAGAGAAATGTATGCTAGAACGCAATTTTTTAACTTTTTCAAATAAATTAATATTAGATTTTATATCACGGGCATAAGAAGTGGTGTCGAAGATAATTTTCTCAATTTGGATTCTTCAAATATTTCTATACATGACCCTACCTTAAAATATGTATTTATTATGCCAGGCTTAGACCACGATTTTTTTTTATATTTTAATACTTAAAAAAATTTTACTTCGTAACATCAAATTTCTCAATTTGAGTTATATCTTCTTTATGGTTATAATATCGTTTAAATACATTTTATGCCATTCAGTCGGGCTCAAAAGACAATTGTTTAGTCTTAGTTTTTAAAATATGTTTTAATGAAATTTTAACCATAAAGGGGACATAACTCAAATTGAGAAATTTGATGATAGGAAATAACTTTTTTTAAAATATCGATAAAAAAAAAACGTGGTCTGAAGCTGATACACTAAATAAATATTTTTAGGCAGTATCATGTTCAGAAATTTTCCAAAAACTCAAATTAAGAAAATTATCTTCGACACCACTTCTGAATCACTTGACATAAAATCTTATATTCATTTTTTTGAAAAAGTTAAAAAATTGCGTCCTAGTATACATTTCTCTAAAACAAGAGAATACAAATGCAAAAACTATGCAAATTAATAATTCATTATATTTATGGAATACATCAACATTATAAACAGTACCAACAAAATTTATAACCAATGTTTACAATATAAAGTCTTGTGCTATCCCAAGTACGACTTTCGCTTCGAATATCCTTCATACAGGACACTGTTGGTAAAAATCATGAGTAGTACCGTGTGTGACAAGAAATTGTTAGTTAAACTGCATTATTACTTTTGCTTTAAGACATGTGTGGTTTTTCTTAAAAAAATCAAAACATTTTAAGATCGTTATTTTTTATTGTTTTTCCCAAAAAACAACTTTGTCCTTGCAGGGCAGGAAGATGTCCTTTATTTTTTATAAAATTTTTTTTGGGTGATCTTGACAAGCCTATGCAACTTTTGAGACCTCTAAGAATACGATCTAAATTTTTCGATACGGCCTACTGTAAGTCTAAAGAAATTTTTTTTAACAAAAACCATTTTGACTAAATTTTTTGCAAAAACATTAAATTGTTTGGCAATTTTTTACACAATTTAAAATCGATTAAATAGTGCCTTCAAAAAAAAAGAACGCGGATAAATGAGACCATTTATAGCAAAAGCATTGCTAAAACACAGTTTGTATGGCGAGATAGTTTGAAAAATTTTTGAAGTTGAACTTATAGCATTTTTTTTATAGACAACACTTTGGAAACTCTTCATAAGTTTTCGAATTAAACTTTATGATTACTACAAATGGAATATGACATGAACTTTCATTCCACAGTTCTTTATAGTTCAACTAAAATGTTCTTATCTTAATAGTACGCAGGTAAAAAAAAAAACAACACACAAAATAAAAATAGCCTCGTGCTACCTACATTTATTTCATTCTAGAGTGTTGATAAAGACATAACCAACATACAACAGACAATTAATGCAGATGCTTCACTCAACACAGCCAGAGATGGTCTCAAATTACGAGCTATACTTAAGCCAATTCCTGTAAAAAAAAAAGTTGAATCGTTAAAATAATGCTGGTGCTTTTCTAGCACTCACAGTCGATCGTATCTCGTAAAACGTTATCTTTATTGGGCACACACGACAACGATGCCAGAAAATGGTTTTATAAAACCAATTTTACATGTTCGTAGATCAATGAAGCGTAATAAATGATTTTATTTTAAAGTGGGTGCAACGCCTGCCATACCCTCATGTCTATCACAACAAACTGGTTCTAAAAATAACACTCCTTACAAGCTTTCTACTTCTTCGTCTTCGTCATCCTCCGCATTGCTATTAAGAAACGTCTTTAAACTGTCCATAATTTTAACTCATCTCAATCGTAGCCAGCCATATTAATAAATATCGCATGCAACCATTAGAGGAGGTGCATTAAAAAATTAGTCACTTAACGTGTTGTGAAAAAAAAAAAATACTTTCTTCTTCTTTTTATTTTTAATTCTTGTGAAATTAAAACATAAAACGGAAGTTGAAACTCACGTTTTTAATCGCAGGCATTTAACCAGTTTCTAGCATGAGCAACACTAACCATGATCAACACCATCTTTATGGTGTTATGGTTTGGCTTGTCTTGTGTGAAAGAACTCAGCCAAACCCTTGCTATAGCGTTAAAGAACTAACCGTGGCTACTGTAACTTGTAAAATTCTATATTTAAATACAAGTTCTTCATCGGTCTAATAGAGCGTGCCGGCAGACACTTAAGTTGGGCTCAATAACTAACTAGAAGAGTTGGGTTCTGTTGCCACACTTGATTTGGCGTGTTTCCTGTATTTTTTTTTTTTCTCTCTCAGTGATAACAATTTGTTGGGTAAATATTTTTATTTAGTTTTTTAACATATTTATTTCAAAATCTAAAACTAATAAGAATTGGAAAAGAAACGCATAGTCACACCAAATTAACTTGACTGACGCTGACTTCAAGTGGCTGGCTGGTATAAGTCACGGACTAATGCTCTAGTTGCTCATTTGGAGAATCAGCTTTTTACTGTAGCACATTTTAGACGACACGTCATTCAGATTTAGTTCAAATGCGTCAATAATGTGTATAATAGTCGCATAAGAGTTTGAACCTCGCCTGCATTTTGTGTGTATTTGACTTATCTTGAGAAACGCATCGCCATTAATTGAATGAGCTCGTGTGGGTCTGTGGAGCTAAAGTCTGTGTTATATCATGAACATAGTTGCTTGGTTAGTTGGTTGGTTGGTTGGTTGGTTGGTGTATCGTTGGCTTCAGTGGTGCTCTTGTCCAAGCGATGGCGATGTCGTCTGTAATATTAAATGCAGACGTGGAACTTTTCGAATGTGTGACTACGTAGGAGATAATTTTAATATGGCAGTATATGTCGTCGGACTTTTATTGGTGGGTCTCCTGACGATACACTGTAAAGTCTCTTTAAATGCTATGGTAGCGAGATAAACTGTTTCGTCTATCATGAGTTTAATTAAAAAGAACTTAAACAAATTGTGCTGGTAGAAGATTAGATAAGCTAAGGTTGAACAATATTGATGACATAAGATGACTAAAGTAGGAAGATTTTTTTTTTGTTAATTTCTACATTAAGATTTTAGGAAGATTTTTTTCACATTTAGTAACCTTTCTTAATCTGCGATCTTAGCCCTCCCTGAAATGTGAGAAAGATTTTCAATGATGAAGTTCTTTATGTTATTTTGGGGAAAGTAATATTCAAAGCAGTGGTTGTTCCAACTGGTTTTGAACAATTGTCAGGTTTGATTACGAAGTATGTCACGCAATATATTTTTTGACGGCCACTCTAAGCATAGACAGATAAATTTTCAGTTCTGGTATTTATATCTGGCATTAACCCGAATCTACCTACGTAAATTTTTTTTCGAATTTCAAATTAGGAGGATAATCCTTATCTGTAACATAAAAATACTCATATAAAAGTGTATCTATCGTGCGATGCCATATGGTAACCACAGGGAAATTCGTGTTAACGTACTCACAACGTATTTAGCAAAAACTTGATTTATACCTTTATTGCATGATTTAAAAAAAAAACAGGAAGTTGCAGGAAGAGTCGATTAAAGGTGTTTGAGGTGAAAGCTGAGGGTCGACAACGAAGAGGAAGACCATGCCTCCGATGGATTGACCAGGCCGAGGAAGCCCTAACCGCGCTTGATTAAATAAATTAGAGCTAAATGTGGTTTTTATTCGATTTGACCCATTTAAGAACTTCATCTATATTTGTTAGAAAAATGTTTAAATATAAGATTTAATTATGATAGCATAAAATGGTGGCTGCAATCGTGTCGACAGATGGACATGTCGATTTTACTCAGGTGATTCCACGCTTTCTTTTGGGGGTAACAAAAGTCGTGAAAAAATGATATACCCTTGACTCAGTACACAAGGGGGCATAAAAAACAGCCGGTAGAGGTTCGAAAAACGTCTCCCAAAATCAGAAATCCACTGTTTCGGTCCTTCAAAGTTAACATAGCCCGAAAGTTGTCGTGGAGGAGCACATTTAAGCAAATGGTCGCAAGTTTCTTCACAAAAACCGTTCATATCGCAACTGTATTATTTGGATAACCATGCAAAAAATTTTAATGCTGAATGGTGCAGAACAATTTTGTTGGAGACATGGCGACGATGAGAGCTACCACACATTAGCTCAAAGAAAATTTGAGAAAAAAGCTCACACAAAGAAATAACTAAAATAATTTGAATTGATAGATACTTTACAGCTCCGACTTGGCACCCGATAATTTTTGTTTCCTCACATAAGCAAGCTAATTACTACGCCCAAACAGGTCATTGAGGTCTTCAAAAACCTGGGATCGGAGATACTAACTTCCGAGTTTCAAAACTGTTTCGGCAATTTATTCAAATGAATGTAAAACTGTACTTGGAAAAACATTTGAACCGTTTTCATTAATCAGCTAGTGCTTTTTTCATTGTAAGGCTCTAGACTTAAAAGGCAACCCTCGTAAAAACCAAGGATAGTTAAAAAGGACAATTTTATGCTGTTTATGTTGGTATGTCTTAGAAGCCACGATTGCCACTTTGGTCCAAAAATGGTCCTTTTTCGAAGAAGAATTCACACAAATCCGTGTTAAGTAATTTAAATTTTTGTCAAAGATTGCTTATCATATTACTATTTAGACAGTTATGTCTTAAGGGTCCAGTCTTGTTAGTTGGGTCGAAGAAAACGAAACTTTTCTCATTTTTCGATAACTATAACTTCGTAGAATATCATACTTAAAAAACAAAAAAAAAAAAACAAATTGGCCGTTTCAGCCCTTGAAAGGACTTTGACCGAGCTTCTTAGGATCGATTGTGTTGTGTGTGTTATTAAATTTTTGCACACAATTGACCGAGAACTGGACCTACATGTTTTATGCCGACTCCGAACGGCTAAAGTTCATGTTCTCAAGAAGCTTTACATGGCATTATTTACTCTCTGAGGTTTGCCTTTGTCTTCAGAGAGGTGGTGACCGATCAGAAAAATTTTTAATTGAAAAAACTTTTCGCCACGGCTGGCGATCGAACCCGGGCTCCGAGCATGCTAAGCCACACACTTAACCTGCATGCCACGGTCACAGAATATCAAATTTAAAGGGCAATAAAAAAAATTCCCAAAAGAGCAATAGTTTTTGAAAACATTTCATCAATCAGTCATAAAAATCACACTCATTAACCCTATTTACGTGTTTCAAATGAGTCCCTTATTCTCTATTGGGGTCAAATTTGATACTTTAAAGGAATAGTCAAAGAAATTAATATTTCCACTCAAATTAAAAATTCGAATCTATATTATAATTATTAATTTATGCATTCTGGACACAAACTCAGCTATTGGAAATGATCCAGGCATAACGCTTTGCGACAGGAGTAGGGTTTATGTCAAAGTGAATGCTACAAGCGAAGCGAAGCTACAAAGCTTTGCCTGTGTTTTTCTATGAAAACATTCAAAAGATGTCAGAGTAAAAGCGATGGTTTAAGCAACATGAAGCAAATTTGAAAGCTTCAAGCTTTCAATAAATATTTGAAATGATTTTTATGAAATTTTAAGTATAAAACTGAATGATTCAGCATTTCTAATAATAAAAAAAACGCTTTCACTCTGACATAGAATAGCATTGCTTAAAGCATCTAACAGCAAAGCTTCAAGTATCGCATCGCTTATAGCGTTCACTCTGACACCAGCCTAACCGAAGTTACCTTACTTATTTGCCTTCGCGCCGTATGAACACATGTCGCATTGATCTCGTTTCTTCGGCTGTGGTTCTATCGTTTGTCGACGTCTACGTCAAAACAACGCTTGTGGCAGGTTGAAGGCATTTTATTTTTCGATATATATACTCTTCAATTTAAATACTCTTCTCTTCAATATATACACTCGTTGCCAATTGTTCGTCAAATACAAGAGATGGCAGGTGGTACCATTTTTGATACTAACTGAGGATTTGGAACTTTTATGTTTCGTAAGAGAAAAATTAAAAAAAAATATTCAATTTTATTTTCGAGTGTATTTTCCACAAGGCTAGAACACGAAATTTTATTTTTGAAATTTGTTGACCCGTGCAAAGAATGAAAAAAAAAATAGTATCAAAAATGATACTATAGGGTTAAGGAAGTAGGGTTAAATCGTTTCTATAATCACACTGGTACAAATTTTTTCTTTTTTTTGTTTTTTGTTTCAAATTATTTTTTTGGACTTGTGGAAAGGTCGCCAGCTCTGTTGGTGTTTTGTGCACTTGCCCACATCGCCTCGAGTCCTGCTTCAGCGTATTGATAAAATAATCTGAATATTTTATGCAATATTTTTCACAGTACTATAAATATACAAGAAAAGCTTTGAATCCTTTAATTTTTTACTTTTTTTAAGAAACATTCATGTGAATTTTACCATTTTTCTGACTTTCTAACCATACCTTTGGACCTTAATTCACTATTAGTTTTGAATCGCAACCTGGTAACTGGATCGTATTTTCTTGAAGACTTAATTCCTCTGGTTAAGTCTAGCTTCACACTCTAGGTTACATGTAGAATCTTATCAGTTTTTCTCATTTGTTTTCTTAAAAGATTATCTCTTTCGTTAATATATTTGTCTCAACTCTCTTCTTTATTTTAATGACAGAATTTCTTCGAGTGCATTATCTTTAAACACAATCAATCGTTTTCGAAACTCTTGCTGCTATTACCACATAGTTTGTTACTTTATTTTTCCCAATTTCCATGTAGATTGTGCGCTGTTTACTCTAACGCTTCCTTGCTTTTACAACTAACTACAGCTCTTCCAAGATTATCAATAATGACTGCCGTCTATTTAAGGCTTATAAAATTTGACAGTGACTCCCTTCAGAGCCAATTCAATGTTTGGCCCCGAGCCAAACTGAATCGACCGACCACGTACCAAGACTGCATTGAACAAACGATCCTACTAAACGTTGAATGCCACTAGATCGATCGTGCCAATAGAGTCAGTCAATGAAGTGGAAGCTTACATAAACATCATAGATTGGGACAGACTCACGGACAGACCGACAGAAATAGGGACAGCCGTTCGCCAAGTAATTTGTAATTTTACATGTCAAACAAAGTCGTTCAGAGCCTGAGTCTGAGTTGGTCGTGGTGCACTCTTTGCGCCAACAGCATATCTGTGAAAATGTGTGCGCGCGCGCGACTTACACTCACACAACTCTACTCAACCTCGGCCCAAACAGAGACCAACCCAAACTGACTTGGTCTTAGCTTGAGATCTTATCTCAAACTATGTGTAACTTAAGTAGGTACTAAGTGAGGAGGTTTTTTTTTCTGATGTTTGCTGTTCGAGGTGGAACCTCGTTTTTTCAGTCTTCATGCCTTGGTGACTTCCAACAATATTGAAACTGAATGATCTCTTGGCACGTTGAACGACTAAGATTCATTTCACTCCGAGGTGTATGTTTTGACGGCAATAGAGAGTTTTAAAGATAATGTCTGCCCGATGCCTCTTAACTTTAGGATGAGAGTTGAAAGTCAGACAGACCTTTTACCAAGTTTGCCAAGTTTGAGTTCGTGATGAAAAAAAAAAAATAGCGTCAAGATGCTGCGTGTTACGAACATGGTTGTGCTTATTTGGTTGAGTGTCGCATTTAATGCCTGACTGCCTGGCTGATGGCCTGTTGTTGACCATCGTTTTTGGGTTATGTTTTTCTATTTAATGATGCTGGTCTTGCAATTCAGTGGCTTGGCTTGTTGAAGTATTTATTTTATTTGTGCTATTAACAGGCATGACGTACAATTCTGTCGTCATTAATGCGTTAATTCTGCTGCGCTATCTTTGACTCTATCTTAGCGCTTTTTGTTTTTATTATTATTGTTGTAGCAGTTCTTTTTGTTCTTTTTTGTTTTGTTGTCAGTGTTGTTCGTTAAACGCTTGTTGCGCGATTGTTTTAACATCTTTTAACTTCACAATAGTGGCATCGTCCAGTCATTTGCTATCATGGCGATATATTTTAATCTATCTATGCGCGAACAACCTCTACGTAGTCTAGATGTATTATAAATATTGTGACAATTTGTGGTTGCGGATGATTATTTTCAGAGTAAAAGTACATTTAAGGCAGTATTCTATTCTAGGGTAAACATTTTTGCGGTTTGTTTTTTTTTACCAGCCACTTTTTTATAACATATTTATTGATATTTTAACAATACGAAAAAAACAATTGAAAAATAAATTAAAATTATTATTAATTTAAAAATAAGTTCATGTAAAATTTACTGAAGAAACCGATAGCAAATTTGGATTTAACATTTTAAATTGTATAAGAATAAACATGTTTATAACAGAGGTCGAATTCCGTTAAAGTTGTAACCTCTTCTACTTTATCTCTTTGGTCAATTATGGACTTTTTTTTTAAGCATGATAAAATGAGCAAGCAAAAGGTTGCGAGCAACACTAGCTAGTGCTAGTGGGATGTGGGATCCAAATTAATTTGCAATAAAAACAAACATCTAAATTTTACACCAATTCTTATTTTTCATAAGAGTTAAATCCAACCGGATGACAGAATCAGCTCGTATAAAACAAATAGAATACGAGCAGAAACAACAAAACAAAAACAAAGAAAGCAGCAGGCACAGCATAAGCAGCTGATGATTGCTTTTCTTATATACACACATCCATTTTTCTTCTTATATTTTACTATTTTGTGTCTTTAATATAAAATTGACAAAATCCAAAATTAAATATTCAGTCAGCGCAGGATGTATCTGATATTTTAGTATATATATTTTCTTTGAATGATAAATATTAAAGGCCGTAGATATACCCTAAAGTATTCGTCAAAAAAGTTTCATGGCCTTGAAAAAATCTGTTAAAACGATCCCATACAAACCGCATTGTAAGAAGTAATTCTACGCCAAAATATGTTGAAAATATATTAAAAATTTTCGATCGAAAAAAAACGATCCCATACAAACCGCATTGTAAGAAGTAATTCTACGTCAAAATATGTTGAAAATATATTAAAAATTTTTAATATTAGAACACAAAATCCGTTTCATGACATGTGAAGATTTGGGTCACTGTACAAAACAAAAATTTGGTATTTAAAAACATATCTTAGAAGAAAACTCAGTCTTCAGTCAGTCCTTAATAAGAAATTTATAATTTTTTTGTATTAAGTAATTTAGAGAATAGTTTTAAGATTAATATTTTATTTTTTTTTAACAATTTAATTATGTTGAAAAATATATGTTAAAAAAATGTATTACATATTTCTGTAAATATTGAATATTTTTTTAATATTGCATACAAGGTGGGGCAAAAGTAATCACACTGTTGGAACAGTCTATAACTTTTACAAATGGCGCCCAATGTAAATTCGGTTTTGACTTTTTCATCGGTTTACTCCGCAAAAACTCAAAATAATTGTCTCCATTTTTTGCGCAACAAATTTTTGATTTTTCATCTAAAATAATCATTAACGATGAGCTCATTTTCATCTTTGCTGTTACGCGAATAAACAACTAAATCGTTTTGGTGCAACGAAAATCCTTGCATCACCCACGAAGAACTATTACACCCGCTCAAAGTTACTGCGGGATGTGCTTTTTACTGTGGAGGAGTCATCGGGCCATTTTTTTTTTTAAAACGCCGCGGGCCAAACGACGACTAAGGACGGCGCACGCTACAGATGTTTACCGAATTTTGTCTTCCTAAATTGTATGAATTTTGCACTGGAGAACATGTGGTTCCAACGGTATTCTGAAGGAAGCATTTTCGTTTTTGTGATTTGCACTGGCAAACCGCTCCAGACTTCTTTTTGTGGGGTTTTCAAAGTCACGGGTGGACGTCAACAAGCCTCAGATCCTTCAAGCCTTTAAGGAGAATATATACCAAGAATGCGAGAACTTGTCGCCCGAAGTTCTGGCAAGAGTGATGGAAGAGTCATCAACTCTGGCGGCTTATGACTTGTACTTAAGATTATAAGATAAGTGGCCTCTACTTAAGATAAGATAAGGGGCGTGACACTTCCTATACAACCCAAATTTGATTTATCGAATAACTTTGGACTTATGGACAACACAGAATCGTCAATTTATACGAGCCGTTTCACCACATTTTATGGGCGCTGTGTAAGGCGAGTGTGACTTTTTCAAAAGCTCTAATTTTCGGCATAGCTTTCGAACTAAAAGTCACACCTCAATGAAACTAAACACTAGAAGTCGTGCCATTCAACTGGCAAATTTGAGCGAGCTTTGAAAAAGGTGCATGTGGGAGATTTGTGGCCATAAATAGAATAAAGTCAAAGTTTTGAAATTGTAAAATTTTTTTTTACTAATCGACAGTTCATACATCAAATAAGAAACACAAAAAAAAACACCCAGAAATCTTTGAAGGTTTGATCAGAAAATAAATGGCTCAAAATTTCAACTTTTTTTAATGAACAAAAATTGAGAATATCTCTTGTTTTTACTAATTGTGAGTGTTTAACTTTTTTTGTTTTTAAGAGAATGGAAGTGAAATAAAAAAATAATAAAAATATGATATTTAGTGTTTCTTAAACTGAACATTTTTTGTTGTTTTTAAAATAAATGTATTTTTTGTGATTTTATAAAAATAAGCATATTTAATGCAAAAAGCAAAAAAGTGTGGAAACTTTAACAGTTAAAAAATAAAAGAACATCAAAAATCATCTCTTCAATTCTTTCAAAATAGCATCCAGAAATATATATAATTATAGAAAAATATGGTTCTTGCTGCCCGAACTTGCCTCAAATGGGTTTAATGTGATTTTTTTTCGTTAAATATCATTTAAAAAATAAATTCTTTTCTTATTTTCAGCGTATCGTATAAATTAAAATTATATTAAAAGTAACAAAAAGTGATGTAAATGAGAAAGTGTATGATTTGATCTTATGAAATGTAGTCCTCAAATTTCTAGTAAGGAACTAGTAAGGAATGTTTTCGACTGGGCCGAAGCTAAAAGTTAAAATAAAAGCTAAAGCTGAAAGTTTGAGCAACAAGATGTAGTGGATGTTACGGACGCTACAAAATGCCTCCAACTATGCACTATTAATGGAAGCGAAATTATAAAGGAGCAACAAAATATTTACATACGCACGTCTACACAAAAGCAGAACCTGTTCAACAACTGCTAATAATGAAGACAATTTGCACCATCTTCTAATATCTTCAGATCCTCTTGTCAGTCATTTGCGATTGAAGAAAGACAAAAAATACAAAGAGCTGTCAGTTGAAGCTAAAGAGCTAATAAAAAATGAGCTTAATGAGCAAAAAAAATTTTTTTAAAATTATAAACTTACTTTTTATATTTTATGTCGACTTCGTATATAGAAAATACCATAGAATTCAAATTGTATACCAAGAGCTTAATAAGTTTAATATGGAAAGAACGAAGATAAGGATAAAAGGTGGCCGTACCTGTCGGAAAATTTTTCAAACATTGGAAATTAAACTTTTTTTGCCAATACATTATATGTGCATATTTTGTAAAGACTCACTTCAAAATTACAATATAATTAAGCGTGTCTGTAGACGGATTTGATCAGAACATATATATATATATTACATATTTAATTAAAAAAGTTCTCATACCAAATTTAAAACCTTTAAGTTTATTTTAACTATTTCTTACAAAAAAATGAGTATGGAAGGTGGGCGTGTCTGTGAACGGATTTGATCCAATCTATATATATTACATATTTAATTGTAAAAAGGTCTCATACCAAATTTCAAACCTCTAAGTTTATTTTTACTATTTCTTAGAAAAAAATTCGTATGGGAGGTGGGCGTGCCTGTGCGCGAATTAGATTCAATCTTTATATATTTAAAATTTAACTATACAAAACGATCATATCAAATTTCAAAACTTTTTGTTTATTTTTACTATTTATGGCCAAAACTTGTATGAAGTCCACCCAATGTGTGTCAGGACAATTGAAATTTTTGATATCGAATAGATTTAGAACTACATGTCACATAACAATAAAACTTAGAATGAAGCTACTAATTGGCTTTTTCTTTCAACTGTAAAACTGACACTGGCATTGGAAAACGGGACGTTCGTCCGATCATACTATAAAAAATGTCCGATACAAAGTATCTATGGAAGTAAAAACATTCAAACTCAGAATGGAGTTAATATTTATTGATGTCCTGCTACTGTGAAACTAGAACTGACATTAAGCATAAGGTGTGGGGCTTCACCCATACAAGATTAATTTTTTTTATAAAATAGTTTTCGAAATACAGTGAAAGCTCCCGATAAGCGGACACCGATGGATACCCACTTTTTGTCCGTTTAAAAGAGATATGGGAATTTTGTAAAAAAAATTATATTAATATAGAGAAACAAAATTGGTTCTTGTTTAACCAATATTGCACCGTTTTGCTAAAATTCGAATTGAAACTTGTTCACTTTCACAAGAGTTTATTATTTCCACTTTTCCTTCCAATGTTAAACACATGAAAATTTAATTTTAATTGATGGCATTGTGCAAGAGTCAACGTTAAACTGTATTGTTCTCGAAAAAATTTCAATGATCTACCCATAAATTCGTAAAAAGAGAAAAAAAAAACACGTTGAACTGTCCAAACTACGAAAATCAAAAGAAAAGCACTATTTTTTGTGATGACAAAATTGTCCGCTTATTAGAGCTTCGCGTCCACTAATGGGAGATTTTTTTTTTCATAAATATAAATGTTTGTATGTTCGTGACCGTTTATAGGAAAGTCAGTGTATGGGAGAGCATTTTCTATGGAAAAAAATCAAAAATTGTTCGTTCCCAAGAATATGTCCGTTTATGGGGAAATGTCCTCTTATTAGAGCGTCCGTCTATGAGAGCTTTCACTGTAATTGTCACAAAACATTAAGCTCATATTGGAGCTACTATTTGGTGATACGCTGTTATTGAAGATATGGAAGTTAAAGTCATTGAACATTTATACTCGGAATGGAGTTACTTTTCGTTGATGTCCTGCTACTGAGAAACTGGAACGGGCAATGAACAAAGAGCTTCGTGTCAACGTAATGGTCTACTAAAAGTTTTGAATATCTTATATATGAATATCATTTATATTTCTTCTTTATATATCAATCAGTTTTGATGAATATATTAATTATCGACAAAAATTAATATCATTCTTTACTTCTTTCTTAATCATACTTGATAACTAAAATTAAACTTTTATTTTTACAAATTTTTTAATCTTAATGAACTATTGTGGGACGTATTGGTTATTTTTATAAGGGCGCTTATTTTAAATATAATATTAATTGAACAAAAATATGTATGTAGCTATGCTTTAAATATATAAATGTATGTTGTTATGGAAAATTCAACCAAACAACCTAAATAGAAAAGGTACAAAATTAACAGCTTTTTTCTAGACGGGACGTTAAAACCATCATAATGGAACATATAAAATTTATCATTATCAACTTTATTTAACTTCAATATATTTAGTCAAGTTAAACAAAACTTGTGTTTTTAGCAGTGTTAAGAGTTTGTCTAAAAACACCGATATATATGCAATTTCATCAATGATAAATAATATTTACATCCATGATACACGACCAAAAACGCTACTAACCGTCGCTACTAAAAGCTCTGGGCAGAATTGTGTCTGAGATCCTAGCTGTTCTTGTTGTTGTTATGTTAAGTGATATCTGCAAATAATACAACCAACTATTGAGCATTCAAATAATACCAAATAAAAAGGCAGACACCCGAGGCAATGTTATGGCAGTTTTTTTCATCTTAAATCCTTCAAGTCAACAAATATGAAATAAAACTGAAAGCACATTTGCAAACATATACTTATATATATACAGTTACATGTGTCAGTCTCAATGTCTATTTGTCCCCAAGAGCTTTGTCTGAATAGTAGCATAAAAAAATATTAAGTATAGCAATAAATACAAATTTTTGTTTTCCTTGAATATATAAAAAATTTGCTTAAATAATAAAATAAAACGATGAAGTTAGAAAGAATGCATGACATTTTATGGTGAAAAATTTTTAACATCTAGTACTTAAAATATATTTTACATAAAATGCTCTCTTTGTGTTTGGTTGCTACCATTTTAAGATTGCGACTGAAATGCACTAACAAGAGAGAACATTTGTGGTTCGATGGTGTTGTTGGAGTTTCGTTTAAAGTGGCAACATCGGCGCATGACAGATACTCTACGTATACTAGTTATTTGCATAAGTAGCACTTTTCTTACTCCCCCAGCTTGGAGTGTTTGGTGTAAATAATGCAAAAAGCGCCCCTTTCAGGCACCCTTGAACTCCAGTAATTTTCTGTAGAAACTTATTCTTTTAACTGCAAATCCAAGGATTTTATTGTTTGTTTGCAAACGTTTTAAACAGGACTGAATATATGAATAGCATTCATTAAACGAGTATAATTTTCAATATAAAAGTCGAGTCTGAAAGATTAAAAGTTCATTTAAGGAAAACCTCTTCATATATATTAAGGTGCCTCGACTTGTATGAAAAAAAAAAAAGTTCCATTTGTACCCATCTTAAAATTAACCTTGATGTATTATATGACCATTCCCAAAATATTTTGGCTATACCAAAATCCGTCAGTGAGCTAAACCATTTTGAAAAAACCTCCATAAATCATATTTTCCGTATATATACTGGCTAGTGAAATAGATGTAAATAAATAAACTGTCTCAAATTATAGGCCTGAAATAGAAAATATTTGCAATTGGGTTAAGTATAATGATGTTTTCATGCAAATTTTTGAGATTGAAAGAACTTTTTCAGGCCTACAATTTGAGACAGTTTATTTATTTACATCTATTACACTAGCCAGTATAAATGCTTAAAACATGATTTATGGAGGTTTTTCAAAATGGTTTAGCTCACTGACGGATTTTGGTAAAGCCAAAATATTTTGGGAACGATCATAGAATACATCAAGGTTCATTTTAAAATGGGTACAAATGGAACTTTTTTTTTCTTCATACAAGTCAAGGCACCTTAATATATATGCATATTTTTGGCTTTTTGCTCTAGAAGTCAATTCGAAAATGACAAATGTTTTACTCAGTTCAACTCTCAAATTCCGTAAGATTTGCATCACTAACGCATATTATCTCTGAACTACTTTTATTCGTAAGCAAATCAAATGAGTTAAGCATGTTGGGAAACGAGAAGTTAATATTTGTACTAAAAATTTGAAATTATATACATAATTTATTTATTTATTTATATAACTTTATATTATTAGTTATGAATAGTTATTATGAATAAAAGTAAACACTTTCTTTAAAAGAGTTACAGAAAGCTATAGATCTTGAATTCTGGATTAATACAATTGTGTTTGGGAGATTTGTGAACTGGGTGTGTTGTTAACTACGGCAATATTCGCCATACTGAATCGTAGAAATGTTTCAACGACTGTCAAATGCCTCTCTTGTTATAAGCTCACTTTTTCATTGACAAGCATTGATGATTGATCAAATGGCGTTATTCCGTTATTTCAACAAATAGATATTTTTCGGTGTAACAACACCCCAGATACCTTTTACCTACCGGTATTCTCACATTGGTAACGTCAATGTTTTCTACCTACGTGTATCTACACTACAAATTATTTTAAAAAATGGCCACACCATCATGTTCGCTAACATGCCATCAGAAGATTGGCGTGACGGTTAATGCGTTGGACAACGATGAGCGACGGTCCGCGTTCAAATCCCGGTGATGGTAGATTCATAAATTTTGACGGCCCGAAAGATTTCTTTAAATGATTTTTTTGTATTAATTTCAATAACAAAGTATAAAATTTTATCATGGTTTGGCCGAGAATTAAACCGGGAAATCAAATTAACAAGCGCTTAACCAACTGAACCACGAAATACAAATTTTGCACGCGCTCCAATTGTATACTTAGTCCTGGTTTATACTTGTCAAGAGTTGACGATCAATTCCAATTAGTGGAAACTCACTTCCCAGGCTGTTCAGAGATAGGGAATGTTCCAACACTGGAAGAGCATTTACCCGCTGTTGACAACTCATTAGACATTATTAAAGAATCGAAGCTAACTAAAATGGACAATAGAAAGCTTCAAACCGTTCTAGTCCCCAGGACCAGACGGCATAGCCCCAATTGAAATTCAAAAACCTACAACATAGAACCAATGGCTTTTGATGATCTTCCAAAGCTGTCTTGATCTGAATCACATCCCAAAACGCTCGAGATACGTAAAGGTAGTTTTCATACCTAAGTTAGGAAAAAGCTCACATATTAACCCAAAGGACCTTAGACCAATTAGTCTCTCATCTTTCCTTCTTAAAACTCTGGAGGGATTAATAGATATCCACTTGAGGCAAAAAATATAAGTTAACCCACTTTCGACAGCGCAACATGTTTACGCTTAAGACAAATCCGTGGAAACAGCTCTCCACTCCATAGTCTCTACCATTGAAAAAAGCTTTCACCATAACGAATATACAATGATAGCATTCATCGATATAGAAGGTGCCTTTAACAACTTCAAGGCAGGGGCTATCACTTATGCACTGAAGGAGCTTGGGGTGGATGCTGCGCTGTTAGCACTTGTAAAGCAAATGCTAATATGCAGAATTATAAGTGCGAATCTCGGAACAGCATCCACGTTAAGATCTGTACCAAGGGGAACATCTCAAGGGGGAGTTCTCTCGCCTTTACTCTGGAACCTAGCGGTGAATGAACTACTGGTTAAACTAGAGAGAGAGAGAGGGGTGCAGGGTGATAGCCTATGCTGACAACGTTGCTATTATCACCACAGGAAAATATATAGGGAAAGACGGGGTACACATTGAGAAAAAAACACATACCTTGCTCCGGTAAAAAATTTCTCTATTTTCGATATAGAAATTTTCTCTTTTTCAAATAAAATTTTCTTAAATTAGAATAAATTTTCACATTTTCGAAGAAATATTTCTTTACTTCCAGGAAATGGAAATATTTCAATGTCTCTAATAATGATAAGTATTTTTCTCGCACAAAAATTTCTCATTTATAGAGAAAAATTTATTAAAAATGAAAAACTTTTCTTATATTTTGATAAAAAATTCACTAAGAGAAGTATTTTCTTCAATAAAAACAAATCTTTTCTCAAAAATAAAAAGTTTTTTCTCAAAAAACGATATATTTTTCTTTTTCATGGAATCTTTTTATCATTTTTAGAGAATTTTTAGTATCGAAATTAGAGAATAGCATTCTCTGGAGCAAAGTCTATACCATTTTTCTCTAAATATGATGCCTTTTTTATCATATTCCGATAAGCTTTTTTCTGAGTGCATTTGACACTTTCATTTAAAAGTCCTGTATTTTCTATAAAATAGAACATAATTTGAAAAGATTTATATCTTTTGAAACTTTGGAGTTATAAAATGCAGAAATGAAAATAAAAAATTTTGAAAACGGTTAAATTTCAATGTTATATATATTTTAAAAAAAGTATATAACTTGTCAAATGTTCCCCACGGTGAGACACATTTGACTTTTTCAGGGGCACATTTGACAACCATATTTTCCGTGACATTGTTTTGACTTAAATGTTATTTTGCTTTCATTTAAATTAAGGATATTTTGTATAATTTGCTTATGAACATATTATTAAAACAAAATAATATTAATATTAATTTTTTTTTAAGAAAAACATAGACACGCCACATAATTTTGAAAAAAAAAAACAAAATTCAATAATTATCAAAAATTATTTTATGCATAATTTGCCAAAGTTAACATCAAATAAATGTTTGGTGCGGCTGCAAGAAGTTGAGGCTGGGTTATTAGGATATTTAGCTATTTAAATAAATAACAGGAAATAAAATAATTACAGCTGACACTCACAGAACAAAAGATAAAAGAATAATTTTTAAGTTATTATTCTGAATAATTGTCAAAACCATAGAATAATTCTCTAATGAAAAAATAAGTGATTGCCCACTTATTTCTTCTGATCATCCTTGGTCCTGAGCAATTCAATTCTCCCAATGAAATACATTATTATATAAAAAAAAAGGTACAGTGTAAAACGTGTTCCAGCAGATATGTTTCAACTTATTGAAATAACACTTTTTTTTTACGAAACAATCATTGAGCAGATTTTGTAAAAAGTGGGATTTTTAAATTGTATGGGATATAGATCCTCTTCCTCTTTACTATCTCAGAAATTTTATTTTTTATTTTTTTCTTTTGAGCATTTTTTCACAGAAGCCATTACCCTTCAATTGAATTAGGAACATCGTGACCTCCTATAGGGATCACTCCCTTTAATCCTTTCCAAATTCCTCTCCTAAATTTCGCTTCTTAGTGTTATAGAGATGTCTTTCACAACCGGTCTTATAAAAACCCAGCTGCCCGGAGAAAGTCCACGCAAATAATTTATATTGTGGGTAGAATCGCAAAATATCTCTTCAATTTCGCCAATGTAATAAAAAGGCTTCTTACCATTGTCCCCAAAGTTTACCAAAACGTATTCTCCAACCTTTAAATCATCATCATTCAATAACTTGAATTTTAAAATATCATTGCCATGTTGATAATGTTTTCTTCGTCATCTAATCTGAGACTGAGAATACTTTCGTCAGATGATGTAAGGTTTTCAGGTAATGAACTCTTATTTTATTTGAATTTTGTTTCAATCGTATTTTTTGCTTTCTTTTGAAAATTTTAGAGAACGTTTGGAAAACTGAGCACTTCTCTTAGTTTGAAGATTCAAAGCGCGATTTTTTTCTGATAAGCTTGTGAGGATCCGCGAAGATCCACATCTCTGTGTTATGTTCTGATGATGTTAAAATCTTCTGGTGTTAAAGTTTGTGTTGCAGTACTTTCAGTAGCTGCCGACGTAGCTGTTTCGCGTTGAGTTTTTATGTCTGCAACGGCTTTTTTCATATCGTCCTCGCTTATCTGGTATCGGTTGGTCTTTTGCAAGTTATATTACACTTCAGATAAACTCAGAATTTATTTTCATAACACACATAAACTGAGTAACCAATTTTGTATGATTCTTAAGAAAACGACTTTTATTATTTAAGAGAGAGCTTATATCTGATCTACCGAAAATTACATCTATGATCGCAAAAATAGAAAAACATGTGCAACTACAATACGCGTTGGAATATAATTGTGAAATTTTTTGACGTTTCATTAATTTAAATTAAGGTACTTTCCACATTGTTACATTTTTAATTAAAGATGCTGTAATACAGAGAGATACAGAGAGTGAAGTCAAATGTGCCCCAGTGTCAAATGTACCCCGTCTTACCCTAACTTCTTTTAGGGATGTCATGCAAAATTGCTTAAACACCCTCGTATATTGGGTTTCCAGCTGTGGACTCAGCGCAAACTCAGACAAAACTGAGTTAGTGATTTTCACAAGACAACACAACTTACCTTAGTCCCCCAAAACTATGAAATACAAGACTTAATTTCTCGGATTAAGCAAAATATCTGGGTCTCATCTTAGATAGGGAACAAAATTGGAAACCCAACCTGCTCAAGAGATCTAAAAAAGCCAAGATAGCCCTATATTTCAGGGACCGAAACTAACTGTTATTTTACAATTTTCAAATGAAAAAGACATAATGAAAAAATTGTCGAAGGACTTTTTCAAATATACATTTATGATAAAAATAGCCTCAGCTACACGAATATTATGGGCCTTTTAAATTTTTGAGTGATTCCACAAAAGTTAAAATTAAACTGTTATTTTTTGCCTTTTATTTTTTCGGGCAAAAATAACGGTTACTTTTGACTTTTATTTAATCGATCAAAAATAACAGTTATTTTTTTTACTTTTTTCGGTCAAAAATATCAGGCAATTTGTGTTTTTTTAAAGACCGCTCGACCGGTTAAAAAAATATTGATACCATGTGTAAAATCTACGCACCGATGAGACGAAAATAATGATATCAATAGTTATTTAGGCGGTAAAACGGCCTTAGAAAAAAAAACAAATTGCCTGATATTTTTGACCGAAAAAATAAAAGACAAAAAATAACTGTTATTTTTGACCGATAAATTAAAAGTCAAAAGTAACTGTTATATTTGCCCGAAAAAATAAAAGACACAAAATAACTTTTATTTATGTCGAAAAAAAAAGTTAAAAGATAACAGTTAATATGTGACTTTTTCGATAAAAACCATAACCGGTACTGTAAGGTTTTCAGGTAATGAACTCTTATTTTATGTAAATAAAATAAGTAGTTCATGTAAATATTCAGGCAGTGGATAACAAATGTGGACTACAACCAAGCGTAACACACTGGCTCTATACAGCTGTTATAATGCCAATATTGCTATACATATAGTGCTTTAGTCTGGTGGCCTGCACTGAACAAGGAAGCACACCTCAACATGCTTCGCAAAGTTCAACGATCACCCGAGCTTTGCATTAGTGGAGCAATGAGAACCACTCCTACAGACGCACTCGACACAATGCTCCACCTTATACCACTTGATATTCTAACAAACAGATGGCTGGTAACACAGCGATACGCCTGGAAACCACATCTCAATGGAGAGGAGGTACAATAGGACACGCTAGCATTAGGGAACTCTTTCCTCAAATACCCAAAACTGTAGACTACATCACGCAAAAACTTTTCTTCCACAAAAAGTTGGATGTCTCCATCCATTCCCTCCAGAAATGAATTGGATACTGGAAGCCCTCCACCTAGCAATGCAATTGAAATCCACACCGCGGATCAAAATTGCATGGCAAAGTTGGGGGAGGAGTATACTCCGAAGCATTAAACATCAATATCGCCTTTAGGCTCCCTGACCACTGCAGTGTCTTCCAAGCGGAAGTCACTGCTATACATGAAGCTGTTAATTGGCTTCAGATGAATGAAATATCAGCTTAGAATATTTGCATTCTATATGATAGTCTAGGCACTTTTAAAGCCCTGGAATCTGTTCAAATAACATTAAAAATAGTCCTTAGCTGCCGCAGATCTCTAAATGAGATGACAGAGCAGCTAAAAAACTTCCTATGCTAGATCCCCGGGCAAAGAGACTTTCCAGAAAACTGCAAAGCAGATGAACTAGCCCGAAATGGTTCTACCAAAACCTTAGTGAGAGAAACGGAAAGAATTGGTATACCTCTTACAACATGCAAACTACTCACAAATGAGCTATCCTTTAAAAAAAAAAAACAACATAAGGTGGTCTACGGGAAACACATGCAGAACGGCGCGTCAGGTTTGGCCAAATCTGAACGTAAAACGCTCGAAAGAACTAATTTCCCTCAGAAGGGATCAAATAAATACTGTTATTGGCGTCCTAACAGGACACTGCTTAATTGGTAACCACGCCCGAAGATTAAACATCCTCCAAAACGATTTTTGCAGAAGCTGTAGAGATGAGGAGGAGGAAGAATCCACAACACATCTTCACTACACATGCCCAGCGCTAGCTAAAAACCACCACCTCTTTCTGGGTAACTGGTTTTAAAGTGACCTAGACGGTCTCTCAACATCTTCGGTCTACAAACTACTAAGCTTTATAAATAGCTCCAACTGGTTCTATTTGATTCTATTCTATTCGGTCTACAAAACTACTAAGCTTTATAAATAGCTCCAACTGGTTCAAATAGAGTAGGCAAATAATTAGGCCTAATTGGCCTATGTGTGTGTCTCATAAGACACAGCCGTGTCAACCTAACCTATTATATTATTTACTAAGAAACCATAACAATATAACTAATAACAAAGTATAATAACAATCGACATCGAGCAAATCAACTGCATTTCTTGCAAGAGGTTAGCCCTCTGAAGCAGGATTTTCCAAAGGTTTTACCAAATCCAAAAACTTTACTTTTCAATGTAATTGGTAGTACAATGACCGGTTTGTAAAAAATAAATACATCTTGACCAGATTTCAGTTGACTTTTCAGAAACTTTTTCAGTTGACCTGAATTCTCTAAAAAAAAGTAATCGCCTTTTTTGGGGAGACGTTATCTTTGAACTCATTTTATCGCTGCACTAATTGTTGTTAAGCTTCATGTAACCGGGGTCCAAAAAGCAATTTACAAACATATTTCCTCTCTATTAAACTCATGTTACATGTTCCTTTTTCATAACTAACTAGTTAAATACGAGTCAGAGCTATCTAGCAAACATGACCTATTTAAATCTTATCAACTGAAATGTTATTTAATCAAATTCATTCCTGCAACAAGCACGAATAAAACTGCACCCTTAACTTTGACAGAGGGTGGAGTGGGGGTTACACTAAAAAAGGAAAACAACCAAAAATAACATTTTATAAACTTGACATTTTCCCAACTTCAACAGCAACACCAACTCATTTGCATGAAGTGAAATTTGTTGGAAATAATTTTTGTAATAAAAAGCAGCAGCAGCAGCTTTTGTATATGAAGCTTAAATAACTCAGTTTAAATTGAACCAAACAAAACAACCCCTAATTCAACAAAAAAACAATATTTATCTGAATTTGCATACGAACGAGATTCCTGCACTCGGTTTGTAAGTAATTCATGGTTATCTGTGTGGCAATCATGCAAGCGAACAGGCGGCGGTTGTAGACTGCCACTCCAAGGGTCACCCGGAAGGTGCCATACATCAATGGAATGGCTCTGAACTAGCACTTTGCTGATAGAAATCTGACTGCTGCATAGATTTATTTATAAGGGTGAAATTCGTGTTGGTACTGGTGGTGGTTTTGGTAAAAAAACCACAAGGTTTATTCATTTAAATTAGATTGAAAAATGTCAAAAGATGGTCAACGTCACAAAAGAGAAAAAAGAGGTGGCAAAGTTAAGTCAATTTAAATGCTTAAGATTTAAAAATTTTGAGAAAATTCTATTGTTGAATATTTCTGCTCAATTAAGTACTTAAGTAATTGCTTTGAAACACTTTCCTTTATTAATCAACGCCTCTTAGTTTCCTACTGTGCGCCATTCCTGCCGCGCTCAGCGTTGCCAACGTTAATTATAATAATTTTAATGTAAATTAATTGAGTTTCTGGCAACGTCTGTGTGAGGTTGGGTGTGGCTGTTGTTTAGTTTTACGTTCACAATTAAAACACTTGCCCAATTCTATGTTTTTTATAGAAATATTCTGGACATATCCTTGGAAATGTGTTTTAAATACTAGTTTAGCTCTAATTATGAGTTGTTGAAGAAAAGGAAAAATTTAAGGGTTGGCTAATGGTTCCAGGCCACAAATTTACATTTGTATCTATGCACAAATAAATGTATATAAAATTTACACACACTCACGCGCACGCACGCACACTAGCTTAGAAAAGTTTACATACATTTTTTTTTTTTTTTTACTGTCTGCAGGAATTTATTTCTACGGATGTCTTCACTCCTTTTTTTTATGGGAATTGTAAGCATGGAGCTTTGTTGTTGTTGTTATTGTTATGGTTGGGAAATGTTGTCACGTTATTTGTGACAGTGAGTGTGACATGATATTCGCATTGTTATATTGTTAGTTAGATTTTTTTGTACTTAATGGGTGCGTCCGGGTGGGTAACGAGCATAAAATTGTAATGACAATATTGCCGCGAGAGGCAACAGCAAAGTAAAGAGCTGAAGTATTACAAAAAAATTGTCTCCAAAAGTAGGTCACTTATTTAAGAAATATTTTTTTGTGTTTTTTTTTATGTTTAATAGGGTAAATGTAGGTAAGTTAGACGAACTAGGTTGTTGTTCTAAAAGTAGCTCATTTAAAGCTTCTTAACCCTTATTCGGCATTATTCTCTGGTAAAACGTGCAAGGAACACTGGGATCATGTGCACCCCAGCGACAAAGAAACGTCATAAAAAAGAAATTAAAGAATATTTTGACTATATTTGTTTTACGCTTGTTTAAATTATATTTTTTAATAAAATACCGTTTCATATGGCAAACATTTTATTAAGTAAGTTTAGAAAGGTATAGTTAGTAGTATTTTCCAAGGAATATTTTTTGAAAACGTATTAAAAAACTCCCTTGAGTTCAACCTTAAAAAAAGGTTAAGGGTTGCAGACTTCCACAAAAAAAATCTCCGGAAAATTTCATGAAGGTTCACCGAAGACTAGTTACCTCTACGAGTAAAGGTTACACGTAAAATCTCACTGAAATGAGAAGAAATGTATTTAAAATTTGTATATTATTTTTTTTCAAACCGGCTTAGCTTATCACTAAAAATATGCGAGGTTTTGAGATATTTCATTACAATAGTGAACGTTTTATATTGAAAGTGGGAGGTTTTGTGTAATTAATTGAAAATGTATCATTTCTTTATTTCGCAAAATTGGAATTCGCAATGGAATTTTGCAGAAATAAAGACAAATTATGATATATTTGTGGCAATTTCACACCATCCCAACGCAGTCAAGGTCATTTCATTTAGGAACTGATATCAGCCTATGAAAAATATTATAATTAGACATTTATTTTCGATGATCCGTGGATACCAAAATCAAATTGCAAGAGATGCTACAATTACTTGTTGGAATGGTTACATCAGATACGCATATCTATGACGTTTGGTGTTCCTATGGTATGGATTGAACCTATTGAACATGACCTCGTGAAGTATAATGCGTGCGTGAATAATGTTTGTAGATTAAAGAGGAAGAAACCGGAAGTGAAGTGAAGTTTTATCGCCGCATTCTCATAGCATTCCTTCCAGATGGCCCAGCCCAGATGAATTGTCTTTTAACGAAGTTATCTTAATGAGAGATGTAACGGATAGTGATTTGGCCGGATACCGCATACCCGATATTTGGTGAGCTGCTTAGCCGGATGGACGGATATCCGGCAGCCGGATAGTGGCTCTACTGGGATTGATTTTGGAATTTATTTTAAGTTTGGTCAACATACGAACAAATCTGTTCCAAATCCTCTACAAATGATCATTGGGTGCGTTTAACAAGAACAACGATCCCGTTCTGTCAAATCTTAATTCACCAGTTCTAAATACAAATACAAACTTGGATTTAATTATTGGTTAACTCCAATTATCACAACACTCAGAAAAAAGCTTATCGGAATATGATAAAAAAGGCATCATATTTAGAGAAAAATGGTATAGACTTTGCTGCAGAGAATGCTATTCTCTAATTTCGATACTTAAAATTCTATAAAAATGATAAAAAGATTCCATGAAAAAGAAAAATATATCGTTTTTTGAGAAAAAACTTTTTATTTTTGAGAAAAGATTTGTTTTTATTGAAGAAAATACTTCTCTTAGTGAATTTTTTATCAAAATATAAGAAAAGTTTTTCATTTTTAATAAATTTTTCTCTATAAATGAGAAATTTTTGTGCGAGAAAAATACTTATCATTATTAGAGACATTGAAATATTTCCATTTCCTAGAAGTAAAGAAATATTTCTTCGAAAATGTGAAAATTTATTCTAATTTAAGAAAATTTTATTTGAAAAAGAGAAAATTTCTATATCGAAAATAGAGAAATTTTTTACCGGAGCAAGGTATGTGTTTTTTTCTCAGTGAACGGAAATCAGAGAAACTTGGTTCATTTTTATAAAGCGTCAAGCGGAATTCGAAAAGATATTTTCAGTTAATGATGGAAAAACATACTCATACTGCGATGATGTTAATTCTTTAATGCAAATAAAGTACAAGCCAGAATAGAGGAGGTTGTTTATAGACAATTCACCAACACGTCTTAAAGCCGTCCTGCTTTATAACCTCAATTACTTTTGTCACCAAAACAAAGGAAACGTATGACACATAAAAACTGTTTTGAATAATATAATTGAACTGATGATCATTATCATTTTCTTTGATAGTGACACAAAAATTACATTCTCATCTCATTTCGTTTTTTACGTGTAACCTTTAACTAGTAGAGGTAACTTGTTTTCGGTGACCCTTTATAAACTTTTCTGGAGAATATTTTGTGGAAGACTTTAACCCTTGACCTTTCTTCAAGGTTGGAATTTAAGGTGTTTTTTAAAAAGGCACAAAATGTCCTATATGGGTGAGAGCTAAAGGGTTAAGACTAGTGTCCGACCGAATTTCGGACAGTGTCGGCCCTTTTAATCAGTTTTGGCTATTTGGTATCAATATGTCATCATGACGGGGGCAGCGCTGGTATGCGTCTTCAAGGCACTCGTAAGAACTTTATTTGGTCTCGTCATCTTTTTCTTCCGCGAATATTAAAATATGAATTGTTTTAAATATTTTTGGTTTTGATTATATTTATGTTAAAAAATTTGGTGAGTTTAAGTTATAATATATCTAAATAATTTTAATTTCAATTGTTAAAATTACATAGTCAGTTTAGGTTACAACACAGATAGTTAATTTTACATTTAAATATAGAAAATATTAAGTTTTTAATAAAACAAGTAAGTAATAAATAATTATAATGAAAAGAAAGTAATATAATAAAACCAACATTTAAAATTCTTTTAGATTTTTCGAATATACAGTCGCTATTTATCCAAGTATTTTTTTCGTGTAAAAAATCTTTCGAATTTTCTTTTACTTGATTCACATTTGTTGGTAACTTGTATTTTAAAATTTTTGAAACATGTTTTTTTCCAACAGATGTTTTTGTGATTAATAACTGAAGTAAATCTTCAAATTTATCAGCAAGTTTTATTTCTTTGCTTTTACATATTACATAGCACATATCACGTCTTTTTACTGGAAAAGTTCACACTTTAGCACATACTTTATTCCTGAAAAAATAAGGAAACTTCATTTGAAATAATGCAAAAAAACAAAATCACGAAATCTTGATTTGAAATCATCAATTGCTCATTCGAAATCCACAGTTTTGAAAAATAAAAAAATATATGAAAATGTGTCATATTTGGGCACGCATATCATCTCCCAGCAGAAAAAAGCTAGAAAGCTGAAAAATTACTTTCAGATGCATAATTTTATGGAGAATATTACTGCATTTTTATTTTTTTAAAAATGCATTATTTCAAAATTGAATTTTGAGCACACTTGGCCCCTTGAGGATTTAAGATAATTACAAAACATTAGAAAAGAAAATCATACCTATGAGCACTAAATCAACTCAGCAGGTAAGCTAGTTTTCTTTTCATTTCTTAATAAATCCCTCTTAAGTAGGAATTGAAACTCTTAAATAAACGTACGCACGCACGCACATTCTTCAACCTGACAATTGCAAAACTGTGCATGCAAATGTCGAATAAGCAGCCACCTGAGTTGAGCGGATTTTGCACCAACGCATTTTGAAACCATAACAATACCTACCTGACCGAACCTTAATCCAAACGATGCCCTTTTTTTATACAAACCAGGTAGTTACTTGATTGTAGTTGAATTGTAAGGTAAATACATAACCGGCAAGTTTTCCGGCCTGACGTTCGTTCTCGTCTAGAATTTTCCTCCACCAAATCGCTGGCTAGAGTTGTTGGATGGTGCTTTAGTTTTAAATACAGTGTTGCCATTTACAACTTTTAACGCTTTATTGTAAGCGCACTAAAGCAAAGTTTTTTTATTGCTTTAACAACTTGTGCTGGCGAAACGTAGTGGCGATACACTGGCTACCTCGATGAGGTTTGGCACACCGTTCAGGTGGTAAATAATACAATGCGAATCATCTTTAGATAAAGATATTTGAAAAATTCAGTCAGCAACTATGTAGGTGGTGCGTTTTGCTAGTAAATGATGACAGAGACTAGGCGTCAGCATTAATAAATAAATGTTTCCTTGTTGTTGCAGTTATTTTCTCTTGCTTCTGTTTATACTGGAAATACTCTGGAATTTCCCGTAGAGTGTTGTGCAAGAATTCCATATAACTAATGCTGTCTATCAACTGAAATGTGTGGATCTGAAGAACGATACACAAAATTTACATTAATAAAAAGTAGCTTAAGAGTGTACTTTAAAAGAATTATCTATTATAGACAGCACCTATTATAAAAGGACTATAAACAGATTATCCAAAGATAACGAGATATCATCCGCTCTACAAAAGAGACCTCTTTTTTGGTGTTTCAGAAACAAAGCAAAATAAATTTTAAAAAATTGACTCTTTTTCGTTACACCGGGTTTATTTACAGCCCGTTCGTTTTCTTTGTGTTTTGGTTTTTAATATAACTCTTTTAACTTACAAAATAAAATTTTCAGTCATAGAAATATTATATAGTTCATATTTGAAGACAATTTTTTGTCGCTGGGGTGTACGTGATCCCAGTGTGCCAAGTACATTACACCAAACAAGTACAATACAAACATTTTTAATTCATTATCTGTAACCGTTGTTTTGTAATTCTCTCACAAGGAACACCTAATTTTTCTTAAAAATTAAGCATAAGTTCCCTTAAAACAGGCATTGCAGCTCTCACAGCTTCTTTGTATTTAAAAAATAGTCCGACTTGTCATGCCTTCTATTTACCTCTGTGTGTATAAGTCTTCTTCTGTTTTTCATACTCTGTTTATCTAACTTTTTTGCATTTTTTTGACAATTTCTTCTTTCATAACCATTCATAATAACTGATCTACTCGTCGCTGCATCTTCATTCAGAACTCTCTACCCATTCTACAAATTCTTTATTTTTCTACCCATACCACTCTTCGTTTGCCTGACAGCGTTAACAAAGTTTTTCAGTTAAAATTTTAAAGTTGAATGAAGTACTTTTTGAAGTGTTGAACCAGCCACCTACTTCTATCTCAAGACAAGACATTCAAATTTTAAACTTGACATAATTTTAAACGTAAATTCAAGCACTACTAACAAAATGACCGCTAAGTATTTCCCTACAGAGTTGATCTAAAACAAGTTAGTTAGTTGTTGGGTTAAACTTTTTGTCGCGTACATATAATTATTTTCAACAGGATTTTTCTGGTCATGAGTTGTTGCTGTTGGTGCTTTTGTTGCTCTTATTTATTTTGATAATGATGCGTTGGAGCAGAATCATTTGGGCAAAAGTTTAGACAAGTCATTGTTAGTAAAGTTAAGTATTTCGACCAAATTGTCATAAAATTTCGAGTTAATCATTGTTTAGAACCAAATTGTTGCTAAGCTGCAGTAAAAGTATTTTATAAGCTGCGGTTAAACGTTGCCTATGGAACGCTGTCCACGATGTCGAACATTAAATTCTATTCCCTCCATGAGTAGCAACAATGCGGAAAAGTTTTGCTTCCGCTTAAAAGTGTTAATTGGCGCACATGAATGACGACCAGGAGGCGGCCGTCAGTCATCCATGCTTTGTTTTTATATCTTTTTCTGTAGCGACCGTCTGTCCGCCCGCTCGCCCTCTCTCTTTCTCTCTCTCAATCTACTTCTACACTGTAGGCTCGAAATTTCTATTTTTCATTCGGCAGGAAAATTAACTACGTGACGAATGGGCTTTGTATGGTTATAAGTTGATGCAACATCGAAGGAGTATGAGATGGCCTAGAGTTGGCCAACGAGCTTAAATGGTTAACATCAGCCGCCAGCGTTGTGCTACGCATGCCAGCGATTTACAGCATTTCTGGTTTTTATTTTTATTTTAACAATTAGTTATGATTTATTGATGGAATGGAAAGAAGAACTACATCAGTCGATGGTTAGTTTGGTGGTCGTTATTGCCATGGGTAGTCGTCTAAAGCGGAAGTGCAGGCGTGTGGCACACGAAGCAGTTAACACTTACTTTTTTTCGAATTTTAACGGCCATTATTTTTAGTTTGAAAAATGATAATTTTAAGGAGAATAGATAAATAATTTTAATAATTTTTTTGAGGAAAGACACAGCAAATATAAAATATTTGAAATAATTTTATAGAATGTTTTGAAAAATGTAATACTAATAATAAAAAAACTCGCATAGCTTGTGACCCTCCTGTCGACTAGAGTTTGTCCAAGGGCGGTTTGGTAATTCCGTGAGAAATGAAACAAGAAATGATTTTTACGACAAAAAACGTTTTAATTTCCAATATAGTCTCCTTTAAGCTCGATACATTTCGTCCAACGTTTCTCCAATTTTTTGATCTTATCTGCAAAATACTTTTTCGGAAGGTCCTCAAAAAAGGCCTATGTTTCGGTGATGAGCTCCTTTCTATTGGTGAATCTCTTTCTACTGAGCCATTTCTCCAGATTTGGAAACAGAAAATAGTCACTGGGGTCACATCTGGAGAATACAAGTTGGATGAGGAAGTTATGGCGTTTTAGTTTCTACCAAAAAAATGTTATCTTTTCATTGCCCTTGCCTTTTTTCGTGTTCGATTGTAAAATAAGTTTGATTCTAAACACTTACAAACGGCAAAAAAGGCGCATTTTCTGCCCTGCGAAACTTTCTCAGGGGAGATAGTTGCCCGGCATATCAGCTGTTCTGAAAAGGATGGTAACATTAGTTTATTATGTGTTGAAATTTTCTGAATAGGCAAAAACATGCACTTTTATTGGGTTGCGGGCAACATTGAAAACACTTTTCACCGCGACAAGGCAATTTTTTTTGGTAGAAACGAAAAAGTCATTAAATTCATAAAATTTTGCCATGGGAGATGGGCATTTGTGAGTACGCACATTGATGTGATGGAAGAGCACTTTTATCCTCGCCAAATGGGGACGTTTCTCTACAAAGCGTCGTTTTAACGGTATAATTCGACTGCATAGTACTCGGTCGTTTGGTCGTTTGGTTCGGTGGAAGGTAATCAATGTAAATTATACCGTGTTTATCCCAAAATACTGTCGCCGTAACTTTTCTGGCCGATAGCACCGGTTTCGCTTTCTTTGGAGCACGTTCGGTCGGTGAATTTCACTGTTTCGACTGTTCATTTTTTTATGGTATGTAATGATGGATTCTTGTCTAGTAAAAAATCCTTCTTATCCTTCGCCTAACACGCCTTTGAATCAGTCACACGATCGAGTTTATTGTCGAGAGTGAGTAAACGCGGCACTCATCTTTCGGGTAATTTTTTCAGATCAAAATGATTTCGCAAAATGTTTCACACAAGTTCGCCTGAGATACTTTCGGCCTCAACAATCTCGTGTACTTTAACTCTGCGATCGGTCAACACGATATCGTGAATTTTAGTGACAATTTCTGATGGGGAAACCTCATTTGGGCGTCCAGAACGTTCGGCATCACTTGTGCTTGTACGACCGCATCTGAATTCAGTAAACCATTTGTGAAGCATTCCAATCAATGGTGCAGAGTACGGAGTAAGGAATTCATCAAGATTTTCCTTACTTTGGCTGATGGTTTTTTTATGCAAAAAATAATACTTGATGAACGCACGAAATTCGCTTTTTTCCATTTTCGCCAAAATTTGCAAGATCATCTTCTGTCAATGGCTGCCAAATACAAACAAATGGCTGCCAATTAGCATCGCAACGAGCTGAAATTTTGACAGTTGTCTATTCACAGATGGTAGTTGACAGGATCAGTGTTGCATTTAAAGTTATAACGCTGGAAATTAAAAAATGCATTAACTTCTCAAATTGCCCTCGCATTATTTTGTTGGTTTGGGCTTTTTTTCATGTTTTTCATGAAAACCCAAAATTATGTTGCATGGTGTTTGTTGCTTTGTCATTTCTGCATTACAAAATAGTTTTATTTTTCAACTTTCAATGACGTCAACAAAGCTTTTTTTTGTACAGAGCACAGATTCAGCTAAAATTTCCTTCAACTTGACTCTGTACTGCTGTCGAGAGGCGAAAGTCTTATCTGTTCTTTTAATTTACGAACACAAAAAAAAAAAAACAATTACTTGGTTGTGGTACTTTTACTTTTTCATATTTTCTAATATTATTTTCTTATTTTTATTATTATTTGTTTTGCTCTATTTTTGGAAAATAACCAACAGAAAGACGTTGGTTACTCTTTGCTATTCAATTAATTTTTACTCGTTTAGTTTCAGATTTTCTCTCTTGACAAGCAATACAAAATTGTGTCCATCATGCGTGAATGATTGACAAATTGCTTGCTAGCTACATCATACCATATTCCGCCCTTTATTTCCTTCATCCTCTCTTATGTTGTTACCATCTACCGACAACGATTGTTATCTCGAATACGTGATTTTCTATTTGCTGCATTGATTTATGCAGCTTGACGTACAACATGATCTGATTCGTGTGAAATAAAATAGAAAACGAAAATTTGAACATTGAACACAGCAGTGTTGGTCTGAACATTTTAAAAGGTATCAGTTTGTAATACTTTTTTTTTTATATGTAAAGTAACTTAAATTTTGTATAGTTTAATATATAAAATCTCTTGATATTAAAGCTATATGTGCAGATTTGCTAATGAACTTGAAATATATAAAATTATCTTTGAACAATTACCGTGAAAAAACCGTGAAAAAATAGGTCATATTTAAGGTTCAGTTTATTATAGAAAACTAACTTGAGAAAGAAACTATAGAAACTTTTACAACTACGAAATGTCATATTATCTTAAGTTTTCACCTTTTTTTTTTAATTGATTTCAGCGAAACATCTTTAGCTTCAGTTTCATTACAGAAGTAATGTTGCATTTAACAGCGCCAATTTTAGAGCCACTTATTGTCGTTTGGGTTTAAAACCTTAACATATTTAAGTTAAATTTGCATAAGATATAAAATTAAATAACCACAAATTGTAAGCAAAACTTTTTTGAAAATCACTGTTTGAGGCTACAAACAACGAAAACCCTGTCAAATCCCGACAAAGCAATACTTAACCTTAAAAATTGTCACATTTAAGTGTGGAAAACATTAAACAAAATAATTCAACCCAGCTAAAAAACAAGAAATGAAAAATATGATGTATTTCTTAACACTACAATAGACATGTAAAGAAATAAAGATAAAAAAAGGGAAAAATAGCTTTAAGCACTTTATCTTGCTACTTTCTCAGATCGTTTTTTAACAGCGATCGATAGAGCATTACCACTCTTGTTAATAATCGTTGTTATTGTTTTTGTTTATGTTGTAGCCATGGCTTTTAACATGGAAAATTTTTCACTCAATGACTCCGCAACCAAGCGTCACATCGACACCGCATTCAAAAGCTATTAAATGTCAACGAGTGGCTAGTGAAGCGCATAAATGTTTCAATCAAAATGCAAAAAATATATTAAAAAAAAAACAAAGTTCAACAGGGCAACTCAGCAAAGTGTTAGCAGTCAAGGAAGAAGGGTGTAACAGCCTGTGGAATAAATTGTTAAAGTAAACTAAATAGATCAAACTTGATGCAGCCCAGTTGAAACAGTTTTAGTCGAATCTTTGCACTAAGTTTGTCTGATTATTGTCGAATTTTTTCTAGTTTTATAAACTAATTAGTAGAAATCGAACATTTACACGTCACATTTATTTTCTATAAACATCGTATTAATCGGCATGCATGTCCTTTAATTATGGTAGTGATAGTCACTGTCCTTTGAAAATTAGGGTCTGTTTTATGTAGTTTTTATGTTATTATGTAGATGAGCTATGCAATACTTGAAGTCTATTTGACTATTTGATTCAAGGCAGTGTGAATACCCTTAGTATATTTTCGAGGTTAAGATTAGCAAGATGTCTTTGTGACTATTTCGGGTTACTACCTAGGTTTCTATTACATATAAGGAGAAGAGCTGGACATTCAGTGAGAATATGTCTGGAGGTTTCTTCATCCTCCAGGCATAGTCTACATAGTAAACAGTATGTATTTCAATGAGTATTTCAATGTCTCTAATAATGATTAGTATTTTTCTCGCGCAAAAAATTCTCATTTATAGAGAAAAATTTATTCAAATGAGAAATATTTCCTATATTTTGATAAAAAATTCACTATGAGAAGTATTTTCTTCAATAAAAACAAATCTTTTCTCAAAAATAAAATGTATTTTTCTCTAAAAACGATGTATTTTTACATATTTTTCGTTTTCAAAGAAGCTTTTTTTATCATTTTTAGAGAATTTTTAGGATCATATTTAGAGAAAAGCATTCTCTGGAGCAAATTCTATACCATTTTTCCCTAAATACGATGCCTTTTTTACAGACATGCACAACGAAATCAACAAAATTTTTTCGTTTCGTTGAGGCAGAAAAATATATTATCAAAATTATTTCGTTTTTTAAATAACATTAAAAATTTATCAAATCAAATTTCGTTTCGTTGAAAAACAAAACTTTTCAATTATTTTCTCCTATGCTAAAAAAAAATTTCTTCTGATTAAAAAAAATATTAAATTTTTTTTGTTGAAATTAACGTTAATATCAACGGTTGATTGAGAACAAAAACGAACAATTCGTTTTCTCCGAAACGAAATAAATAATTTTTGTTTTTTGAATTAACGTTATTTTTTGATTTCGTTTAAATTAACGTTAACGTGCATGCCTGCTTTTTTATCATATTCCGAGAAACTTTTTTCTGAGTGTAGGTGTAAGCTCTGGAAATGTAAGCTTAGTGCAGATCTATCTTAAACAGTTATTTCAAAAATCTTAAAATCCACAGAATGAGGCTGTTTTGAACTGTTGCTTGAAGAGATTCTTACCTACACCACAGAATGGTTACGGTCCGGTTAATGCTGATTCTGCTCCCTGTTTAGCTAAAGAGTGTGCTTTATCATTTCCGTCAATTTTCCGTGTAGGTATACTTTGTTTTAACCACGCGTCTTCCGCGTCCTTTTAATAAATTCATATTCAAGTGAAATAAAAGCAAATAATTTTTAAAAAATAAGTTATGAAGTCTTATCTGTAAAAATGTATATTAATTGGAAACATTTTTGTGTCAGATGGCGATTCAAACTCGGGTCTACCGAGCTTAGTTGGCTCGCGCGCCACACACTTTTTCAGATACCCGATTTGTACACTGAAACTTCTCATTGATACCTGGTTAAGAGCGGAATCAATTTAAATTTTTTAAACAGTCAAAACAACTGCATTTTTCTCTGTGAAGTCCTCTCATTATGAGTAAAACATAAAGTGTGCTTATATTTAATTTAAATTCCGTAATTCAATGAGAATTAATCAATGGAAAAACGGAAGTTTTTAATTCCAATCCATTAAAATCTAATCATCGTTTTGAGTGTTTAATTATGCTCAAATATAATCCATGCTTAAATTAACTTATTCTTATTTCTATGAGATATTTTTGTGATTTATTATTAATTTATTTTTTAAGCCATTATTTCCAGGTTTTTTTAGAAGCCAACTGTTCTCTGTTAATATTTTTAACATTTTTTATTAATACAATTTAATGCCGTTACACAGGAACTTAGTAACCTAGGAGTATAAATTATAAGAAATTGTCTTCTTTTTATGTATTTTTTTTTTTCTGCTATAATGGCAAAAGCGGAAGTTCAAACGCTCCTCAATTCCTTCACACCCACAAACATACACATGTTTTTATTACCAACTAGCTACTTTTCACTAATAAGGTGTGCCTCGGCATGTTTTACGCGAATTTTCTTTATTAAACATCATTTGATATGATTACAAATTTTTGTGCCTTTTTTATTAAGTTTTAACAGAAATTTATATTGACAGTTGAGCAGAATGAGTTGAAATTACTTACTCAAGGACAACATGAGAATGGTTTTTACCTTACCACCCTTCATTCCAGTGATTTCATGTCCTTAATGTTTTGATATTAATTTTATTTTTCACGGGTTCTTGTCACACAATATTTTGTGTTTCGATACTTGATTTTTTTTTTTTCATGGAAGCTTAGAGCATTTTTGAAGAGGATGAATAACGTGATTCGTTTTGTTTAAATATGACTTATTTGATGGTTTAATGAATTCATTTGATGGCATGGTAAAGCACAAAATCACAAACTTTTAATGTATGAAACATAACTGAAACGATTGTTTTTTTTTTATAAAAATTTTAATTCTTTTCAACGAGTCTTTTGTTTGTTTAGAATTTTGTGAGATAGCATTTTGAACTCTTACTCAGCCTTGAAATTTTACTTCTTATAAGTTCATAGACGTATTGTAAACTTTGTGCACAATTTAACTGAGTCGCCATATGGCACTGCCACTTAAAAATTAATTTATAAAAGTTGCACGCATGCGCAGCTCTGCTGTCTTGCAGCTCTACAGCTAATTCTTTCTATGCCTTGATATAAATGCACAGTCTGACTCACTCATTCAATGCACACCATTTAACTTTGTAATAATTCGAACATAAAAATGCAATTAAAAGAATAATAAAAAAATGACCGAACTGCGCTTAAATCAAGAACAAGATTGTTTTGAATTTTATGCCAGCGCACAGTGGGTCGAGGAATACAAAAAGTGTAAATAATTTCATTGAAGCTGAGTTTCGGGACAGTATTGCCGAATTTAGTCTTAAGAGCACCCAGATGCAGTCCAATGCACCCCGGAAAATGCACTGATTGGTACGATTTTTGGACCGGTGGCATAATTGAACCGTTCTTTTTTTAAAATAATGATAATCGCAATGTGGCGGTGAATGGAGCAAGGTACTGTGAGATGATTCCCGAATTTTGTTTGCTGAAAATAGAAGAATTGGTCATGGTTGACATGTAGTTTCAACAAGATGGTGCCACATGCCACATGGCACATGGCACGCGATACCATGGACCTATTGAGAGGCGAGTTTGGTTAGCAATATTTCTCACGTTTTGGCGCAGACCAATCGCCGCCAAGATCATGCGATTTGACCCCACTAGAAGTTTCTGGTGTACAGGGACAAGCCAGACACAATTGCAGCCCTGGAAGACAACATTGGTTGACAGCTGCCATTGGTTAGATACCGGCCGATATGCTGGAAAAATTATGCCAATATTGGAGCTAACGGATGGACCACCACAGACGTAGCGGCGGGCAAAATTTACATGAAATAATCTTTAAAAGGCTTAAAAAGTTACCCCATTAAAACAGAATTACTTTTAAGTTTATTGCACTTGGATAATTCTGCAATAGCCAAATGGTCGATAAATGATGCCAGGACATTACGTGTAAAAAGTAAAGGCAATATATCAATAGTTTTTTAAACTTCAAGTAAAGCCTATGAATTTTATTTCGAACTGACCACCTGCTTCGTCATATCAGGGGTTACTTCGAAAGAGAATTAGCTTCCGATCGCAAGCTCTGTAACAGTTAAATCGAAGCTTTAACTGTCGAATCTTACATATTTCTTAACGTTTAAGAAGAAGTACGTGTACTGTACGTTAAGCCGGATCGATTTTGTATGGAGAAAACAAAAAGTCAGCCGGACACAAACTAAAAATTAGAGGAACTCTTAAAAATTATTTTTGCATAATTTTTTTTTTTTTTCTTTTGGATCGGAGAAATCCCCATGAAGCTGTTTTGGTTCACCTGAACCTCTTTTTTGGCCAAAAAATCAAGTTTTTTGCATATAACTTTTATTTTTCTTCAGAATACATACCACACTCAGAAAAAAGTTTCTCGGAATATGATTACAGACATTTTATTTAGATAAAATGGTAAAGACTTTGCTGCAGAGAATGCTTTTCTCTAAATGTGATCTTAAAAATTATAAAAACTTCTATGAAAAAGAGAAATATATAAAAATTGATAATTTTTGGAGAAAAATACTTTTTTATTTTTGAGAAAAGATTAGTTTGAAAAAGATTGAAAAAAATTCTTGTCATATTGAATTTTTTATCAAAATATAGGAAAAATTTTTCATTTTCAATAAATTTTTCTCTATAAATGAGAAATTTTTAGTGCGAGAAAAATACTTATCATTATTAGAGACATTGAAATATTTCCGTTTCCCAGAAGCGGAGAAATATTTCTCCGAAAATGTGAAAATTTATTCTTATTGAAGAAAATTTTATTTAAAAAAGAGAAAATTGCTATGATCGGAAATAGAGAAATTTTGTATCGGAGAAAGATATGTGTTTTTTTCTGAGTACAAGATAAGCAAAAGAGTAAAAATTGTGGTAGTGCACAAATATTGGCTAAACAAATTTTGCAATTCTTCGTCTTTACAAACTCTTTTCAAACCGCAAATAGTCGATATTTTGTGATTTTCGAAAAATGGTTTTTTTAAACACCTATAAAATATGTATTTTTCATGGTATTCACATGCATTTAATGCTTATTGGAAAAGTATTAACCTCTTCTTTCTATTGGTATATCGTATGGTGTGGTGTTATGAAAACTGAGTTCCATGAAAAATACGTATTTTACAGGCGTTTTAAAAAATATATTTTCGAAAATCAAGAATTTTGTATTGGAGGGCCCTCTGGCGTATACTTTATTAAAAAACTGTTGTCAGAATTCGGTTTAGTATACCTTAAAAATCATTTATACCAAGATTTGTCAAAATCGAACAGTTATTATGGCAATTAAATAATAGTGAAGCTGAAAAAAGCCTTTTCAATATCAATTTCTAACGTTTTATATAATTGTGGCAATAAGTTTTGGTAAAACCACACCACAAGGTATATCGATAAAAAGAATAGCTTAATACTTTTCCAATAAGCTTTAAATGCACGTGAACATCTTTTCGAAAATGCCAAAAAATCCACTTTTTTGGGCCTCAAAAGAGCTTGCAAAGACCAAAAATTGCAAATTCTTTTTAGCCTAGCAACATTTTTACTTTTTTGCTTATTTTGGATACGCATTCTGAAGAAAAACAAAAGTTATATGCAAAAACCTTGATTTTTTTGCCAAAAAGTGGGTTCAGGAGAATCAAACCGCAACATTTGAATTCTCCGATCCAAAAAAAAAAAAAAACATGATGCAGAAATAGTTTTTAAAATCTTTATTTCGATCCGGCTAACTGTACGTGTACCTTTCTAGAAAAATCATACCTTTGGATGGTTCATTTTACTAAGACTTCACCTGCAAAAGCTTTTTTTCGAAAACCTAAACCTAACGAATCAAATAAATTCGAGTTGAATACAGCTGTTAATGTTGCAGAAGAATGTAAAGCGTGGAAGTAATAATAACAAAATAAAAACAAAAAAACGATAAAAAACACCTGCTGTGGTTTGACTTTGGCTGGGTTAAATGAATTCATATTTTCAGCTGCTTGACCAACTTATACTAAATATAAAGTAAATAATATATTGTAAGCATGTTTCTATCAAAATATAAAAAAAAAACGAAAATTTTAAAACCAGTTTTAAAGAAGCAGCTGTAATTTTTTCTAATTATGACTTAATTTCAAAAATAACAAGATGTTTGTTTTAACATTTATCAATTAAGTAAAACTATTTTTTAATCTTAGTTGCCTCAGAAGGTAGTTAATTGATGTGTTATTTCTTAAAAAAAAAACAACATATGCCTGCAAATAAAAAAAACGAAACTTGCACTATCTTCAATTTCGATAAGTAAACAAGGCTAAAAGTATGTGTTGACATAAAATCATAAAATTTGAGGTAAAATAGTTTTAAGTTGAATTTACATTTACACAGTGAACAAGTGTCAATAACTGTTAATTTTTAGCGCAAGTTGCTATAACAGTACATAAATTAGTGTCCACATATTAAATCACACTTGCAAATTCTTCCGTGTACTATTCAAAACAATGCCAAGTCATTAAAGCACTTACAGTTAAGGCGTCAAAAAGTCTGGAAGAAATAAAAAACTATTTTGTTCCAAAAAAGTTTCAGTGTAGCTCTGAGTTGTATTGGTCCAAAAGATAACATTTTGGCGAAGCAACGTGCGAGTTTTCACGCCAGCTCTATTTGCCAAAGTAAAAAAACAAACTAAACTAACGTAGATATCGCATGAAACAACCCGCACCACTTCGATTTCTAGCAAAATCAACAGTTTTAAATGAATTGTTAACAATTCTTTATTGATATAACAAAAACAAAAATATACACAAAGTTGGTGGCTTGATTTTGTTGGCAGAATCGTATGATTTTCTCGTAAGATAGACTTGCTAAGAGTCATATTCAGGATGACAAGGTGTGGCCAAGAAAACAATTGTACAAATAATTAACAATGAATACGAGTCATCAACATTTAAAGATAAAACAAAAATGGCCAATATTGGCTGATAAGTGCTTTTGTTTTGATATCGTTTAAAGTTGTATAACTATTGAAAATTTTAAAATATTGTTAGAGTGAAAATATTTTACTTTTCAGAGAACAACTTTTATCGCGAACTTACTGATATGATTTTTTTTTTTTTTTTATTTATTACACAGTACGACAAAATCATTTTTTTTTGAGTACACATGAGAAATGTTAACAGAATATGAAAATAGGCTTAAAATAAAGATATACGTGTCTCGGCGATTTGCTGTAGCACGTCAGAATTTTGAGAAAATCGATTTTAAAGATTCGAAGGATCGTGGAGGTTCACTTGTAACGTAGTACTATTATAAAAAGTTCTATAAAAACAGAATGGGTGAACCGATTTAAGTGCTTGAGCCAGTTTTGAAAAGGGAATTAAATTTGGATTTGTTTTTATAAAAAAAACATTTTTTTCCGCTAGATGGCGCTTTAATTTTCATGTAAAATTAAAAAATATCCAAATATGTAATGTAATTCAATGTAATGTAAATGTAATGTAAAAATACAAAAATTAATATCCAAAAATGTAATGTAATTCAATGTAATGTAAATGTAATGTAAAAATACAAAAATTAATATCCAAAAATGTAATGTAATTCAATGTAATGTAAATGTAATGTAAAAATACAAAAATTAATATAATATAATATACAAGTGCGTGAAGTAAGGAAAGCTGAACGTATTGTAATGGAAAAAAACCATTCATACGTGAGAGAGAGAGAGAAGGAGGAAAATGAGAGAAGACTGCAATTAGTGACAAAGTAAAAAGGTTGGTCGTTGGCTTAGAACGTTAAGGCGCAGATAAGAAGTAATGACAATCTTCGAAACAATCGACCGCCATATGGTTCAAATCCCAGACGACTTGTTTTAATTTTTTCTAATTGCAGAAACCCCGATCTGTAAGCTAGTTGAAATTGAATAATAATATTTTTAGTTTGATCTGGCTCGGACCCCCGAATCGCTGAATCAAGCAATTTCCGGCCAGCGAAAAAGATTCTACTTAAGTTATTGGATTTCAAATCAACAACATTGTATTTTTTATGAATTTCGTACATTTTTTGGATATTTTTTAATTTTACATGAAAATTAAAGCGCCATCTAGCGGAAAAAAATGTTTTTTTTTTATAAAAACAAATCCAAATTTAATTCCCTTTTCAAAACTGGCTCAAGCACTTAAATCGGTTCACCCATTCTGTTTTTATAGAACTTTTTATAATAGTACTACGTTACAAGTGAACCTCCACGATCCTTCGAATCTTTAAAATCGATTTTCTCAAAATTCTGACGTGCTACAGCAAATCGCCGAGACACGTATATCTTTATTTTAAGCCTATTTTCATATTCTGTTAACATTTCTCATGTGTACCAACCACTGTCGTACTGTGTTATAAATTGACTGATTCTATTTGGTGGAGTGGTTAATAATTCTAGGAATTATGATTAGACAAGGACGTTCTATATTACATACATACATACACAACTAAATAGTGGTTTATTTACAGCTGTTAATAATTCAAGTGATTTATTTTTGTAACTTTATCAGTTGAATAAAATCAAGTCAGATGTACCTATGATAAGAATTTAGAATACCTAGAAAAATACTATGAGTTGTTTGTTATTTTTATAAAAAGACATGAAAGTTGCTAACTTAATAATAGAGGAATGTACGGAGTGCAATTTTTAAATCAAATTTCTTTTAATGTGACAATAGTCACAAAATATTTAAATTTTCTGTAGCTGCTCAAAGTGTCGACATTTAGACATTAATTAACTTGAATGCACTTTTGATTCAAATTTAACTTTTAGCTTTTTTTAAGCTAATTATTTTTGAGAAATTTGCAAACATTCGTTATTTTTAGTAAACAATTGTTTCATTTTGAAATCTCTAGCCTTTGATTTAATTTGCTGATTAATAGCTATTTCACTATTAATAATGCGTTAGGTTGGTCGTGATTTGTCGAAAGACCGATCAACACCAGGGTTGCCAACTCATTTTTTGGTTTTCCCCGCAGAATTATTCAAAATTTCTCGATTTTTCACTACCAAAAAAACAATGTTATTAATTTATTTATATGCTTCTTTAATTGAACACATACGTTTACCAAGAAAAATACTCTAGTAAAGCTAACAAAAAGCTTATGTTAGTTTACCCAAGGGCTTCGACAGTTTGATGAATGCTTTAACAAAAGCCAACTTTTTTAATTTTGCTACTGTGTTTACTTTCAGCGTAACAATAATTAAGAAAGGATGTTAAAATTTATACATTAATTTGAAATTGTGAGAAAGAAAACACATAAAAAATTCAAAATTTAAATTTTCCGGCAATTTCCCGATTATAAAGTATGCTTAGTCGAGTAGTAGATTTATGATGTTGAAATGTAATTTCTGGTTTTTCGAGGTCACCAAAGTACATTAATTAAATTTTAACAAAAAAATTCTATTAAAAAATTCAGCGGTCTTCCTGAAAAACTTGTAGCTTCATTCTGTATCCCTATCCGAACACTCGTCTCGTTCAAAACATTGCTCGTTCGTAGTTATCAAATATGTTATTCGAACAGAATCAAGTTATAATAACAGCTGATCACCTGGCGAACGATGACGTAGAACACTGAAACATGTGAAATTTGTATTTCTCTCAGTCAATCAAATGACGAGGAGAAACTTCAATTTCGAGCGAACAGTTTTATGCTATCGTTGTGTAGCGCTCGTTGATAAACATTTTGTTGGAAATGGATATCAACAGTGCTATACTCCGTGTAACACAAGTGATGTGCTCGATAAATGAAAAGCACCCCGAGCAGTGGCCAAAAACAATGAAGCACTTCCAAATATATGCAATAAAAAACTTACTCAGCATCTGCTGGATCCAGAAAACTTTTGTTGCCAGAAAAAAGATAAAATTCAGAAAACTTTGGAAATGTTTGATCTTGTAATGCTGTATTTGAGAACTGTTTGTGTATAACAGTTTCAAAAAACGTAAGAAGCATAAGCTTGCTGTAAGGGTTGGCGAGCAAGTTCGTTAGAGATACAGATTTCAATTCAATCACAACATCGTTCGCCTAGCACTCCTTCGTTGAGTTGCTCGTTAGGGATAGAAAATGATGCTATTGGTTCTTCGAATGGAGCCGTCCATTGGGTCAAGGAAAATTATATCAACTTATTTTTATAATTATCAAATCAATTTTTATAAAGAAACAAAATTTTAACTTTTATGTTTATAAATTTACTGATTGAAAATATATCATAAAGATTTTATTTTTTATTTTGATTGTATTTGAAAATTTCCTGCAAAATCAAATTTCCCACAAATATCAGATCATTAAAACGTAGATCTTTATAATCGATTCCCCGAAATATGAGCCTATTCCCCGATTCCCCGATCAACTGGAAATTCCCCACAAATCGGCTTCCATCGAATTCCCCACCAGTTGTCATCCCTGATCAACACACAAACGAGATGAGAAAATAAAAGTTCTATTTTGGCGTGCGTTTGACATTTATTTCTAGGAAAGTATAGCATTTTTATATTATTGAGGTTGAAAATTGCATATTTGGTTATTTTTGAGTTTTGATGGTAAACATATTTTCATTAAGGGCCAAATTGTTCACCTCTGGATATCTCTGGCTATCCAGCCGTTAACTTATCCAAGCCGTTAACTTTAGCCAGCGGTTAAATTGCCTGCATAAAATTTCGTATTGTTCACTTTTTGATTCTTTGGATAGCATTTTAACCGGTCTGGATATCTTAACGGCTGGTTTGTTATTTCTCCAGTTTATTTCCAGCCAATTGTCAAATTAATGACAAAAGTTATCCAGAGCTTTGACATTAATTTCAATTTGCTTAAAATTTTTAAAAATTTTATTAAAAATAAAAAAATATTGCTGTAAAGCAATAGCAACGAACTGGAAACAGAATAACTTGAACAAATTAAAGAAACTGTTGCAAAGGTTGATATTAAAAAAACAAAAGTGCATGACTGGAGAAGACTCCTATGTAACCATGATACCAAGTACGTCCTACAAAATATTCGCTTTGAAAGTTCACCGAAACTGGCTTATCGCCAATATCTCCGATTAGATAAAAAAAAATTTTAAATAAAAATCTTCTCAACAGTTTTGACGTTACAGCACACGGTTTTCACTCTATTAGACTAGAAATTTCTGAACAGCGCAAGTAGAAATTTCATGTCATGTATGAACTGATTTCGTGGTCGGTGAACTTTGAGTCCTGTAGGCAGATTCCAGGATTTGCTATCGCTAAATCTCGATCGCTAAAAAGTGCTTACGTCAGTTTTAGCAAATTTTAGCGACAATCCTACAGATGATATGTGAGTCAGAATCGCGATTGTCGCTAAAATTTGCTAAAACTGACGTAAGCATTTTTTAGCGATCGAGATTTAGCGATAGTAAATCCTGGAATCTGCCTACAGATGTCTTCTAGGGCGTAAACCTTGATATTTTTCATAATAACTTGACAGGAACTTGACAGAACATTTTTGCTTGTGAGGTCATATTCAACTAGTAAGCCCCATTAACCCGATTTATCCCCCTTATTTTTTTTTTTTTCTCATAAGATTATATTCCTTCAAATTTGTTTAATTTGTGTTCAAAAAATTATTTATTAAGTTTCTTTTACAATTTTGTTTATGTAAATGGATTTATGATGGATTATATCAAATATTTGAACTATTATAACTTCTTTGTTTTTAAACTGAATAAATCATTTTTTGAACACAAATTAAACAAATTTGACGGAGTTTAATTATATGGAAAAAAAAAGAAATTTAAGGGGGATAAATCGGGCTAATGGGGCTTACTAATTGAATATGACCTCAAAAGTAAAAATGTTCTAAGAAGACATTGTAGTTCTCGTAAAGCCCTTTTCAACGACTTATAACTTTTTAAGATATGGCATGTAATGCTTAAGTTATGCAAAAAAGACCATTTTGGCTGTTTTTCCGGTGGTCCAAAAAAAAAATTGTTTTGTTTTCGGAATCCTCTCGAGGTCAACTTTAAAATAGGGGGTGGTTTTTTCAAACTTTTTTTTTGTATGGAGGCCGACCCACTCTACTGTACATGCTTCAATTAATTGTTTTACGGGATCTGTCTTTACTCGCTTTCATAACGCACTAACCGCGTTCAACAAGGTTACGAATCTCGAAGGTCGAATCTGGCTTTCGTTAAAAATAGATTCGATTCGATTTAAATTTACCAAATCATCCCGACCTTGAGCACTTATGCCACCGCCGATTTCGATAAACGAACGTCAAAAAGTCTTCGTCGTTCTTTTTGTTCATTTGATTCCGATTCGTCATCTTGTACAGGCGTCTCTACAGTTAAAAAGAATCTTCTCCTTAGCTATAGTTAGTTATTCTCATACATAGTTACTATTGCGGACAATTTTATGTGCAGAAAAAACATAGATATGTATTGAAGAAATTCTTATTTTTATGCTTATGCGTGCGTAAAGTCAAAACAAATTTCAATATTATTTTCTGTCAAAGCTATCAACAATATGAAAATTATCAAATCACATGATAAAACTCTGGATATCTTTGCTATCCAATGAAATTTCACCGGTAAAGTTATTCTCCGGATAACTTTATTCGCTGGGTAAATATTTAGAGAAACTCTGGATAAGTTTGCTATCCAGAGGTGAACAATATGAAACTAGTGGAAAAGTTGGAAATATCCACTGGTTAAAGTTATCCAGAGGTGAACAATTTGGCCCTAAATCTATATAATTAATAGGCCAAGTTTTTTTGTGACTTCAACTTCTCCAAGCCATAGACCAATTATAACAGTTCAGATGTCATTAAATCAGGTTTAGGCTGTAAATGTGGAAACCACTTTTAAAAATTGTGTTTTCGCATGAGGGTTGGTAGTCTCAACCTTTTGAAGTAGAAACGAAATTTTAAAAAAAAAAAATCCACCATAAATCGGTATGAAATTTAGTTTGAGGATAGTTTCAATTGATCGAATTGAAATATTTCTAAAATCTAAACATTTTTAACCAAAATTATTTTTTATGCATTCCTCAAATGTCAACTGTGTGAAAAATGTAAGCAGAATACTGTATTGTTATTTTAAGAATTTATTTATAAATTCTTTCATTCATGAGTTTAACTATAGTGGGTTGTACGTGAGGTGGGCGGATGACACGTATTCTTTGTACTCATCATATTTGTTTTGATGTTAGATACAACCTTGCCAAGTTTTATCCCTGTAACTCAAATATCATCATCCTCTTTAAAGAGATTTCCATATTGTGTGTTTAAAACTTTATATAATTATACATTATTATTATTATATGCAATCTTTATTTACTATTTCATAATTTTTTTTTTTACGTTAGTTCAATGATTTTATAATAAAGGTATATAGTTAAAATATAACAATCATGTATTGGCATTTAAAGATTACGTTAAAAACCTCAGACGGATTTAATTCCGTGTATGAGAGGTGTGAGTTTAAGAAAAAAATATTAATAAACAATATTAGGTATTTAAAATATAGACTTTGTACTTTTAGAATATAAACTAAGGCACAATAATATCACATACGTGTGCATATTTATGAGATCAAAAATTTAATGTTAGTTAAATAATATAATTTCTAAGATTTTGTATATAGAGTTTCAGTTTGTTGTTAAAAATTTGTAAATTTGGTGACTTCTTTATATCTTCAGGCAATGTATTGTATTGCTTTATGGCGCTATGCTTCAAGCTCTTAAGTTGTTTTGATGTTCGTGCTTTCGGTACCTCGAAATTATGTTTTTGACGCGTGTTATGTTGATGAATTGTATTTCTTGTTGTGAGTATTAGTTTGGATTTCAGCATACTATTTTGTACTTTATAAATATATTTGCATTTTTCGAAGAAGACTATCTGGCTTATGTCCATTTGTTTGGTGCTTTTATATAATTCTCTAGTAGAAATTGTTGCATTTTTTTTAAATAATATTTTTAAGGCCTTATTCATCACTCTTCCTATTTGCTCTAGCTGAAATTTACTGCATTGACTCCAGCTGCATATGTTGTAACGTATTCTGGATAGAATATGCCCCGTATATATAAGTTTCGCTGCGTTTTCGTTAATTTTTCCAATTCTCTTGATGACCATGACTAGCGGTAGTATTGAGTTTTTTATTTCTCTGATGTGGTTTTCATAATTAAGGTTCTCGTCTATAATCATACCGAGATATTTTGTATGCTGCACTCTTTGGATTTCTGTGTTGTGAATATTGATTTTTAAGCTTATATTAATGTTGTTGTGTGATCGAAAGACGATGTAGTTGGTTTTTTGTATATTAATGCTTAATCCGTTTCCGCAAGCCCAGTCGTAGTATACTGCCATGTCGTGATTTATTTTCTCTTCTAATTCTTTTTCTGTCTTCGCTGTTGTTATAAAATTTGTGTCGTCAGCATAAATGTTGTATGTGGATTTGAAATGACAGCTCTTTATGTTGTTTATGTACAGTAAGTATAGCCTTGGTCCAAGTATCGAACCTTGTGGAACTCCGATTTCGCATGTCAGCTCTTCGCTAAGTTCTCCATTTATTTTTGTTACATGCGGCCGGTTTTCTAAATAGCTTTGCATCAGTTCATTTGGCAGCCCTCTTATTCCTATATCTGAAAGAGCGTTCAACAATTTCTTATGATCTACTAGGTCAAATGCTTTGGAGAGATCAATAAATGTAGCTGCTACATGTTTTTTTTCATCAAGAGCATCATAAATTTTTTCCATTGTAGACGTTATTGCAGATTCTGTTCCACTTTTTTCTAAAAAGCCAAATTGATTTTTATCAAAACCGATGGTAGAGTTGATAAAGTTCTCGATTCTCGAGTCGATTGCTTTTTCAAATATTTTGCTGATCGAATTAAGCACTGAGATTGGCCTATAATTTTCGCATAGTTCTTTTTTACCTTTTTTGTAGATTGGAGATATTATGGCTTTTTTAAGACATTTCGGAAAAACACCCGTTAGGAAACAATTATTAATTAAATAAACTAATATATGTATTATTGTTGGAAGGAGAAATTTAATGTCTTTAACTGATATTTCATCTATTCCTTGTGCTGCATTAATATTAAGACTAGAGACGATTTGCTGAACTTCAGCGTGAGTGACTGGTTTGAGGAACAGGGTCTTTTGATTTTTTACATTTGTTGCATGAATGTTTGTTGTTTTGATGGTTTTTGCTATTTTTGTTCCAACTTCATTAAAATATTTGTTAAAATTATTCGCTATTATTTTGTTATTGGTTGATGTTTGTTCTTGGTTTTGAGATGCGGTTGTTTGTTCGGTTTTGTTTCTTATTGTAGAATTTATTATGTTCCATAATTTTCTTGTATTATTTCCGGATTTTTGTATTTGTTCGTTTATATATTTTTGTTTGTTGATTTTCATAAGTGTTTCAACTTCTTTTTTGATTTTTTTGTATTCTTCCTTTTTTATTGGATCATCTGGCGAAGATTTTGATTTTTTGTATAAGTCTTGTCTGAGCTTCAGTTTTCTGTTGAGTTCTGTTGTTATCCAACCATTGTTTCTGCATCTAATGTTCCTATGACTTGTTGACTTCTTTTTGGCCTCTCGTATTATTTCAACTAATTGTGACACTTCAGTGATTACTGCATTATTTAATTTACTTTTAACTATTTTTTCCATTTTCGTATAATGTACTTTGGTAATTGTTTTATTGACCATGGGTGGTTTATATGGTTGTAGAGCGGTAATTGTTGCAATTGTGTATTTGTGATCAGATATGTCTGTATCTTCGAGTTTAAAATCAATTTTGTGTGTTGTATCTATATTTGTAATAATGTGATCGATGAGTGTACTGGTATTGTTAGTTTGACGTGTTGGTAATGCGTTGTTTATAAGTGAGTAACCATTTGTTTGTACTGAGTCGATGTATTTTATTACTGTGTTTGTATTTTCAAACAAGTTGATATTAACATCTGCAAAAAATATGACATTTTTATTTTCATTGCCAAGTGTTTCTTCCAAAAAATCTATAAAATTGTTGCAGTTTTCATTTGGAGCTTTATAAAATGTGCCTATGGTAATATTTTTTTGTAAATTTGTTATTTCAATTATAGTTGTATTGTATTTTTCATCTTTTACTATTTCGCTGAAATTAAGGCAGTCTTTAACAAAAATAGCCGTACCTCCTCCTCGTTTCTCGTTTCTGCAGTTGTGTATTGCTGTAAAATTTGGAATATTAAACGTATGTATTTCATTTTCATATAACCAAGTTTCTGTTACAACTATGATATCTATGTTTTTAATATTATATATAAGCATTTCCATATCCATAAGTTTGTTGCGTATACTGCAGATATTTATGTAGAAAATTTTGAGTTCTTTATATTTATTCATACTTGTTACTTAAGAAAAACTTGTTGCTTCTGTTGTAGCCTTCATTTTTATTATGTGAACACTACAATTATTTGCACCTGCTTTGTGGTCACATAAATAGTTTGCTCCATATTTGTTTGCTCTAACACAATTTATGCATTTAAAGTTTGTGGTAATTTTGCATGTTCTGGTGTCGTGTTTTTCTGCACAGTTACCGCACGCCTCTTCTCCTTCACACTTTTTGCTCGTATGATGATATTTCTGACATTTAAAGCATCGGGTCAATGAAATATATTCTTTAATAAATCTAGATTTATAATTGAGCATGACGTATCGATTTGATATTTTCTCTAATGTTTCCCCAGACACTTCTATTATATAATTCCATAGTTTTGTCTTCTTGTTTACAAATTTATGAACCAATTTAAAATTATCGCTTGAGTCTATAAATTGATTTGTTGCCACTAATTCTTCTACTAGTTCTTCTTGGCTATAGTCGCAGTCTATGTTCGTAATTAATATTTTTGGCGTTCTTATCCTCGGAGCAGTAATTTTGTAACCCTCAGCTAATTGTTGTTTAATTTCTGTTTCTAATTTTTCTTTACTTGTACTATCTACTGTTGAAACTATGATACCTCCATTATTGATGTGCTTAATAGATGATATGCCCACTTTAATTTTAGCTGGTATAATTTTTTTCTTTAATTGTTTCTCGGTTTCTCTGCTTTCTTGATTTTTTTCTGTTGGCAATATAATGATGCTATTCTGACTTTTTGGTCTACTGGGTTGTGGTGTTTTAATATTGTTCGCCACTACTGTAGCATATGTTAGAGTAGGTTGGCTCTTGTTCTTTGTTTCTAAGTTTTGTAGTACCTTCTTTATTTCGCTCATTTCTGTTTTTATATTTTCATTTGTTTGTTTTATTTCTTCATTTGCAGTACATATTCTATCTAAGTTTGACTCACCCTTCAACCACTGTTTGAATATTTTTTTATCTGTGTCGCAGATCCAAAAGCATTTACTTTTTAATGTAGCAATGGCAGCATAGTCCTCATCTGTATAATTGATGCAGTCTATGTGCCACCATGATTGGCATAATCCCTCACATTTTATTCCTCTCGTTTCTACCTTTTTTTTACACTTTTTGCAAAATGTTTTATTTTTTTCAGACTCAGTTTCTTCATCCGCCATTTCCGATCTTAAAGCGCTTACTACATGTGCCTGAGTGTGATGGCAATATATGAAGCGCGGCTTATTTGAAATTAGCAAACAAGAATTTTTCAAATTTTTAATTCCAATTAAAAGTTTATTTTGAAGCTGATTTGAATGTTTATTATGCTTAGTCTTTAGAAAAACTGTTAATTAAAAGTATTTCGTAAATTTATTCGGTGTTTATTAGCTATTTCTTCCGTTTTTTAATTTATTTTTAGGAGCGATTTTTTTACGTGCACTTCAGTTGATTTTTTTTTTCTCTTTTTTTACACAATTAATATAGTTTTTATTGCATTGTCCGAATATTTACTTAGTTTTTTTTTTGCTATGAAATTTTTGTGTTCTCAAAATCCAGCAATTTTCTCTTTTGCCTGACAGCGCTTGAAGCACATTCCATACAAAAGGGACATTTACCGGTGTTGTACGTCAAGTGGGCGTGTTAATGAGCCGATGATGCCCATTTTTCAATACAATAAAATTATTTATAATATTCTATATACATGACAAATTTTATCCTTATATCTTTAAAATATTTTTAAAGAGTCAAATTTTGGGCCTGTATGAGATGTTGACTAGACGGACAACACGCTGACGGTCGACGGCCTAGACCGTCAATCAATCAAGAAAATCAATTTTAAATATTACTTTTTGGCTCAAAAATAGAAATAATTTTTTTATTTTTATGTTTTTGATCAGAAATAAAAGCTCATCTGTGGATTCCACAGTTTCTACATGATTTTAAAGTGATTTAATTTGAATAAAATTACACTATGGAACAAATTATGGTTAGCAAAAGTTGGGTGGATTCTGAGAGTGAGGGGTGAAAATAGAGGCTAAATTAGAAGACCTGCATCGCGGCATTTGTTTATGTTAGTTCGAATTTTTTTTAATCGACCTTCAAACTTTGCAAAATTTAATGAACAAAATTGGTACATAAGAAATGATAGGTAAATTAATATTCCACCACAAAAATTTTCTAAATCAATTCTTTTAAAAATTGTAATTGTTGCACAGGTCTCTAGCAATAATTTGGCTTTTACAGATTAAAAATATATCAATTAGTCAATATAAACAATATGTTGAAAATCGGCATTTGACTGCAAAGTTCGAAGGTCGATTAAAAAAAAAAACTCAAACAAACATAAACATACGCCGCGATACGGCTCTTCTAATTTAGCTTCTATTTTCACCCTTCACTCTCAGAACCGACCTAACTTTTGCTAACCAGAATTTGTTCCATAGTGTTATAGGTAGTAGGTATTTTATAGATTTAACATCTTTATAATTTTCTCACGAATTAAAAGAGATAAATATGAAAATTGTATTCTAATGACATAATTATAATCATGATAAAATTAAACGTAAATTTTTAATTTTGCACTAATTTTATTTTAACCATTAGAATACACTTGAATTACTTGAAAAAAATTATGTTTGTCTAATTGGGCGTAGAAGATTCAAATACATTTCAGCATAATAAAAAATGTATTTAGGTGTGTGCTCTTAAGTAAAATGATGCCTCTGGCAATATAATAGCTGGTCAAAGAATATTTAACATATAAGTTGCTATGGAAACTCACCTTGACTTCCATGACAGCCGCCCACCAGCAAGGACAGCAACAGCAAAGGCAGAATAGCCAGCAGCATTGGTGACAACATCCTGTTGTAGATGAATCCACGGCAAGTAGTAGTAGCAGCAGTAGACTTAGCTGCTGAATCGAGATACAACCTGATGACAAAGCGTTGCCGGAATGCCAGCATAGTCTCAGCTACAGCAAAGGAATGCACTGCAAATGGGTTTGAAAGATTGCTAAAGGCAGCTTTGGCAGTAGATAGCAGAATAAGTTAATTTTTTATGCAGAAAATATTGCTTTATTTTACATTTCAAGTCATTTTGTTTTATCAAATGCTGTTGCGGCTAGCATTATTGTTTAACTTTATATTTTACTAAACAAATATTTTTGTTGAATTGTAGTTATCCTGTTTTCAGATTTTCAATTATAACTCGCCTTACTTTTTCATCAATCACTCACTCCACTTTTGCTGTGTATTCGTAAATATACAATAATTTTTTTTTTCTTTTGACAACAGCGGCTAACGAATCGAGCTTAAAAGAATAATGCGTAAAATTGTTGTAGTAATTCTTCCACACCACTATTGCAACAAATAAAAATACAAGAAAAATCAACAATTCTGAATGAAACAACAAAATAACACGCTTTGTATGGAAACGTGCAACCTAACAACGAGTTGTTTTCGTTGATTTTGCTTTTTTCACTACTAATATTATGCAATTTGATTAAACAATAAACAACAGAAAATGAGCCGCACAAAACAAAAGCAGTGATAAGAACAAGATACGCAGGAAATAACAAGCAATACCGACAGCCGCACTCTTGTTGTCTCGCTTTAACCAAGGTGTGGATGCGTTTTGTTTGCACAGAATATTCAATGGTTTTATTTCTACCCCGATTGCGCTGCAACAAAATTTTTTTACAACGTTTGAGACTGACGACGCGAAAATTTTAATTTCTTGTTTTGTTATAAAAACAATTAATACTCGGTTATCAATTTGTTGCTGCTTATTTTGTAAATTTTCGAGTTAAAAGTTGTAACACAACACTTTCCCCACGATCATTAGTAATTTTTCATTCAAGAAAACTGCAGACTTAATACAACACATTACCGAGACGTTCACACACAACACATTTTTAGCGACCGAACGCCATCTTAAGAAGTTGCAGACTGATTCCAAAAAACAGCAAGCAGCCGAACGTAGCAGCAGCATGCAGCTGTTTTTATACATATTGAACATGCTTAACGACTGTTGGCTGTGTTTAACTAACACTGCAAACTAGCACTGTTTTACCGACAAGTGGTGAGTAAACTTGCTATAGTGCGTTGTAAAGGTGAAAAATTATAATAAGCTCCCATTACAATGTGTCCTCGATAGTATAGTGGTCAGTATCCCCGCCTGTCACGCGGGAGACCGGGGTTCAATTCCCCGTCGGGGAGAATTTTTTTTCAACTTAAATATTTTTTTTTTTTAAAGTTCTTTTGAATTTAATTTAGATTCATTCTACAGGATATGAAATTTTATGAAGAGCTAAACTCGGGGATATTTTTATAAAAACTTTACCCAACATTTGCTGTGCCTACGATGTGTCAAGTCATATAAATTACATAATTTCATAATTACACGGAACAACACTCAAGAAATCCCAAGAGGTTTCTCAACAATTTCTTAAGGTTTTGGATTCGCTAAATCCAAATCTGAAGTCAGAATTTTCGGGTCACCCTAGGTTTTCGAGCTAAAGGGAAGGCTGAATCCTAACCCTCTACTGTTAATGAAATCAATATGACCACACAGACGCAGGGAGACTATTCCACAATCTTACAGTGCGACCAAAGAACGAATTATCTCTGAAATGCAATATGATATTACTTTTTCAAGAGGAACATTTTTTGCCTTGGAACCCATATCCTCTGATCTCTCCGTATGGGGGCTCTCATTTAAATCGCTAAGTCCATTTTTTTTATACCAATAATTTTTACACAGTAAAAAGTTTGAGGGTAAATTATATCTTTTTTATAAAATTTCTGTAGTATAAACTCGTTTTATTCCAAATTTATTATAAGTTTTATCTCGCTCAATATTATAAAAATTGCATTTCCATTCAAACAGCTATTTTACTCCAAAATAGTATAATTTTTATACCATAAATTTATAAATATCAAATGCGTTTCTTCTTCAGTCAGTAATGATGTTATGCGCAAATAGTTCCGTTGAATATTTTTTTGTACACATACATATATTAAGACAAGAATATTGAGCTTGAATTGGAAGCACTGCCAACATGATCGACCATGCAAATTTCTGAGTACAATTTTTTACTCTATTTTTCCTGTCAATTTGTTTTTGAAAATATAAAAAAAGCAAATATATTATGAAATCTATGAATTGAAATCTGGATATTATTCCTAATTTATGACTTTCAATGTAACACACATTATATGCATGTGCCATATACTTTTTATACAACATTGCTATAAAAAAAATCAAATGTGGTTTTCAAAGATTTTATACTTTTTCTTATAAAAATATATACCAACGTTGTGTAAAAACATTTTTTACACTTTTCGGATAAAATCTATCCCAATTTTGTATAAATTTGGTTTATAAGATTTTATGGTATAAATTTTATTGCATTTTTGGTATGGATTTATATTTATACCAAATAGTTTAAAATTTATCCTCATATTTTTTACTGTGTAGATTTTTCATGTTTTAAATTTAGTTTTTGGAAAATTTCAAGCTTAAGTAAATCATACAATATTGCAACTCGTACCGATAAATTAAAACGGTTAAGAATTAATCAAGTCTTATAAATAGGGGAAGAGTGGCATGAAAGAGCCAAGTTTTGAAAGAGCCATTTTGATTTACGCGGAAGTTTTCATACGAATGCTTCTTAAATTATAATTTTTAAGAAGCAATACTCGCCATATGGCACCCTCGAACATTTGACAGTTCACTGATAATAAACGACGATGGTGTATCGTATTTTGGATTTCTTCATCATTAAGTAAGTTTTTCAGAACATTTTATTTGTTTTGTGACGTCGTCACCTTTAAAACTAACAGTAATATTATTAAACAATAATTTTATGGATATATTAGGCCTACCAATAACATATTTATTTTGCCGGAAAAATCTTGATTTCATACTAATTTTTGAGGTTATGTTTCTCTGGACAATATGTTTTGAAAGAGCTTGGTTGCGGTGGTATGAAGAAGCGTAAAGGAAGTTTAAATTATTTTTGTCAAAAATGTTTTTAAGTGTTTTAAACCTCTTATTTTGTTTTTGGAATAGGTCTTATTATTATAGATTTTCTTCAAAGCGATTTAATTTTTTTGCTAAAAATATTTTTAAGTTTTTTAACTATTTTTTGTTTTTAGTTTTGAATTTTTTTATTTATTTTATTTGTTTTTGTAAAAACAATACTTTTTATAATAAAAATTAATATTTTTAATAAAATATTCGTTATTTTTCGTGTTAAGTCTTGTAATAAGAAGATGGCTCTTTCAAAACTTTGGTTGGCTCTTTCAATGCCCATGTGTTATGAAAGAGCCGAATTTCATGTTTTTTTATAAATGGCTACAGGTCCAAGAATATTGTTGATTTTGGAAAATATTTCATGTTATTACGTTCATAAATGAATGAGAAAATACTTTTGATACAAGAATTATAATTTTATTAATTATTTTTATATATTTTGTAACTTCTTTAAAACTGGCTCTTTCATGCCACTCTTCCCCTATTACTTTATTTTTTAATTGTAGCGCACAAACAGTTACGAACAAAATAATACGGTCATTTAATCATTTATTATATTTTTCATCATCATAATCATAAGATTATTTTTTTTATCTTGGGCAAAAAAATTCAGTGCTGGTTCAGTGTTGATTTAGTTTTTAGAAAATCCCTACGCAGCTGAAAAAATCTCTACTAGTAGAATATGAGCAAAAGATTATGCTCATCGTTTTCTTCGATTAGGGTCAATCCAGAGGGTCTAACAGTCATAAGGAATACTATTTGGCGTTTTTAACAAGTCTTTGTGAAGCAATTCGTCGTAAACGGGTGGATTTTGTGCAAACAATTGCCCCATTGTTTACCCCATAATAATGCACCGTCACATTCCAGCCTGATGCTAACTAAATTTTTGGCCAAACGTGAAGTTAAACTAATCGCTCAGCCACAGTACTCACCATTTTTGACTTCCTGCGACTTCTTCCTGTTTCCGAAACTCGTTGAATATTCGTTCCGCTAAACAAACTAAAGGCCATCCTGGCCAAGGCCTGTGAAAAGTGTATGAAAAATTGAATCAGCCATTGGCATAATTGCATTGGCTCTTAAGGGCTCTATTTTGAAAGCGATAATTAATTCCTGAGTCCTTTTATTTCATTTTCACAGTGATGTGATTTTTTTTATCAGTAATGTTCTTTTCAACAATTTTTGGAGAATGACCAATTCACAAGCTAGTTCATAATATATGGTGAAATTTAAATCAGTAGCACTGCCACAAGAGAAAAAGAAGAGAGCCTCGAAATTCCCAAACAAAGAATACCCAATGATATGAAAAATCCCCGAACGCATAATTACAAAAAAAAAAGATCCCCAAAAACACAAAATCCACGTTTTGTTTATTCCCAATCATAAAATCCCCAAACACAAAATCCCCTAGCACACATTCCCATGGTGAAAGTCCTGAAGTATTGAAATATTAAATATTTGGAAGGTCAACTTTTTTGAAAGAAAATTATTACGGTGTACCACGGTAGTGAGAAAAATATTACACTGGACACTTCAAACTCATTAAAGGTTTTGAATTATCCAAAGTGCTGGATAATGGACGGCACATTCTACGTAGTTCTGACCATTTTTCATCTACTATTTACCGAGTTTTTTTACCAAATATTTCATTTGGCTGCAGCTGAAATCCTTTATTTACATTCAAAAAGACTAACAACCGATTTCGAAAAAACAATTTTATGTAAGTTTGGTTGCTAATTTAATTTCGGCCATATCGTTTGAAGACCAATACAAAAAGAAGAACTTGCTTAAACATATGGAAACAACGAACATTTTTGCATTCATTTCCGGATGCTTCAGAGCTTATCGTTTGTTCCACCTGAATCCTGTCCTGCTAAAGGTTGATCCAATAAGAGCTACCTACTTTGTTTTCTAAATAAAATACATAAAAATCAATCTATTGATGCAAATCTTGGATCACCCTTTATAAGAAAATAAAAAACACAATGATTCCAAAACTAATATCCCAAAATATGATACTTATTTCTTCTCCCTCTTAAAATTTCTTCTTTATAATTTCTTTTAAAAAAACTTTCCACGGACTCAAAATTCTATTGAAGCTTCGTGGATTGAAAATTGTTATTGGCAGGAAAAATGTGGTCTTTACCAAATTATAAAAGAAGTCGGTAAAAAAATTATTGTAACAAAAACTATATAAGCGAAGCTACAATCGGGTCAAAGTATACCTAAGAAAGAATTAAGTGTTAATCATATGGCAAGTTTTAGAAAAGTTGTTAAAAGATATAATGTTAATATGAAAAAAATAGAATATCTCATATCTATTGCATATAATATTTCGCGAGAAAGTTAAATTTCATTGCAAAGCTTAGTATGCTGTAGGAATGAACACTTTTAGGCACATAATTCTACACCCGAAATTTTTGTGTAGAGAAATAGCAACAGCTGTTCTGGTTGACAGATGCATATTTTTATTGTTGCAATATAACAACTGTATAAATGTTTTAATAACATCAATAAATTTATAATTTTAGTGCAACACATACTGCTTTTAGTTTTTTTTTTAATATCAAATTTTCACGGCAATTAAATGCACGGGCATATAATTGCCAGCAAAATTTGGAAATTTTAACTCTCTTCACATGGTTTTGAAATTGGCTACACATTTACTACGTAGCAGGGATGATATTTTGAGTGGAATAGTACTTTTTTGAGTACTATTGACTCTACAAAAGTACCCGAGTACCTTCTTGCCGAAAAAAGTACCCTCGAACTTTTACATTTTATACTTTTACTATTAATTTCATATATAACTTCTTTTAGCTCGTAAAGCTTTCACGACCTGCAAGCACAGAACACACAACACAAGAAGTAAACTAATTGCTTCAGTACCAAATCTTTACTGGTATATGACAATGAGCATGACAAAATGTTTAACTGGGTCATAAGCTTATTTTATTTTGACAATGACAATTGATTTGTTTACTTTAAGGGTATTTTAAGGGCTTGCTATATAACGGAGAAGACACTAGCCGATAAGTTGCTGAGTTTTAAACTAATATTAAAGAATTGTACTTGAAGTTTTGTCAAGAGTTGGAAAAAAATCAGTTTTGAAAATTAAGTCATAAACTTCTTGCCAAAATTCACCATAATTCTCGCCCAGTTACTTAATATATGGTGAAAAAACCAGCATTTTGTTGCATTCCATTATTTTAACTTCATACAGTGTTATGTAATTAAAAGTTATTAAATCGTCAAAAAATTCAATATTTAAAAACATATTTCAGTTTTTTGGTTTCATGGCGGGTATTCTAACATATAATGCAAAAAACACTATTTTGATAAATTATGAGATACGTCCATTCTATATTTCTTAATTATGTATTTATACACATATCATTACTTAATAAAAAGTACCCTAAACAATAAAAAAGTACTATTTGCCTTTATAAAAAAGTACTCTCGAAAATGATCTCACATCATCACTGCTACCTAGCGAAAAAATTGCACTGCCTGTTCGCTGACAAAAAAACTCAACGCACTTCTTATGGGAATTTTGTTTTCGTTTCAGCTTTCCTGAAATATATACACTAGTTCTTTCCCGTCAAAAATGACGGCCCTGTTTTTATTAAGGAAAAATATGAAATTATTGATTTACTTCAAGCCCACTTAGAATAAATTTGAACACGATTAGAATTCAAACCAACTTAAATTACACTCAAATCTTATAGTTTTTAGAAAATGTTTAAGAACAGCTAACATCATCTTACTTTCTGATACCACAACGCACACAATTCAATTAATCAGTAACGATGACTCTTGATATAATGCTTAGAATTTGGCAAAAATTACCGATTAAACAATTTCGCAACTCCGATTGTTCATGATTTCTGGAAGTAATTGTGAATGCTTTTCTTGCCAAATTGTCATTAAAAAGAAATAAAGGACCAAGAAAATTAATAAATACTTAAACATATTGGGTCAATTAAAAACTAGACGTCAAAGAGATCGTAAAACTTTAATTAATAAAATAAAAAATAAGAGGAAGTTCGAGTAATGTAGTGTACATTAGACCGGATCATTCTTATATGGATAAAAAAAATTTTAACCGGTCGGGATCTCAAAAGTTAGAGGAACTCATTTAAATGATTTCTGCATACTTTGTTTCAAATCGGAGAAAAACCGCCGAAGCAATTTTGATTCTCTGAAGGTCCTTTTTGGTAAAAAAAACATGATTTTTGCTTGTAACTTTTTATTTTACACAGAACGCATACCCACATCTTCTTAAATGTTAAATTTCATGGCTAATTTAACTTGGTGAACTTTTTAGTAACTAAATAAGTAACCGTAATGGCTGTACTCAATATCAAAAGGATTTATAACTATTTGATAATAAATTTGATTGATAGCAGTTTTTCAAATTTGTTTTTTTTTTTTGTTTTTGTAAACATTTAAGTAATACTTCTCACTCCTTCCTATTGTCTACAAAAACATATACAGCTAGGTTCTGCATTTCACTTTCACTCGAATTTGGCATTGAAATCGTTCCAAAACGAAACTTGGTGTTCCACATTTCACCTTTCCGGTTCCAATTTCACTTTTCTTTCGAAGTTTAAATCGAGTGAAATGGCGTGTTCCACAAATCAATTTCACCGGTTTTAAAGTGATTTCAAACCGACTAGTTTAAGATGTGTGAATTATTAAAAAAAAGTTGATTTTGTGCCAAAAATTCATAAACTTATTTTTCGTTGTGGCAACATCGATTTTCTAACGATTATTAATAATCGATAAGTCAACTTTTTAAATATAACCTGCTTTACTTTTCATACTGATAAAATTAATTGCTACGTATGGATATGTGAGTATAAAATATTGAATAAATTTGAACGTTGGAAACTGCCTTTAGCTAGAAAACGTAAGACCGAGGCAAGTTTAAGTACGTTCGGAAAATACGACTTTTTAAGGTCAGATCTTATGGTGTCCAGCAGCATTATGAAAGCACTTTTATTCACGCGGTAGCAATTGACAAACCTGAAATATATTTTAAAACAACTTAAACTTAAATTTACTGCAAATCCTTGGTACTAACGCAGCATCAGGATTTTCCAAAGGGTTAGAAGTGTCCCTCAACGTTCTCCTTTTTATTTTTTCAACTGCATTCTTCTGTGCTTCAATATGCAGCACAGCAGCAACATAAATAGCACTCATTTTCATGAAATTACTACAAAATATTAAAAATATGGAAAAAATTCACAATTGGCGAAAATAAACAAATAAATTTAACTCTGTACTGATCAGCTGTTTCGAAAGTGAAATTGAATCGACTTTGAAAACATCATATCACTGCGATTGCAGAACACAGAAATCAAATTCACTCGATTTGCAAATTCACTTTCGACGTTTTCTGGAACCTAGCTGATAATTCACTATGTTTATGACAGCAATACATTTCTTTCTCCATCTTTAACTGATCTAATGTATTTATTGTTATCATACGGAGAACACTTTCAAACTCATGTTCAAAATATTAAAGAGGAATACTATATTTTTAAATGGATTTGCTATGAAATAATTAACGAAATTTATAAAAACTTTATAAAAATTTTTAAATTTATCAAGTGACTAAGAAAACCACTATTATTTCCTGCTTATAATGCATTTTGAATCGAATATATATATCATGCAATATTGAGGCTATTTGTATAAAAAAAATGAATTTACTAACCCATCACGAAAAGTCAAATTATGATATTTAAACCTTCGTTGACGAAGCATGCATATCGAAGATATTTTAATGTGAGTACTGGACCCTCAGCATCAACAATAAACCATCTAGTTGCAGATTTTCAACAACATGGTACACTAACACGCCTTCATCAGTGAACCCAAGCACTCTGTGGTTGTTTTGGCAATTGTACCATGTACCAAAACAGCTTAATTCTCCTCCGCAGTCACCAGATATCAACTCCATTGAAAATTTGTGGGACGAGTTGGACTGCCATGTTCGAAAAAGTACAATAAAAAACAAACAAGATATCAAAAAAGGCTCTTTTTGAAGAATGGGCAAAAATCTCAACTAAAACAACGAAACTGGTGTTTTCGATTAAAAACCTATTGGTCGCAATTTTAAAGAGCAATGATGGAATGAAAAACATACTAACTTTACTTTTATTTTTACTTTAATTCAACATTTTGTAGAAGGTACGCACACTTTTTTGTGTTGAGAAATATAAAAATCTGTTTTTTTTTTTTTTTTTAAATAAACCGAACATTGAGATACGAATATTTTTTAACTTTACGAATCAATTTTGTAAAAAATATTGTTGTAAATTTTAAAGCTTTATTCAGTTTTGTTTGTTTTCCAAAGCAATAAAAAAAATTACGATGTTTTAACTTTAACATCCATCCCATGGAGTTTTGCGTTCATCGCATGCATCATTGCTACTGCTACTGCATCCGCGTTGCACGGCCCTTGCAACATGGTGGCAAGAACGAAGTTTCTTATAAAGTAAATCGAATGCCTCTGTAGACTTTGGACAAAAGAACTGTGAGTGAGAGCAAAATAATGAGATCATCATTTAGATTCAACAGACTGTACCAGCTCATCTGAGTGTTAAACCCCCGAAAAGCTACAACTGCAGGAAGACAGCAAGTCTATTGACCAGTAGGCCGGATCATTTTTAAATGGATACAAAAAATGTCAATCGGTCGGGGTCTCAAAAGTTAGAGGAACTCATTAAAATGATATCTGCATACTTTTTTTTCAAATCGGAGAAAAACCGCCGAAGCAATTTTGATTCTCTGAAGGTCCTTTTTGGTAAAAAAAACATGATTTTTGCTTGTAACTTTTTATTTTACACAGAACGCATACCCACATCTTCTTAAATGTTAAATTTTAAATTTCGTCTATTGACCAGGTTCAGAATTATTCAGGAAAACCGGCAAATAGCTCAACGAAAGTCGCATCATATAAGGCTCATCGCACATGCTATTTTCGTTCACATATTCATTGATCTGGATCTGTGTAGGTTGTAAGGATTTTGAATAGTAAAAGTTTTGTACGTAAATTGAAAATTATTTTAATGAACGAAGACAAATAATTTTTAAACATAAGGATAAGGGACCCTGAAAAGATCTGACTCCAAACAAATTCCTGCTTCCATGCACAAAAATCGTGAGCGGGATTCTTCAATCCTCTTTACTGGAGTGCTGTTGTCTATCATCTAACCATGTTTTGTTTAGGTAAAATTAGCTTTTTCCTATTGCTTCCTTATTTGTTTTTGTCTTTTCCACATACTCATACTTTCAAGCGCTTATACTTCCTAAATGAGGCCCCGGAATTCGTACTTACTTGCTCCATGTAGTAACACTTGCCTTCCCATCCACGGGCAGCACATCATCCAATACTTCGGGGGCACAAATATTTGCGTTTTGTGTTACATCGCTACATTAGCACTCATCCACACAAAACGCAACAAATTTACAAAAAAAGTTACGAAAGTTCCTAAAAGTTCGTTCATGCCAATTTCATATACGAAGAATACAATATACGACACCGGAAGACTTACGAAGTGACATGAATCCCCTTATATTTTTATTTTTTTTTAAGTATAGAACTTTCCCATATAATTTTGTATGAAGAAAACTTGAACTTTGGCCAAAAACGACATTTTGAGGGGGTACATATACTTATTTGTGTGACTGTACTATTTTCACTGCTGCAATTTCATTGGCCAGCCAAGCGCACCTATTTTTCGTAGCAATATAGCAATTAAGTTGCATCGTTTCTTTGTTTTTTCTGTTTTCGATTAATGAAAAGTCATGATTAATTTAAAACAAAATAATTTTATTTTCATATATCGATGACATTCCGCCAAAAGGACCAATCTCAAGTTAACCTTTGAGATTTAGATGATTCAATCAGGTAGAAATTTTGGAAAAAAGTACTTTCCAATATTTCACTGGACAATCTGTATTAAATACTATGGCTTAAAAATAATTCTACACGAATTATTAATAATTTTGATAAAGAAAATACAAGAATGCAATTAAATCCTTAAGAAAAAAATGGCAGTTTGGCCCTCACGATATATTTATAAAATAAACATATTAGTAACAAAAATGGGTGCAACAAAAAATGTTTAAAAATTAAAAAACAAAAATCTCCCCGACGGGGAATTGAACCCCGGTCTCCCGCGTGACAGGCGGGGATACTGACCACTATACTATCGAGGATTGACAAGCAGTTGGTTTTAATTGTATAATAAAAACAGTTTCGGTTATCTATCACAGAAAACTTCATTTGTAAATTGTTATTAATATGTATATATAAAATACTTTTGGACATGTAAATAAAATGTTATTTTAGTTTCGGCTAAGATTAATAATTCTCTTTATAAACAAGGTCAGCTAAAACAAAGCTAATGTCCAAAAAAAGCTTGTGAGCAAACAAAAATAAATTAATTTAGTCCAAACAAAATTAATTTATTAATCAATGAAAAGTATTGAAGCCAAACAAAGTAAATAAAAAAAAGTTAAGATTCTCTGTATAAACAAGAAAAAAAAAGAATCGACTCCACCGTGACAATGTTTTTGTTAACATTGCCGTGACCAGGATTCGAACCTGGGTTACTACGGCCACAACGTAGGGTCCTAACCACTAGACGATCACGGCTACTGGAGACTTATTTTCACCACGACATAATTAACCATTTCAAAGAACTAAAACTGTAGTAGTTAGAAAAATATTATGACGTGAGCGCTTAGCAACAACGAAGGGAAAAATGAAGCAAAATACAAAAGTAGGTACTGTTATAAATAACACAGCTCCAAAAGCTAAGGTTGCAGAGTTAACTTCAAAGACAACATTAGAATTGTTTCTCAGAAAAAATATCAACTTTGTGCCTTAAGACTGGAACCCCACTAACTTGCCTCACTGCCGACCAATTTTGGCATTGGGTGCGTTTCTGAAACTAAAAGAGCTGTCAACATGTTGTAAGTATCACTTTCCGCTATTTTTTGTGTCTTCTGAACGGTTATTTTCATTTTCTGTCAACACAGTTACAAAAATTGACTCATTTGTGCGCAAAAATTTAAATAAATATTAAGAAAATATGAATTTGGACGATATCATCAATATTTGTGTTATAGACGATGCTGAAAGTGTTGTTTGTGCTGTAGGTGGTTTGTTGCATACTTGAGTGGACACAAGCGATTTAAATATATTGCAACTTGCTCAGCGAGATGTTAAAGCAAAAAATTAAAATTATTACGAAGAAACTGCTACCTTAATTCAGCACGTCTTTGTTCAAGGAACACCTCAGAATGTCTCCACGTGCACATTTGAGGTTTTATAATATAAAATAGTGCTGATTCTAAAATTAATTTTAATTAAATTTTAGGAATTAGTAACCATACTTGCGCATTCAATGCGTGGAAATAAAAACAAAGTAGCGGAACTTCGAAAGAAAGTGATGTTTACGGTGTAGATTCTAGCAAAACCAGAAAGTTCTTAGCTGCTGGCGATAGATTTGACCTTTCTAAAAGCAGTGCACACAATATATTTAAGGAAATATTGGACGTTGTCGTTTTTTAAATGCCGAAAACGATTTGGTGGCCAAACAGGTCAAACTGTAGCAAAGAAGCTGTGGCTTTCCAAAGGCGCTCACGTGGTTTTCCGGGAATTTTTGCGGCTATAGCTGGTTGTTACATTCCAATAAAAGCTCTACAAGGAAATTCAATAGATTTCTATAATATAAACAATATATAATACATTATATTACAAGGTAAGTTTAAAGCTGATATATTTAATGTAGTATTTTTACAGTTTTAATATATATTAGGAACGTGCGATCATAATGCCCGATTCCTGGATGTTTTCATTGGAATGCCTGGTCGAATGCATGATGCGAGAGTTTTCCGCCAAAGCGAATTATATACAAAGCTTTATTCTGCATCCACTCCGCTTTGTGCACCTTAATGCACTTTGTGCATCACCACATAGAAGGTGATTCTGCGTACCCATTAATGCAAAATTTATTGACACCATTCAGGGACAATGGAATGCCAACATCGCAGCAAATCAATTATAATTTCAAACTTAGTAGTGCAAGGTCAATAATAGAAAGAGCTTTCGGTATTTTAAAAAGCAAATTTAGACGTTTGTAATATTTGGATGGGTACACCGCAGTAATTGGTAGTAAAACAATTTTCTTATTAAAAAAAAATAAATTAATTTTCGAAAGGAAGAATTAGAAAACGACATGAGAGCTGAAGCCGCAGTTAATGAAGAATTCAATGAATCCATCGTTGAGCTTCCTATCATTGCAAAAAGGAACGCAATAATGCAAACTCTGCGTTAAGAAATACTTTATTGAATAATTTTTTAGGGAACGAAAATTAATCTAAAAACAAAAATTTAACAAAATTATTAATTTAAATAAAAATATAATTATAAGAAAAGACGAATTTAAATAGTTTATTTATATAATTTAATAATTAAAAATTTTATAATAAGAACGAAATAATTAAATAATAAAATTTTGTTAATTTATTCCTTTAAACGGCAAGATAAAAATATGAGGTTTTTTTATTGAGAATTTTGATTATATGGTAGTTTTGGTACGAGAAACTCAAATCCGAAGCCCGTTTGTAGATTTTTATTTTGGTTTAACTGCCAGGTACAAAAGGCAAAGGACCGTCTGTAGACGATTCTGCCGATGAAGGAGAAAAAAATAATAATACATTGCAGAAAAAATAACTAAATAATTATAAACAATGAATTATTCTTTTACACGATACAGCTTAAAGCTGTTTTTGGATTTGAAAAACATAAATTCACATTACATTTGACACAAAAGGTGTGCATATCTGACTTCTTACAGAATTTGCACGACTTTTTTGATCCCCATTCAGCAAAGTGATACATCTCGTCCTACCTTATACTCTCCACCGAATGATAAAAAAGTAAAATGGTAAAAAGCCTGGTTGCCATAACCATTGTTTTAATATGTCGTCCATTACGACCCATATAAGAGTTCATCAAATCAACTCCTCCCATGAGATCGTTATAGGTATTCATGAATTATTTGTGGATAATAAACTTCAACAATTTTTTTCTTTTCAGTTATAGCTATTTGCTGGATTTTTGCTGGCTTTTTGGCTGCATTCCCCAGCCGTGGCGGAAAGTTTTTTCAATAAAAAATTTTTCTGATCGGTCACCACCTCTCTGCAGACAATGGCAAACCTCAGAGAGTAAATAATGCCATGTAAAGCTTCTTGAGAACATGAGCCGTTCGGAGTCGGCATAAAACATGTAGGTCCAGTTCTCGGTCAATTGTGTGCAAAATTTAATAACACACACAACACAATCGATCCTAAGAAGCTCGGTCAAAGTCCTTTCAAAGGCTGAAATGGCCAATTTGTTTGTTTTTGTTTTTTTTTTTATTTGGCTGCATTCAACTTGAGGAAAGTTTTCGTACCAACATATGTTGAACACAGTCTCACATTTTTTGTGTCCTTTTTCATCTATATAATCGCTTTGCATCATTGCATATCACTGCATCATATTCCGGTGAGATTTCATCACAAACATAATCTGGATCAATAATGCTATCATCATCGTCCTCTTCCATTTCATCTTCACTGAGAATGGCCTGCATCATTTCTACAATTCCTTCGTCACTCATAGAAGAGAGTTTGAATTTTTTATGATGATTCCATTATCTTTGGCTTCGAATAACTCTACCTTCTTCCATTGTCTGATAGAAAATATTAAAAAAACACCTTTGTTGATAATAAACACTTTTTAGAGGTAAATAAAATGAGAAAAAAACAGATAAAATTACCAAAAGTACAATTTTATGAAATTAAAAACCAGCAAGACCGTCTCCAGAAGGACGGGAAGGAAGGATTTAAATTTAAAAAATTATTGGATTCGAGCGAAGACCGTTTTTCCACTTAAAGGGTTAATTCAATTATAGCAAATAATGTTGTATATTGGAATGCAAATAGTAAATTAAATAAGACGGAAAACATATAAATAGACATGACCAGCAGGAACCCGAGCTGTTTAAAAAATTACTTTTGATTTTCTTTATTTTCGTTCGGAAAGCAATTCGTTTCTTTGTCAGATTAAATTATTTGTTTCTTTTAATGTTTCTTGAATTTTTTTTCGTGTTATCTACTTTCTCCTTCTCTATTGACAATAGGTTCTTCCTTAGTTTGTACAATGAACTCGGTCGTTGTCCTTGATTAGGCGACCGGTTTTGGGATAATGCACCGTGGGATTTTTGCTGACGTGTCTTTTTGGGTGTCTGGTTTTGAGCTGATGTTTCGTGATGTTTTAGATTTTGTGTACGGAATGGTGTCTGGATTTGCGGTGATGCTTCGCACTGTTTTTTATTTTGTGTATGGACTGGTGTCTGGATTTGGGATGATGTTTCGCACTGTTTTTGATTTTGTGTTTTAATTGATGTTTGCTTCCCCTTTTGTATGGCCTGCTGCCTTTGTAATGCTTCCAATGATGAAGGTACAAGGTAATTCACCTAAATTTGTTATCAAACTGTCTTATATCTTTTTCGCACAAGTCTCCATTTCGACATTGAGTATACATAGATGACAGGGTGCAACCATAGTTAATCATTTGGTCAGTGGAAAAAATGTCATCAAAAATTTCATAATAATCCCACGACACACGTCCTCTGCCTATGCAAAAGAAACATTTATGCTATTAAATTTTAATATTACTTGAGTATTATTCCGCTGACCTGTGGTACTTTTTTTATTATTATCTTTTACCATCTTGTATGTCTTTTTTAAATTTCTCATTTTTCTGTCGAGAATATCTTGGTCATCTACTTGGAGTCCAGCCGCTCGCATATATTTCACCATCTCATTTCAAAGGGTTTTTTTTTTAATTTTTTGGTCTCTAAACTGATCCTTTGGTAGAAGTACCATATTAAATTTCGATGAGCCTCCTTCATCTGCAACTGAATTAAATTAATATTGTTGTTGTTTTTAGTTTCTTCAAAATTACCTTTTTGTAAGCTTTCCTTTTCAGTAACAACCGAAACTAACTCTGGAGACGAAGCTGCTATTGAAAAATATTCATTTAAAAATTCAGTATATATTAATAATAGTTACCAACATATTTCAACCAATATTTTAGGTTAATTTACCACTTTGCAGCTTCATATGCATCTCTTCCGTATCGGTTATTTGATAAATACAGTCGCCTAGTGTATAATCAACTTTTATCGTATGGACTGCACTCATTTCTTTTATTAAAAGTATTAATTAATTAGAATGTTGATAAATATTAATTTTTTTACCTAAATTTTGGTTTGTTGATGGTTTATATTACAATAGAAACAATTTAACTTATCTCTTTCAAATATGTCAAACTTGAATATGTCAAAATGAAAATTACAACATGTTGAGTGAATGTGGCGGAAAAATAAAGCGCTCCAAAAAATAGACAACATGTTGTGAGTAGCTGAAACTGATTGTTGCCGTTCAGAAGACTTTTACTCAACAGTTGCGCAACTGTTGCGAAAAATGTAGTTTTGAAAACACACCCATTGAGAGTTATTTGCTAAATTGTGTTACAAAGCTTGTTGGAGTTCAGCATTTAGGTTTGTGTCCGTTACAAGCTCTCGCACGATTACTTTTATTGCGGCTAGTTCTACAACTATAACTTAATTTTGTTGCTAAATTATTCCTTTCAGATCTCGGATTACTGAATATTGTTTTGTTATTATTGCTTGAAGGTGGTTTACTTGAAGCTCAGTGTGTTAAATCAAAATATGAAACGTATCTTTACATAAAAATTTCTTGAAACTTACTATTTATTTGATCAAATGACTTGTCGCCCATTCCAAGCATAACGCAAAACGGGTCCGTCTCATGGCTTTCGATTTGTTTTATTTTTGGACTATAGATTCCTATTAAAATTCTAAGAATATAAGTTCATTTATTTTTTTTTTATCGCCATTCGTTGAAAAGTTATGGACCTCTCAATTCTGCAAATCGTCCGAAAACGCCAGAATCGGGAAATTTTCAATTAATTGTATCTACGTCAGCTTTTATCCAATTTTTATAAATAAGGTACCGTTGGAAAGGTATTGGAAAGAACTTTTTGGAAAAAATATATAATTTTAAAATTTTGGTTGTTAGGGTTGCCAACCAATTAAAAAAAAAATGTATTTGCTTATATCTCAAAAAAAAGCATAATTTTTTTTTGATTTTTTATTTTTTAAATTTGAAAAAGAATGTTGCCTTAACATCAAAAGCAATTTAATGATGGAGCTTTTATATGTTTTTTCGCAATTTAAATTTTTGTGCACATACCTTATCATTTTGAGACACTTTATCGTTTATAATTTTTATAATGGGTAAGATGTTCGAAAATTTATTCTGCAAAATGGTTAACCTTGTTAAGACCAACATTTTATTCATAAATTTTGATGACCTTACACTTGACCTTGGTATAAAAAACTGGTAAAAACCGAAAAAAAAAATAAAAAAACACAAACTATTTTTTTAACTTGTATTCGTATAAAATTAAAAAAACTTGATTGCCATATTAGAGATTATTAAATTTTAATTGGTTTTGCAGCAAAAAATATTGAAATCGGTCTTAAAACAAAGAAGTTACGATGGTAACTCTGACGCTCTATCCATACTTGTCAACCCATACAGATCATTGTAACTTTTTTATTGATAGAGCGTCAGAGTTACCATCGTAACTTTTTTGTTTTAAGACCGATTTTAAAATTTTTTGCTACAAAAGCAATTAGAATTTAATAATCTCTAATATGGCAATAAACATTTTTTTTTAATTTTATGCGAATACAAGTTAAAAAAATTATTTGTTTTTTTTTATTTTTTTTTTCGGTTTTTACCAGTTTTTTATACCAAGGTCAAGTGTAAGGTCACCAAAATTTATGAATAAAATGTTGGTCTTAACAAGGTTAACCATTTTGCAGAATAAATTTTCGAACATCTTACCCATTATAAAAATTATAAACGATAAAGTGTCTCAAAATGATAAGGTATGTGCACAAAAATTTAAATTGCGAAAAAACATATAAAAGCTCCATCATTAAATTGCTTTTGATGTTAAGGCAACATTCTTTTTCAAATTTAAAAAATAAAAAATCAAAAAAAAATTATGCTTTTTTTTGAGATATAAGCAAATACATTTTTTTTTTAATTGGTTGGCAACCCTAACAACCAAAATTTTAAAATTATATATTTTTTCCAAAAAGTTCTTTCCAATACCTTTCCAACGGTACCTTATTTATAAAAATTGGATAAAAGCTGACGTAGATACAATTAATTGAAAATTTCCCGATTCTGGCGTTTTCGGACGATTTGCAGAATTGAGAGGTCCATAACTTTTCAACGAATGGCGATAAAAAAAAAATAAATGAACTTATATTCTTAGAATTTTAATAGGAATCTATAGCCCAAAAATAAAACAAATCGAAAGCCATGAGGTCAATTTTTGAAAAAAAGTATTGCGTTATGCGTGGAATGGGCGTTGTATGATCCAGATGGTGTATTTATTTGACGCAAAATACCTTGATTTTCTGACATTTTATTGCTTATAAAGAAAATAATATAGTTTATAATACAGGGTTTTAACTACGAATTCAATATTTTACATTTTATATTAAACTTTTTCATGAAAAATTACGCCTGTTTCATTTATTTTGCTTTTTAAAGTCCAAATTAAACTTTTTTATTTGTAAATATTTAAAAAAAATATTGTTATACCCTAAACCTGAAAGGTCAGGGTATATTAACTTTGTGCAAACGTTTGTAACGCATAGAACGAAGCGAGTCCGGTATAGAAATGTATATATTCTTGATCAGCGTCACCACGTGAGTCGAGCTATCTATGTCCGTCCGTCCGTCCGTCCGTCTGTGTGTTGTCCGTATACACAGGATAAGAAGAAGGAGTTGAGATAATTGGATGAAACTTGGTACACATGGTCACATGTACCCAAGGATCTGCACTATTGAATATTTTTGGAATCCGCCCACGGACACGCCTACCTTCCATACAACGCAAAAATTTAAAACTGCATAACTCAGCTCATAATAAGTCTACAACAATAAAATTTGGTATGTGTGTGTTTTATATCAACACAAAGATGTCTTTGAAAAATGGACGTCATCCGCTCACGGACACGCCCACCTCCCATACAACCCAAAAATTGAAAACGCAATTTTTAAACCTCTGTTTAACCAACAGAGCTAAAATTTGGCACGTATGTTTTTTATAACAAAAAAATATGGTTTTGAAAAATGGACATCGTCCGCCCACGGACACGCCCACTTCCTATACAACGCGAAAATTGAAAACTGCATAGCTCAGTTCATAAATAGCCTACAACAATAAAATTTGATATGAATGTGTTTTATACCAACACAAATATGTCTTCGGAAAATGGACGTCATCCGATCACGGACACGCCTACCTCCCATACAACCCAAAAATTGAAAACGCAATAAATAAGCATGTGTTTAACCTACAGAGCTAAAATTTGGCACGTATGTTTTTTATGACAAGACAAAGATGGTTTGGAAAAATGGACTTCATCCGCCCACGGACACGCCCATTTACAATAATTTTTTTTTTTAAATGTGGGTTTAGGGTATTTCATAGTCGGCCTAGACCTTGTTTTTTAGCTAAGGTTTTATTTGAACTTTATAAAGTTGAATTTGATTCGTTAAGTTTATTTTCAAATGAAAAAAGATTAATTTGAAATGGAAAGAGTTTAATTTGAAATGTAAATGGTTAAATTTGAAGTAAGAAACCTGTATTTAGTTGATTTATTAACAACTGTGCAGAAGAGGAATAAGTACGCGTGTATTTTGAAATGGTAAACACTTCATTTTGGAAACAATTTTATCAATTCCAAATATGGCATTGAGTTTAAAAAATTGTTCAAAGTTTGCAGTCTTACGCCTTCTAAAAAACTATTATTTTCATTCAGAAAACCAGTTATGTTTATGAGAACAAATGGCTCCATACAACAGAAATTAACAGGTATAGAAGTACTTAAGAAGTAGTCTTCAGTAAGAAAGCTTATAATGATGCCCTTGCGATTTTTTTTAAAACCTTTCTCTTTAAATTGTAAATAAAAATTTGTACCAGCATATTTGTTGCAAAATCAGGGATAGTTTTCGAATTTTTCTTTTCAAACTTTGCAAAAAATTCTCAAAATAGTAAGCTTTAAAATTTTTGAACTCATTTGTTCCACACTTTTACTCAAGTGAAGTAAGCAGTGAACATTAAATGTAACACTGCTTTCACCAAATATACGTGAAAAATTTTGAACAAATAATTCTAGCATTTCATTTGTTATTTGTACGTTTGATTCGAACTTAAAAGGTGTTGAGAGCAGTCCATAAGCCGAATGAAGTAACAAAAATTCAAAATAAAAATCATCAAATACTATGTTTTTTAGTACGCAGGCCCCGAATAAAGCACAAATTGACAAAACTACGTTGATGTCCACCTTAAAACTTTATCCACTGAACGAGGTTACCTTTGAAATTCTCTTGGAATATTTGCAGATAGTGGAACTTATCTTGATGAGAGCAAATCTTTAATATCTTTTCTGAGTTTTGATGTACTTTTTCCATTGTGAAACGTACACAGCATTTTTTTGTTACGCCTAAGTCCACTAAATGCATTGGCTCCATTGAAAACTGCATTATCATTTTAGAACCTATAGCTTCTAGTGCAGTTGGGAGTATATTTATGCATATCTAAATGGAACGCGAGCTGTTTTCTTTCTGTAAAGTCTGTGTCTGTTGGTTTTTTTCCCAATACATGTTCCGATTAAAACAACAGACATTTCAGGCATATTCGCAGCTCTTCTTATTTTAGGCCAGAGGCTTTCCGAACTGCTTTTAAAAAGTGGCAATCCATCTACACCAATGTCTAGCACTATTTTTGTATGTTCACGCAACAAACTGCTTGGAATCTTTTTTAGTTGCTTCTCTAAGGCCACATGCAAATATGTACCCGGGGACACTGTTCTAATTACTGTTTTTATTTTTTTTATTTTCTAAAAGTCCATTAAGACTTTTTGGTACATTCAATCCTTCAGAAATTAGAAACTTTAAAAGTGCATGGACACTTGCTCTTGTGGGGTTGAAGTCTTGATACCACTTTTTAATTTAAACTTGAAATCTTCATTGTTTAGCCTTAATCCTAAAGTATTTTATATCGAGGACAGTCACCAATTGCTGAATCTGATATAACACGTTCACTTTCACTACTTTCATGAGTTTGACAATTTCATTTTTATTTTGAAAATGTACAGTGGGGAGCTCAAATGAGTACATGTTTATACTTTGTGCATTTGTTAATAAATAAGAAGAGAAATAACAAAGCAAACAAAAAAAATTTGCTTGGCTTTTTTTATTATGGTCAATCGTAAATAAAACGGTTAATAATACAAAACGTAAAACAATAAATCCTAAGAAAAAAAAACAAATAAAACGAAAACTACTCGCATGTAGGTACTCAATTTTGCACCCGGGAGTTCTTAGTTAATTTTTTCTGCAAAACATCAAAGTTTACCGTTAGATTTTAAGTGTTTTCATTATTTTATGATTTGTTTTAACAATTTTAGTTTGAGATTGCGTTTTATTGTCGATGGTAACAATTTTTTCCAAAAAGTTTACATAATTAAAATTTATAACTTAAATAATTCCATACCTCAATAAAATTATGAATAAGCTATCACAAGACACCGAGAATAGTATTGTATCCATAACAAAAAGTCGCTCATCGTCGCGAATAATAACTAAACAGCTTAAATTAAGCAAGTCAGCGATAATTAGAGTCCAGAAGTGGCTTAATGTTAGTGCTAAACCACAAATAAGAGGAAGTAAAAATATTTTAAGAAGAATAATAAGACACGGTTGAAGTTCGCCAGAGACTTGAAACGTGTCATCTGGTCAGTTGAGTCGAAATTCAAACGGTTTCAGTATGACGTTAAACAATATTGCTGGAGTCGCGCTGGAGACTTTATCCAAAGACATTATATTAAAGAAACAGTGAAACTTGGTGGAGGAAACGTCATGGGGCTGATTCACGTGTTAGCACGTTGGACCATTACAAAAAATCGGTGGGAAAATGAGAAAAGAACATTATCTGCTCATTTTGCAGACTCATCTTCCCGATTTTGTAGAAAGGAGCGCCTATCCTGAAGAAGAAGTGATATTTCAACAGGATGGCGACTCTAAACGCACCTTAAAAATCGTGCAAGAATGGCTGATCGGACAAAGTTTTATATTAAGATTACTAAAAGCTTATTAGGACAATACCTAACAGTCCCAACGAACCTGAACGATCTGTGGCGGAGGGTACAGCAGGAATGACAGAATATTCCAAATAAAATAATTGAGAAATTGGTGGAAAGTATGCCAAAACGAGTAGAAAGTGTAATACGAAATAGAGAACTGTGGACTAAATACTAAAAATTGGCTCATTCTTAAAGTGCAAAATTGAGTACATGCTAGTTGTTATCGTTTTCGTTATTTTTTCTTTAAAGGGGACGTGACACCTTCAAAAAAAGTTTCTTTTAATGTTTTAATATAATATAAATATAATAAAAAACATTCCTATAAATAGAATAAAAAACAAGATATAATTTTAAAAAATTATATATATATTTTTTTATAAAAAAATTACACAAATTTTTTTTGATTTTTTTTATTTATATATGGGTACTGGAATTATTTTAAAAAAACATCAAAAAACCATCGCGGGCGTGATTACAACTCACTGGAACTTCGGAAAAAAACAAAGAACGGGTTTTGATCAGCATCAAAACCGCCATGGAATGAACTAAAAGATACAAGTTTGGTTGAAAAATAACAAAATGGCGGCATTTTTTCAAAAATTGACAAGTTTTTTGGACATTAATGGCCAAAAACTATAGAACCGATTTTTCGGTCCGTAGTTCATTCCATGCATCGACGAGTGTAAAACAACATATTCATATTTCAGTATGATTGGTCGAGTAGTTTTTATTTTAACACGTCCGTCAAGATTTGTTTAATGATTTTTTATAAAAATTCCTTTAGCAATATATCTGATTAAAATAATAAAAATTTTTTTTTGCGTAGTTTTTTTACAAAAAAATATTTATTTAATTTTTCAAAATGATATCTTCTTTTCTATTCAACTTAACGCATTTTAAAACATTAAAATAAAAAAATGTTTGAAGGTATAACGTCCCCTTAAATCGTTATTTTTACTTTTGTGTTATTACTCAACTTGTTGAGGATTGAGCATTAAATAAAAAGCCAACAAAAGTTTTCCGATTTTCAACATTTATAAACATGTACTCATTTGTGCTCCTCACTGTATGTATTTTTAATTTTTCTTTTTTCTATCAATATTTTCCTATTTATTGTTCTGCGGCTTATTTCTCTTTTGCTCATTGTTTTTTAATTATAAATTTATTTTTATTTAGAACCTTATATTAATTTTAATTACACTTTACTTATCGACGAATGCTCAGAAACTGATGCCAAATATGCAAATATAAAAGGGACGCCATTTCAATTGAACACGTGTTCAATTTTTACCGTTATTACATCGTCGTTACTTAGCGCAAAGCAACAAAGCGTGACACATTCTCTCCTGCATTCTTTTTTTCATTTGAGAAGTAATGTGAGAAGCGATGTGGGAAAAGTGATTATAAGACGCGTAGAGGAGTTGCTAAGAAGCCCTTATGGCAGAGTTTCTTATGGAAGGCCTTGATAATTATTCTTCTGGGGTGATTTGCATGCGGCAACTGCAAAAGGTGATTTGAAACCTTTTGTGTTCTATGCAAAAATTTTAAATATTGACAGTTTTTGTTTTTAAAGGAACTAAAAACAAAAAATTGCGGTAAAGACTATTTTTATATAATTTAAATTGATTTAGATGACTTATTTTTACTCTTTTTCTAATCCAAATTATTTTTCTTCTGTGTTAGTTTTAGTAAGTCTCTGCAAACCACTGAAAGTCTAAATGTTTCATAAACTCTAAAAACTCATGGCTTATTTTTGGCCGATTTTTTTGCAGTCGATTTTTGGGACTTTTGCCAGATCGACCGCCACAAATGTAATTTTTAAAATTTTAAAATTCAATCGAAATTTCTTGTTAGCTATTAAATTTAGCTTTCAAACGAAACTAACAGCGCCGAAAATTATGTTCGAAATCAAAGTTATGGCCTCTAAGCAAAACGTGTTCAGCAGATGGGCATCCTCCCCTACATTATTATACTGGAAATGTTATTATTTTAATTTTTGCTAATTTGTTTTATTTTTATCATAAAGATATTATTTTTTATGATAATAAAAGCTTTATAGTCAGCGCTACTTTTTCGAATCCCGCCTACTTTATTGATCATACATTATAATAATTCAACCTAGCCCTGCACCAAATTTCAGTTCCCTATTACCAGTATTAACCGATATATAGTAGTTTTCTTAAGATGCCACACCCTATTATAATCCCTCCCACTTTTTTAATGATTCTACCTACCCACCTTCCAAATATTTTTCTAATAGTGGCACGCCTCTTTGTTGAATCTAGCCTACTTCTTTGATCGTGTTTTGTTATAATAATGCTGACTCTTGTATCGGTTTCAGTATCCTAGTGTAAATATTGACTGAGATATAGTGTTTTTTTTAATAGTGACACGCCTCTTTGTCGAATTCCTCCTTCTTTATTCATAGTGTTTTAATAATTCTATCCATTCTTGCAATCAATTTTATTAACCTAGTGTCAATATTATTCTGTATACAGTTTTTTTAACATTGCACACCCCTTTTCCGACTAATGCCCACTTTCTCGGCAGTCATTTGTTAAAATTGCGCCTACCCGTATACTATATTTCAGTACTCTAGTATCAATAGTATTCGAGATAAAGTATTTTCTAATATTGCCACACTCCTTTGTCGAATAACGCCCACTTTCATTATAGTAATTTGCGATCAGTTTGCCTAGGTCTGTACTAAATTTCTAGTATTCTAGTGTCAATTTATTCGATATACAGTGTTTTCTAGTATTCTAGTGTCAATATATTCGATATACAGTGGTTTCTAATATTGCCACACCCTTTTGCCGAATAACGCCTTGTTATACTTGTGCCTACCTCTGTTTTGTTTGTTTCTCTGTTTGTGTTTGTTTTTTAATATTGCCACACCACTTTGTCGAATTTCTTTTGCCATTTCTTTGAAAAAAATTTGTAGTAATTGTGCCTTCCGCCTTTGTTGAATAACGCCCACTTTCTTGACAGTAATTTTTAATAATTGTGCTTACCTCTGTACTAAATTTCAGTACTCTAGTGTCAATAGTATTCGAGAAACAGAGTTTTTATAATATTGCCACACCTTTTTTTCGTAAAACGCCCACTTAAGTGGCCGTAAATTTTAATATTTGTGCCAGCCCTTGTAATTTTATTGTGAATTTTATTACCCTAGTGTCAATATTTAAATCGGGCATTCGTTATATTCGACGTTTATTGTATTTGAAAAAAGCGAAAAACCCTTTAAAAAAACGATTTTGTTGTGATTTTCGGGTTAGGAGACCTCAAATCTATAAGACAAATATAATGGGATGACGTAAGTGATAGTGTAATAGATAATATTATAGGTTTTTTGTGTTATGTTTCATATGAGCAACGATTTTTGATGAACTTCGAGAGTCTTCTAATAAAACAAATATGTAGCTACTTTTTTCAACTTACCGTTATTTTTAAAATGTTACTTTTATCATAGCTTCTTTTCTTTTAAAAGAAATAAGTAAACAATAGTTTTCTTTTCTGTATCTATATTATTTCACATTTATTATGCACATTTATTATGCAATAAAATTTATGACAATAATTAAATACAGAGTGTTTATTTACAACAATAAACACTAAAATTATTACAAAAGTTTCTTAAAATAAATTAATAAATATTTAGCTTATTATATTTATTACAATTGGTGATAGTAGAAGATTGCTTTGTAGTAAGTGTCAATCTGTTCTTTTGAAGTTAAGTTATAATATTATAAAAGCTCAAAAGTTGAACGTTACTTCTTTAAATGTTTTAATATGAAAAGCTTTAATATTAAATTGGACAATGCTGTCGCACAATTAGCTTAACATATTAATAGAAGGATATTAATTAAAACTTTATTCGAGAAGAGATTGACAATTATTTTAAGCCCTAACAAAGTCAGCTGAAAGCTTGTCAAAGTTTCGTTTGACGAATGTGAGCTTACGTGTGAGAATTACTGGCGTATCGGTTTTGTTTTACAAACTGAAGTGCCAACCGTACGAATGGCGACAACATAGCCATCGTTGTACGATGTGATTAATATTCAATTTTGAGATATTCTCAAAAATAATAGTTTGGTTTTTTGAAAATTTTCCTAAGAAAGTTTTCGATTTTTTGATGTCTCTCCATAATGCGTAAAATATTTTGAGTATTTTAATTTGAGACACAACGCACATACCTATAGCAAAAAAACTGCCACAGACAATTGCTTGCCAGCAGCAAAAGCTACCAGAGCAACTTTAGCCACTGACTAACGATTGAAAGCTTGAGTACTTTGCGACAAGCATGTTAACTGTACCATCAAATTAAAACTCAACACATTTAGGGCATTTTAAAGAGACATCTGGGGTTTTTTTGCAACATTTGCTAGTTGGTTTGGCTAGAACTTAAAACTTGTCAGAGTGTGGAAAAAAGCCTTAATATTCCGATGATCAAAAGCTAAATAGTTGCATGTAAAAAAGCATAACAAAAAACACCGAAGCATTTGAAGTTAAGTTTTTTAAATGCACTACTAGCTCAATCACATTAACATCAAAGCTTTTTTAGCACAAACAAACAAATTTAAAGTTCTACAGCAACATGCAAATGTAGCGGTTTTGAACAGAAACCAGGCATTGATAAAAATTCAAAATACTAACTTCATAAAAGCTTTAAGCGTTATCAAAAATAAGTTGACAGTAAGTAAATTTCTTCAAAGCACTTCCAAAGCAAATTGTTCAAAAACCTTTTTTATTATAAAGCACACCACCGAAGTGTTGTGATTTACAAAAAAAGAAGCTTTTGAAGTTTTACTACAGCAAATGTTTTGAACAAAGTTTAAATAGTTGACAACTTCTTTCAAGACACACAAAGCTTTTTGAACTTGCAACTTGAAAAAAGTAGCAAAGTCCGGTTTTGTTCGGGTTTTGGCAACCTAAGCTGCCGATTCAAATTGTTGTAATTGTTCATAATATGAACTTGATGATGATGGCGTTGTTGGCGTTCATAGCCAAGGGCCGTAATTTTTGTCAAATTCGGCGCATACTGGCGAATTCTGTAATAAACTGAAGTTTGCGCATTCAATAAAGAGAGCTGTTTGTAATATTCATAAACATGAAGAAAGCTGTTTTTAGTACAACAGTTAACAAACAAATGCTTCCAAATTGTTGCGTACTAAAAATTTATCACAGAGAAACCAGTTAAAATTTGGGGGTGTGTGTTTTAAAATTTTTTAAGAGCACAGTTTAGAGCGAAATGAGTATTTGCCAAAAAACTAAGTCAATATTATATACCTTAATTATATACCAGATGTTTATATGCTGACTCTGTGGGTTCTTATTGCGTTACCTCATCGGTCTTTATAGCGGCTCTTATTGTTGGTGTCGTGTGTGTGCGTGTTCGTGCTTATTTGTCGGCGTCGCCATCACAAGACTTGCGTTTGCGACACTGTTCGGAAGTGTGTCCACGAAAACTACAGTATGTGCAACGTTTCGTGCCCTTGGCACCACGTACTGGCCCAGCCGACTTCTGCAACTCAGCCTCATCCTCCATGTTGTTGTGCTCGATGATGCGACCCTTTTCGAGCAGATCACGGAATGATGTGATGTCATGACGTGGTATATGCTTACGGTATTTGATATTCATCAGCCCGTATGTGAAATCTAGCTCGGTTTCCTCGTCGTGACGCCCATCGGGCAGTTGTGCGTAGAGTGCACGTTTCTGACACACAAACGTATCAATAGCGGTTTGTTCTTCCTGCTTTTTCTCAAAGATTTCCATGTAGATCTGGTACGAGGGCTTTGTGGGTGAGAAATGTTCGCGTATCAATGCGATGGCCTCGTTCCAGGTTTTAGCTTCCTTGCGCACTCCCTGCCACCAGGTAGATGCGATACCATAGAAAAGCAATGAAATACCTTTGAGTGCTTCTTCGTCGCTGATTGTTTCGACTTCTTTGTATGTCACAATACCGGTGATGAACTCTTCAACGGCTTCATGATCACGTTGTCCACCAAAGCGTGAAGGACAATTGCTGATGCTGCCTTTGATGTTGTGAAGTCCAACAGTGCCACCGGTACTAGCATTGGTAGCAGCACTAACACGCACTGCTTCAATGAGTTGTTGGAGTTGTTCGGTGGTCATTTGCACCATTTGTGGCATAGTATTTTGTGACATCTTGTGGTCGAAAGTGATGACGTAATGCAGAAAAACTGTGTAGTTGTTGTTGTTTATAAAAAATGGAACAAGTCAAAGCCAATGTTCTGTGGCGAATGCTTGTTTTAATTGTTGATGTTGTTGCGTTTATCGCCTTAACATTGAGTGCTCGCTCGAGACTGGTTCTACTTTCATCAGCTTCCACTATTTATACGACTCTTAAAAAAGCTTTATTGTGAAATAATTTTAGTGACTCAAATTTAATTTCTAGCTTTTTGTGTTAACAATTGCGGAGCAAGTTTCTACAGTTGCTACTAAATTAACTCGCACTCTTATGAAGCAAATAAGCAAATAACTCAGTCAAATTTTAACGGTTGTTTGGGGTTTTTTGGCATTTTTTCATCGAAATGTGTTATAAATCGATGTTGTAGGTGTTCTGAAAGAATTTTTTATTAATTTCTTAATTATCTTACAAGGTAAGGTTCCCAGGTTGAGTGGTACTTTTTAAAGATCTTTTAAAAATATAATGTGTTTTTAAAAAATGCATACCAAAACGAATTTAAGGCGAAATGCAGTTTGAAGGACTTGGACTTATTTTAAAATTAATTTTTTTTTTATTATAAAATTTAAATAAAAGCAATTATGTTAATATCTGATGAGTTATTCATTCACAAAGTTGCTAAAATTAATTTTTCCTGCTAAAAATCAAAATTTTTTTTAAATAAATATGAGAAAATGAATTCCAGTTCTTTTGCGTATCGTAAAAATGTCCATATTTTGTACTTTGGATGATTAAAACTATTGTTTACTAGTCCGATGAGACTTACAAGAAAAAAGCACACATTATATATGGAAGCCCTATGAAATGTAAACTTTTCCGATAAAATATTTAAACATCAGAATAGGTCATAAACAAAATAAAATTTTAGGTACCCATATTGGGTTCTTTTAATGTAATGAAATTTTTTTCGTTAAGGAAAATAAATGCATTTCAATATAACAAAAATTTTATTATAAATAGTAACAAATTTAAAAAAAACAAAAAAGTTAAGTTTGAATCCAACATAAATTAATATGAAATAATTGTGTCAACATACTTTTTTGATATCGACTAAACATTACTTAAAATTACAACAACAAAATTTTCTTATGAAAAATTGATGCCATCGTGTGTGGTTTTGTAAGAGCTTTCGGTTGGTATCAAATGTGTAAATATTTCCAAGGAAAATAGCGAAATTATAGCAGAAAAACGAAATGTTCGCTGATTTTTGAACGAGAGTTTGAAACCCTAAACCATCGATTGAGTACGTATAAAGAAATACGTTGATCTTAAATTTTTGTCTTCTATCACATATCCGAAAATCATTCTACTCGGCGACTGTCACCTGGGGACCTTTCCTTGTTAGTATTATTTTTTGGCTTAAATCTATTTTTTACTTAATTTTTATTAAAATTAATAATGTTTTATAGCTTTAAAAGTTAAGCTGCGATGTTTTTGAATAGTAATAATGTTTGTCTCAGTAGTAATATTAGTGTATGTAAGTCTGTCTTCGTATTTTGACAGTTACATTTAAAATTTTAATGTCAGATCATACGCTTTAAGTCAAAGCATTCAGATAATGATCTTTTATATCATTATTGAGACTGAATATATCGTAATTGAGGAAAAAAGCTTCTTGAATATCAGAATATCATATATTAAACTTCTATAATGTTTCTTACATTTAATTTTTATTGAATTGCCCGAATTCGGGCAACATGTATACTTGTGTTCATAAATGGCGGAACAAATTTGCGCAAATACAATTATGCGATATTAAAAGCTTTCATGAGGACCAGTATATCTGGTTTTCATTCGATGTTTTTAAATTTCAAACTTAGGGTGTGTATTTGAGATCAAAGCTTGATTTCAAGTCATTCAATTAATTTTTTTGTGGAGTTTAAAAAGATTTTACTATTTCGAAAAAAAAATCACTTTATATGGGAGGTATGAGTGGTTTTCATCAGATTTGACTTTTTTCGAACTTAGTATTTTTTTTTATATGAAAGTTTGATCGAAAGTTTTTTCGAATTTGTTTTTTTTTTAGATGATTTCAATGCGTCTAGTTTTGTTGCCAATGTAAGAATTGGTTTTTCATATCCCAGTACTTGAAAAAAGAAAAATTGAGAAAAATTTGTTTTATTTTCAGCCAATAATGCACCCATTTTATTTTTATTTTACTGAAGCCTTTCGGGCAATCGTCTTCCTCTTCTCGTACGCCCATGTCTAAATTTTTCACTGTTGAAAAACATTGGGTAAAAAGTATGCACAAAGTATATTATATATTATAAAAGATATTAAAATATTATTAAAATAATATTATAATACAATATATGTTTATTAAAACTCAATATAAACTTAGTTTACATACTGTACGAGTTCATTTTGTAGCTACTGTAGTTGTTTGTTTATGGAAAAAGCTTATGGGTGTTTTTTTCAGCGTGATTCATTTATATCTTGCTCTCTGCTGAGTTTTCATTTTGGGTGCTATTTTAAAAGGAACTCAAATAATTTTTTTTTAATAGTTTTTATCAGTAATAAACAATGCTTTTGTTTTTCCAAATTAAATATTGCACAAATTGTGAAATATGCAATTCCATTCGAAAGCATTATACTTATTGATTTTGAAAATATTTTCAACGTTTTGTAAATAAAAAGTTTTTCTTAATATTCCATAATGTTTTATATGATCTGTTCATTTATTGATTTTGTTATATTTCTCATTTGTGGTTTTTAGACGAAAGCAATAAATCCAGTCATCTCTTGCCATCACATGCACACATACGAGTATAAAAAAAGAAAATAAAAAATTAAAAGAGACAGTCCAAGTTATTTTGGGAAAAATATTATGTATTTATTAACTAATTATGTACTAAAATTCTCAAAAACTGAAATTATATGTACTATTCGATTTTGTCTTCAAATCTGAAACAGTACTTTTGCTGGTATTTTAACCGATTTCTCTAGCTTTTAATATTTTCCATTTAAATTATAGTGCTTTTTACTTCTAATAAAATAGGTGCACTTTTTTCGTGGTTTGAGAGACCTTTTGTAATTTTTTTGTTTTTTTTTCCAATATTTTATCTTAGCTATTTTAAAAACCATGTACATTTTTAATGAAGGACTTTTTGTCACAATGTTAATTATCTCAAAAAAATTTTAAAGTTTTTCGAAATATCTAAAACTGGCAAACATTGCGATAAAGTCTAGATTTTTCATAAAGATTCTAGAGTTTTTTCAACACATAAAAAATACTTTTTGAAAATTCAAGAGAGGATAAAAAAAGTAAAAGGTTTATGAAATGTGTACTGAGCAGCATTTTGAATTTTTTAAATTTGAAGGCGGATTTTTTCAAAACTAAGAGAGATAGTTCAGAAATTTAAATGCCTAATATTTTCAATAAAAAAGTGCAAAAACGTTCGAAATTAGTCAAAGCATGAATAGAATAAAGTTAAATTATTGAAATAAGGAGAGTTTTTATATTTTTTATGGTTTTCACGTTTTTAGAACTGATGGCGAAAAACGGACACCATTTTTGAAAAACATGTCCAAAACTTATTCATAATTAATAACCGTTTATCCTGCAACTGTTTCACTGTTCCACTGTGTAATTAAATCCAATCAAGATTCAGAGTGCTATGAAGGTTGTAAAACATGCTCCATCTAGCTCTTAATTAACTGCTTCAAGTCAAACGTTTATAAAAGATTTATTGATTGAAAACAACACTTTAAAATACTATGATCCTTTGGAAAAATATGCTTGAATGTTAAGTTAGAAAATATCCTTAACTGTTTGATTTAATATTCTTTTAAAACGAAACATTTAAGATTTTTTAAGAAATATGTAAAAAAAACTGTTCTATTTTTAAACGAGGAGATCAAAACCAGGACGTTCGGCTTACCTTACAAAGATAGTGTGCTCAAAAGTCCAGAAAATATCGTGTACCCAAGTAAAAATTCCAAGAAAAATGCTGTGTAAATAAAATGTTGCCAACATTATTTGAACATTTTTTATTAAATACTTTATAATATATGTCTTATGATTATTATGTTTATTCTTATTATTGTAATGCTTAACGATAATAATCCTTAAAATATGCTACATTTATCTAATTTAGTGTCTTCTACTATGCTGCTCGATAGCACGTCCTTTTTCGAGCAAGTCCCGAAAAGATTTTATTTCATGACGCGGCATACTTTGTCTATACTTCAGCAGCAGCAGTCCATATATGAAATCCAGCTCAGTCTGTTCGTCATGCCGTCCCTCGGGTAGTTTGGCTAACAACGCACGCTTCTGACATATAAACGTATCGATGGCGACACCCTCCTCCTGACGTTCTTCGAAAATTTCCATGTAAATCTGGTAAGCAGGTTTTGTAGGCGAGAAGTGTTCACGCAGTAATGTCAAAGCATCCTCCCAGGTTTTTGCATCGCGACGCACACCTTTCCACCAGGTGGACGCAATGTTGTAGAACAATAATGGCAGACCCTTGAGAGCATCTTTATCGCTTATGGTTTCTACCTCTTTGTATGTCTCAATGGCAGTAATGAATTCTTCAACAGCTTCATTATCACGTTGTCCAGCAAAGCGTGCGCCACAATTTGTAAAGCTACCCTTCGACTTGGATGCCTCTGCCTCAGTGGCAGCGTTGTTGGCGGGCACCAATGCGCGTATGGTTTCGATAAGTATTTGAAATTGTTCGGTAGACATTTGTACTGGCGCAGCCATGATGACGTCACTTTTTCGTAATATATCTACGAAGAAATAAACGTTTTTCAACAAACAACAACCTTAAACTGTGAGAGCCGCAGAGCAACTATGTACTGCCGATTGTTTATTGAGCTTTTTGAGTCAGTTGTTGAAAAGCAAGAATTTTTTGTATTTGGAGAGAAAACTTGTGCTCTCCAAATTTAAAATGAGCTGGTGATTTTCTATACATTTAACAAATCTTGTGAAATTGTTACTTTACTATTGCTAGTACATTTATTTTGGACATAAATATAAAAGCTTTTAAATTGAATCATAACATTTATGGAGCATAAGAAAAAGAGAAACTTTCTTTTAGCTCTGGAAAAGAATCATGTGTGCGAAATATTCATTTCGAAAATTGTGTGTATAATTATTTACATTTTTGAAAATATACGCCACACATATGCCGATATAAACAGCAACTGTCGTTTAAGCCGGCCGGTTGTTTATTTGGATTAGCTGAGACAAGTTGAGAGACAATATTTAAACAAAAGTGATGTACAGTCAAAGACTTAAGTCTTCATACACTTCCAAAGACTCAAGGTACTGCTGAACGAAAAGCTTCATAGGAAAAGTTTTTATGCCGAAATTATCTTATTGCCTTTTGATTTATATACAAAAACAATATTTTCAATTTCTCTTTAAAATAAACGCATGCTGCAGAAAACCTTAATGTCTGAGAAAAATTAAAATTTTAACTTTGCTTATCGATAAAATTTATTCAAACAAAACCATGGATTTCGGGAATAAGTTTTATTTACAGTAGAAAGCAAATTCAACTCGTTTGGAAAGGATGGCCTTAGAAAGGTTTGCTGTAAAAAGAATACATCTCTTGAGCCGAAGAATATTGTTTCAAAACATAAACCTAACATTGAACAGAGTTTGCAACCATCGCACAGTGGGGTAACAAACCCCAAGAATAGAAATCAATTCACAAGAGTTACGTTTCGAGATACAAAGGTAGCATACGTGCGTTTAATGTTGCTGATGACGAATCATAATGAAGATACAATTTTGTACCAGGAGATTTAAAGTTTAATGATTGCGAATAGGGATTCCAGTCCCGGGATCCCGGACTTTTTGAAGTCCCGAAAGTTCCGGGATTATAAGTCCTGAAATCCCGGGATTTTCAGGATCCTGCAATTGCCTTAAAATTTCTTTAGTTTCCATAAATTTAAAAAATAAAAGAATTTATAAAACTGTTCAAATAAAATAATAACAAGTATTTTGATTGATAAAATGACTGGACTTATCCCGGGATCTCGGGATTCCTAACAAACAATCCTTAAATTTGAAATCAGTCCCGGGACTGGAATCCCTAATTGCGAAAGTCACAATTTATAAATTCAAAATGGCTTGTTATATATGGTGTTCATGGACAAGCTAACTTCTTAAGAAAAAGCTTATGCGGCTTAAGGAGGTATTCTAGTCTAGGGGTACAAATTTTGGGTGTTTTTTTTAATTCGATAAAAAAAGAATATTTTTACGAGCCGAGGAACACCCCAGTCAAACCCTACAAATCTGATGGGACCAGATGGAATCCTGATGCAACTTGCCCTTCCCAGACTCATAACCTGGCTTAAGACAATCTTCATCGGTTGCCTCAAGACAGGTTATGTTCCAAAAATCTGGAGAGAATAAAATCTGAGAGTAGTATTTATTTCCACGTGAGGGAAACCGATACACTCTACACCAAAATATCACAGGCCAACCTATTAGTCTGTCATCGTTCCTGGTGAAAACGCTGGAGAGAATAATAGATCTGCACATAAGAGAATTTCTGAACGATACTAACCTCTGTAGTGCATAACACGCCTACCTCAAAAGTAGATCAGTGGAGACAGCACTGCACGATGTGGTTTCGGTCAAAGAACCCTTCATCACAAAGAATACTCTTTAGCAACGTTTTAAGTTATCGAAGGCGCATTTAACAATGTAAATACGAAATCTATAAGAAATGCTTTAGTGGAAACAGGAATAGTAAACAGCATGATTACCCAATGGATTTATAAAATGCTGAATAGCAGACGTATAAATGCACAAATGGTGTGGAGTGTGGTAAGGAACGTGGCCACAAGAGGTATTCCACAGGAAGGACAACATCCTTTCTAAACTTATATTTGGTGGTACAAAAGTGGTACCATATGCTGACGACCAATCTCCAATTTTTCTAAGAAGTTGAAACAAATGAATTGTTCTGAAGCAGGTTTGGATGGTTTTGTATTTTCTTAAAATTAGTAATTTTATTTTAAAAATGGGTGTTTTTTGAGGATTTTTTTTTAAGTTTTGGATATGCGAAGGGTTTTGTTATATGCCGCTGTCCGTGGCTGTACATTTTTCTTCATAAGCTTAACACTACAGGTGTTAACATTATAAAAAATATAAACTCGTTGTCCGCTTCGTTCCGAAAAGTATTCATTTTAAAAAAAAAACTGTTTAAACCCAAAAAACTGGTAAAACGTTCATAAAACCCAAAGTTTTCATGATATCGCCATGAAACTTGGTACATAAACTTATCTCTTCTATTTTAATGTTAGGCTTAAGAATGAAAACTATGGGATAAGAACTGCGCCTACCTCCTATATAAAGTGGCGTCATCACCACGATAAAACATTGATATATTCCATACTTTTAAAGACATCGACTTGAAGCTTGACGCATACATTTTTTCTTTAAATTTTGCGTTTTGTTGTAAGTCGTATTCTTTAACTTATACGGAATTATAATTTTAAATAAAAAATATAGTCTCACACAGTATTTTTTTTTTAACCAAAAATAACGACATAAAATTATATATTTCACTTAAATTTCTACTAATAATGTATATCGTTGGAAAGTCCACGAAAATATCTTTCTAAAAAGTCTTTGAAGAATATTCTGCATTAAAAACTTTCGTTGCTACTTAGAGCATTTTTAGTGAAATAACCTCCTATAAGCTACAAATAAACCCATAGCTACCCAGGGGGTCTATATAGACTCTTACTTGCCTTACATTTTTTGCTTGTTTTTGCATTCCCTATAGCTTAAAATTATAAAATAATTTTGTCCAACTAAATTGTTCTGGATACTCCACTGTGCGACGTTCGCTATCCTAATATGCGAAAAATTCCTGCAAGTAATTTGTTAACTAATGTCGATAGCACTAAAGGAGCTATCAATATGGGCAGAAGCGAACTGTCTGGTTGTGAATCCAATCACAACCGAACTCGTTCTTCCCACAAGAAAAATAAAAGCAGAGAGCTTCACACCGCCGAAACTAAACTCTGATGCTCTCCACTGAAGCTAAATATCTTGGTACTATCCTTGACAGCAAGCTCAGCTGGAAACGCAACACAGAGGAAAGAAGAAAAAAGCACTAGCGCTCTTTACGCATGTCAGAGGACCTTTGGTAAGAAGTGGGGCCTGTGACCGCACATCATCCATTTGATGTATACAGCGATCGACAAACCTATTCTCACCTACGGCTCTCTGCACAAAAGGAGCTACCTTTACCCTCCTATAAGAGTGTAAAGGTAAATATGCATAAGAGTAGCAGGGACCATGAGATCTACGCTTCAGACGAGTCTATAAATTATGCTTCCCAAATAAGTGTTCCTTAAGTGTTCGGGAACCAAGAGCGCGATTTGTTTAAGTGAGTCACAAGCTTTGAAAAAAAAACACCATTCTGAATCTCTATAAAACTGAGGAGTCAAAAGGAACAACCGACTACTCATACCTAGGGTGGAATTCGGTACAAAATACACCACATCCATTCCCAGCAGACAAGAATGGAAGATACGACTATAGAACCTTATGGTTATCTCCAATTCTACCCTTCTAAACTGATGGCTCCAAAATGGAGAAAGGAATAGGATCAGGTATGTACTGCAAAGCACTGCAGATCAAGAAGTACAAATTTCCTGATCACTGCGGTGTTTTTCAGGCAGAAATGTATACAATTGAAAAAGCAGCACAGGTTACTTACAGCGAAAATCTAACCCCCACAATGACTTTTTGTGTGAATGCCCAAATCTACAGCATCGTCGATTCCAATATAAAGGAGACAGATTTTTCAAAGATTTGAAGCAGCTCATGAACACACAACTGCTAGACACATGAAGGTTCACAAAAAGCACAGGATGGTTTCGGTGAACAGGAATAAAAAGGAACTTGGTGATTTTAGAAAAATAAATTGAAAATATTAATACGCAGTTGCCTATAAGTACTGTTAGTATATTCCAATACAATTTGTCCATTCAAAAGTACTCTTTGAAGTTGTTGTCTCGGGTTTCTTCTAGCAAACTTAAAGTTTCTAAGCTTTTTAAATTTGAAATAATTAATATATTCATATTAATAAGCGTTTTAGTCCGATAGTTCTCAAAAAAAAAAATGTTATTTTTAAATCCTCCTTATCCTTGATTTATCATAAAAAAGCAACGGCATCTATTGTTAAGAATCATATCAGATTTAATAAGATATCCTGAAAATTCAAAAACTTACTGGATAAAGTTAGTGATCTCTGTGTCACTCAGATGTTTACTTTGTGAGATTTCGAAACTATTTAAGTCAAAATCCGAATATGTTATATATAAGCATGCTTTTTGGGCTCTAGGGTACCCTTAATTGACAAACTGAATTATCATATTCAGAAACAATTTTCATGTTCTTTAATATGTAATGAGCGAACCTTAATTTGTGACTTTCAACTTTAACCCTTAAATGCCCAAGAGCCCCGATTTGTATCAAAAAATATATGTTGTGTAAAAATGTAAGGTAAACACGGTTTCTTCAGTAAGTTTTTAAAAAAACACTAGGCAAAAGATGCAGTGGATGAGGTATTCGGTAGAAACTTCATAACATCTTTAAAAAAATATATATATCTGCAGCAGGACCACATTATTAATTACTCTCACCTGTTAATTTATGTAGATGATATGAAAATATACAGAACAATAAATGCTAAAGACGACTCCAACCTACTCCAGGCTGACCTGAAATCTTTTGAAGTTTGGTGCTTTAAAAATGCATGGATTCTAAGCTGTCGTTCAACAATCATATTGATTACATTCGTAAAAAAGCATTTTCAATGCTTGGTTTATAAAACGCTAGGCCAAAGAATTCAATAGCATGATTACAACTACTACGTTGCATTATGCAATAGTGCATAATAATAAATAGTGCTCCCTCACTTGGAGTACGCAATTCAAGTTTGGTCCCCAAGTTATAGTGTGCATGTTGAACGTATGGAGAGAATCCAAAAACGTTTTGTTCGGTTTGCTCTAAGGGGCTTAGGTGCGATTGATTTTTTGAACCTTCCTCCTTACGAGGATCGTTTAAAACTTTTAAAAATGCAATCTTTAAATGAACGAAAGAAGTCTACGGGTATCGTCTATTTACACCAACTCATAACCGGTGTGTTCGGTTGTCTGGAATTACTTTCTCTTATAAACTTTAACTCTAACCGTAGAAGTAGTAGAAATGCTAACAACTTAATTTATCTACCATTTAGTAGAACAAATTACATGGCTACTGCTCCCTTGAACCGCATGAGTGCCTTTGTTAACAGTTGTACATTTTTATACCCCTACGCGTACTGCGTAAGGGGTATATTAATTTTGTCACGACATGTGTAACGCCCATAAGTAGGTGTGGTAGGTATAGAAAAGTATATATATTCTTGCTCAGCATCACCACCTGCGTTGATTTAGCCCTGTCCGTCTGTCTGTCCGTCTATCTGTCTGTGGAAACGATTACAGTCGTAATTTTGAAGCAATCGTGCTGAAATTCGATATTTAAGCTTTTTTTTAAAAAACTAAGATCAAGTTCGAGAATGGACTCAATCGGATGAAAACCACGCCTACCTCCCATACGATCACAATAATGAAAACTCCATAAAGAGCAGCGATGTGCACACACATACTATCACATTCTTTGATTGTGTGTAAAGCAGAGAAAAACGAAGATCAATTTTACGTATTTTCTCGCTATATTTTAAAAAATTGCGCAAAGAGATTTTATTTCAACAAATGCTGAAAAGCATCTGACTTGATTTGCTGCCAAAATAAAAAAAGCAACAGCCGAATGCGCACGATCCCAAGGGATAGGAAATTTAATTTGTGCCCTTCTCTGGTATAGAGACTTGTGTCGAAGCTATAACAATAAAATTAAATATTTATTATTTTAATATAAAAATTAAGACGTGAGAGAAAGTAAAAATAGATATTTATTCTTTTTATAATAAAATTAAGATGTGTTAGAAAAATGAGCGTCATCCATTGATGAACACGCCCACCTTCCATACAACCCATAATATTGAAAAATCTATAAATAGGCTAATATTTAAGCTACAGACCTGAAATTGGGTACTTGTGTATATTATATCAAAGTTGAGGCGTGTTAGAAAAATTGGCATCAACCACTCAAGAACACGCCCACCTCCCATACAGCCAATAATTAAAAACTTTATAAAAAGGCTTGTCTTTACTTTGCAGGAAAACAATTTGATGTGAATTAGACTTAGATTAGATTTAGATGAATTAGACGTCATCAAAATAGTAAAAGTTTTTGGAATCTCATATGAAAAGAGCTGCAATTTAAGATTTTGTACCATTGCGAATCGCCCGTGGGGGTATTTTAACTTCGGCTAAGTCGAAGATATACCTTACTAGTTATACCCTAAACCTGAAAGGTCAGGGTATATTAACTTTGTGCAAACGTTTGTAACGCATAGAACGAAGCGAGTCCGGTATAGAAAAGTATATATATTCTTGATCAGCGTCACCACGTGAGTCGAGCTATCCATGTCCGTCCGTTCGTCCGTCCGTCCGTCCGTCCGTCCGTCCGTCCGTCCGTCCGTCCGTCCGTCCGTCCGTCCGTCCGTCCGTCCGTCTGTCCGTCTGTGTGTTGTCCGTATACACAGGATAAGAAGAAGGAGTCGAGATAATTGGATGAAACTTGGTACACATGGTCACATGCACCCAAGGATCTGCACTATTGAATATTTTTGGAATCCGCCCACGGACACGCCTACCTCCCATACAACGCAAAAATTGAAAACTGCATAACTCAGCTCATAATTAACCTACAACAATAAAATTTAGTATATATGTGTTTAGTATCAACACAAAGATGTCATCGAAAAATGGGTGTCGTTCGCTAACGGACACGCCCACCTCCCATACAATCCAAAAATTGAAAACGCAATAAATAAGCTTGTGTTTAACCTAAAGAGCTAAAATTTGGCACATATGTTTTTTATGACAAGGCAAAGACGTTTTTGAAAAATGGACATCATCCGCCCACGGACACGCCTACCTCCCATACAACGCGAAAATTGAAAACTGCATAACTCAGCTCATAGTTAACCTACAACAATAAAATTTGATATGTATGTGTTTTATACCAACACAAAGATGTCTTCGAAAAATGGGCGTCATTTGCTCACGGACACGCCCACCGCCCATACAACCCAAAAATTGAAAACGCAATAAATAAGCCTCTGTTTAACCTAAAGAGCTAAAATTTGGCACATTTGTTTTTTATAACAAGATAAAGATGATTTTGAAAAACGGACGTCATCCGCCTACGGACACGCCTACCTCCCATACAACCCAAAAAGTTTAAAACTCAATAAATAAGGTTATGTTTGTCATAGAGAAATTAAATTTGGTATGTATGTATTTTATACCAAAACTAAGGTGTGTTCAAAAATTGGGAGTAATCATCCGTCCATGAACACGCCCACCTCCCATAGCGAAAGCACAATAAAGGCATTAACTGTGAGCTACAGGAATAAAACTTGGTATGTGTAAATTTTTCTTCAACATTTAAATGCATATAAAATATAGGCTTCATGCGCCCACGGACACGCCCATTTACAGTAAAAATTTTTTTGTTTTTGAAAAGTGGGTTTAGGGTATTTCATAGTCGGCCTAGACCGACTTTAGACTTTCTTTACTTGTTTTTTCTTTTCAACATTTTATCCCAACATACTTACCCTATACTTTCAACCCTTAAGGGGGCTCCTATACAAATATTTGATTTTTGAAAAAAAAATTTATAAAATCGGCATCCATCGCTCCCAAGGTGCCTTCCAAAAAAACTGAAATGAGACCCCCCCTTAATTTTGCATCTCCAAATTTTTCCCGAACATACCTACCCCGTATCTTCACCGTAAACAAGAAACAAGAAATATTGTAATTGTAAAATAGGAATCAAATCAATTTATTTTTTTCATGAGATGGATATTTTTTTCGATTTTCGGCGACGACTTGTAGCAAAAATATTTTTTCCTCCTCATTTCGGCATAACAAATTATTGTATTCCTCTATCAATCTTACGCCTCTTTCGGCGGCTATTTCATTCGACACCACGTCAACAAACACTGGCTAATTCCAAGGTGCAACAATATTGCTTGAGCAAATATTGCAACGAGATCTTTTTAATTTGCCATGCAGAGATCATATGTACGAACTGCAATTGAAAGAAGTGTTCGAAGCCAAATTCGGTAAAACTTCTGGGCCAGGAGTGCCTATGTTTGCTCGCTTCAAAGACCAATGGGACAATATTAAATACAAACCGTTCACTCCTGGCATAAATGACGATAAAGTCGCTGCCAAAGTACCAGTTCAAGTCCAAATGGAAATTAAGTCATTTTGCTTGGCTCAGTTGACTGAAAAACATCCCAGAGACGACTACAATTAATTCCTTGAAATAGTTTAATTATTTCTCGGTGAGGGTCGCTCTGATTACCATTTCAGTCCACAAGAACCCATCAGTCATGCTCGATGGATGGCCAAAGGCATATACTGCACAAAAATGTTCTTATTCCGAAAATATTTCGATTTGAGCAAGGAAGAATTGCATGGACTTCAAGATGTTTGCATTTTCATCGTGACACTATATCTTAAAGCTTGGTTTAGGAGCACCAAAGCTGTGGACATCTCTGGTACCTCAGTGGTGAGTCCGTAGCTCTTACCCTATTCGATTCAGAGGTCCCTTGCGAAATTAAACGAAAAATGGCGAATGCGATCCGTATATTCGAAAAAGAAAAAGTGGATTACGAGGATGAGTTATCTGACGATGAGATGAACGAATCGTCTAACGAAGAACAGAGAATAGATATCAAGGAAGAAGACGAGGAAGATAATAGCGAGAATAGCGGCGGCAACGTAAATCAAGTACGTGCTTGTCCAGTAAACGTTGTTGGCTTCAAAGGAGTAAAAAGGATTCAACTGGCATCGAAGAAAGTCAGTCAGGAATTGTAAAAAGATTTGAGCCATTGCGTCACACTTGAGAAATCTAGATTTTTCGCACGTTTCGGATTTTCAACCGATTTCCTTGCTACCGATCCAGAAACCTGGACTGAGCGCGAAGATTACCAATTAGCTCAAGAAATGTTAAGTAATCTACACGTTGTCAACGACGCCGCCGAAAGAGGCATAAGATTGATAGAGGAATACAATAATTTGTTATGCCGAAATGAGGAGGAAAAAATATTTTTGCTACAAGTCGTCGCCGAAAATCGAAAAAAATATCCATCCCATGAAAAAAATAAATTGATTTGATTCCTATTTTACAATAACAATATTTCTTGTTTCTTGTTTACGGTGAAGATACGGGGTAGGTATGTTCGGGAAAAATTTGGAGATGCAAAATTAAGGGGGGTCTCATTTCAGTTTTTTTGGAAGGCACCCTGGGAGCGATGGATGCCGATTTTATAAATTTTTTTTTCAAAAATCAAATATTTGTATAGGAGCCCCCTTAAGGGTTGAAAGTATAGGGTAAGTATGTTGGGATAAAATGTTGCAAAGAAAAAAAAATGGGGGTCACACTCACATTTCACCCTTCTATGGGCACCCTGGGACCGGTGGATCCATTTATTAAAAAAGATTTTTGTATGAGAGCCCCCTTAGGGGGTTTAGATAGGGGGTAGGTATGTTGACAAAAAATGTTGGGGAAGAAAATTGAATAGGGGTCGGTTCAACATTTTACCCCTCTAGGGAGAACACTTGGGTAGTTATGGATGTGTTCGTCTAATTTTTCTACTTTTCACCAACTTATAACCTCGATGCGGCACAACTTAACCCCTCGCCACCCCCAATTTTTTTTTTCCAAAAGCAACGTTTTGTACATCCTCACAAAATTTAGGGTTCCTGGGTATCAAAATCGAAAATGTTTGCACTATCCCACCCCTAATATACAGGTTCAATCTATACAGGTTGGGAGACAAGGGGGCGATCTTCACATGGCAACGTGTCTGATTGCCTCAACTTTGTGAGTCCAGCATTATCCATTTCGAAATCGTCTCAAGTCGACTCAAAACCTCCGCGTGGTGTCTCCTGGAAACGTCAAAAATTATCGCCCGTTAAACTTTGGCGGCTTATTTGAGCGGCGTTGTCTCCTCTAGACTATAAACTTGAGAGGTCTCTTCAAGACCTTCAAAATGGAATGTGCGCAGGGTTTGGGTCCCAACCACATTATAACTTCCCAATAAAAACAAAATCAGCCTCGGATGTGAACCCCACTACGTTGACGACCAGCGCAAACGAAAAACGTATAATGATTTACGGATATGCACCTGAAATGTCCGGACCCTTTATTGGGAAGGTGCCACTGTCCAACTGGCGGAAGCCCTCGAAAAAATATAGGCTGACATCACCGCCATCCACGACATTCGATGGAAAGGACAAGAGAGCAGACTGCGATATCTACTACAGCTGCCATGCGGAGAAGCGCGAATTTGGATGTGGATTCGTCGTTAGTCGGAAACTACGCCATCTTGTTTTCCGGTTCACACCTGTGAGCGAAAGGCTACCGACAATCCGCATCAAGGCGAAATTCTTCTACATCAGCTTAATTTGCGCACATGCCCCGACGGAGGAAAAGGACGATGCTGTCAAGGATACCTCCTACGCGAGCCTAGAGGACGTGTATGATCGCTGCCCGGCCCATGACGTAAAAATAGTTCTCGGCGATTTTAACGCGAAAGTCGGAAAAGAAGGCATCTTTGGCGACATTGTCGGTCAGTTCAGTCTCCACGTGACCACTTCGAATAACGGTCTAAGACTGATTGACTTCGCCGCGGCGCGAAACATGGTAGTTAGAAGCACCAGATTCCAACACCTCGATATCCAAAAGGCAACCTGGCTGTACCCGGATCAAAAAATTCGAAACCAAATTGATCATGTTGTGATCGACGGAAGGCACGCTTCAAGTGTACTGGATGTGCGCACATTTCGGGGGGTCAATATTGACTCCGACCATTATCTTGTTGCAGCCAAGATCCACATGCGATTGTGCAATGCGAAGAATGTACGCACAGGTGTGCAACGAAAGCTTGATGTCGATAAGCTGCTATCACAACGGACCGCCGAGGCTTACTCCGCTCAATTCTCGGTTAAGCTCAACCAACCTTACTCTTGCCTCGACGACGCTGGCGGACTTTGGGCGCATATATCCCACTCCATGCGCACTGCTGCTGAAGAAGTCATTGGTTTTCGGCGCCCGCAACCTCGCAACCAATGGTATGACCAGGAGTGTCGCGATGTTAGCAGCAAAATACGTCGCATATAAAAAGACGCTGCAGTCAGCTGCAACGCGAGCCATGCACGAAAACTATCGCGATAAGAGGAAGCAAGAGAGATGCCTTTTCAGACGCAAAAAAAGAGAGCAGAAAAAGCGTGAGCGAGAAAAAATTGAGGTGTACCAGGGCAAGAAGGATGCTCGAAAATTCTGCCAACAGGTTAAGTGTCTAACCCAAGGTATCAAGCCCGGAGCATCCACTTGTAGAGATGAGAATGGTGATCTGGTTACAGATACGCAGTGCGCATTGAGATTATGGAGACAGTATTTTTCCAATCTGCTTGCAGGCGACGATACCAACAATTCTGCCCTTGGAGAATGCAGTCCGACACCACCAATCGACGATGATGGAGTGGAAATTCCACCATGACGAGGTTAAAGTTGCTATTAAGTGGCCTGGCTGCTGAATTGTTTAAAACCGGCGGACGTGAATTGATAAGTTGCATGCATCAACTCATCAGCAAAATTTGGCTAGCGGAAACCATGCCCAACGATTTGAATCTCAGTGTGCTTTGCCCTATACTTAAGAAAGAAGACCCGATAATCTGTACCAACTGCCGAAGTATCAGTCTTATTTCCATCGCATACAAGGTTCTTTCGAGCATTTTGTGTGAAAGATTAAAGCCGCATACCAAAACACTGATTGGACCTTGTCAGTGTGGCTTTCGTCCTGGCAAGTCCCACCATAGACTAGATTTTTACACTACGCCAAATCATAGAGAAAACCCACGAAAACCAAATCGACACCCATCATCTCTTTGTTGATTACAAAGCTGTGTTCGATAGCCCGATTCGGGATTGCCTGTATGCAACAATATACCTGCAAAGTTGATAAGGCTCTGCAAGATGACGTTGAGCAATGCATGCAGCTCCGTCAAGGTAGGAAATGACCTCTCCGAAACCTTTAATACCGAACGAGGTTTCAGACAAGGCGACCCGCTGTCATGCGATCTCTTCAATTTCATCATGGAGGGGATCCTACGAAAGGCAAGTGTACATCGAAATGGTACCATTTTCTACAAAGGTGTCCAGCTCCTTGCGTATGCTGATGATATCGATATTATTGGCAGAACCAAGAGAGATGTAACCGCTGCTTTCGCCGCTATCGAAAAGGAATCAGCCAAAGTGAGTTTGACGGGGAACGAGGGCAAAACAAAGTTTATGCTGAGTTGACCTAATGGATGGCCTCATGGGTAGGACCATATTTAAGCTAAAACTAGAAATATTATGATTAGACAGTTCTATAATTTTGTGGATTAGCCTCTTCAAATGCATATATTTTGTACAAGCGAATGCATGCCGAAAAAGCATATGCTTCCAGTAATGAATCCGATGAGCAACAGCTATACAGTTTCTATACAGCTTCCGTCCAGAGGCGGTCATCAATATTTTTCACCTTGCGTTCGTTCAGAAAGTTCATTTTAGCTGAAAACTAAAACTTAATGTTCTTTTAACTTTATTTTCTTGGGAAAAAATTATGGGTTGAATCCGATCATTTTAACGGTATTGTCGGTTAGGTATATACGGACATAGATAGCTCGACTCACGTGGTGACGCTGATCAAGAATATATATACTTTTCTATACCGGACTCGCTTCGTTCTATGCGTTACAAACGTTTGCACAAAGTTAATATACCCTCACCTTTCAGGTTTAGGGTATAAATATAACAGTTTAGATAACAACCATTTAAAAACTTTGTGGTTCGTGGCGGATAAAATAACAGATAAATAAAAACAACTAAAAACAATATCCGATATTAACTTGTTAGATCGTATAGATAGATAAACTATGTACAAGTATAAGAAGAGATAAGGATATAGTTTTGTTGGTGATGCGTTTTAAATTATTTGTTAAGGAGTTCCAAATTCTCATTGCACGTATGAAAAAGTCTACTGGATTCATTATATCTGAAAAAGGAACAAAGAAACAACAAGTAAAGAAAGTCTAAGGTCGGTCTAGCACGACTATGAAATCCCTTAAACCTCCAAAATACAATAATACTATTGAAAATGGGCGTGTCCGTGGACCCATATTTTATATGTATTTAAATTTTGTTGAAAAATTTATACATACCAAGTTTTATTCCTGTAGCTCACATGCTTATGTTCTTATAGTGCTTTCACTATTGTGGGTTGTATGGGAGGTGGGCGTGCTAGTGGACGGACGTTCATTTTTAAAAACATCTTCGTTTTGTTAAGAAGAACATACGCATCAAATTTTATCTGTGTAGGTTGAACAGAAACTTATATATTGAGTTTTTAATTTTTGGGTTGTAATGGAGGTGTGCGTGTTTGTAAAAGGATGACTCCCATTTTTCGAAGACATCTTTGTTTTGACATAAAACACATGTGTATCAAATTTTATTGTTGTAGTTTATTTACTAGCTCATTTATGCCGTTTTCAATTTTTGCGATGTATGGGAGGTAGGCGTGGCCGAGGGCGGATGACGTACATTTTTCAAAATCATTTGTTTTTCGTTATAAGAAACATTCGCATCATATTGTATCTCTGAATGATTAACAGAAGCTTATTTATTGAGTTATCAATTTTTGGGTTGTATGGGAGGTGGGCGTGTCTGTTTTCGATGGACCCATTTCTCGAAGACATCTTTGTTTTGACATAAAACACATGTGTAACATGTACAGTTTTATTATTGTAGATTAATTATTAGCTCATTTATGCCGTTTTCAATTTTTGCGATGCATGGAAGGAAGGCGTGTTCGTGGGAGGATTCCAAAAATATTCAATTATTCAGATCCTTGGGCTTATGTAACTATGTGTACCGAGTTTCATCCAATTATCTCAACTCATTCTTATCCTGTGTTTACGGGCAACACACAGACGGACGGACGGACGGACATGGATAGCTCGACTGACGAGGTGATCCCGATCAAGAATATATATACTTTTCTATTACGGACTCGCTTCGTTCTATGCGTTACAAAAGTTTGCACAAAGTTAATATATCCTGACCTTTCAGGTTTAGGGTATAATAAGTTCCTAACTGACCTTCAAAATTGCAGATAAAGTTTGGTTGTTATGATCTGACAGAAGAAAAACCCCTTCTTGCTTTACTTTTTTAACAGCTGTGATTCTGATAAGCTGTTTTATCAACTTACCGTTATTTATAATGTTACTTTTCTCATAACTTCTTTTCTTTTAGTAAAATGTTTGCTTGCAACTAAGTAGGTAAACAATATTTTTTTTCTGTATCTATATTATTTCACATTTATTATGCAATAAAATTTATGACAATAATTAAATACAGAGTGTTTATATATATATTATTTTTTATGATAATAAAAAAGTCTTGTAGTCTTGTAGTTTATGATATTTCAACCTAGCCCTGCACCAAATTTCAGTTCCCTAGTACCAGTATTACCCGATATATAGTAGTTTTCTTAAGATGCCACACCCTATTATAATCCCTCCCACTTTTTTTATGATTCTTCCTACCCACCTACCAAATATTTTTCTAATAGTGGCACGCCTCTGTTGAATCTAGCCTACTTTCTTGATCGTGTTTTGTTATAATTATGCTGACTCTTGTATCGTTTTCAGTAACCTAGTTTCAATATTGACTGAGATATAGTGTTTTTTCTAATAGTGACACGCCTCTTTGTCGAATTCCTCCTTCTTTATTCATAGTGTTTTAATAACTCTATCCATTCTTGCAATGAATTTTATTAACCAAGAGTCAATATTATTCCTTTCATCATGACCTTTCAGCAGTCATTTGCTATAATTGTGCCTACCCGATGATGAACTTCGAGAGTCTTCTAATAAAACAAATATGTAGCTACTTTTTTCAACTTACCGTTATTTTTAAAATGTTACTTTTATCATAGCTTCTTTTCTTTTAAAAGAAATAAATAAGCAAAAGTTTTCTTTTCTGTATCTATATTATTTCACATTTATTATGCACATTTATTATGCAATAAAATTTATGACAATAATTAAATACAGAGTGTTTATTTACAACAATAAACACTAAAATTATTACAAAAGTTTCTTAAAATAAATTAATAAATATTTAGCTTATTATATTTATTACAATTGGTGATAGTAGAAGATTGCTTTGTAGTAAGTGTCAATCTGTTCTTTTGAAGTTAAGTTATAATATTATAAAAGCTCAAAAGTTGAACGTTACTTCTTTAAATGTTTTAATATGAAAAGCTTTAATATTAAATTGGACAATGCTGTCGCACAATTAGCTTAACATATTAATAGAAGGATATTAATTAAAACTTTATTCGAGAAGAGATTGACAATTATTTTAAGCCCTAACAAAGTCAGCTGAAAGCTTGTCAAAGTTTCGTTTGACAAATGTGAGCTTACGTGTGAGAATTACTGGCGTATCGGTTTTGTTTTACAAACTGAAGTGCCAACCGTACGAATGGCGACAACATAGCCATCGTTGTACGATGTGATTAATATTCAATTTTGAGATATTCTCAAAAATAATAGTTTGGTTTTTTGAAAATTTTCCTAAGAAAGTTTTCGATTTTTTGATGTCTCTCCATAATGCGTAAAATATTTCGAGTATTTTAATTTGAGACACAACGCACATACCTATAGCAAAAAAACTGCCACAGACAATTGCTTGCCAGCAGCAAAAGCTACCAGAGCAACTTTAGCCACTGACTAACGATTGAAAGCTTTAGTACTTTGCGACAAGCATGTTAACTGTACCATCAAATTAAAACTCAACACATTAGGGCATTTTAAAGAGACATCTGGGGTTTTTTTGCAACATTTGCTAGTTGGTTTGGCTAGAACTTAAAACTTGTCAGAGTGTGGAAAAAAGCCTTAATATTCCGATGATCAAAAGCTAAATAGTTGCATGTAAAAAAGCATAACAAAAAACAACGAAGCATTTGAAGTTAAGTTTTTTAAATGCACTACTAGCTCAATCACATTAACATCAAAGCTTTTTTAGCACAAACAAACAAATTTAAAGTTCTACAGCAACATGCAAATGTAGTGGTTTTGAACAGAAACCAGGCATTGATAAAAATTCAAAATGCTAAGTTCATAAAAGCTTTAAGCGTTATCAAAAATAAGTTGACAGTAAGTAAATTTCTTCAAAGCACATCCAAAGCAAATTGCTCAAAAACCTTTTTATTATAAAGCACACCACCGAAGTGTTGTGATTTACAAAAAAAAAGGTTTTGAAGTTTTACTACAGCAAATGTTTTGAACAAAGTTTAAATAGTTGACAACTTCTTTCAAGACACACAAAGCTTTTTGAACTTGCAACTTGAAAAAAGTAGCAAAGTCCGGTTTTGTTCGGGTTTTGGCAGCCTAAGCTGCCGATTCAAATTGTTGTAATTGTTCATAATATGAACTTGATGATGATGGCGTTGTTGGCGTTCATAGCCAAGGGCCGTAATTTTTGTCAAATTCGGCGCATACTGGTGAATTCTGTAATAAACTGAAGTTTGCGCATTCAATTAAGAGAGCTGTTTGTAATATTCATAAACATGAAGAAAGCTGTTTTTAGTACAACAGTTAACAAACAAATGCTTCCAAATTGTTGCGTACTAAAAATTTATCACAGAGAAACCAGTTAAAATTTGGGGGTGTGTGTTTTAAAATTTTTTAAGAGCACAGTTTAGATCGAAATGAGTATTTGCCAAAAAACTAAGTCAATATTATATACCTTAATTATATACCAGATGTTTATATGCTGACTCTGCAGGTTCTTATTGCGTTACATCATCGGTCTTTATAGCGGCTCTTATTGTTTGTGTCGTGTGTGTGTGCGTGTTCGTGCTTATTTGTCGGCGTCGCCATCACAAGACTTGCGTTTGCGACACTGTTCGGAAGTGTGTCCACGAAAACTACAGTATGTGCAACGTTTCGTGCTCTTGGCACCACGTACTGGCCCAGCCGACTTCTGCAACTCAGCCTCATCCTCCATGTTGTTGTGCTCGATGATGCGACCCTTTTCGAGCAGATCACGGAATGATGTGATGTCATGACGTGGTATATGCTTACGGTATTTGATATTCATCAGCCCGTATGTGAAATCTAGCTCAGTTTCCTCGTCGTGACGCCCATCGGGCAGTTGTGCGTAGAGTGCACGTTTCTGACACACAAACGTATCAATAGCGGTTTGTTCTTCCTGCTTTTTCTCAAAGATTTCCATGTAGATCTGGTACGAGGGCTTTGTGGGTGAGAAATGTTCGCGTATCAATGCGATGGCCTCGTTCCAGGTTTTAGCTTCCTTGCGCACTCCCTGCCACCAGGTAGATGCGATACCATAGAAAAGCAATGAAATACCTTTGAGTGCTTCTTCGTCGCTGATTGTTTCGACTTCTTTGTATGTCACAATACCGGTGATGAACTCTTCAACGGCTTCATGATCACGTTGTCCACCAAAGCGTGAAGGACAGTTGCTGATGCTGCCTTTGATGTTGTGAAGTCCAACAGTGCCACCGGTACTAGCATTGGTAGCAGCACTAACACGCACTGCTTCAATGAGTTGTTGGAGTTGTTCGGTGGTCATTTGCACCATTTGTGGCATAGTATTTTGTGACATCTTGTGGTCGAAAGTGATGAAGTAATACAGAAAAACTGTGTAGTTGTTGTTGTTTATAGAAAAAAAGAACAAGTCAAAGCCAATGTTCTGTGGCGAATGCTTGTTTTAATTGTTGATGTTGTTGCGTTTATCGCCTTAACATTGAGTGCTCGCTCGAGACTGGTTCTGCTTTCATCAGCTTCCACTATTTATACGACTCTTAAAAAAGCTTTATTGTGAAATAATTTTAGTGACTCAAATTTGATTTCTAGCTTTTTGTGTTAACAATTGCGGAGCGAGTTAGTGATAAGTTTCTACAGTTGCTACTAAATGAACTCGCACTCTTAAGGAATATATTCTTAAAAATAGAAAAACAGCTTCTAATTAAGCAACATCGGGACGTCACAAAATGTTCAGTAAAACGTTGTTCTATAGTTATATTTGAAGTAACTTTAATTTAACCAATTATTTTTTATTTATTCCTTGTCAAATAACGGTTTTGCCAAAACAATATTTAAAACAAAAAAATTAAGAAAATAGCAGAAGCATGTTTGCGAATACAGCTCGGCAAATTTTTAGCTCTTCTCCAAAGATATCTGCAAATGGAACAATACTTTATGGACAAACATATTTAACGTATTTAATATAAACTAGTAAACCTGTTGCCCGAATCCGAGCAATTCAATAAAAATTAATTGTTAGAAACATTATAGACGTTTAATATATGACTAGTAAACCTGTTGCCCGAATTCGAGCAATTCAATAAAAATTAACTGTTAGAAACATTATATACGTTTAATATATGATATTCTGTTCAAGAAGTTATTATACTCAATAACGACATATTCAGTCTCAATAATGATATAAAAGATCATTATCTGAATGGTTTGACTTGAAACGTATGATCTGACACTAAATTTTTTAATGTAACATTCAAAATACGAAAATGGACTTACACTTATATTACTACTGAGACAACATTATAATTATTCGAAAACATCGCAGCTTAACTCTTCCAGCTATAAAACTCACTAATTTAAAAAAAAAACGCAGTGAAAAATAAATTTAAGACATAATACTAAGAGATATTTCAGAAATTAATAAAAGGTACTTACAGAACACTTACAACATCGATTTATAACATCTTTAGATGAAAAAACGCAACAAAACCCAAAAAAACATTTTTTTTTGAAAACCGTTGAAATTTGACTGAGTTGTTTGCTCGGAGAGTGGAATTTTTTATTTTGGAACTGCATTTTTCGGACAATTGACATTTGAGGAATGCATAAAAGATAATTTTGGTTAAAAATTTTTAGTTTTGAAAAAAACTCAAATTCGATCAATTCATAAGCTCTTCTCAAACTAAATTTCAAATCGATAAAATAACGGATTTTTGTACAAAAATTTTATTTCTGTTTTAAAAGGTTGGGAACCCCCTGAAGTGAAATCACAATTTTTAAAAGTGGTTTGCACATATACAGCCTAAACCTGATTTAATGACATCTAAATCGATAGAATCGGTCCATTGGTCTGGGAGGAGTTGAAGTCACAAAAAAAACCTTAGCCTATTAATTATATAGATAAGCAGGATGATCAAAACAGATTCGTGGCTATAACTTTTAATTGGTTGTAGCTATAATGAAATTTTTTTCAAATATATTGTTTTTGAAGCTTGTTGAAGATTTAAAAATTATAAAACAACATTTAAAAAAAAAAAAAATTCGAGCAAAAAACCATAGGGGGTAGCCTTGTTTTTTCGATGACACATAGTATTTATTAATTTTTCTGTCAAACAAAAACAAATTCGTCTTAAATAAACTATATAAAATGAAAGAAAATCAAAAATGCAAATTTTAAATTTTTTTATTTTTACAACAAAAACAATTTTTAATACATTTTTTGAGGAAACATTCATTTTATTGGACTCTTTTTAAAGGCAATGATTAAAATATAAATAATAAAGTAACGGTAAAAACTTTGTTATTATTTTAAAGTCAATTAATTGCAATTAAATACAAAAAAGAAATAAATTAAATTTTTTAAAAAGTGGCAGAGATATTCTCTTCCAAATAGAGAACTTTAAATTTCAGAGAGTTTTTTTCTCCGTCTTGGCGTTTGATAAAAATACACGTTAAACAACTAAAGAAAATATTAAGAAAATTCATTAAAAAAACATTTGGTAAGATAATTACTGTAATTTTCAACACATTTCAAAGAAAATTGAACAAAAATTTAGAAAAACAAAAAAATTTTGAAAACCGTTGAAATTTGACTGAGTTGTTTGCTCGGAAAGTGGAATTTTTTATTTTGGAACTGCATTTTTCGGACAATTGACATTTGAGGAATGCATAAAAGATAATTTTGGTTAAAAATTTTTAGTTTTGAAAAAAACTCAAATTCGATCAATTCATAAGCTCTTCTCAAACTAAATTTCAAATCGATAAAATAACGGATTTTTGTACAAAAATTTTATTTCTGTTTTAAAAGGTTGGGAACCCCCTGAAGTGAAATCACAATTTTTAAAAGTGGTTTGCACATATACAGCCTAAACCTGATTTAATGACATCTAAATCGATAGAATCGGTCCATTGGTCTGGGAGGAGTTGAAGTCACAAAAAAAACCTTAGCCTATTAATTATATAGATATTCTATTTAATAAGTTATAACGAATAACGATATATTGAGTCTCAATAATGATATAAAAGATCATTATCAGAATGGTTTGACTTGAAACGTTTGATCTGACACAAAATTTGTTAATGTAACTGTCAAAATACGAAGACGGACTTATACTTATATAACAACTGAGAAAAACATTATTACTATTCGAAAACATCGCAGCTTATCTCTTCCACCTATAAATAATAACTAATGTTAAAAAACAATGCATTAAAAAATAGATTTAAGAAATAATACTAAGATATATTTCAGAAATTAATAAAAGGTACTTACAGAACACCTACAACATCGATTTATGACACCTTTAGGTGAAAAAGCGCCAAAAAAGTTTTTTTTTGAAAACTGTTAAAATTTGACTGACTTGTTTGCTCGGAAAGTGGAATTTTTGATTTTGGAACTACATTTTTCGGACAATTGACATTTCAGGAATGCATAAAAGATAATTTTGGTTAAAAATTTTTAGTTTTGAAAAAAATTCAAATTCGATCAATTCATAAGCTCTTCTCAAACTAAATTTCAAATCGATAAAATAACGCATTTTTGTACAAAAATTGTATTTCTGTTTTAAAAGGTTGGGAACCCCCTGAAGTGAAATCACAATTTTTAAAAGTGGTTTGCACATATACAGCCTAAACCTGATTTAATGACATCTAAATCGATAGAATCGGTCCATTGGTCTGGGAAGAGTTGAAGTCACAAAAAAAACCTTAGCCTATTAATTATATAGATTTGGAGCTGTTTAAAGCTGTATGCGAATTGATCTAAAATTTCGAAAATTACTTTTCTTTTCATTGGAAATTTCCAGTCCTGCTATAATTAAGTAAAAAAGTCGATAAAACTGTGCGAACTGTTTCTATATAATAAATAATTTAAATGCTAAAAGTTATGTGTGCTAAAGTTCAGTTCCTGCAATAAATAGAAGAATTCATTAAATCAATGCAGCTCAAGACACAGGATCTTGCAAAAATCGTCGCCTCTTGCCACATCTCTTTATAGTTTTTTTTTTCTAAATTCAAAATATTTTCTGTTTAAACTGTCAATAATATATCACATAAAAATGCTGCCAGATTATTAAATGAAAATCCGTTAAAGTTTCAAGTAAATAATTCAACGTACTTTTATATAAAATATAAGATTTATAGAAGAAAACTCTAAAGGCGGTCTAGCGCAACTATTGAATACCCTTAACCTCTTGTAATACAAAAAAATATATTAAAATAACAAAAAAAAAAAACAAATTGAAATAACTTGTTACTTTTGTTCAAAATCCATGTATGTATTTCTCTAAACTGTCGTTATAAGGAAGTGTGCCGTATCTACATATTTTAAAATTCCAAGATAGACGTGTCTATGAAAATGTGTCTTCTACAGGTATTTTAAAAAAAAAAAAAAAAAAAAAATATCTTTAAAAATAGCTACAAATTCAATTTTTGGTGGTCAATAAGAGTTATAATGAAACAAAGTTTTAATAAACTTTTTTATGTCAAAATGTTGGTATGAGTAAGAAATTTAACATTTTAGCAAATGTAGGTATGCGTTCTGTGAAAAATAAAAAGTTACAAGCAAAAAATATGTTTTCTTTACCAAAAAGAACTTTCAGGAGAAATAAAATTGCTTCGGAGGATTTTCTTCGATTTGAAGAAAAAGTATACAGAAATCATTGTAATGAGTTCCTCTAAATTTTGAGGCCCCGACCGGCTGACATTTTTTTCACCCATGAAAGAATGATCTTGCCAAAAGGAAAGAAGGTTGAACCTGCCTATTATACAGGTTTAACTAATGTGGCACATTAAATGTGCGATGTGGGCGCGTTCGTTAGCGGATGGCGTACATGTTTCTCACTTTAGTTTTGATAAGACACACTCCTATGCAAAGTTTAAGCACTGTACTATAAACCATTTTAAAGTTTACGACTTAGTTTTGATATAAAATACATACATACATCAAATTTTATTTCTGTTGCTAAAATACAACCCTATATATATAGTTATTTCAATATTGTGTTTCAATGGGAAGTTGGCGTATTCCAAAAATATTCAATAGATCAACTTTTTATGTTTAGCTGTTAATGTTTAATAACAGCTAAACTAATTTTCAAAATTGTTGACCTTAAACATTCAATTTTCAAGTTAAAATCATAAAAATGTGCGTACTATTGTATTTCGTTGCAAAAAATTGCAATGAAAGTAATAACCTCAGTTTGTCCTAACTCGACTTTAGCGGTTATTCCTTGTCGACACAGATATAAACATGTACACCAAGATCGATTAAAATTAATATCTATAAAATAAGTTCTTTTGTGTTTTCGGATTCTGATAGCTAAGAGTTTAGAATATGGTAAAAACTTGATGATAAAGAGAATACAAGAATGTTGCAATACAAATTTTAGGCCCTGTCTATGGATTAGTTTTTGGTCATGAATGTAACAATATCATCGAATTGGCTTCTGATGGTTATTTTAAACTAAGAGAAAGGAATTTTTGTCATTGACATTAATTTTGCCTCCATCTCACTGAAAAGTCGAGACGTCAAAATGTCACTTCAATACAACACAGGGCGGCTTAGAGTGACATGTATGCATAATTTTCTTTATTTTTGGTGTTGTGCAGCCATTCACGGAGAAAATTATTTTGCTTGAATCAAGCCATTACTTTGCTTAAACGCAAATCAGCAAAATTTTGCTCAATAGCGGTTTGATTTTATAAATTGAAATTACTTCTCATATAATTTGAAAAAAGCAAAATTAAGATAAATTTTAGCAATAATTTGCTTACTTCTTATAAATTCAAATAGCAAATTTTGATTTGATTCAAGCCAAACTACCCAGCAGGAAACGGGTCGATCCGTCTTCGAAGACGTCTTCCAGACATGTCAGTTTCTTGCAAGACGGATCGATCCATTTCTATCGGTGTCTTTGAAGACATTTTCAAACAAAATTCCACTTTGTCTTGCAAGACATGTTGTCGAAATGTCTTCGAGGACGGCATGCGTTCATGTATTGCAGAATGGATGCATATTAAAAACAAAATCATACGCTCTCCGAGCATAGCTTTGTTTTGTGTGAGTGAAATGTTTATGCTCAGAGAGCGTAACAGAGAGAGAGAGAGAGAAAGAGAGAGAGAGAGAGAGAGAAAGAGAGAGAGAGAGAGATAGAAGTTGACTGCCACATGAAAATATACAGGGTTTGCATTTTAATTTTTAGAATTTATTTTTAATATAAGAAAAAAATTAATGATATTAAATGATATAAAAAATAATGATATAAAAACAAACTCAAGCTAAAGAAAAATAGTTTAAAAGTTAATTAAAAAACACAAATATTAATTATTATAAAAACTATTTCTTTGGCTATTTTCCTGCAGACACAGCATTTCTTTTTCTGAAGTCCTGCTTGTGCAGCTTATTTTTCGATAGTGTAAGGTCTTTTCTGAGGTCTGCTATAAACTCATCGATTGTTGAGCTGTCGACAAAAGTTGACTCTGAAATATTAAATAATAAATTGAAGAAAAGATATTTGATAATTTTATAATAAAATTTTACCAAAAAGCGCTTCGAGAAAGCCACAACAAAATATTTGCACAGAAAATAGAATAAAAATTAAATTACAACTGACTGTTGACAATTGTCTCGATGATTCAAAATTCAAAACTAATTTCAAAAATGTTTTTGAGTATCTTGCAAAGCGTCAGCGTTCGCTCTGAGCTTTACAAAAATAATTTTTTTTGTTAAGAGACGAGCGTTGAATTGCTCTCTGAGCATTATTTTAAAAAATAATCCCAAAAAATTTTTATGGGAGGATATTCAAAGTTTGTTGCTGACAATACGATGACGTTTCTTGCAAGACGTATCGATCTATTTCTATGGGTGTCTTTGAAGACATTTTCAAACAAAATTCCCTTTGGCTTGCAACACATGTTGTCGAAATGTCTTCAAGGACGGCATGCGTCCATGTATTGCAGAACGGATGCATAGTATAAACAAAATCATACGCTCTCTGTGCATGGTTATTTTTTTTTATTGTGAGAGAAATTTCATTTGTTTGCTTAAATGTTATTTATTTATTTGCTGCTGACAATATAATGACTTGTCTTTCAGAACGTCAGCGTTTTCTCTGAGTATGCGTATTTGGTCTTCGAGACGGCTTTGAAGACTTCGTCTTTGAGGACTCATATTCCAACTGGGTATGCTAAGTTATTATAAGGTAATTGTGTTCAGGCAAAAGCAAAATTCAGGCAAAAGCAAAAAGTTGCTTGGTTATTGAAATATAAAACAAAATTCGAACTATAAATAGAAATACCGTGGCATGCAGGTTAAGTGTGTGGTTTATCATGCTCGGAGCCCGAGTTCGATTCCCAGTCGAAATGGCCAATTCGTTTTTTTTTATTTTTTTTTTATTTTATTAATAGATATAGCAAATTTTGATTTCATTCGAGCAAACACTCGCTCAGTTATTATAAATCGAAACAGCAAACTTTGATTTGTTTCAAGCAAAAATTTGCTCAGTTAATATAAATCGAAAAAGCAAATTTTGATTTTATTCAAGCGAAAATTTGCTAAGTTATTATAAATTTAAATAGCAAAATTTGCTTGATTTTAGCTGAAAATAAGCAATATTTTGAAGTGGCTGAGAATTATGCTCAAGTTTTGCTTAATCTCCGCACAAATTAAGCAAACAGTTTTCTCCGTGTTGGTATTGCCATAAAAAAAATTCGAAAATTTGAAAACCTCCGAAAATTCGAATTTTCACTGGTAGTTTATTCCTACTGCTAGACAATTCTCCGAATATAATAGTTTATATTACATTAATTTTGCCACAACATTATTTTTTTAACCGTTGTCAATTTTAAGCATTTTAATGGTTAATAAAGCATAAGAATGTATTAATGTATGACTGTATTGTTTTTAAAATTAAGGGTTCGCAATAAATATTTTTCCGCTAATACTTTTTTACGAAATTAAAAGTTTTCAGTACTGTATAGTATAAAATAATATAATTAATATTATAATATACATATATGCATATTAAAACACAATATCAAAGTAGTGTACTAGTTTTTTTTGTAGCTACTGTAGTTGTTTGTTGATAGCAAAAATCCTTTAGGCGATTCAGCGTGATTCATTAGCGATTCATTCTTCAGCGTGATTCATTAATTTTTTTCTCTATGCTGTTTTTTATCTTTCGGTGCTATTTTAAAGGAATTTAAATAACCCTTTTTTTAATAGTTTTTATCAGTGCTGAACAATGGCTTTGTTTTTCCAAATCAAATATTGCACAAATTGTGAAATATTTATGCAATTTTATTCGAAAGCATTTTATTGACATTGAAAATATTTTCAACATTTTATAATAAGCTTTTTTCTTAATATGACTTTATATCTTTATGTGATCTTTTCTTTTATATATTTCGTTATATTTTATCATTTGTGGTATAAAAAACGAAGGCAACAAATTCAGTCAATTCTTGCCATTTACATACTTATGAATAAGTATAAAATAAAGACAAGAAACAAAAAAAAAATTAAAAGAGACGGTCCAAGTTTTTTTAGGTTAGTATAATACTTTGTTTTTATGTACTAATTAGCTATGTACTAAAGTTCTCAACAAATGAATTTTTACTATTCAATTCTGTCTTTCCGAAAATAATTTTTGGAATTTATTTTTGATTGCACAAGAAACCAAGGGACACATTGCAAAAGTTGCACCATTTGCATTGAACATTTCTCAATGAATTCTCAACGTAGAATTCAAAAATGATTTTATTTTCATTTAAATTATTATGCTTTTTACTTTTGATACTATAAGTGTACAAATTTTTGTTGTTTGAGTGAAAAATATGCAAAACTATGCGTAAAGCGCATTTTTGGAAGCATAGAGCTCTTTCTTTCTCCCTTGAATTTTGAAAAGATTTATTTTGCCTGATCGAAAAACCTTGAATTTTTTTAAATAATTTAGTTTTGCCAATATCTTCAATAGCTTCTAACATATTTTGATAAACAGTATGTAATATCGGGTCCCTACAAAATTTTAAATTTTTTCAAAATGCTTGCTGAAGTGTCTAAAATTGCGGCAAAAACTATATTTTTTATAAAGTTACTACAGTTTTTCCAACACATAAAAATAACTTTTTTAAAATTCAAAAGAGGATAAAATAGTTAAAGGGTTTCAAAAATGCGTACTAAGCAGTAAATTAGGGTGTCCCTTATATGACCAATTTAAAAAAATTGTTGATATACCTTCAGGACACTTTAAAATTGTTTCGTTTGCTTATAACAAACTTCTACCCAAAATTCCGTTAAATGTGAGTGAAGGCTTGAATTTTTTGAAAAATTTCATAGCATATTTTTAGGCACATGTTATGTTGTTTTGTGATTTATTGAAACTTCAACAACTTTTTATATTTTTTTTTTTTATTTTGAAATTTTCTGTTTTACAAAAAATTTTGAAACTTATTTCGTTGTACCTTCTATAGTTCCGATTTTACTTAGAGGGTCAGTCCGCAGAGATTGATCACAAGGTGGTCGCTCGACTATCTTAAAAAATGTTTTTTTTTTTGTTACCATAATTTTCGTAATGTTTCGGCACCTTAGAACTGCTTTAAAAAAATGTTATTTTTTGTATTTACAAAATGGCGGCCATGTTTCTCATGCAACCACGAGCGATTTTCGTATCTTATAGAGTATGCGGTAATGATCATATCTCAGCTCCTATTAAAAATACAGTAATAAATAAAATTTAAATATTTGGTCAAAGACGGATTCCAAGAAAAAAATGTTATAAGAACGGGCTATTGTATTAATTGAGACCTATCCAACGTTATACTTCTTTTCATAATCGGATTAAAACTAGTGAAGTTATAAAAAAAGACCATTTGGGGCAGATTTTGGGTTCACAAAAAAAAAAATTTGTGTTGTTTTGAAATCCTCTCAACACAAGCTTTCATATAAGAGGCGGTAAATGCAAACTTTTTCCCCATATGGGGTTACCCACCTTAATACTTATACCTCATGTAATAAAATGCACGAATTTTAAAATACTATAGGGGTATTCACACTGCCTTGGGTTGTTGGGTAGATTGGCAAATGCCATACATTTTGTTTTTGTAAAATTGCCATTCTACCCAAGTACCCATCTACCAATCTACTCTAGCTGACACCCTGACTTGTTTGGGTAGATTGATTGAGTACTTTTTTCATGGGTTACCACCTTTTCCAAAAGTAGGCAACAATTGAATTGACAAAAAACTTAAGTAAATTATAAGTGAATAAAATAGACAAATGTATTAAAATGAGTTATTTTAAAATTTTTGAGATAAAAAATAATTAAATGCCGCAAAGTTCACGTTAAAAATTGCTTCTATATAAAATAACTATTTTACGCCCGTAGAATGGACTAAATTTTCAAGTGAAAATTGCACGAATGAACGAAAAGCAAAATATAAAAATTTTGAATTTTTCAGTTGCTTAGATCGTCGGCTTAGGGAAGAAATTGATGGATCGCTAAAATTGATCAGTAACTTTTTATTTTTAATAAATTGATTTTCTTAAAATTGATACTCGAAGCGATTATGTCATTTGTATTTAGATTTGTTATTAGATAGAAGGCGACCAATGTGGAAAGCGATGAAACATCTTCAAGCGAAACGGATTCTAAAACTAGTAAGGTATGCCTTCGACTTGGCTGAAGTTAAAATACCCCCACGGGCGATTCGCAATGGAATAGCTTAAATATTCGCTTCTTTATGGAGTTTTAATCATTGGGGTTGTATGGGAGGTAGGCGTAGTTTTCATCAGATTTGGCCCATTCTCGAACTTGATCTTTGTTTTTAAAAAAAAACTTTAATATCGAATTTCAGCGCGATAGCTTTAAAATTACGGCTGTAATCGTGTCCACAGACAGGCAGACAGACAAACAGACGGACATGGCTAAATCAACTCAGGTGGTGATGCTGATCATGAATATATGTATACACTTTTGTATACCTACCACACCTCCTTATGGGCGTTACACACGTCGTGACAAAATTAATGTACCCCTTTACGCAGTACACGTGGGGGTATAAAATCAGGTTAGATTAAATTAGATTCTAAAATTAGGTAAAAAATAAACCTTATTATGTGTGGTTGCCAACAAATTACTTGTAGATTAACATTTTTGATAAGTAAACTAATTAATTTAGTTGATTTCATTAATTTTTAACATATACAGTGTCAGCTCACTAATCCGAATTAATGATTGCATACCCTGATTCGGATTAAAGAAATATTCGGATTGGTGGATAGGCTATTATTATGTATAATAATTCACATTATATTATATTCGGATATGAAACACGAGTTAGACGCCACCACCACTCTTCAAACGCATGACATTTTTGACGGGCTTGAACCTTAAAATGAACACACCATAAATCGTGGAAAAATCCTCGATTTCGTATTGGACAAACCAAAATTGGAAGTTCTTGAGTTAGATACAGCCGTGGGCATGTGGGTCTGTGGTTTAATTCCAATCAAAAATATGAACGAGTTCGCACTTCCCAATAATGTTTGTAAATGTTTAACCAAAATCCGACTGATTTTTTGGGAAAAAAAGTGACCACGGGTGAAACATGGATCCACCACTTTACACCAAAATCGAAGGAATCAGCAAAAGAGTGGGAAGTTCCAAGTGGAAGTGCATCAAAGCAAACGAAGACTCAACAAACGGCTGGAAACGTGTTGGCATCTATATTTTGGCATTCAAGTGTCATTTTTTTCATCGACTATCTGAGAAAAGTAAAAACAATCAGCAGCGGATTTTATTGCAAATTTTTGGACCTATTTAAGAACGAAATCCAAGCAATCCCCATTTATCGAAGAAAAAATCATATTTTTGCAAACAATGCCCCAACTCACAAATCCATTGAAACCACACTCAGAAAAAAAAGTACATTAAGAAACCGTAAAATTGCCATTTGTAGTTGACAAAAGTCGTCCGACATTAAAAAATGTTAAAATTGATATTATCGTAATGTACTTTTTACATTACGAAACCTACATTTAAAAATGTATAACTGTCACATAATAATGTTATTTGAACACTTAAAATATCAAAAAGTATCAGTACATTAAAGCAGATAAAAAAAAAGTATTAAAAAATAATTTTCCACAAGTGGGAATCGAACCTTGGCTCCGGGCATCCAAAGCCACACTCATAACCTGTGTGCTACGGCTACCTGTATGTCTCAACGGCTCAGCTCTTAAACAAACATTACATCTGCTTGTTGTTGACATCTACATTTATAATGTTGATATTTTTCTTATCAATTTAACAAAATACATGTTAACTTAACATTTTCTTACGTAAAATCCACATTTTCTGATTTACATTGGAAATAACATTACAAAACGTTAATTTTACATGGAAGCTTTTTTCTGAGTGCATGGCTAAATTGTACGAGTTACTCTTCGAACTACTTATTCCCCCCTATTCTCCAGACATGATGTACCGTTATTTGTGAAATCGCATTTATGCTTTTGTCAAAAAAACAATTTTGAACCTAGGAATTAATAAATGAAAGAAAAAAATTAAAATTCGGTTTAGCGAGTTGCAATCGTTGCGGACTATAGAGTATGCAACGCGTCATATATTCAATTCGGATTACTGGATAATTCGGATTACACACCGTTCGGATTAGAGAGCTGTCACTTATATAATTATGATTTTTTTGTACTGTTAACGTTAGTTTAATAATATGTGATATTATTCCTTAAATGTCTGTCTTCTGTAGTATTGAATACGTTTTAAGTTTATGTTTTTTCTTTTTTGTCTTGTGAATGAAATCTTTAATAAATGTTAATTTAATAAAAAAATATATTTAAATTTAACTTAAAAAAAAATTTTTGTGTTTGGTAAATTATTTTTCATTTTGGTAAATTTTTGCATGAAATTTGGTAGAATAAAATCTTTAAGAGTGGCAGCCCTGCTCGCAGTAATCAAAAGTACTCAATCTACCCGTACCCAACTACCCAAGTCAGTGTGAATACCCCTTATATCTTTGTAATAAACCATAAAAACAACTTTCATTCTTACTTCATAAGATTTCTCTTAGTGCGTAGTTTATTTAACATTAATTTCAAATTTTTTCACCCGTGCCCATTGGAGATACTTGACCCCAAAGTTGGGGCAAATTTGAGATTTCTTATTTTTCAAAGCGATGTTATCCAAAAAGTTTATAATCTAGTCACTTCAAAAAATTTATATTTTAAGTTCTTACAAAGAAGTATCTAATACCAAAAAAATAGGTCTGCCACTAACTACTTTCTATTAAATTTTTTTTTTCAAAGTGACCAAAAATTACCAAATTTTTTGGAAACTTTAACGTTTTTTTTCAATTAAGTAACATCCCAAATAATTTTTCTGACATGCAAAATAATAGCCTAGGGTATAATTAATATTATATTTTTTCATTTATTACTGTATTTTTAATAGGAGCTGAGATATGATCATTACCGCATACTCTATAAGATACGAAAATCGCTCGTGGTTGCATGAGAAACATGGCCGCCATTTTCTAAATATAACAAAAAACATTTTTTTTAAAGCAGTTCTAAGGTGCCGAAACATTACGAAATTTATGTTTAAAAAAATAAAAATTTTTTAAAATAGTCGAGCGACCGAATTTGTTTTTTTGTGATCAATCTCGGCGGAATGACCCTTGAGGTGTTTTATAAATATTTTTCACTTGAAATTTTTCTTTCCACAATTTAAAATCGAATATGTGACCATCGCTGATTCCTAATTCAGCTTAAAGAAAATCAATATTTCATGTTTTTTTCTTTATTAAAACCGTGCCCGTCACTGTTGACGAGAGGGAACTAGTAAATAAATAATTAGGAGTGATACAAGCATTGAAAAAACTAAGATTATGGAAAAATTTCAAATGTTATTTCATTTTCATTTGATTTTTTTTTATTGCAATTCTGAATCCATTTGAATAACAAAATAAAACGACAACACTCAAAAACAACTGATTTTATTAACATGAACAGCTGACTTCTTTAGAGATGAGCGATTAGAGTAAATACTAATAATGAATCGATAGTATGTCATTGAATTTTTTTTGCTAACTATTAAATTGTGAATTGAGAAGCACGAGTTTGGATGCAGATTTGTAGTTGGCAAGAGTCCTGCAATTCAGTCCTGAGGACGAACGCCTTGTCATAATCTGCTTCAAGGCTACATTTTTTAACATAAGCCTAATATGTGCGCACGCTCCGACAGAAGAAAAATATTACGAGACCAAAGAAAGTTATTACGAGCGCCTTGAAGACGCATTAGAGCGATGCTAGATTCAAGCATCTTAATATTCATAAGGCCACCCCTGATCAAAATACGTGCAAATACGTTTTGATTGACGGACGCAGTGTTGCCAGTTTAGGATTTTTCCCCCTAAATTTAGGGGTTTTTTCGTTATTTTGGTGAAATTTTAGGGGGGAAAAGTTTTAGGGAGAAAATTGGAGGGAGACAAATAAATTTAGGGGGAAATTAAGGGGAAAGGAAAATTTGAAAATTTTTAAAGCGTTTTTTGACAAATGCACTTTAAAGCGTGCCAGAAGAACATATTGGTAGCTAATAATCCATGAAAAAGTGTGCAACTTTGTAATGTGCGATAATTTCGTAAATGCGTCGCTGTAAGTATATCGAAATGGAAATAAATAGTAATAGTAGTCAAAAGAAGAATTCAGTTTCACGAAATGATAAGTTTGATTTCCAAGACGATTATTTAACAAAATGCCTCCCGTCGTAGCGAATTTGTAGACGAAGTCCTGGATGCATTTAAAGAAGTCTAGATTGCAATCACACATAAAGAAAGCTAGACGTCGACAAGCTGCAGTCAAAACGGACAGCCAAAGCCTTGGCTACTCGACTCTCACTCATGCTTCAAGAAAACACTCCTCCGATCGACGATATATGTGCACAGTGAACGCACATATCCCACTCAGTGGCACGACCAGGAATGTCGCTATTGCAACGCTACTGCAGAGGAAGATACCGCCTACAAACCACCCTGCAGTTGGTTGTAGTCGGTTGTAACGCCCTGCAGTCGGTTATAACGCGTGCTGTTATGGAGCGATACTGAGAGAAGAGGAGGGAAGAGAGACGCATTTTCAGGCAAAAAAAACGAGAGGCGGAAATGCGTGAGTGCGAGAAAATTGAGATGCATGGCGACAGGAATGAGACTCGAAGGAAGATAAAACACATGACCGATGGTTTCAAGACCCGAACCTTTTCCTGCAAATATAAAAACGGGAATCTAGTGACAGATATCCAGAGTACACTGATGTTATGGAGGGAACACTTTCATAGTCTTCTAAATGGCGACGCTGACAACAATCCTGCCAATAGAGTTGATATTCCGGAAATTCCAACTATGGATGACAGCGTTGAAGTTCCGCTGCCCGACTATATCGAGGTCTTAACAGCTATAGCTCGGCTTAAAAACCACAAAGCCGATGGCCTACCTGCTTAAGACCGGTGGCGAAGCTCATTTTAAATGCATTCACAGGCATCTATGCTATCTATGGTCGGAAGAATGCATACCAGATGATTGGAACCTCAATGTACTCTGCCCAACTACCGGACCTTATCAGTGTGGCTACAGACCTGGAAAGTCCACCATCGACCCGATCTTTACGCTCCAACAAATCTTGGAAAAGACCCTCGAAAAAAAAATCGACACACACCATCTTTTTGTCGACTTCAAAGCCACCTTCGACATTCCACTAAAGAGTCACCTATACTCCATCATGTCTGAGTTTGGTTTTCTTGCGAAGCTAATACGTCTTGATGATGATGAGGATGATAATGAGGATGACACTGAACAACGCCAGCAATGCAGTGAAAATTGGGAAGGACCTCTCCCTTCCGTTCGATACCAAGCGAGGTTTCAGACAAGGTGACTCCTTGTCGTGCGACTTATTTAATATAGTCATAGAGAAGATCATCCGAGCTGCTGACCTGTGATGCAGCGGCACCATTTTCTATAAGAGTGTTATGCTGCTGGCGTATGCTGATGATATTGATATCATTGGCCATGATATGCGCGAAATAAGTGCAGAAAAAGAGTCTAGTCGAATGGGCCTTGCAGTGAACGCAGATAAAACGAAGTATCGTGTGTCAGCAAACAAATAGTCGCAGGTATTAGAAACCACGTCGCTATTGACAACACCTCTTTTGAGGTAGTAAAGGACTTTGCTTACCTGGGAACCAGCATTAACTCCTCCATCGATATCAGTATTGAGATTAAACGAAAGATAATCTTTGCCAACAGGTGTTACTTTGGGCTCAGTAGGCAATTGAGAAGCAGAGCTCTATTTCGTAGAACAAAACTGACGCTCTATAAGTCAATAACGTATCACAAATCTGGACGTTGAGAAGCACTGATGAAAGGACTTTGGGAGTGTTCGAGAGAAAAATCCTTCGCAAGATCTATGGTCCAATTTACGTCAATGGCGAATACTGAATACTATGGAGCCACGAGCTGTATGAGCTATATGCTGATAGTCAAGAGTATTAAAATAGAGCGGCTTCGCTGGCTAGGTTGAGAGAATGAACGACGTTGCTCCAGCGAAAAAATTAATTAATTCGGTACCCAGCGGCGGTCAACGCTGACGAAAGATCAGGCATTGGACAACCTGATAACGCTTGGCGTTTTCAACCGGCGCTAGCAAGCGCACGACAAAAAAAAGGCGGTGCAAAATTTTAAGCTACGTGCATAGTAAACGCCAATTCAGACAGGCAGGCAGACAGGCAGTGTGTACAAAATGTTAACAAAAACAGCTGTTGTCAAGCATTTGCAACATAATAATGCTAAAGGCTGCTCACAAAAATTGTGCATTGCAAACACACGCATTTGCAACGATGCAACAAGATCGTGAATTACCCTATGGTTTTCGTACTACAATATGTACCACAATGAAAGCTCAAGAAACCACGAACTAGCATAGTGGCAGACATGTGGTATTGTACTTAGTTGTTCACATGTCAACTATTATAGCTCCACGCAACTCGGAAATAAAATGTGCCCACTACTAATTGCAGAGTTTCCAATGTATTTTTATACCCTAAACCTGAAAGGTCAAGGTCATGGTGTAATTACTCCAAGGTAGTATTGACATTTCTGTGGGAAAAGACTGTCTGTCAAAAACTATAACTAAAAAAAGAGCGCTCACAATCCGCCATTGCATACAATAAATTTTCACTGGGGGATTTCTCATTGGCGTGTCACTATTACAAAAACTCTGTATCTCGGTTAACATCGACACTAGGGTACTGAAATTAAAATGACACAGGGAAGGGAGATTAAGTGCAACGTACGACGAAAAAGTAGGATGGGTTATCCATAGGGCGTGGAACTTTTAAAAATTAGTTTTTGCGATTAATATTCATAATAGGGTACAGTAATTCGGTAAAGGTGCAGGTAGAACTATTACAAATCACGGTAAAGAAAGTGTCCCACCTACTTTCAACAAAGGGGCGTGTTTTATTAGAATAACTCTGTAAGTTGGTTTTTATTGTTATTTTATTGTTATGTTAAATTTGGTGAATTGATACATTTTTAAAAATACTTCTAAATCTGTCAAAGATTGAGGTAAAATATTTATTTTTTATAAAGTTTTCTGTAAAGTTTTTATAAAGAGTTTTACATCATATAAAAAGCAATTTTGAAAATTTAAGAGAGGATGAAAAGTTTAAGTCTCAAATTGTGTTAAAATTTTAATATTTTTCAGATAATTCAACTTTGGGTTCACAAATTTAATTAAATTATATTTTATATATAAAAAAATTTAACACAATCGAAATCTACCCACGCATTTAAAAGATATACTGCAATTATTGAAAAAATTAAAAATTTTCAGATTTTTGCCTATAACTCCTAAGTTAACTTTTGCCTATTAATAAGAACTGATAATGAAAAACGGACACCATTTTTTAAATCTGCGTTTAAAATTCATCTAGAATTGATATAAATTTATTCTGCAATTTTTGTTGTGTCTCCATATTGTCCTTACGCAAAAACTTCCATTAACTGTGTGACGTACGCGACAAACAATTAACTGTTAATTTTAAATATATTAAAAATTAAAAAGTCTGAAGATTCATTAGTTTTACAATTGTTGACACTTTGTATGTTTAGTAGTGATGTGAAATAATTCCACGTTCACTCTTACTCTAGTGATGACAATATACAGTACAAACTCGGTAACCGCAACCCTCGATACACGCAATTCCTCGATTTTTGCAACAGAGCAGGACAAAGCATTGTAACCTTTATAAGTGCAACTCGCTAAAAATAGTAACCTCAATAACTGCAACTGACAACGCTTTATATATCTATATGATGGGTTTTAGTTTTTATTTTGTCTCTTTTGTTCTTTAATTTTTTTTTGGATTTTTAAGCTTGACCGTTTTAAGGAAGTTATTTCGTCAAATTGTTTGCTCTTTGGTGCGTTTGCTTTGAGCGCAATCGTTAACACAAAAAATTAGTATCTGCTTATACTTCGACTGTCCGGTAGTGTTTTTTTATGGAAGGTAATGACGATCACGATAACATTGATAAAGCTAACAATTAAACAAGTGTGAAACTTTGCATTAAACTAAATGTGGTGTATCGTTAAAAGCACTGTGCAGCCTATATAAGGTGCACAAGTCAACAATCACGAGAATTAAAAAAAAAGAAGACAAGAATCTGAAATATGCTGGAAATATGGAAGCTGGGCAAAAAAAAAAACGGCAAACTCTAAAATCCTGTGAATATCCAAAAATGGAAAAGGCTCTCTATAAATGGTTTTAAAACAAAGAAAGCAAAACGTTCCTTTTTCGTCGATATCATTAAATCAAAAGCACGCAAGTTGCGAAAAATGAATTTTTCCAAAAAGATGATCTTCATGAATAGATGCACGAAAGTTTTGCAGACAAAGAAGAAGATAATGAAATCGTAGATATTGAAAGTACAGATAACAGTGATTCTGAGCTTATCCCAGTACCTCGAATAAAAGGTTCAGTTGCTGTGCAGTCGTTTCACACGTGTATTCAGTGGTCTGAAAGAAATGGTATTCCATCAAAATACATTCTTATTCTTAAGGAACTTCGAAAGGTTGCTGTTGTACAAACTGTAACTTATACAAAGTACAAGTTACTAGTTAAGTTATTTTCAAACAGATATAATATATTAAAACTAATTAAGTTAATTATCTTATTATAATGAATTGAATAATTTCAATACTGTAAATTTTATAATACAAATTTAGCATTTTGCTTAAAAGTTCATAAAACTGGCTCTATATATAATTGTTCTCGCTTTATGTTTTCCTTGCTGGGTGCAACAACCTCAATAAATGAAACAGCCTCGGTTTTTATTAGTTGCGTTTACCGAGTCCATACTGTATATCTTTTACGCGTGACGTACACGACATCAATTTTCCAATTATAATGTTATCGATTTTAAACAAACGTAAATCTTCCTTGGAGAAATTAAGGTTGTGATAGTTATAACATGATATGCGGTATTTAATAAAATCAATTACATAACAATTAGGTACGTATATAAAAGAAAAAATTGAGAAAAAGTTTGAGTAAATATTAAGCATTGATCTCTTCGACGATATCATAACTAAATATATATATTTTTATCATTGCAGGGATGAGCCAGAAAAAAGATTATTTAACATAAGAGACTTGTCTTATGTAGGTTCACTGCCCCGTTGTTTAAGGGGGTCTTCTCATTGAGCAACTTTTTTTTCGACTTTTTTTATTTTGCATTTATTTATAGCTTGGGTAGTTGTGAATATTTAAAAGGATATTCTAAAAGGATTTTTAGAAATTCGAAATACTTTAGAAGATACAGCCTTTTTTGTGAAGCAAGGTCTTCGTCAAAATGAGCTATTTCAAACTTTAAACGCGTTTATCTCGAAACCACGTTTTTCGAACTGGCGGCCATGATATCTCCAGTTCATCTGAACCGATTTTCATGAAACAAAGTGGAACCGACGCAGAATTGTCACCATTCTCGGGTGAACTTCGACCATAATTTTAAAAAATTTTTTACTATTTTTTTTTTACACTAAACTACAAAAAAAAAGCCCGAAATTGAATTTTTTTTTTTGAATGGCCGCCATTTTGTCAAAAAAATCACAAAATTAAGCTTGAGGTTCACCCGAGAACTACATCTATACTGATTATAACCCCGTTTTTTTTTTCATTTCAGACGCTCCGGAGACCCGGAATCGTTGCCGCCGTGACGACACCTTTTTTTTTTCACCACCAACTTTGAAGTCTCATTACTTTTTGAACAGCCAACGTATCGAGGCAAAAAAAATTTTTTTATTTACTTTGAAACTTTTGTAATACATTAAATAAAAAAATTTTTCAATTATTCTTTGCGTTTTCAAATAAGAATTTTTTTAAAAAGGGTCCAAAAAACGGGTTTTGAATGAGAAGACCGCCTTAAAATCAAATGTTGGTTTTTTTTTTGCTAAAATATACCGCTTTGCATGGAATGCCCCTGTTCATCTGTTTTTAATTTAATCCAAACAGATTTCAGATTGTTATGAAGGTTGTAAAAAATGCTCCATCTCGTTCTAAATTAAATACTTCAAGTAAAACGTTAATAAAAGATTTATTGATTGGAAGCAAAACTTCAGAATAGTATGATCCTTTGATTTTTATTTTTTTCAAAGACTCTCTTCTTTTTCCTTTCAAAGTATAATGTGCTTAAATGTTGAGTTAGAAAATATCCTTAACTATTTGAGTTAATATTCTCTTAAAACGCATCTTCCAGTGGCACGGACGAGACATTCGCACGGTTTTAACCCTTCGATGCGTGAACATTTTTTTACCCTTCAATGCGTGAACAGGTCCCCAGGGACCTTTTTTTATTTTTAAGTATTTTACTATGAAAAAAATTTGCAAAAATTTTTTAATTTTTTTTTTATGTTTATTATTGTCTAAAGAACAAAACTGTATATTTAGATTTTTTTTTTTTTTTGTTTTACATGGGTCATATGAAAGTGAATAAAATTTACATATAAAACATCTTATTTTCTATTGTTGCTAATGTTGTTGGTCCATCGTGGCCTGTTCGCAAGTATGACAGCGGTGGAGGACTGTAGAATGCTCTCCGCAAACAGCATTGTCGCAATTGAAGCAGTAGGCCCTCGTTTTCCGCTGCCGTCCGTACTCAGAACGGCATAGGCGGCATGACGGCCTGTTCGTCCTTGGCGCAAATGCTGGTGAATTGACTTCTACCGGTCTTGGTCTTATCTGAAAAGATAAAAAAAAATAAAAAAAAAACAAAATTAGTAGTCTGGTTGTGAAATTGGAGCAGTTTTTTCTTATCCTGACATCAAATGTCTCCATCGCATTGCGTATCCTTGGATGCTTCGTGATTTGGTTGTTTAGGGCCCGATTCTCAATGTTTGGCATTGCCAATTGCCTGGTGAGGAGCTGGAGAAACGCCCGTCGTCGATCACTTCGTTGGTCAGGCTGCATTTCGTTGTATATGGTGAATGCAGCAAGTGCAGCAACGTTTACCATATTGTAAAACATTGCTAATGGCCAGCGTTGTGTAGAGCGTTTGCACGAGTAATTGCGTAGATGATAGCATTTGGTCCATCACATCTACGCCAGATTTATTAGCATTGTAGTCCAGAATGCTGTAGGGTTTCCGCTTTGCACTGGCCTCGTCGACAGCGCAAGTATAATGTTGAGTAGACATAAGAAGAACAGCTTTGTTTCGTTTTGGCACATATGAAGATAGTGCTATATCGCCATCGTTGAAGCCGAACAATGTGGTGAGGAACGGACGCTGGCGATTTTTCTGGAACTCCTGCACGGTTAAAAATCTTGGGCTAAATTTTAATCTTTTTTGGATTACATATAGGACACGACCAAAAAAAGATTACTTCTTAATCCAATGAAAAGTTTTAAATTTTCCAATCCAAAAAGGACTTATTTCTAATCCGCAAAAAGTTTAAAATTTTTTAATCCAAAAAGAAATAATTTTTAATCCGCAGAAAGTATAAAATATTTTAATCCAAAAAGGATTAGATTTTAGTCCAAAAAAGTTTAAAATATAAAAGGATTACTTTTTAATCCACAAAGGTGAGAACTCGTGAGAAAAAAAAAAGAGAAAAAAAAAAAAAAAAAAAAGGTAAGAGATAATTCTCATATTTCATAAGCCTACGAAAAAAAGTTATCCTTTGACCTCCATAAGCATAAATATATATTAAAAAAAGTTCTCAAACTTAATTTATGCAAAATTTTGCATATTTCTATACGAGCTTAAAAAAACTTATTTTTTTTTGTCGCGTACTTTGAACTAATTTGTACTAAATCTTGCCAATATTTTTATAAAATGTAGCACTCTTTCATCGCGTTAGAACACTTAAAATACATATCGGTTCTTTTTGTTTCTTTGTTGTTTTTCGTGTAATTAAAACCGTGCGAATGTCACGTCCGTGCCAATGGCTGAAAAGCTACATAATATTCATCTTTTCGCCATAGAAGAACTGTCAAATAAAAAGCTGCTTTTCGTTGGCTTTTCAGCCAAAAGGCCTTCGTGTGAACATATTATTATATTGCCATAAACTTCACTATATATACATTAAGGGTATTCATGCAAATGGGCAATGCCCTTATAAATGATATAAACCGTATAAGTTTATCAGCCTTATAAATGAAATGTATGGAGAACCGTGTAAACAAACCAGATATATCACAAACCAGCAATCAGCTGTTTATATGTTTACTGAAAGTTGACTGTTAACAAGTTAATAGCTGACATAACCACCTCTGTCCCAAATGCACAATCGACTGATAAAAATAACTAATTGCCCAAAATACAAGCTTGCCGCTTTGCATGAATACCCTTATTATGTATTATGAAACACTGCTCAATGTAATAATGAATAAAATAATATTTTTTCAGATTTTAAGAAACAATTTGTTTCATTTAATTAAAAAATAAACTTCGGATGCTTTAACAACATTAACTATTATATTTAGCGTAAATTTCGTAGCAGTAGTAGTTTCAATCTTAGGTAACAAAAATAATTTTTCCTAAAAATACTACCTTAATGTAAATTTGTAGTCCAAAAATAGTCTTAAACTTAAACTTTTTTTGGATAAAAACAAATTAAACTTAAGTATGGAATAAAAAATAGTACTTTTTGGATTAAAAATTCCTTTAAACCAAAGTTTGGATTAAAAACTAGTCCAAAATTTTTAACCGTGTGCGGTACGAACCTCTTATTTGCGCGAACTGTTCCAACGTAGCCCGTTTTCCTCCTCATCAAAACACGTGCCAAATCCAACGTTGTGAAGAAGTTGTCTGCATAAACTGTGCGGCCAGTATCCATATATCTCCCCATAAGCGTAAGTACAACATTTTGGCCCTGATTTACTTCACGATCCTGGTTTGGCAATTTACCAGAATAGATCATACCTTTGACGGGATAGTATGATTTGGAGTCACACAACCACCATACCTTTATTCCATACTTGGCAGGCTTAGAAGGAATGTACTGTGTGAAGCGGGTACGGCCTCTGTCATTATTATGCTTTCAAGGACCCAATAACAATTATCCAAAAATTACCAAAAACTCACAGAACCCATCTGTGATATGTTGAAACAATAAAAAAATTAAAATAAAGCGAAGAACAAATGCATTTATAAGTGTTTTATTGCATTTTCAGTACAAGCTCCCTAGGGACCTGTTCACGCATCCGCGCATGTATTTGATTAAAATGGGTGTAGCACCTAAACCATTGGTCGGATTGCCTTGATTTTTTTTTAAACGATTCTCCACAAAATTCTCTTGGAATACATGGCAACTTTGGGGGGTGTTGTCCTGGCCGAAATAGGAGTAAATTGCGTTTGAAAACGCAATAGTTCCCTAAGGACCTGTTCACGCATCGAAGGGTTAATAACTCGAAAAACAAGAAAGAAACAAAATGAGCCGATATGTATTTAACTGTTTTAACGCGACGAAAGAGTGCTACATTTTCTTAAAATTTTGGCGAGATTTAGTACAAATTAGTACAAAGTAATTAGCAATCATTCAATGAAACGGACGCGACAAAAAATAAAAGTTTTTTTTAAGCTCGTATAGAAATATGGAAAATTTAGCTTATTTTGAGAACTTTTTTTTATATATAATATACATGTTAATGGAGGTAACGGAATGAATAACTATTCTTCGTAGACCTATGAAATATAAGAATTATCTATTATCTTTTTTTTAAATAGATATAGCACGAATACGGACGCGACATCATGGATGCGACAAATTTTTCCACAGTAGTAAACTACAGTAAAGATGTTCATTATAAATTTTAATAAAAATACATATTATATTGTATTTTTCATAATAAGTTGAATTCAAGTTACATAGCAGTAATACTAATCAAAATAAAAAAAAAATAAAGTTAAAAGCTGTTAAAGTGCTTTATTTTAATGTTTTTCTTCACTTTTGATTTGATTCTGTGAAAAACAAACGTTTGTATATATTTGTATAATATATATTGAAAACTAAATATATTGAAATTGATTTAAGGACCCATTTAAATTTTGTAGCGACCAAAAGAAAATTTTATTTTTTATATATTTTTCGAATGCATAATTCAGGAGGGCTCAGGAAGACTTAAATCAAATGGATCTTGGACTTAAATCAAGGATTGCTACCAAATTTTTTTCACTTGTAAAGTAAATACCATACTACTTTTAATCTTCGATTTTTATTTTAGAGAAATAGTTTTAATTTCATAACCTAAAATCAATGAAGTTTTAAGATCCAAAAATCGGGTTTTCAAGTACCATTATCGTAAAAAAATATTATTATTTTTGTTTTTTGAATGAACAAGCTGCGAAAAGTGCTTTACTAAATGAATGATTCCTGGTATGTTAATTAATATTTTTTATTAAAAAACATTAAAAATGTTCCTAAAACATTATATAATGATTATGCAAAAACAAAAATTACATAAAATAAACAATCAGGTTACAATAAAACTTTAAATTTTACTTTTTTTTTTGTTAAAGAACTTTAATGGGGTCTTAAATTATATTTCACGTTTAAATATATAAAAGCACAAAATTCTTACCGTTGAAAAATTGTACCAAAAAGCTTTTAAAATAAAAACTATTAATAACAACAAATTCATTATTTCAATTTTAAAAATATGTTTTATTCATTCAAGTGCTTGACTCGGTTATTAAAAAAACAGTGAACCTCTATCATTTTTTAAATCTGCATCTCAAAAAATATTTTCTCCTCTTCTGAAAAATTAGAATTTACATTTAAATTGCGACTATTTGTAAAACTTATAATATCATATGTGATTTCAAAATTATGGCAGCATGTGTTATTTCTTTTTAGAGCATATTGTATCGTTAGAAGAGAATTTAGAATGCCAGTTTGAATACGGTCCGACCGAATGTGAATTTTTGCCGAAGCCGAAGCCGATTCTTCGGCAAAATGTAATGATGATAACGAACTTTTTAAGGCCCGAATTAGTAGATATAAATGTGGACATTATGTGGTTTCAACAGGACGGTACACCTTGCCACACAGCTAATGAAACAATAGGTCTGTTCCCGTACTTTTGTAGCAGAAATTCGCAAGTTGAAAAATTTGAGAGAGTAAGTAAAAAAGTGCTCTCTTTGCGTGAAAAATTGCAAAAAGAACGGGAACAGGTTTTTTGCAAAAAGTTGCAACTTTTGATGAAACTTCAACAAATTTTTGGTGGCAGAATTGCTATAGTTGATATCTAAGGAAGAAAATACGCTAGTTGTTATTGGAAAAAATTATATAAAATATACTCACATTTTATTCTGCTTAATGTGTATGTGGAACAATTAATTTCTACTTTTCTCGACATGTTGCTTTAATGGCTGACATAAGCTGTCAAAATATTGCACTTGCTAATTGCTGCGAGTTTTGCAACTCCAAATTTGTGTAGCAGAAAATAGCAACATTTGACAAGGACTGGATTTCACATTTTCGCTCTCTTTTGCGATTTTTTTGGGTACGGGAACAGGAAATCGTAGAAAATAGCACGAATTCGTGCGAATTCGTACGAATGTTCAAGTACGGGAACAGACCTAATGACTCTTTTGCGCGACAAATTCAATGGCCGTGTTATCTCACGTGGTAGCGATGTCAATTGGCCGCCAAGATCATGTGATTTGACACCGTTGGACTTCTTTCTTTGGGGTTATTTGAAAGAAACGGTGTACGTTGATAAGCCAGCAACAATTCAAGAGCAAAAGGATGAGATAATTCGGCAGATTAACGGCATAGAATCTCAATTATGCCTCAACGTCATAGAAAATTTAGACCATCGGACACCTCCAGCCGCCGAGGTCGCGGAAGCCATTCGGCCGATATTGTGTTTCATACATAATTGAACCATACCAATATTATCATAACAAAAACAATTGACAGTAATTTTCTGAATAATTTGTGTTTTATTCAAAACAACATCAGCCCTTAAAATTTAACCATCCTTTATATTCATTTCAGTACAAAAAAACTTACTGAAATCATTAAATTCGAGTTAAACGGAAGAGTTTTTCTGCAAGATTCGGATTTTTCTGTAATCGAATTATTGACGTCAGGATAAAGTAGAAAAAATTGAATATATTTTCGATCCAGTCGAGAAGAGCTACAGAAATGTACTCTTCTGATTTAATACTAACTGAAATCTGGCAGAAAATTTCTAGCGTTAACTCGGCTTTTATATTTCAGTTCATAACAAAAGCAAAAACGTAACAGTCGGACTCGCTGCATTTATCATTTGAATAAAATTTTCAAAGAATGAACACCAACTCATGAAAGAACAGAAAACGAGAGAAACACAAAACGAACAATGAAAATGTTAAAAATGTTTACTGAATAATTCAAAACAATTCAAAAAGACTTATAAAAAAAATGTTTAGTAAAGCAAAAACATTCGGCAAAAATAATCGGCTCTTTCGGCCGAAGCAGAAGCCGAAGCCGAAGATCAAAATATCGGCCGATTATGCCGATTACCGAAGCCAAAGCCGAATAATCGGTCGGACACTAGTTTCTTTGCTTTTTTACAAATTTCATTGTACTTAATATTCTTTCTTCCTCAGCGTTGTGGCAAAATAAGAAAACTTAAATCCGAACTGAAAGTTCTTGGAACGAATTCAGAGAATTTTTATACTCTCCAACTTCTGACTAGAATTCAGTTGTGGAACTTCAGTTATTCCACTTGTGATTTACAATTTTTTGCCATTGTTTTTCAAGTATCATTATTTCTCATGTAGAGTAACAGGATTTTTCTTGTTCTATAACAGAAAATATTTTATTTCAACCATTTTAAAAGTATAATAAGAGCAATACAAGGCTAACACAAAATTGCATGCAAAAGTCAGAAAATTTGGATGAGGTAACGCGTTTTTAAGCAATATATTAAAAAAGGCTAGAAAAGGCTAGAACAAAACAAAATAAAGGTTTAAAAAAAAGCTAGAGGCTAGATGATAATTTTCGAGGCTAGACGACAGAAAAAAAGGCTAGATCTAGCCTCAAAAAGGCTAGACTGGCAACACTGATGGCAGTAATGAATTCTTCAACAGCTTCGTGATCACATTGTCCAGCAAAGCGTGCGCCACAATTTGTAAAGCTACCCTTTGACTTTGACGCCTCTGCCACAGTGGCAGCGTTGTTGGCGGGCACCAATGCGCGTATGGTTTCGATAAGTATTTAAAATTGTTTGGCAGACATTTGTACTGACGCATTTGTACATTTGGACATTTGTACTGGCCATGATGACGTCACTTTTTCGTCATATGTATACGAAGAAATAAACATTTTTCAACAAACAACAACCTTAAACTGTGAGAGCCGTAGAGCAACTATGTACTGTCGATTGATTATTGAGCTTTTTGAGTCAGTTGTTGAAAAGCAAGAATATTTTTGTATTTGGAGAGAAAACTTGTGCTCTCCAAATTTAAAATGAGCTGGTGATTTTCTATACATTTAACAAATCTTGTGAAATTGTTACGTTACTATTGCTAGTACATTTATTTTGGACATAAATATAAAAGCTTTTAAATTGAATCATAACATTTATGGAGCATAAGAAAAAGAGAAACTTTCTTTTAGCTCTGGAAAAGAATCATGTAGGCGAAATATTCATTTCGAAAATTGTGTGTATAATTATTTACATTTTTGAAAATATACGCCACACATATGCCGGTATAAACAGCAAGACCCCTTTTACATTGATCAAGACTTGAAAGCAATTTTTTTTGACGTTTTCTTTTGGACTTCGTCGTTTTAGCCGGCCGGTTGTTTATTTGGATTAGCTGAGACAAGTTGAGAGACAATATTTAAACAAAAGTGATGTACAGTCAGAGACTTAAGTCTTCATACACTTCCAAAGACTCCAGGTACTGCTGAACGAAAAGCCTCGTAGGAAAAGTTTTTATGCCGAAATTATCTTATTGCCTTTTGATTTATATACAAAAACAAAATTGTATCGCGCAGAAAACCATTGATATCCGAACAAATAGAAGATTTCGCATTGAATTTGCAAAAACTTATTTAACAAAGGAATTTATTTCGGGGAAAACGTTTTGTGTACGGACGAAAGTAAATTTAACTTGATAAGAGGTGGTCGTGGAAAGCTTTGATGCGAAAAATAAAAGCACTTGAGCCAAAGAATATTATTCCAACAGTGAAACTGAAAATATAACATAAGGTGTGTTTCCATACTCACTTCAAGTAACTTGGAAGTTACTCGAAAACGTTTCTTTACACATTTTTCCAGCACGGGAGAGAAGAAGAACAAGAAAAATGTACTTTTTTGTCTCTCTCTATTACTTACTTACTTACTTAGGTAGCAATGATAACACATGGTCGACTCCATCAGCTCTCGCCAGGCGTCTCTGCCTCGCACGCGCCGTCTCCAATCTTTTTCACCAAACGTGGCTTAGGCTTCCTCGGCCTGGTCCATCCATCGGAGACATGGTCTTCCTCTTCGTCGTCGCCTCAAACACATTTTCGCTGGAACTTCTTCATTCATACGAAAGACATGACCCAGCCAACGTAGTCGCTGGATTGTTTTACGCTGGACTAAGTCAGTGTCGTCGTAGAGCTCGTACAGTTCGGGGTTCATTCGAATGCGATAGTCGTCGCCAACTGACACAGAACCAAAGATTTTCCGAAGAACATAGAGAAGCACAGGTATGATGAGCGTCTTGTAGAGTGTAAGTTTTGTCGATCGAGAGAGGGTTCTGAAACCTAATTGAACCACCTATAATCAATTGTTATTCTTCGCTTTATCTCCAGGCTGACATTGTTGTTGCTGTTTACTGCGGTGCCAAGGTATGTAAACTCCTTGACAAGTTCAAAGTTATATTTGCTGTAACATGGGAACCTAGACGCCGCGATTCCCTATTTGCAGACAGCATATACTTTGTTTTGCCCTTGTTCATCGTCAAACTCACTTTGGCTGATTCCTTTTCGATAGCGGCGAAAGCAGCAGTTACACCTCTCTTGGTTCTGCCGATAATATCGATATCTCAGCATACGCAAGGAGCTGCACTCCCAATAAGAAATTGTTAATTCTAACAATTAAATAACAATAATCTTGGTTAAAATAGCATTGATGATAGCAATTGTTGATTTCTTGTTAGAATCTTTGAAAAGAAAAAAATTAAAACTCAAAATCAAGGGAAACTGTTATCATGGAAATTGTTAAATTTATTAACAATTGTTATTGTTGGATTTTAAAAATAATTTTGGGAGAGTGTGGACACCTTTGTAGAAAATGGTACTATTTCGATGTACACTTGCCTTTCGTAGGATCCCCTCCATGATGAAGTTGAAGAAATTGTATGATAGCGGGTCGCCTTGCTGAACAATGCTGCGTACAAGCAATCCCGAATCGAGCTATCGATCACAGCTTTGTAACAACAAAGAGACGGTGGGTGTCTATTTGATTTTCGTGGGTTTTCTTCAGGGTTTGGCGTAGTTTAAAAATCTGGTCTATGGTGGACTTGCCATGACGAAAGCCACACTGATAAGGTACAATCAATGTTTTGGTATGCGGCTTCAATCGTTCACACAATACGCTCAAAAGAACCTTGTATGCGATGGAAATAAGACTGATACTTCGGCAGTTGGTGCAGATTGTCGGGTCTTCTTTCTTAAGTATAGGACAAAGCACACTGAGATTCCAATCGTCGGGCATGCTTTCCGCTAGCTATATTTTGCTGATGAGTTGATGCATGCAACTTATCAATTCACGTCTTCCGGTTTTAAACAATTCAGCAGCCAGGCCACTTAATAGCAACTTTAACCTCGTCATGGTGGAATTTCCACTCCATCATCGTCGATTGGTGGTGTTGGACTGCAGTCTCCAAGGGCAGAATTGTTGGTATCGTCGCCTGCAAGCAGATTGGAAAAATACTGTCTCCATAATCTCAATGCGCACTGCGTATCTGTAACCAGATCACCATTCTCATCTCTACAAGTGGATGCTCCGGGCTTGAAACCTTGGGTAAGACGCTGAACCTGCTGGTAGAATTTTCGAGCATCTTTCTTGCCCTGGTACACCTCAATTTTTTCACGCTCGAGATTTTCCTGCCCTCAAGTGGCAAAAAAAACGTTTTATTGAATTCACTTGGGAACAAGAACTGTGACTAAGCTAGCATTTTCGTTGTCTGCCAATTTCTAAGAAATATTTGGAATAATTGAAAAACAAGTAAAGAAAGTCTAAAGTCGGTCTAGGCCGACTATGAAATAGCCTAAACCTACTTATCAAAAACAAAACATTTTTATTGTAAATGATCGTCTCCGTGGGCGGATGAAGCCTATATTTTAATTGCATTTAAATGGTGATGAAAAATTTACACATACCAAGTTTTATTCCTGTAGCTCACAGTTAATGCCTTTATTGTGCTTTCGCTATGGGAGGTGGGCGTGTTCATGGACGGATTACTCCCAATTTTGTAACACACCTTAGTTTTGGTATAAAATACATACGTACCAAATATAACTTCTCTATGACAAACATAACCTTATTTATTGAGTTTTGAACTTTTTGGGTTGTATGGGAGGTAGGCGTGTTCGTTGGCGGATGACTTCCATTTTTCAAAACCATCTTTGTCTTGTCATAAAAAACATTCGTGCCAAATTTTAGCTCTGTAGGTTAAACAGACGATTATTTATTGCGTTTTCAATTTTTCGATTGTATGGGAGGTGAGCGTGTCCGTGAGCGGATGACGTCCATTTTTCGAAGACATCTTTGTGTTTGTATAAAACACATACGTATCAAATTTTATTGTTGTAGGTTAATTATGAGCTGAGTTATGCAGTTTTCAATTTTTGCGTTGTATGGGAGGTAGGCGTGTCCGTGGGCGGATCCAAAAAATATTGTGCCGATCCTTGGGTCTATGTGACCATGTGTACCAAGTTTCATTCAATTATCTCAACTCCTTCTTCTTATCCTGTGTATACGGACAACACACAGACGGACAGACGGACGGACGGACGAACGGACGGACAGACATGGATAGCTCGACTCACGTGGTGACGCTGATCAAAAATATATATACTTTTCTATACCGGACTCGCTTCGTTCTATGCGTTACAAACGTTTGCACAAAGTTAATATACCCTCACCTTTCAGGTTTAGGGTATAAAATAACTGGAAAATCAATATTACAATGATTTTTTCATGGATTTAATGATTATTTTACCATTTATTAAGTCTAAATTTATTTTTTTAAATTTAACCACACATTTAAAAAAACTTACGATTTCCTGTTGAATTTAAAAAAACTTACAATTATTATGTTAAAATAGGTTTATAATAAAAATTATGACGGAAATGAAATAGTGGTAGATTTTGGAAACAGGTAAATAGTAGGTCGTAAAAGTGGTAGAAGTCAAAAAAGGCGAAAAAAAGTGGTAGATCCATCACAATTGTGGTAAAGTGACAGCACTGAACACTATAAGCTACTTCGTGTGGCTTACGATCGTGTGCATCTCTATAACATCTCTTTGCGCAAATTTCTAAAATTTAGCGAGAAAATACGTATATTGATCTTCGTTTTTCTCTGCTTTACACACAATCAATGAATGGATTGGATGTGTGTGCCCATCGCTGCATTAAACAGTATACTATAGTGTCAAGGCATATTTATCCAGGTAGTATAAAACGCAACTGCGCTGCCGACTTTTGGGAGTCTAATGTCAAAATCAAATAATGCCCACTCTTATTAACGAGTTGGGGGATTTTTTTGTTTTTTAGAGAAAAACTTTACGCTAGCCTTTTTCTAATTTTCGTATGTTTAAGTTTACAGTTTATTAATTTTTTTAATTATTGAATTTTGTGCTTGCTGTTTTAATTGTATTTTGGAGATATTTTGAAGAATAATTTTAAACTTTTGATATTAGGTGTAAATTAATTGCAATTAAAAAAATACCCTTTTGTTTTGTTTTTGGTGCAGAAGCAACATTGCTCATTGTCATTTCTGATTTTGACATTATACTCCCATTCAGTTTTTTCTTATTATAGTATCTGGATTAATATGCCTTGGCCCTAAGCGAACGAATGTTCGAGCAGGCGGAGTGACCATATATCATAATCAATATCATAATGTAAATATCATGACACCAAACATGCAAATGACTGCTAGGCAGACCCAATCAGATCCATCTACAGTGGCACCTGTTGGCGACATTTGGATTGTGAAGTGTCAAACTCGAAAAAAATATCGTAATTAAAAATTAAAGCATCAGCCCTTAACGATGTAAATATTATATAAACAGAATATTATTCCATTTCGTATTGCATTTCTTTTCATATACTTTCTCTCTGTAATAAAACACTAAAACCTCTCTTATTCTTTACTTTTTAAGAAGTTTCACTCAGCCACGTGTACGTTGCTAAACGCACGTTTTTTCTGAGTTAATTTTGGTTAGTTGTATTTCATTTAATAAAATATGTTTCATGTTACTTCTTTATGCTTATTTTAATGATAATAATGAAATCAACTTACATTTCCATTGATGTGGTTTAATTATAAAAGGTCTGCTGTTTATAAAAAGCAAATATAATGATATCGCTTGGACGATGCTTAAAAAAGATGTTTGCGTGAAGCTAAAGTATCGCAAAAACAATATCTTGAAACGATTCTCATCATACGTGATGAGAGCCCTTAAAATTGGTGAAAACTATTATTTTCTAATGATTTTTGCACTCTACTCGTCTTACAAAATCTACTCCACTGAATTTAGTACTAATGTGCTTACTTTCAACACTCACTATGCCTGTTTGTGTTCTTCACCTCAATTCAACTCTCTATTGCAGCTTGATTTCTGTACAACGCACAGCTGTTGGCTGCAAAGATTTTGTTTTGATTTTGAATTTGTGAATAATCAGTTGGTTTTGCAGCGAGGTTTGGCGAACACTCACGATGCGAAGCGAAGATTTGACAGCTTCGATGACAGTTCGTGCGAGGTGGAAAAAAATTAGAAAAGCTGATGCGTTTTGCAAATGGCGGCTGCACGAGCAGAAGGTGTGTGCAAATAAAATTAATAAATTCATCTAGTTAGACTGATTTATAATTAAAAAAATGTTTAAAAATATAAAAATGAACAAAGCCTGTGTGTTAAAGTATAATTATTTGCTATCTTGCATATGACTGAAAGGCTTATTAAATAAATTGTGTTCAGCGGAGCGCCCGCTGCCACCACAACGTGAAGTGTTCGAATTTGGATTAAAATTAACTAAATGTTATTTTTATGATTTTGTTTTTATTATTGTTTCGTGCAGCACACACGCAGCACATTATTTAGTTTCGATTATCGTGGAATTGTTTCGAAAGCAGCTGACAAACGCCTGCTTCCCACAAGAAAAGAATGACTACTAGCAGCGAGGATGTGTTGCTGCAGATGGGCGAGGTGCGTTATAAGAAAGGGGATGGGACTTTGTATGTAATGAATGAGCGCCTGGCTTGGATGGCGGAGCACCGTGACACTGTTGCAGTATCACATCGTTTTGCGGATATTAAAAGTAAGTTGCAACTTTATTTAATAATAATATCAAAACTAAATTTTGAACATTTACAGTGCAAAAGATTTCGCCCGAAGGCAAACCAAAGGTCCAACTGCAAGTGGTATTGCATGACGGTAACAGCTCTACATTTCATTTCGTTAATAGAAATGGTCAACAGGCTATGTTATCGGATCGCGATAAAGTTAAGGAGTTGCTGCAGCAACTGCTGCCCAACTTTAAACGCAAGGTGGACAAGGAGTTGGAGGAAAAGAATCGCATCTTGTCGGAACATCCAAATTTGCTGCAACTCTACAAGGATCTTGTCATAACGCAAGTGCTGACCAGTGAAGAGTTCTGGTCAACACACGCGAAGGAACATGCCATGAAGAACGTCAACAAAAAGCAGGACATTGGCGTTTCGGGTGCTTTTCTTGCTGATATCAAACCTCAAACAGACGGCTGTAATGGCCTGAAGTACAATCTCACCGCTGATATTATTCACTGCATTTTTAAAACTTATCCTGCCGTCAAGCGCAAGCATCAAGAGAACGTCCCCGCCAAAATGAGCGAGTCTGAGTTTTGGACCAAATTTTTTCAATCACATTATTTCCATCGCGATCGTATTACTGCTGGCACCAAGGATATCTTTACAGAGTGCGGCAAAATCGATGATCAGACACTAAAGGCTGCCGTGCAGCAGGGTGCTGGTGATCCACTGCTTGATTTGAAGCAGTTTGAGGATGTACCGTTAGAAGAAGGTTTTGGCAGTGTTGCCGGTGATCGCAATCATGTCAATAGCGGCAACATTGTGCATCAAAATATGATAAAACGCTTTAACCAGCATTCAATTATGGTATGTTTCCAAATGTAAATGTCTGAAAGCATTTGTACATTTCTAAATATTATTTCTAGGTACTTAAAACATGTACTGATGTTAATGGTGTTGGTTCCTCCACTGGACCAATTCCAAATGCAACACTAAGCAAGTCCAAATCATCCAAAACAGAGAGTACCAATGCTATCAACGGCGCAACAGAAAAATCTAAACACAAAGAATCTAAAACAAATCATGATGCAGTTAACAATATAGCCTCAGCTTCCAATTCTTCTCACAATAGTCCAGAAAAGCCCACTAAACGTCAGCGCATTATCGATAAGATACAATATGAAGACCTTGGAGATACACATATGGATCATGATGGCAGTGGCGGGACTGCGGCCAAAAAAATCATGAAGAAATCTCAACAAATAAGCTTGGCTAAGGTTGAGCGTTACCTGCATGGACCTGTTCCTATGAGCAACTTTGAGTCGAATGAAGATCCACGTCAAATGGAGGAGGTGCAGTATCATTTGATGCGTACCACAGAGGCATGGAAACAGCGCACACCACACAAAGTACTCGTCAGCCCAACAGCCGCTGTAAATGCCTTAGGCGAGTTAAGTCCCGGTGGTGCGCTCATGCGCGGCTTTCAGGAACAATCTGCAGCACGTGCGTTATTTTTTTCTGGTTATCTGGTAGCTCATCATTATTATATTGATTTTGGTTTTTTTTAGAACTTGTGCCGTCAGATTTCGAAAAAGATTTGCGCAATTTATATTTGTCACTAGCTGAACTGCTTAAACATTTTTGGAGTTCTTTTCCACCCACCACGCCCGATATGGAGACGAAAGCTGTGCGCATGCATGAAGCACTACAGCGTTTCAAAATGGCTAAGTTGGTGCCTTTTGAGGTTAAGTTGCACACACTAAAATTCCTTCAAAACTCACTTAATTTATTTATTTATACAGAATCGCGCTATGCATGAGCTGTCGCCTTTGGGCTCTTCGCTAACACAACATTTGAATCGCTTACTGCAAGCAGCAAACTCAAAATTTGCGACTTGGCAGGAGCGTAAGATGCGCCAACAAAGATAGCATAAGCGTCATTAAGGATCATTAGCCACACAACTAAATTTATTAAAAACTTATTTCAAAATAATATCTTGCATATGAAAGCAAACTTTTTGTTAATACCCTGAGAGCTTCTATTACCAGGATTAAGAAAAAAAAAAAACCAAATCAAAATAAAAACGAATCAAAAATTCCTAACAAAGCAAGTCTTCCGCTTTACCAATTCGAAAAAAATTGGTTAAACATACAGTCCAGCTTAAGCTAAAGGTTAACCGCCCGGTTCTGCATATGAGTTTTCTCGACATTTGTTTTCAAACGAATCTAATTGCGGTATTATGATCAGTTTATTATTAATGGATTTGAGTACGTGTTGAATTTTTGTTTATTTATTGGGTAAAGTTAATACAAGCCGTTTAAATACCTAAAAGCGAAAACTTAATCTTAACATATTAATAGGGAGTATCTAATTTATAATGGTACCATATTTTAATTGTAAGAAGACAGTGGAGAGGGGAAGAAGTGGCGTTGAGATCTGCTCAGATGAAATTAAAATTCACTGATGAAATTATTGGTTACCCGAAGCATCCTGGTTATAGGTTTACTGCATCCATAGTCGGCGCTGTGGAAGTTAAAGTGAAAGGGGTATAGATCTAAGGTTGCGTGGGTTGGTATTAATGGTTATTAATTGGAGTAGTGCTGGGCAGTTAATAATTCTGCACATTAGTTGATGAATGAAGAGAACATCGGCAATTTCCCTTCGTTTTGCAAGAGTTTGCATGTTAATCAAATGCAGACGGTCTGCATGAGGTAAGCTTAAACAGTCACAATCTGAAAGACCACGAAAAGCGAATTCATTGCATGGCTGCTGTAGATGGGGGACCAAATCTGGCTAGCATATTTGAGTATGGATGTAACAAAGGAAAAATAGAGAGATTTCGTAACGTAAGGATTTGAGATCTCTGGACCAGTGTTTCACGAAACTAAGTGCAGAGTTGGCTTTACTAATGATATCATCAATATGAGACATAAACTTAAGTTCCTTGACGCAAAAAACACAAGTCTCGTAAATAGCTTACAGAAGGAGCTGGCTTACCGAGAATGTAATAAGTTCTCGAGAGGAGTTGGAGTCGCTTACAAGAATATGTTATAGCTTGACATTTACTGACGTTGAGTTCCAGAAGATTTTTTTGACACCAAGTGAAAAAGCTGACCAGATTGCTTGAAGATTACGAGAATCGGCGTTAGTTTGTATGCGCCCTTTAATTTTCATATCATCAGCATACACAGTAAGAATTGATTCTTTGGATGATACCATCAACATTAGCAATTGTTAAGACGAATAACAAAGGACCAAGGTGACTGCTTTGTGGGAGACCAGAGGCAGATGTGAAAGATTCTGAATTGAAAAATCTAAAGATGACATTATGAAGGCGTTCTTCGAGATAAGATTTAATCCATGAAATAAACAGAGATGGAAAACCAAAGGCTTTAATTTGAAGAACGATGATAGTGTGCGATATTTTCTCAAACGATTTACTGAATTCGGTGGAAATTGCATCAACTTCGTTACCACTTTCCAGAGAGCAAAACGTTTTTGACATAAATTCTCTGAGGTTAGTGGTAATCGATCTACCTTTGAGAAAGACATGTTGACCAGAAGGAATGATAGGTTTGCAATGAAATAAGGGAATGTCGTAGATAATACTTTCAAACATTTTAGGAGCACATGCCAGTTTTACAATAGGTTCGTAATGAAAAATATCATTTCTAAGACCTTTTTTTATGTAAAGTATATGATACATAATACATGACGAATTCTTCCAAAACTGGAAAAACTGACTTTGAAATAGAAAGTTCAAAGAGAACCAATAGGGGATGAGCCAACAAGTTCACGAATGTTTTTATGATAGTAGCAGGCAACCCGTTGGGTCCAGGAGAATAATCATCTTTTAGAATATATAACTTTTGTTATATATGTTTTGATTGTATTTATTTTTATTGCATAATTGAGTAGCTGTACACGATGTTCATCTCTGCGGTGGGTTTTGGATATGGAGCTTTTGAGGGGGCTGCGACAGTGCCAGTTGCAGGCTATGTGGTTCTTTCGATCAAGACGCAGTGCCTGTCCAACACTATGCCCTTCCACAACCTAGCTGGTCACCCGCTAACTTATTAAGATAACAAAAAAATTTCATTATAAATTATGAAAAATTTCTGGTGTAATTGAACCGGAAAGTTCTAACCTAGGAACACATACGTTTTGCAGCAAATCTGAAATCAAAAAAGCATTGCAGAGGGTAGATGGTTGTTTATAGCTGTTTTCTATTGTGCTGCTACCTTCAGCAACAGAGTTGTTGCAGAGAGCTCTACGAGCTCTACGATTGCTCTGTTTTTTTTCTTTTATATAGATACAAATAATTAACAACTAATTCAACGAAACAACCAAGATACTAATTAGTAGAGCAAGTTGATGTACAGCTATGTGGACATCTCACTCTTGATAAACTTACATTTGTTTTAGTCCACAGTGCAACTTGAGAAACGACGGTTTGCGTTTTGTTATCTTAGTTAAGCACGTAGTTTTAAACAAAAAATAATAAAAAATAAACAACAATGTATTTCAGCAGCCTGTGTTTGTTGTTTCTTCACTTTAGTAGGCTTCATATAAGTCAGTGTTCAACATTCTTTCCCGCCAACAGTGCTTATGGTGTAGGTTTTATAATTTTCAATATTTTTGTTTTTAAAATAATGCAAGTCCAAAACAAAAATTCTATCCACAACTGTGTTTTTAGCTGTTTGCTGCCATCGCTGTGCCTCTGGATTTGCCACACTACAACGTGTTTGTTTCATATAATTTTGAAGCGAATTATAATTTACCACGAACATGGGGAATTCCACCGGCATTGGTAAGATTTGGAAAAAGAGGCAACAAAAGTAAAACAATATTTTGCCTACTGTGCCCACTTAACATAATTTTTTTTTACACTCCAACAAGTAGCTCTATTTTAATGCGTTCGATTTTTTATTGAACTTTTTTTATTGACTTTTGCTTTTAACAAGTAATTGATTGCTCGTCTTCAACAAGAGCCCAAAATAATTGGCCTTCCTCATTGTACAAATCAAGCAGTACTTTTAGTTGCATGCAATTAAGTGGCGGTTTAGCGTTAAATATTTATTAAAGCTGTTCAAAACTGGAGAATACAACAAATTTACACAAAAATATTGATATTAAAACTTAAAAATTTTTCAATTAAAATACAATTCTTATTGAGCAGCGTTTTGGCTAAAAGAAGCTAACAATGAATTTAGTGCTGGTTTTTGCACTATTTAGTGTAGTGTGTTTGCTTATGTGTAGCTTAGGCGAGTCTGCGTTATTTTTTCCCACCAACAGTGCCTATGGAGTATGTTTCGAATTAAAAAAAAATATATTCCTTAAAAATTCCCTAAACAACTTTTTGTTATCTTAAAGATACTTGCTGCTATTGCGGTGCCGCTGGATTTGCCACATCGAAATGTTTATTTTTCTTATAATTTTGAAGCAAATTACAATTTGCCATCGACATGGGGAATTCCGCCTTTTGCGGTAAGATTCTAGATGTATTTTATTTAAGAGAAAAACAAAAGACTTAAGCAACAAACTTTTTACAAAGAACCAATCAAACAAAATACAAACACAGTGAACTATAAGTATCCTTAGATTCTTGAACAATTGTTTTGAATTCATTAATAAACCTTATCGAGTACGTTTTTGTAACTCAGAATCATCTGTTGGACTAACATGCCTCACTAAAACGCACCAAATTTTGTTCGTTAATGAGTTTGTTAGAGAATATATAAGGTTAATTTTTTTGTTAATTAAGTAGGTTAAATACATTAGATATATATTTTGAATCATACTTTTTCGTTTTTGTCAATTTAATTTTTCTAAAAAAACTCAAGAACACACACTTTTTTAGATGGTACAATGTTAAAATCATGGTTTACAAGAGTCAAAATCGTAGTTTGGCTTCACAAAAGACTTAATTTTTATAGCTATAATTTGATGTAAGTAGTTTTGTTCTCTAATTGATTCTAATGTGGATGAAAGCCAACTAAAACAAATTGTAAAATCACTAGAAGATGACATTTGAGAACTTAAACTGCACTCTTTGAGTTTTTTTACGATGATTGCGCTTTCTGATCAGTTATCAAATAACAAAGTTATGATAAAAAGACCATTTTGCCTGTTTTTTTGTAGCATTTTGCCTTAAAAATTTGTTGTTTTTGGTATTAATATTTATTCTATATGTAGTGATCCAGCTTAATGCATATGCACAAAACTAAAGACTTAAGAAACGAACTCGATATATGTAGAACTACAAACTTGCTTTCGATATTTTATCAAACTGATAGTTGAAAGTTTTTTAACTTCTTTAAATATTTTAAGATGCTTAAAATAAATAAAAAAATTATAAACAGATTGATTTAATCAAAAATTTTTTGCAGAATGGCATTGAGGATGAGAATTTCTTTGAGAGCGAAGTGCGGAAACTGCACGAATGTAGTAATTGTACTGAAACATACTCAACCGCAACTAGCACTGAAACACCTACCAACACAACAACAGCAGAAACAACAATGAAATCAACAAAATCATCAAGATCCAAAAAAACAAAAAACTCAAAGGATAATCGAGAAAAACGTTCCTTGCTGACACGCACACATTTCTATGAAATACTAAAACATAAATTTGAAATGTAAGCAAACATATTTTTTTAGCTTATTATGGTGCAAAAAAATTCACAAAAACTATTTAATTGCCTTAAACTTTACATAGGAGTGGCTACAAAGGTGAATCCTGCCTTTTGCGCATGATTTGCGAAACGAATGCATCCAGCTTGGGAGAAATTAATGGAGTTCTCGGCAGCTTAGTACACATATTATTTGCGTATGTTTTCAAATTACAAATACATTCCATCGTATTTTCATATGATATGTTTTAAAATCTCTATAACATTGTTTAGTCCCAGCAGCTCGATGAACGAACAACTGCCGTTGCATTTCTATCAGGCTGAATTAGATGGTGCAAATGAGCAATGCGAACACTACGCAGCAAATTGTTCAGAAAATATACTGGATTTTATATCATCTCCATTGCATGAAATCATCAATCAATTAGCTAAATAAACGCGTTATTTTTTACTTTTGAGATTATTTAATAACCTGTTTCTTTTTTATTTTTCAGAATGATTTCGAACCTCATGTTAGTTCATGATGGCGTTAATGTCTGACTGACCTAGTTTTCTAGCATATCAATGCTTCTTTTATTGGTTAAAATGTGTTTACATGTCTTAAAACGCTTTAAACACGCATTTAGCGGGTTTTATGTTGACACTCGTTGTTAGCACAGCTATCTAGATAAGATTATTTTGTTAATTCTTCTGAATTATTTTTTTTACTCAAAGTTGTAAGCGTTAAATGTGATTCTTATTATGCTATTAAGAAAAAATGCTTGCATAAACGTGATGTTCTAATAAGCCACTCTTTTTGTTGAGAGCGCGGTCTATGACTTTTAATATATTTTTGGTTTACAAAATTAAGGATAAAATCAAGAATATATAAGAACAGTACGTCAAAGAACAGGAAAGTCGGACTTGAATACGCCTCAAGGAAGTGTGCAGAAATGGAAAACTTTATTGTTTTCTGACGAATCCAAGTACAACCTGAATGATCCGGAAGGTATTCGGCTGGTAAGCAGTGGCCGTTTCAGGGGGTGGGCGGGGGGTGCGGTTCGCTCTGGGTATCACCATTTTAGGGCTGACACCATTTGGATATTTTTTTAATTTCTCAAACAGTATGAAAAAGTATAAAAAATGTGTGTCTCATATTTTGAATTGCTGTTTCAATTGATGTTTGAGGAGAAAACATTGCAGAAACGTTTTCAAAGTTTTTCAAAGCTACAAGGGAGGGCAAAGGGTAATATTGATATTGATGAGGTTATTTCAAATTTTGCAGCTCTTAAATAAAGAAAAGCCAGTTTTGAAGACATCGCACAATGCATCGAAATGCTACAAAAATAGAAAATAATTTTGTTTTGTTTTTTTTTTTTTTAAAGTGTAGAATATTGAACCATAATATTTGGATATATAAAATTTAAAAGATTTTTTAAATATTTTTTATAATAAACAAATGCGATCCTTTAATACTACTCCTCCTTATGTGAAGAAATCAAGTAATTTAAAATTGAGTAAATGTTTTAAAAATGTAAGTTTTTTTTTTTTTTTAAAAAAACAAGATTATTTTCAAATGTATTTTGCTTATGAAAGTAATTTTTTTTGAGTAGCTATTGCTTGCAAAAAAATTATTCTTTACCTGAAAAAAAAACACCTTAAATCTCAAAAATTTGCGAGTTTTAATAAGCTAGAACAAACAAAAAAAGATGATTGGATATTATATTGAAAGAAAAAATCTCAATTTTGCATGCAAAAATTTTACAAATTTATTTAATTTCAATGTATGTAATTTCAAAAGTGAATTACAAAAAAAGTCTTTGATTTGAGCGAAACTTTTTCATAATTTGATTTGAAATATTAACTTTTGATTTCCAAAATATTATCTGCACCTTTTTATAAACAAGAAAGTTATCCAGGTTTAAGAAAGTGTTTTTTTTGTGAAAAATTATAATTTTTTTATAGAGAAATGATCAAAGTTTTGCAAAGTTCAAAAGGGAATTACAAAAAGTAGGATTCTTTAATTTTGTAGTGAATCTCACGAAGAAGTTAGTTGTAATGAAAGTCAGTAGTGATATGAGTGAAAACAAAAAAGTTACCATTTTTATTTTTCTCTTTTTAATAACATAAAATGTGTCAAAAATTGGATTTTTAAAAAACAAATAACATAGGTGCAAGAGTGGTACCCTAAGGTCGTACCAATTTCTATCATTTTCAGTTCACATCTATTGCTCTATTTGTCTAGCATTCTCACTGAATGTCGATAGGATCGGGTTACTTTTGTAGATAACTCCCATACAAAATCATAAGAAAATTTAATGTAGGTCCAAGGGAGGTACCCATAAGTTTTTATGAATTTCTATTGTTTTCAGTGCACAACTATTTCTCTAATTGCCTAGCCTTTTGACAAAATTTTGTTTAGATCGGCCAACTTTTGTTTGCATCTTCCATACAAAATAATGTACAAAATTAATATAGGTCCAAGGAAAGTACCCCTAGGAACTAACCCTAGGGCTGGGTAATGTTTGTTCAGTAAAAAAAAAGTATATTTTAAAGAATTTTTTATGACATATTAGGTCTGTTTCCGTACGCACTTCAAGTAAAGTTCGAGTAAAGTTCGGGTAATAGAGAGTAATTTGATTATTTGTCAAAATGAGAAAATTTGTCAAAAAGTACGGAAACGCTTTCAAGTAAGTTTCAAGCACAACACCTGTTTTTTGAAAACAATAAAATTTAATTGCTGTGTTTCTATATTTTAAACGTTTTCGTAAGCGTTGATTTGGTAATTTTAACTATTTTTATTAATTTTCTAACCAATTGCATACATTTTGTTCGCAATACAATGCAACAATTTAATTTTATCACTTTGACAATCAGCTGTTTGAAGCTCGAGATTCGTGCTCGAAGAAATTTTTCAAGTAAAGTTCGAGTAATAGAGAGCCACAAAAAGTGACATTTTGCTTGTTCTTCTTCTCTCTCGAGCTGGAAAAATGTGTACGGAAACGCTTTCGAGTAACTTCAAGTTACTTGAAGTGAGTACGGAAACAGACCTATTGTTAATACAAATTTATTGTGAAAATTATTATATTATAAATCAATATTTGAAGATCATTTAAAAAAAGTTTGGTACAAAAACATTAAGTTATAGCAGATTTATTGCAGTTCTCCGCTGGGGCCTCGAAAAAAATTTATTTTTGCAGTGAACGCGATGAAATGCTGATGTTTTTTTTACAATTAAATCAACTTATTTGTTATTGTAACATAGTTTCCAATTGAAAAATTTAAAAATATTCAACGTCTTTGAGTGTTATTTGAATGTACAATATGTGTTGAATTTTTTAAAACGATCGGTTCAGTAGTTTTTTCCGAATCGTGGTCACCGATGTTAAAAATGACATGTTTGGGAAAGTCGATTAAAAGTTTTCACTGGTATAGCTGACTTGGAGCATCGGTCATTCAAACTATCAGAAATCCGTCAGTTTTGCTACGATTGACCTCAAATTCAATAAAATATTCTTGAGATGTTCAAAACTTTACCCCGTCCTTAATAAGTTTTCTCTGTTTAACCTTTTTCCTCGGAAAACATAAAGACAATAAAAAAAAAACACTTAATCACATCAAATTGGTTTCTTACTGCATTTAGAAATTTCTTATAGGGGTGACACCATGAGTACCCGCCTGGGTCCCACCAAGCCCAGGACCGCCACTGCTGGTAAGCAGAGTAGATAAAGAATTATTAGATCCTAAGAATTGTAAAGCCACTGTTGACCTAGGAGTAGGCGGTCTAATGGTCTGATCCAACTCAAAATTAAACTTCCAAGAAGCTAATGCGAGGAACTTGTCTACTTTTTGTTAAGCACTCGTGAGAATCCACTGCGAAACCTCGCTTGGAGCACTTTAGAGTTTAACTCTAGAATGAAACAGTCTCAATATTGTTCAATATTAAAAAATACTTCGAAAATATAAGTTTTTAAACTCGTTTTTTTCGAAACTAATTTTTTTAATACGGTGGACGTGATTTTTCGAGTTCTAATGAACCGATTAACTTGCAATTTGGTGTGGATCTTATTATATATCCCTCTATGGTTTGAACTATGATTAAGTAAAAAGGGACAAAAAATAACTTTGTTTTCAAACAGTCGCCATTTTGTAAAAAAATATTTTTTTTAATTTCCGTAGTTCAGACCATAGCGACATTCTCACATATTCAGAATCTCTTTCATTTTTCAGATCACCAGAAGGGTTGGAATCATGTCCACAAGGACGCGCCCATATTTTTCACCCTCTCCCTCTACCAGCCTGTAATTTTTCAATTCTAAATTTTATTTAAAATTTTTTTTTTGTATTTTTAAAACATCAATAAATATTTTTTAAAAAAAATGGTTCGTAAAAATATTCTTAGTTTGTTTTATCGCATTTTAAAAACATCCAAAATTTGTACCCCAAGACTAGAATACGGCCTAAAACACTGCTCCAGCAATAACAGCGCCACCTACCGCAGAAGTTTGTGTTCAAAGACTGATTAAATTTGATTAAAGGTGATATTTATGGTATTAATATTGTTGCTTTTCTGTCCAACGGCCGTGAATAAACTTCCTGTGTTCTTAATTGAAATAGTGTCGTGCGAGGCAGTTAAAATTCAAGTTTTCAGTGAGGAAAGTTTATTCTCTAATAAAAGTAAAGTTAACAATATAAATATATAGGTTACAAAATCTTACTTGTTTTCTTGGCTGCTGGATTAAAAAGAATTTACGAATAGTTTAAAAGGTTTCGCATAGCCAAATTTGAAGCGAAAGCAAATACTTAAACGTTATAGTACATATTATTTTACACCGTTTTAACTAATACAAGTAACATATATAAATTTAACATAAGACTTTACTAATACAAAATTAACGATACAATCAGAAACATGTTGCGTAACCAGACTGCTTTACCGAGCCGGAAGCGCTTTAGACTTAGGCAAACAGGTTGCAGAATTTGACTGCTTTATCACGCCGGAAGCTCTTCAATCTTCAACATCTCCACCCCCGTGAATCGACCCCGGACGGGGAGACTCACCCTTCTTAGCATCTGGTTCTTCTACGTCGAGAATGGCTAGTTTTGAGATGGGTCTTTTTATTATACCACTGCTGGTCGCTACCTCTGCTGATCTGGCGATGTCATCTTGGCCAAAAAATAGGTTGACTACGCGGCCTCTTCGCCACTGTGACCTTGGCGCGTTATCGTCGCATATCAGCACCAGACATCCCCTGTTGATTGGGTTCGAAGGCAAGCACCACTTCGTTCGGCGTGTTAACTCTGGCAGGTACTCCCTCACCCACTGCTTCCAGAAACCATTTTTTAAGTTTTTAAGTATACGCCATTGTTTGCGCAGGCATAAGAGTCTCGGCTCGAAGGGTGCTGGAGTTTGCGTTGAATTGGTGCATCCTAGCAGAAAGTGGTTTGGCGTGATTGGCTCAGGATCTTGAGGTGAAACCGGCAGATGAGTCAGCGGTCTGGAGTTCACTATATTCTCGGCTTCTATCAGCAGGCTAGTGAAGGTCTCCAACCGTGGCGCGTGCTCCTTCAACATAATACGCAATGCCTTTTTAACGGATTGCACAAGGCGCTCCCATGCTCCACCAGCACTGGGATTTGAAGCCGTATTATAAATCCATTTAATTCCGAGCGTAGACAGGCCAGAGACCATTTTATTTTGGTCCAGGAAATCTTCGTCACCACGCAGCTCTTTTTCGATTCCAACGAAGTTGGTACCGTTGTCGCTTCTAATTTGGATAGGTACGCCTCGTCGATTTACGAAGTTGCGTATGCACATCAAACACGCATCGCTGGAAAGGTCGCTGGCTACCTCAAGATGTACAGCTCGTACGGTTAGGCATGTAAACAAGGCTACCCATCTCTTTTCGCGTCGCCTGCCGATGGTCACCTGCACAGGACCGAAGTAGTCCAGACCAGTGTACGTAAACGGCCGAACGTATGGTGTCACTCTGTCTACGGGTAGGTTTCCCATTTGAGGCTGGGTCGGTGTTGCCTTTCGCACCTTACAAAACGTACAGCTGGACTCCACGCTGCGGACCAATGAACGAATTGCTGGTATCCAGAAACGTTGCCTTATTTCACTTATGACAGTGGATGTATTGATGTGACGCAATTTCAGCTTGTGTTGCTTGGGCAGGATAATTGGCCGTTTTGAAGACATCATTAGAGTCGGAGCGTTCTGTATACGGCCATTAACACGCATGATCCCTTGATCGTCCAGGTATGGATTAAGCGACACGAGCGTACTTTCAGCAGAAATTGCTTGATTTTCCGCTAGGCACAAGACTTCCGACTTGAATACTTCCTGCTGCACATCACGTACAATTGCCGTCTCAGCCACGCTTAGTTCTTCAGCTGAAAGTTCACCGCTTTTCTTGCTTTGCTTCTTTACAACTCGTAGAACGTTTTCTTTAAAACGTAGCACCCACGCCATCGTTCGCTTGTATCGCTGGAAATTTGAAAAAACATTAATATTTGGAACTATGGGTCTACTCACGTGTCCAAAATGAAAGGCAAAATGTTTTTTCCGCAGTTCGTCGCAGCTCTGATCAGCGTTGGTTTTCATGAGCGATTCGTCTGGCCACTCACTTTCATCCGTCAACAGAAAATCTGGCCCATTTTTCCACCTGCTCTCGACATTGTAGCGCATTGGAAACTTTGCTCGTGTTGCGTCGTCCGCCGGATTCAATACGCATGGACACCATCTCCAGTCCAAAACACTTGATGATTCCAAAATTTCTGCCACTCGATTTGCCACAAACTGCTTGTATGTCCTATGATCAGACCGGATCCATCGAATAACCGTGTGAGAATCGGTCCAAAATCTGCACTTCTTCACCTCTACTTCGTGGTATTTGACGATTGTGTCCTTTAAACGAACGCCAATCACCGCAGCCTGCAACTCCAGTTTTGGTATTGTGTGGTATCGTGTTGGTGCACACGATGTCTTTGCTGCGACAAAGGCCAGTTTTACGCCAGACGGATCAATATACCGCCAATAAGCCACTACCGCCATCGCCTCTTCGCTAGCATCACAAAATATATGTAGCTCTAAATTTGTATGACTCACCGTGAAAAAGTAGCACCTGGGCACTTTGAATGTCCTCACTTTCGGCAGTTCTTCCAACCAGTTCTTCCACTTGCTGTAGATATTATCTGGCAGCTGCTCGTCCCAGTCTATGCCAGCTTTCCACACTGTCTGCATTATAATTTTTGCACAAACCGAAAAATTAGCTAAAAAACCAAACGGATCGAAAACTGACATTGTTACACACAATGTCTCGCGTTTTGTAGGTTTTCTTTTAAAAAGCATAATTTCTGCTGGCACTTTAGCGAATTGAAGAGCAAAACAAAAAACATCTGGGTTTGTTGACCATTGCATTCCGAGGATACGTTCAACATTTTCACCACTTTCGACGTTGATTGACGTATCAGTTGCGGCGTTGCCAACTTCTTTTTTAAGGCACTCCGAATTTGACGCAATGTTACGCATTTCAAACCCACCTGCTTCGTGTATTTTTATGACTTGCCTTACAACTTCAATGGCCTCGCATTCCGACTCAAAGCAGTCTACGTAGTCGTCAACATAGTGTTTTTCGGTTATTCCTTTAACCGCACGTGGGTATTGTTCGATGAAATTCTGAGCATTAATATTTTTTACATGTTGTGCAATAGTTGGAGAACACGTCGCGCCAAATATCATTCGCTGCATAACGTACGTCTTCACAGGCAGGTTAGGGTTACCGTCTCTCCATAAAAACCGCTGACAGTCCTGGTCTTCTTGAGTAATTTTTACCTGGTGAAACATTTCTTTAATGTCACCACACACCGCAATACGCGCCTCTCTGAACTGAAAAAGGATTTGTAGAAGTGGCTTATTTATGTCAGGACCCGGCAATAACACTTTGTTAAGAGATACATTTTTAATTTCGGCTGCAGCATCAAATACGAGGCGTATACCTTTTTTGTTTGGGTTTTTAACACCAAAGTGGGGCAAATAAAAGGTTTTGTTTGTTCTTTTTTCGGCTTCTTGTCTGGTCAAACATCTGGCATACCCTTTATTGACGTACTCTTCTATTTTGGAGCGATATTCGCTGGCGTAGCTAGGATCTCGGAGCATTTTGCGCTCGATGCTCTCTAGGCGGTGCAGCGCCATCTGGAAAGATTCTGGTAAAAAAACTTTTTCGCTTCGCCACAACAAACCAGCTTCGTATCTGTCGCCAACTTTTACGACGTTTTTATTCAGCAACTCTATCGCTCTTTTTTCTGTCTCTGATCGCAATGGCATAACACCTGGCTTTACTCCAAAATTTTCCACATCAAAATAAGCGCCTATGATTTCCTTCATATCTTCTAACTCAGTATCGCATCCACAATATTTTCGCATATGAAAAATGTGCTTCACTCCAGTATCGGTATTTTTGTTAGTGGGACCATACACCATCCAACCTAAACGCGTTTTTACTGCAATCGGCCCTTCCTTCTCCGGGGCTCGAGGCACTTCCACTGGTACCGTCAAATAGGCATGCTTTAAACTAATGATTAGTTTTGGCTTGACATTATTGTAGTCGAACAGTGGCAGCCCTGCTAGATGGGTGTCTTTATATTCACCATACCTGAATGATTGCGTTGGCAACGCTAAGCAATTAGTGGAGTAAACCTCTGACAGCTCATATTTTGGGGCATTGTTTTCAACGCCGCTAACCATCAAATTTAGCACTTGAGTTGGCTGCCGCATGCTTTGCTCGTTAATCCACTGAAGCTCCAGAATCTCGCTGCGTCCATGCAATCCCAGCTCATCTGCAAGTTTCTGGTCGATCATCGATACGTTGGCACCGTCATCAATAAAGGCGTAGACTGTTACGGCTCGGTCTTTGCCATAAAGCACAACAGGCATAACCTGGAAAAGAACTGTGCCATCGTGACCTCGGTCCGCGTGACAATTACGCCTGTCTTGCGAGGCTTCAGTGGATCTATGTAGGAGCGTAGTAGGAGCGTGCTCGGTTCTACGCTGTGGCTTTGATGCATTAGACCTGGAAGCACTCTGGCGATCGCTATCTGTGTTGTGCAGCAACTGGTGGTGAACGTGGCTACAACCATCTATACAGCAGCGTTTCCTCGAATAGCAGCTGCTGACCTGGTGACCTCTTTTAAGGCAAGAAAAGCAGGCGTGTGTCTGCTTAATTTGTTCCCATGGTTCATTTACTGCTAAATTCAAAAAAGCCTTGCACGTTGACCAGTTGCTGCAATCACCATTGCATAGTGAGCATTTTGAAGGGGCGACTGCGACGCATGCGAATCTGCGGCCGGTGCTAACTGCAGGTGTATTAGCTGTCTGTCTTCGTTGAACTGTAGAGCGTGTAATTTGCGACGATGTGGAAGGCAACGAGTCTGTCACGACGTTCACGAGTCGTCGCAAATGGTTCAGCCATAGGCTAAAATCTGCGATAGATGGTGGAGCCTCCAGTGTAAGGCATCTTTCGGCCCATTGTAGCTGCTTCGTTATTGGCAGCTTCGCGACCAGCTCACTCAATAACGTCGGGTTCGAGAGGTGATGTTCACCCTGCGCGTTTTTCAAAAAAGTTGACATATTTGTCATTTTGTTGGCAAAATTCACTAGTGCGTTCAGGTCGTCATCAGCCAAAGCTGGTATAGATCGCACTTTTTGAACTTGGCTCTTTATTAGCTGCTCCGGTCGTCCAAACGTCTCTTTAAGGATCTCGATGATGGTTGGCACATTTGCAGAGTTAGACAAGAGGCTCTCAACAGTTTCCCTGGCTACGCCTTTGAGTGCGTCGCGTAGCCGCATAATGTTATGCAGTGGCGAATATTCAAACTCGGCTGTGGTACTCTGAAAGGCTTCTATGAAGGTGTGCCAATCCTCGGGTGAACCTGAAAATATAGGGAGCGGATAGATTTTTTTGTGGTAGTTGGTTCTAACGCTTTCATCATAAAAGGAATTTGGAGTTCCATAGTTCTGGCAAAATGTTTGGACCTGCGGCTGCGATGAGCTCTGAATGGCTAGTTGCTGGCGCATCGATGTCTGTTGCAGCGGCGGCTGTGTATTAAAGATCTGCGGCGTAGGCGTCGGCTGCGCAGCTGGCTGTGTGGGTGGTGGCATATGTGTAGGTATCTGTGAATAGATGGGCGCTGTTTGTGACGTCGACTGTGTGTGATTCATCGCGCGAGTGGAAGACTGTGTGGCAAAGGCTTGCGGCATTGTTGAATGCTGTGATGCTGGCGGCATCATAACTATTTGTGGCATTGACGATGGCTGTGATGCTGGCTGCATCATGAATATTTGTGGCATTGACGATGGCTGTGATGCTGGCTGCATTGTAGATATTTGTTGGTCGGAAAATGGCGGCGCCACTCGTGACTTCGGTTGAGTTGCAAACGTTGTTGGCTGCGTAGAAAATGGCGGGGCCATAGTAGGTATTTGTTGAGGTATCTGACTCTTCTCTGGTGGCTGCAAGACTCTCGACGTCATCTCTGAATATGGTGTCTCCATGCATAGTATAGATTGCTGCTCTGGCGGCTTTTGGTGTTGTTGGGTGTGCTCCATCGTCAGCGGCGGCATCGGCTTCGGTACATTTGACTTCGGGGCCGGCTGTATCGCTGGCGGTGATGTAGACCGTGAAGTCATCATATTGTGTTGTGATGGAAGCTGGTTAATTTCGCTTCTCAACTGAAGCACACTTTCTTGAAGCTGCTGACTATTGGTTATCACCATTGCTTGCATTGAGTGCATCTGGCGCTTGAACTCGTTCATCATGGCGGTCATCTTTTTGTCGAAATCGCGAGAAATGGCGTCGAGATTTTCTTTTTTTGCGACGGGTTTCGATGCACTCGGTGGGTCTGACTTACCGGCTGATGGCGTTAGCATGGCTGGAGCAGGCGCTGACGTAGGTGCAGATGGAACCGTTGATGATGTGTGCTTGGCTGGTGCCGGCGAAGCCATCGAATTTTTGGCTGGTGAGTGGCTTAGTGGCATTTCCGTATCGTCGAATCGAGTTGGCGGAATTCCTTTATTTGTGCGGCTGCTAACACGTTTCTGCAAATGGTCTTGGGAAAAAGGCATAAGATCCCGGCGGACGGCAAAGAATGAGCAAAAACGTTAAAATTGAAGGCAAAGTAACAAGAGGGCGGCGTGAAACGACGAAATTGGCAAATTCAAAAAACAAAGAATAAAATTGTTGCTTTTCTGTCCAACGGCCGTGAATAAACTTCCTGTGTTCTTAATTGAAATAGTGTCGTGCGAGGCAGTTAAAATTCAAGTTTTCAGTGAGGAAAGTTTATTCTCTAATAAAAGTAAAGTTAACAATATAAATATATAGGTTACAAAATCTTACTTGTTTTCTTGGCTGCTGGATTAAAAAGAATTTACGAATAGTTTAAAAGGTTTCGCATAGCCAAATTTGAAGCGAAAGCAAATACTTAAACGTTATAGTACATATTATTTTACACCGTTTTAACTAATACAAGTAACATATATAAACTTAACATAAGACTTTACTAATACAAAATTAACGATACAATCAGAAACATGTTGCGTAACCAGACTGCTTTACCGAGCCGGAAGCGCTTTAGACTTAGGCAAACAGGTTGCAGAATTTGACTGCTTTATCACGCCGGAAGCTCTTCAATCTTCAACAAATATCATAGGCATGGCCCAAAATGGTTATTTTTTCCGCTAAATGTAAAGGATGTAATGGTTTTACCAACTAACACAATGAATAAAAAATGGCTTATGAATAAAAATTTTAGCAACCTTGCCTAGAGCCCGCGTAAATCATTAAACAGTACGTAACGTAACAAGCGTTGAACGGTTGTTTAAAGAAATATATTGAATAAGACTGAAACAGGAACAGGAAATCCTTTTATTTAAATGCAAATTTAAGAGAAAATTACAAAACCAGAACATATTTCACGCCCTAACAACAACTTGAAAAGAAATATCGCAGGATATAATCAATAATTTTATATTTTCCATACCTAAGAGATGACATACATGATAGAGAACAACTTGAGTGCATTCAAATGGCGTTTTGAATGTGTCGTCAAAATACGAGCTACGAATGTGCCTTCTGCATTAAAATTAATGCGCAAACACATCGTCCCATGTATGCCAAAACCATGAATGTGCTTTTTTATAATTTTTTAATAAACGAGTGTAAAGGTTTGAATGCTTCTCAGAATTTGGGATATAAAACTTTAAAAGAAATTCTTTTGCAGAAAGTTCGGCATTTATTTCTTTAACAACCTACAAAAATTTGGTAGACCTTCATGTCTCCTATCGTCTTTAAAAACACATTCGTTGTTTTGGCATACAGTTAAAACAAGTTTTTACGCATTCATTCAATTAAACTGCTTGCTTATACAGGGTGGCCCAGAAAGACCGAAGTGGTGTGAATTCCTTATAACTTTTTATTTAACTGAATCTTGCTGTAAAACGAAAAAGCACACCAACAATAAGCAAGACACGATAAGCACTACTTTATTCCATACAAAAATCTATTACTTCACGTGTCTTGCTTATCGTTGGTGTGCTCTTTCGTAATAAAGCAAGATGCAGTAAGACATATTTTTTTAATTTTTTGTTTTTAAATACAGTAAATTTATAGGGAATATTTTTAGATTAGTTATTAAAAATGATATCCCGCAAGTGGTGGCCATTTTCTGCTTCGCACAAATGTGCTCTTTCCAACACGTTTTTCATGACCTTTCGCAAAACTTCCGGTGTTATGTTGTTAATTTCGTCTCGAATATTAGTTTTTAATTCCTCAATAGTCCTAGGCTTATTAACATAAACTTTCCCTTTTAAATAACCCCGAAGGAAACAGTCTGGAGCGGTTAAGTCCGGGGAACGCGGAGGCCAATTAAAATTGCTTGTACGCGAAATTATTCTTTCACCAAAGATGTCGCATAAAAGAGCCATTGTGGCCCTCGCAGTGTGCGCTGTGGCTCCATACTGTTGGAGGATTTGTATGGAAACATTCTTATGATATGCAAAATTCGCTGCAGCGACCCTCTTAAGATGGTTTATTGTTGACTGAGAGGATTCAACCCGCACATTAAATTGACGACGGTATGCACGCTGAGTCAACACAATGGACCATTGATTTGAAAAGTAAATTTCAACGATTTGGGCACGTTGTTCAGTTGTGTATTGCTCCATTATCAATTGTTTAAGTCTTATTTACAAAATACTGAAAAGAAAAGAAAAACAAAATTATAATAAAAAAGTTATAAGGAATTCACACCACTTCGGTCTTTCTGGGCCACCCTGTATAACTTGGAATGTGTGTTAAAATTAAGGATACTAGATTTATTATATTATTCTTTTGCAAACTTGTGGACATCAAAATATGTAATAAACCAAAATTATTATATCTACTTGTGATATATAAAATCAAATGTTTGTCTCTCTGTCTGTCTGTTTGTCTGTTCCGTATAGGCTCGCGCACCGTTTATCCAATTGAGCTGAAATTTGGACACTGAGTACGTTTCATAGAGAGAAAGAACATAGGGGGTTTAAAAAAGTGGGCGAAAGTATGTGGGCGTGGCACTCTATAATAACTTCTAAACGCCTGGTCTGATTTCCATGAAATTTGGTGTGAAGATTCAACTGCTTCCAAAATAAAACAAAGGCTATAAAAAATTCCAAAAACTTCCGCAAGAGGGCGCTTTAAGTCGTTCATTTTAAAGACATAATAACTCCTAAGCACCTGTACCGATTTAAATGAAATTTGGTATGAACTTTCAACTTTACCCAAGATAAAACATAAAATATAAAAATTCCAAAAACCTCCGCAAGAGGGCGCTTTAAGTAGTGCGTTTTTAAGACTCAATAACTGCTAAACGCATGGACCGATTTCAATGATATTTTGTATGAAGGTTCAACTGCAACCAATATAAAACATAGGTACAAAACTGGGCGGAAGTACATGGGCGTGGCACTCCATAATAACTCCTAAGCACCTGAACCGATTTCAATGAAATTTGGTATGAACGTTCAACTGCACCCAAGATAAAACATAAAATATAAAAAAATTCCAAATACTTCCATAAGAGGACGCTTTAAGTAGTGCATTGTTAAGACTCAATAACTCCTAAATGACTTGACCAATTTTACTAAAATTTGGTACATGAAATAACATGACCCTGCAACAGAATTGAGGCTCTTTAAATTTCAGAAAACTTCCATGAGAGGGAAGTTTTTATTCAACCAACTATGTCTGGTTTATTCACGTCAAAACGGATGAACCGATTTTGATGAAACTTGGTAAGCATTTATATCTGTTATTGAAAAGGATCCTATGCTTTTAAAAATTCTTTCGATCAATCAAGGAATGAGCCGAAGGCAAACAAAGTTAAGAACCAAAGACTCATGAAAAAAAAGAAGTTTGACGAATATGAGCAGAAGCTATGTAAAGAACAAAAATCACCCGAACAGTACGACTAAAACCGAAGTTGAACGAAGACAATCCAAAAATCGAATCGATGCGAAAAGGACTTTTTAAAGTTGGCATTTTTTTTTTGAGATAAAAATGCATACTAAGAAAAACATTCAACGCATTTTTCTCGAAATGGCTTTTTTTAAACTCGGTGACCATTTTCCTCTGAAACCACACGTCAGATCGAGACGTTGAAGATGTAATTTTTTTGTAATCGTGTCCGGCAGGTACAATTTTATGGAAATTTGGCCAAACACTTTCGACGGAAGGTGGGGAAGAACCCCAAGAAAACCCAAGACGACATGTACCAATCGCTGTAGTACGAATGCCGTAGAGTACGAGAGTACGAGCGACGAAGCCGAACATTCGCAACATTCGCTAAAAGCAACGAATATTCATGCTTTTATGTTTATTCGCAGCAAGGAAAAAAATGTTGACTGCAATCTGTAGCAGCGATCACCAGCGCCTAACTCCTTCCAGTAGAGCTTCAGCTCAAACCAGGCTTCAGAAAATTCACACACCTTCACTCACGATCATTTTCTTAAAGCACACAACACACAATTTTATTTGCATTTCATTTTTGTGTGTAACCGAGTTGGCGTGCTGTCCAAAATTCTTCATGCATTCTTTTGAAACTTGCTTGCGCTTCACGTACACAAAGTAAGATCGAACACAACGGTTTGATGTGATCCCATCTCAAACATGTGTTGGCTTTAAAATCTTCGTGTTGTTCACCAACATTCGTTGTTGTCAGGTCTTCATGAAGACAAAAATGAATACACATTTTTTAAACACGACTTGTTCGTGTTGGAAAACGCTGGCGGTCGTGAAGAGAACAAAAGAATGTAATTTGCTTGTATTTTTACCACTTTTTATGAAAAATTTAACGCCAGCAATGCTTCGCACATCCGACCATGCAACTGTACAAAAAGTATATGTTTTTGTTATCAAGCAACGCAACAAAGTGATCGATTTATGCATAGAAACTCATACGTCATTTCATTCATTTTTCTATTCACGACCGCCAGCAATTTCCAACACGAACAAGTCGTGTTTAAAAAATGTGTATTCATTTTTGCCTTCATGAAGACCTGTCAACAATGAATGTTGGTGATGACACAAATATTTTAAATCCAACACATGTTTGAGATGAAATCACATCGAACCGTTGAGATCGATCTTAGTTTGTTCATGAATAATTTATGAAGGATGGTCGACAGCACGCCAGCTCGGCCACACACAAAAATGAAATGAAAATAAAATTGTGTGTTGTTTGGTTCAAACAGTGTTTATTTTCATTTTCGTTTGAGATTTTTGTTTCATGAGTGAAATTTTCTGAACCCTGGCTCAAACACGTGTTTTGAACTACGAAAACGAGCGAAATAGACAAAAATAACCACTTTTTAAGGTTTCTAATGGGGATGGTATTATCGAGACGCGTGGATAGAGGGGTCACACTATACCAAAATATTGCACCAAAATATATGAAAAAAACAGAAAAAGCGAGATATCTCGAAAACGGAGCGAGAAAGGCCAAAAATAACAACTTTTTGCAGTTTCTATGGGAGATGGTATTATCGAGACGCGTAGATAGAGGTCGTCACACTATATTAAAATACTGCACCAAAAATATTTAAAAAAAAAACTTTAAAAAACGGGATGGGCCAAAAATAACCCCTTTTTTACCTAGAGTTAAAAAAGCTATGAAAAGCAGCAGCAAACACTCGAGCTTCCAGCACACACTTTGTACACAAACAAAACGCCAGGAAAAAAAAATAAAATTCGTCTCGAGCTCGAGTTCAGCAGCAAACACTCGAGCTTCCAGTGAATCATTCGAATGTCAGCATTATCTGGATGCTGCCTTTGTATCGATTCGCAGTCGTCACACACTGTGCTAACCCAATAGGCAATTAAACCAGCGCTCTTCATACGAAGGCCTGCATTGATTGCTACTTTTGAAGACTTAACACATACGTTCCTCGCTTCTCTTATGAGCACTTCTTGAAGGCCTTCCTTTTCTGCACAAAAGGCAGCACAACAAATTTGTTTTCCCTACAAAGACTGACTTTTCATATACTTCAGAGCAACTTTTTCGTTAAAAGTTAGAATATATATCAGTTTAAAAATATGACGCAATAATGGCCCTTCTTACTGATATATCAAAGAAGATTATAGATTGAAATTAATCTAACTTAAAAAAACATAGGAGAAGATAAAATCATAGAATATATAAATAAATAGAAAAAGGTCTACAAAATAAAAATATTTATTCAACACTTTTTGCTTACCCCTACTTTAAGCCATTCTAAAGAAGTGCTTCTATCAGACCTCTTTTGAGCTATCGGAGCGGAAGGCCTGCGAAATTTTCCCACTTCATATAAAAAAGAAAGTGTAATTGTATATGAGTGCGGCAGTACTACAAAATCCTGCTAGCAGGCTGGGAAGCAGCAATCGTTGTTTTAGAACTCTAGTGGTATGCATGAATTTTTTTGTTATGTGCGATTATGTCTGACGACGAGTGGCAAAAACTGACAAATGATCTCATGTAGTTCTCTAATACATGCCACATCCAGGATAAATGGTTCGCAAAATTAAACTAATTTCAAAATTTGTATTTTCCACACAAAGTGGGTTTTTTTCCGTTTAATTATAGTTTAAAATATTTAAGACCGTTCAAGTTTTATTTATAAGACTCTGAATTTCTTAAGATTTTGTTTATCAATTATAATAGTAATAAAAATTAATAAAATGAAACTGTATGATATCGATATCCTGTACTTACCTAACAATCGTTCAAATTTTTCAGTTCAATCCTAAACGTTTATTACTGGATTTTATTATTATAATTATGAACATGTGCACCAATTGTGTTACAGGTACATATGTATATTGTATAGCCCTATTTATATGCCTTAAAGGTAGAACAATGGGTGATTAACTCTAAATAGAATTGGGAAAAACTGAAACTGACCCAAATTGAGGTAATTTATGACAACAACTTAACAACGTAATTAACAGAAGTTCAGTTAAATTATCGATGAGTAAAATAATTTTGAAAGAACAGGTAAAAATTCAAACAGTGAAGCTGTTATAAGGATTTTTATTTAAATAATGAACTTAGTTTAAATGTTGCTTATTACTGTTTGACCAAAGGTTAAGTGCAGTTTATTGAAATCGTACAAGAATAGATGTTGTGGAACTTTTTATTGTTAAAGACTTAAAACTTAATAACTAAAGGGTAACATGTCACGAACTATACAATATATTTTAGTTCTGGGTATGTTTTTGAAGGTAACGCAGGCGCTGGATGTTAACTGCTTGCAGCTGCCGACCACGCATGTTCGTTATGTAAGTCTTTTCCGTAATGTACAAATTAAAAACTTTTTTGCAAAATGTATAGTTATGGCTGAAGTAAATAGAGAAAAAATTCAGAATATTTCATACAATCTATTTCTAGGTGCAGACATGTTGTCGTTTTCCACATTTCAAGTTTCACATCTTCGACCGGCAATGTGGTCACATGGCCAAAAAAGCAGGCATCTTCGGCTTAGATCGCTATTTGAATCCCTGTGCTCTATCCTGTGTTTTCAATACCACAGCCATGATACAGAATAAATACATGCTAAATCTGCCACGTGTATATGACGTCCTCAATCAGCTAACGGATGACAAGATTTTCGTACGCAGCTATTTCAATAGTTTTCAGAGTTGCTTGCCACTTGTACAGACCAAGATTGATAAAGCTATTACTAAGGGCAGGACAGCAATTCTACATGGACGTGTTTGCTCGAATCTACCAATTATGTATAGCATCTGTGCGCAAACGCAAACCTTCTTAAATTGTCCACGTTCAGCTTGGACGGATTCAAAGATGTGCAATGAAACGAAACAGTTTTTAAGAGACTGCATTGAGAAAGCCTAAGAAATTATACCATTTAATTAATTTTTAGTAGGTGCTTTTAAACTAGTGGTTATGAGAACAATAAATAAAATTTAAATAGAAAACATCAACTGGCATTTCTTATAGTTGAAAAGAACAGGAAAGAATTTCCAAATACCACTAAGACAAGAATTATGGAGAAACTAAAGTGAAATTTCTATTATTTTTGTTTCTTATATCTTGTTTGTGTTTTTAATTTTTGTGTAAAATTAATATTTTGATGGTTGAAAAATAAAAAAATTATCAATTTAAAAGCATTGTTTACTTTATAATATGGTAAACCCAAAATTTTGTTGAATTTGATTTTTTTTTTGTTTTTAAGTAGAAGTTCGGAAAAATCTCTTTGTAAGCACTAAGGTAAGTGTTTCGGATCTAGTGTTTAATTTGTTTGAAAGGTAATAAAATCCTTCAGAACATAGGCAAGTCAAATTGAGTTGTTGACGGAGGACGAATCTAAAAACTGGAATCAAAGTCAAAATTTCATAAAAATCTGTATATTTCTTTCACGTTTTATGACAAAAATAATTGAAAAAGTCAACTTTTTTGCTTAAACAGCCTCTATTTTTATTTCTCCATTCGATTGACCGTACCCAAATACCTCAAATACCTCAAAAATGTCAAACTTCAAAATAAATTTTGTTACCAAATTCATTTTCATTCAATTTATAAAAAGTGATAATTTTTACAAATTGAATTTTTTTCAAAATATACATTTTTGAATAGAGCCGTCCCAGTTTTCAATTTTTCATGAATATTTTTTTAAATCCTATTTTTTATAGTCCAATTATTCAGATTTTTTGAGGGGAGCGAAAATCGGAGATACTTTAGCAAATTACATAGAACTATGAACAGGTCTATTACACAGCCAGGATACGAACCCACGTCCACCGCGTGACAGTCTAGCGCACTTCCACTGAGCTATTGGTAACGATAAGATAAATATAGAAAAACACATTCAAACTATTGGTCCCATTCTGAGTTATATTGAACCTGTCCTGTGATAGGTAAAAGAAGAACTGTCACAGGATCAGTCACTTTGGATTAACAATGCGCGTATAAGCGTACCGTATTCTATAAATAGACCGGCTACTGGTATCTAGCCGGTGACAATTTACCCCTGTCAATGACAACACCATGTAAAAGGGACCGGTTGCTTTCATATGTTGGTGGTAGAATTGGGACCGGTTATTATCACTTTGGGATCTATCACGTGATAGGTTCTGAACCGATTCTTTTCTCCGCAGGGATATTGCTCAAGTTTTATATTCAAGATAACCATGGAGAAAAATGACATTTTCGACTTTGATTGTAGCAAACATATTTCCCTTTACTGAAAATATAAATTACAATTCTGACCATACTTTGTTTGTTATTCATGTTGTTTTTTTCGTAACAATCATTTCAAAATTTGCTTCTTATGCCAGTAAACATGTTTTGATAGGTGTGATAAAAAAATAGTTTTGTTGAAAACATAGCCGCAATATGTTTGGAACAAAAACAGTAATTTTTTTGCCATGATCATATCATATTTGTCAGAAACATACAACATGATCGTATACAACATTATATGTTTATGCAATATTCGTGTTCGGTCTGCTTGTTTTGTTTGAATTTTTTCGCTCACACGCCATCAGGCGATTGGCATAATGGTTAGTGTGTTGGACTATGATGAGCGACGGTCCGCGTTCAAATCCCGGTGATGGAAAATTGGTCAATTGTAATGAAATGCAATTTTTCCTTAAATTATTTGCTTGTATAAATTTAAATAAAAATAAAATAAAATTAGAGCTGGCTTGAGAATTGAACCTGGGATATCAAAATTCAAATCAAATTAACAAGCGCTTAACCAACTGAACCACGAAATAAAAATTTTTCTCGCGATCTAATTGTATACTTAGCTTACTATGAACTAAGTTGCCTCAAAACCGGTCACCGTAAACATAATATATTTATTGTATCAAATAGGCATAGTTACTAGTGAACATAATATATAAATCGAAACAAAGTAACTTGCTTACGCAAACTATTTATGGTAACCGTAAAGTCGAAACATGTTTCTAGTAAAAATAAACTTGTTTGCTCTCAATAAGTTTTCAAACATAATAGTTTCCTCTCCGATTATGTTTGTGGTTTATATATTTTTTTCTGCGTGACCTATTTGACAAAAAACTATAACATTTAAAGCATATGTAAAAACAAGAACCAATAGCAGTATCTGAACAGAATTTGTTATGCACGAGGAGTACTCTTTTGAGATTTAAAAAAAAAAATACAAAAAATGCGAATACGCAGTTGAAGTAAGAAGTAGAAGTTAGAATCCATGACCCTACCCACAACATTCTCTGAAAGCTTCTTGATTTCTAAATGTACTAGTTTCTGTGGAAAATGTATCTTTTATGAATTTCAACTGGAATTTCTGATTTTTATTTGATTTTTGAATTTAAATTAATCTTTTCAGATTTTACAATTTAATCTTTTTTCTTTGCTAAATTTCAATTGATCTTTTCTGAATTTCATTAGATTAATTCTGAATTTCAAATAGAATTTCTGAGTTTCAATTAATTTTTTTTGAATTCCAAATGAATTTTTTTGAGTTTGAAATAGAGGAATGAATTTCATTGAAGTTTTCTGAATTCAAAATAGTATTGCTGAATTTCAATTAATGTTTTCTTAATTTCAATTGATCTTTTCGAAATTTGCTGGAGTTTTCTAATTTCACTTAGTCGTTTCTGAATATCAATTGATTTCTGAATCCAAATTATTGTTTTTAATTTCAAATGGAGTTTTTGTATTTCGGTTGAACTTATCTGACTTTAAAATATTATTCTTAATTTATCTGAATATCTATATTTCTTCTCTAATTTTTAAATGGAAGATTTCAAAAATATTCATTGAAATCTTAAGAAAAGTGTTTAAAAATATTGATCGGCCTCGAAAATAGTCTTAAAAATTAAATTTCTGTACAAAATTTCTTCATCTGAGAAGAAAAGTTTAGCTTTTAAAAAAATTTGTTGTTTTAAGTTTTCTGTTTTTAAATTTTTCTTAACGTAAATAAAGTTTCATAAAGTTAAATAAAAAACATTTTTATCTTTATTTTAGCAATTTGCTTTAAACTTGCTTTTACTAAATATACTTTTCGAATTAAAATATTTGTTCCTCGCAATTTTCAACGAAATCTTTGGTACTTTGGCAGACCTGATTATTACGCCAGGCCGATTCTGGGCAATATTTCATCATTTTGATTTGTGCACACAAGGCATAAATCGAGGCGTACGGTGAACACTGTTGACCAAAAGTCCACCGATAACGATTCGGATAGTTAAGGCTTTGAGCATTCTGAAGTTTTTCCTGTATCAGTGAACTGCACTCCACATATGAACTATATTTAGCTGCAGCTGTAGCGGAATCTTCGTAGATTTGATTCAACATAGTTTTGACATTGGTCAGATTCAATGTGGTATCTCTGAGAGACGCACTGGCACTAAACATGCACTCCAGTCCGCACTGTTGTAAAATGTAAGTTAATAGCAATATGGAATATACTTAGATTTTTTTTACTTGCCATTTTGTTTTGTCCAAAAATGTTAAAGCGTGCAAACTGTCGGCATTGTTGGGGAAACAACTCAATTCTGGCTCGTGGTATCTGGCAGCAGTATTGAAAGTTCTAGAAAAGTATTGAAGTAATTTTGTTTTTATTTTCTTAATTCACTCAAGTCTAGAGCTCACAATAAATGGCGGTGGTCGTCCGTTACAGTTTAATTCAGCTCCCTTCAAAGGCATCCAAAGCCATGCAATCGACACAATTATAAGACTAGCCCTGAAGTGCTTCATTCTATATATTAATTAATACTAATTAAATCCACTCAATAAACTTTATTTATATGTTATTAAATGAAATCAGTTATTATAATTTTTATACACGGTATAACATGAATTTCTACTGCGTTCATGTTCAAATGTTTTAAGATATTATGAAATGATTACTTTTCTGTTAACAATGCATTGAATCACTTTTAATAGAAGTGGGAAAATACATTCAATATCTACGTCACTTTTTTTTTGTTTAGCGTGCAAGGATGGTAAAAAATAGTTCGCTAATTACAGTGTGAAATAATTAGTCACTTTTTCAGAATCCAGTCATGGTTACAAACCATATTTTGTTACAAGCACCCTACAAGAAACATGATATTACTTACAACTTGAATTTCAATGGCTGAACCTTCCTTACACGAAAGCCACACACTTAACCTGCATGCCAAGGTCACCACAAAGAAGTACTTACAGTTCAAATACTTTAGTAAAGCATACATTTTGACGTTTAAGGGGTTAATTTTTTTTTTTTTTGTTATTTTTTTATTCCTTGATAAAAAAAAATACATACACACAAATATACTCATACATAGATACATACCATACCATTTCAGCAATATCGCCCTTAAACAGAGCATAGGGCGGAGACAAACTCGGCCCATCGTCACCGATCTTAAGCTATTCTTCGGACTTCCTGCCAAGTGTATCGGGATTGGAATTTTGTATGTGTCGAGCGCATCCATGTTATGCGTGGACGTCCTCTTCGTTTGGAGCCTTGGGGGTTCCATTCCAAAGCCATCTTTGCAATATCGTGGTCCTCTTTGCGTAGGGTGTGATTGATCTACCGCCATTTGCGGTTTTTAATTTCAAAGGCTATAGGTTTGCAGGTCGAGATAGTTAAGAGATCTGCGTTTGTGATAGTTTTGGGCCAAAATATTCGGTTGATAATGCTCAGACACTTGTTAACAAAGACTTTCAGCTTAATGCTGGTATTGAAAACTATAGTTTTGTTTTGATGTTTATGTTACGTGCTGCCCAGGTGAGGTTTAGTTTGTGGAAGGCTTGTCGGGCCTTGTTTATGCGTGAGCTTACATCCGCCTAAGCACCGCCGTCTTTTGTGAGTACACTACCCAGATAGCAAAACTGATCAACATCCTCAATGATATCTTGTGTGTCATCAATGGTCACTGACAGAACATCTTACTTGGGGTTTTATACGCATTAAAGCACGGTTCACTTAAAATCTGGACGCAATAAATTGTTTATAACTTTTAAACGAAAATATTTACGAAAAAAATTATTGCACTGTTTGAAAGGTTGAACATGTTTTATTTAAGGCAAAAATTCAAGATTTGTTTTTATAGACAAAATTTCGCAGGTTTCTTTTGATAGGCGCCATTTCATTTTGCACATCATTTCTTGTCACTTTTGCAGCAAACCGAATCCACTTAATAATAATTTCTTTGTAATTTTTCGTTGGATGAGCAATCCTCTTAAGTTTTGCCTTCACATTTGCCCAGTATTTTTCGATTGGTCGAAATTGGGGACAATTCGGTGGATTGATTTCTTTTGGTACAAATGATACCTTGTTTCTTTGATACCATTGCATCACTTCCCTGAAATAAGGGCAGGAGGCCAAGTCAGGCCAAAACAAAGGGGGTGAAGTATTATGTCTTATAAATAGCATTAGACGTTTTTCCAGACATTCTTTTTGATATCGCGGTGACGACATTGCTGAATTCGTAACAAAAACAAGCCTTTCCAACCCATAACTACATATTGCCTGCCAAATCATTACTTATTAGAATATTTGTCCAGCATGGTGTACTTATATTTTGCTGCAACGTCGTCTCGTTTTTTTGCAGTGTAACATTTTTGACCAGGGCACTGCTTTACATCAAGTTTGACGTACACGTCATCGCCCATTATATCACAATTTTAAAATTTTGTTAAATAATTGTATAGCCGACATGTGCCTTTAACCGCATTCACCTCGCAGTGCTCTTGCTCTTGTTGCATTTTTTTGCCCGACAAGCATCAGAAAGTCCTGAATTATTTTCGATTGATATTCAAATTTTTGACGTAGAATTACGTCTTATAGCGCGGTTTGTATAGGGTCGTTTTAACAGATTTTTTCAAGGTCATTAGGCAACGTTTTTGGCGAATACTTTATGGTATACCTACAGCCTTTAATACTCTTCGTTCAAAGATAATATATATACTAAAATATCAGATATATCCTGCGCTGAATGAATATCTAATTTTGGATTTTGTCACTATTATATTAAAGTCACAAAATAGTAAAATATAAGAAGAAAAAAGCATGTTTTTATATAAGAAAATCAATCATCAGCTGCTTATGTGCCTGCTGCTTTCTTTGTTTTTCTTTCGTTGTTTATGCTGGTATGCTTTGGTTTTGTACGAACTGATTGGATCGCTTTGGCAGCACTGTAAGCATTAGTTCGCATTGGGTTTATGTATGCACTACTGTTCTAGTATACTATTTTGAAACCAGAGTTCATGAACCTCTTTTCAACTCAGTCAATGACCTCAATCTGTCAAATTTAACGAAATGGGTCTGTGATCCGGTTAGATTTAACTCTTATGAAAAAAACGAGTTGGATCATATTTCGTTTTATGCTTTTACCCAATAGATGGCGTAAAATTTTAATTTTTCTTTTTAATGCAAATTAATTTGGATTCCACATTCCACTAGCACCAGCGAGTGTAGTTTGCAAATTATACATCGAACAGAAAGTGTAGCTAGCAAACTAAATATCAGACAGAGACGAGAGGAAAGGACATGTGCTCAGCGTGAAATATAGTAACCATACGATTTTTTAAAAATGGGAGTCTTCATTTTAATTTGAAATTAGTAGTTAAACTGACTGTAGCTCGCAAACTATATATCGGGCAGAGACGAAAGTGGCACCAATGGAAAGTGCATTTGCTTCACCTTCTTTTCAACTAAGTCAATGAACTCAACCTGTCAAACTTAACAAAATTATCGAAAAAATTTGAAATTTTGCTTGTTTCTTTTTGCTTGCTCATTAAATCATACTTCCTATTTAACTTTTTCTTTGTTTGGCATCGATAAGTAGTCCATAATTGAGTGTTATTAATATATTTTTTAATTTTTGGAAGATCAATGAAAATACGTGCAAAATGACAAAACAATCGGATCAAAGAGACAAAGTAGAAGAGGTTACAACTTAAACGGAATTCTACGTCTACACTTACGATACTATCGAAACTGTTTCTTTTTTTTTTTTTGGTAGATTCGTTTCTAGTTCCAAATTTTCCACATTATTTTTTTGCTCTTTCAATAGTTATTCGGTCATTTAATCGTTTTACAACACTACATACCGTTGATCTTGCCATATTCAAGTTTTTTGCAATTTTCGAACCGGATCTAAGGGATTTGTGCGATACGTGTGAAAAATCGTCCAATGTTGTTGAAGCAATAACGGTACATTCATTAGGAGTGCATATATGAAAGAATCATATAAAACAAACAAAAACAATATGAGTTACAACTGCAAACGTGCGTCTAGATTTTAAGTGAACCGTGCTTTAGTTTGTTTTTTTGAGGTTGATACGTAGTCCGACCTGGCTAGCGTTTTTGACGAGAGCTATAAGTTTGGTGTTAGTTCTGACAGTCTGTGAGCCATGAAGTAAATATCATCAGCGTAGTCAAGGTCGCTAAGTTTTTGGTGCGGCCGCCATCGAATACCACTGGGAGCGTCGTTGTTTGTTTTCTTGAGAGACGTTGTCAAGGACTACTATGAAAAGTAGAGGCGACAGTACGCATCCCTACCGAACCCCCTTATTGATGGTAAATGTACTGCTCTTTTTTCCTTTGAAAAGCACGCTATACTCAGCGCCCTCATAAAGCTCGCGAATAAGAATGATGATCTTCTCTGGCACGTTGATTGTGTCAAAAGTACGTTCAAAATCGATAAAAAGCATATACAGTGCCGATACCCACTCAGCTGATTGCTGAATTATGATGCGTAAAGAATTTATGTGGTCAACGCAGGATCACTTTGGCCTGAAACCGTTTTGCTCCGTGCGCAGTGTGGTGTTAAGAACAAGTGATATTCTATCCGAAATGACAAAAGCAAGAATTTTTTCAACAGCATTTAGAAGTGTGATACCTCGATAGTTTTTACATCGGCTTAGGTCGCTTTTCTTCGGTATATACACTATTATTTCCTCTTTCCACTCACTGGGTATTGTGTTCATCATCCAGATATCTAGAAGTAGCGGACGTAAAGCTGGGACAATTTGTTCTGCTACATATTTCAACAATTCCAGTGGAATGCCATCCGCTCCGGCAGCTTTGTTGTTTTTAAGCTTACGAATTGCTGATGTGATCTCCGCAATCCACGGGGGCTCTGTCGTAATGTCTCTATTTGGGTTGTGTCACCGGTTGTCGTTGGCATCATCAGCTTCTTCATCCTCGATAGTGCTATCCGTGTGTTCATAGTGTCGTTTCCGTTCATCCAGCTGCTCAACTAGTGTGGTGAGAACGCGGTCATCTTTGCCTTTCAATAGTGGGGTGTGTGGTTTGACATGCGTTAGTTTGTTGATATCTGCGTATACACTTCTCAAGTCGTTTCTAGAGGCTATTGTCTCGGTCTCGCTTGCGATATTATTTAAGTATGCTTCTTTGTCATTCAGCGCCCGTTGTTTTACCACTGCATCTGCTGACCTGTATAGATTGACCAGGTCAGATTTCTTAGCATTAAAGGGTTAATACGTGTCATAAAAGCACACTTCATAACATAAGTGGCACACATAAAAGCCGTCAGCGGTATGCCTATCCGTCAATGGGGTCATGCGAATAATTTAATAAGAGCTGCAGGAATGAAGAAACTAAAACATATTGGCCATTTCAGCCTTTGAACGGATTCTGATCCGAGCTTCTTATGATCATGTGTGGGTTATTAAATGCTTGCACACAATCGACCGAGAACTAGACCTACATGTCTTATGCCGACTCCGAAAGGCTAAAGTTCATGTTTTCAAGAAGCTTTATATGGCATTATTTACTCTTTGAGGTTTGCCATTGTCTGCAGAGATGTGGTGACCGATCAGAAAAATTTTTTTTATTGAAAGAAACTATTGCCGCGACTGGGGATCGATCTCGACCTCGGGGCATGCTAAGCCACACAGTTAACCTGCATGCCACGGTCACTACAGGCTGCAGGGATGAGGAAGAGGAAAATCCGGTATCGCATTTTCTTTGCTCATACCCGGCTCTCTCCCGCAGGCGATAAAAGCTGTGGGGTTTACATGGATATGGTATCTTGGGAGTTGTTTGGCAGATTCTTGTGTTATTATAATGGAGCAGTAAATTGTGTAGAGGCGTTAGTTTAACGTTAAATGAATAATTTCAATCCAGTACTTAAGGTACTATTATATTGTGAAGCTATTAAAAACAACACATTTTTTATTAATTTTTTTTACATAGTATTATTAAATTATTTAATTCAAATTTATTTACATTCTGTATATTAAAGTTGAAGATATAAAAAAAATGTTTTTTTTTTGTTTTTGTATTTGTTGTTTATTTTTTAGAGGTCGTTGAAGTAGGCGTGTTTAAACAAAGGTTGTAAGTTGGTTTCTCGTCTCCAGCATTTTTAAAGCACCAGAAAGTAAAAAATCAAAGTGCATCATTCAGTACAGGGTTGTAGTTGAGCACTCTACCTACGCAAATAAAAAAAACAACAAAACAAAAAAAAAAGTGTGCGTGTCAGCTACGACGCGCGATTGGAGTTTACTTCTTATTGATTGCCTTGGAATTTTATATAATCATGTACAATAGGCAAAGTGGTTAAATATATAAACTCATCATGTATTAACGGTAAACATTATTAATTTCATTACCAAAATGTAATGTCGTTACCAACAACTGAGGCAGTAAAATTTAAATAACTAAAACTCGAAACGTAAAAAATTGAAGTAAAATTTTTTACAAATAGTGATAATTGAACACAATCTAGACGTCCCCAGTGTTCTTTCAAAAAACTAAATATAAATTAAGGTTTTTTCTCAAAAATGTTATTTTAATATGAAATCCATTAAAGTTTCAATGACCCAGCCTAGACCTCAGATAGTCCAGTTACATCCGCTTGACCACAGTATCATCCATTTTTGTCTAAATGCTTCGTAGAATTCATAAAAGTGACAATGACCTCAGAAAATCCCATTGCATCCGATTGGCCATAGAATCACCCATTTTGGTCCAAAAGTTCCATGGAACCCATTAAAGTTCCAATGACCCGCCTATGACCTCAGATAATCCCATTGCATCCGATTGGCCATAGAATCACCCAATTTGGTCCAAATGTTCCATGGAACCCATAAAAGTTCCAATGACCCGTCTATGACCTTAGATAATCCCATTGCATCCGATTGGCCATAGAATCATCCATTTTGGACCAAATGTTCCATGGAACCCATAAAAGTTTCAATGAGCCGCCTATGTCCTCAGATAATCCCATTGCATCAGATTGGCCATAGAATCATCCATTTTGGTCCAAATGTTCCATGGAACCCATAAAAGTTCCAATGACCCGTCTATGATCTCAGATAATCCCATTGCATCCGTTTGGCCATAGAATCATCAATTTTGGTCCAAATGTTCCTTGGAACCTACAAAAGACACAATGACCCGCCTGTGACTTCACTTAATCCCATTGCATCCGATTGGCCATAGAATCACTCATTTTGGTCCAAATGTTCCATGGAACCCACAAAAGACACAATGACCCGCTTGTGACCTCAGATAATCCCATTGAATCCGATTGGCCATAGAATCATCCATTTTGGTCCAAATGTTCCATGGATCCCATAAAAGTTCCAATGACCCGTCTATGACCTCAGATAATCCCATTGCATCCGTTTGGCCATAGAATCACCCATTTTGGTCCAAATGTTCCATGGAACCCATAAAAGTTCCAATGACCCGCCTATGACCTCAGATAATCCCATTGCATCCGATTGGCCATAGAATCATCCATTTTGGTCCAAATGTTCCTTGGAACCTACAAAAGACACAATGACCCGCCTGTGACTTCACTTAATCCCATTGCATCCGATTGGCCATAGAATCACTCATTTTGGTCCAAATGTTCCATGGAACCCACAAAAGACACAATGACCCGCTTGTGACCTCAGATAATCCCATTGAATCCGATTGGCCATAGAATCATCAATTTTGGTCCAAATGTTCCATGGATCCCATAAAAGTTCCAATGACTCGTCTATGACCTCAGATAATCCCATTGCATCCGTTTGGCCATAGAATCACCCATTTTGGTCCAAATGTTCCATGGAACCCATAAAAGTTCCAATGACCCGCCTATGACCTCAGATAATCCCATTGCATCCGATTGGCCATAGAATCACCCATTTTGGTCCAAATGTTCCATGGAACCCATAAAAGTTCCAATGACCCGCCTATGACCTCAGATAATCCCATTGCATCCGATTGGCCATAGAATCATCCATTTTGGTCCAAATGTTCCTTGGAACCTACAAAAGACACAATGACCCGCCTGTGACTTCACTTAATCCCATTGCATCCGATTGGCCATAGAATCACTCATTTTGGTCCAAATGTTCCATGGAACCCACAAAAGACACAATGACCCGCTTGTGACCTCAGATAATCCCATTGAATCCGATTGGCCATAGAATCACCCATTTTGGTCCAAATGTTCCATGGAACCCATAAAAGTTCCAATGACCCGTCTATGACCTTAGATAATCCCATTGCATCCGATTGGCCATAGAATCACCCATTTTGGTCCAAATGTTCCATGGAACCATTAAAAGTTCCAATGACCCGCCTTTGACCTCAGATAATCCCATTGCATCCGATTGGCCATAGAATCACCCATTTTGGTCCAAATGTTCCATGGAACCCATAAAAGTTCCAATGACCCGTCTATGACCTCAGATAATCCCATTGCATCCGTTTGGCCATAGAATCACCCATTTTGGTCCAAATGTTCCATGGAACCCATAAAAGTTCCAATGACCCGCCTATGACCTCAGATAATCCCATTGCATCCGATTGGCCATAGAATCATCCATTTTGGTCCAAATGTTGCTTCAACCAATAAAAGTTCCAATGACTCCCCTGTCACCTCCATGGAATCCATGGAATCCATTAAAGTGCTAATGACCCGCCTGTGACCTTGATAATCCCATTGCATCCGAATGGCCATAGAATCATCCACTTTTGTACAAATTCTCCATGGAATCCATGAAAGTGCCAATGATCTGCCTGTGACCTTGATAATTCCATTGCATTCGATTGGCCAAGCATAACGCAAAAATAGTTGAAAATTCAAACGTAACGAAAATAAAAAGTGTGCGTGTCAGCTACGACGCGCGATTGGAGTTTACTTCTTATTGATTGCCTTGGAATTTTATATTATCATGTACAATAGGCAAAGTGGTTAAATATATAAACTCATTATGCATTAACAGTAAACATTATTAATTTCATTACCAAAAAGTAATGTCGTTACCAACAACTGAGGCAGTAAAATTTAAATAACTAAAACTCGAAACGTAAAAAATTGAAGCACAATTTTTTAAAAATCGTGATGATTGAACAAAATCTAAACGTCCCCAGTGTTCTTCCAAAAAACTAAATATAAATTAAGGTTTTCTCTCAAAAATGTTATTTTAATATGAAATCCATTAAAGTTTCAATGACCCAGCCTAAACCTCAGATAGTCCAGTTACATCCGCTTGGCCACAGAATCATCCATTTATGTCTAAATGCTTCGTAGAATTCATAAAAGTGACAATGACCACAGATAATCCCATTGCATCCGATTGGCCATAGAATCATCCATTTTGGCCCAAATGTTCCTTGGAACCCACAAAAGACACAATGACCCGCTTGTGACCTCAGATAATCCCATTGCATCCGATTGGCCATAGAATCACCCATTTTGGTCCAAATGTTCCTTGGAACCCACAAAAGACACAATGACCCGCTTGTGACCTCAGATAATCCCATTGCTTCCGATTGGCCATAGAATCATCCATTTTGGTCCAAGTGTTCCATGGAACCAATAAAAGTTCCAATGACCCGCCTATGACCTCAGATAATCCCATTGCATCCGTTTGGCCATAGAATCATCCATTTTGGACCAAATGTTCCATGGAACCCATAAAAGTTCCAATGACCCGCCTATGACCTCAGATAATCCCATTGCATCCGATTGGCCATAGAATCACCCATTTTAGTCCAAATGTTCTATGGGACCATTAAAAGTTCCAATGACCCGCCTATGACCTCAGATAATCCCATTGCATCCGATTGGCCATAGAATCACCCATTTTGGTCCAAATGTTCTATGGGACCATTAAAAATTCCAATGACCCGCCTATGACCTCAGATAATCCCATTGCATCCGATTGGCCATAGAATCACCCATTTTGGTCCAAATGTTCTATGGGACCATTAAAAGTTCCAATGACCCGCCTATGACCTCAGATAATCCCATTGCATCCGATTGGCCATAGAATCACCCATTTTGGTTCAAATGTTCCATGGAACCCATAAAAAATCCAATGACCCTCCTATGACCTCAGATAATCCCATTGCATCCGATTGGCCATAGAATACCCCATTTTGGTCCAAATGTTCCATGGAACCATTAAAAGTTCCAATTACCTTCCTGCGACCTCAGATAATCCCATTGCATCCAATTGGCCGTAGAATCACCCATTTTGGTCCAAATGTTCCATGGAACCAATAAAAGTTCCAATGACCCGCCTATGACCTCAGATAATCCCATTGCATCCGATTGGCCATAGAATCACCCATTTTGGTCCAAATGTTCCATGGAACCCATAAAAGTTCCAATGACCCGCCTATGACCTCAGATAATCCCATTGCATCCGATTGGCCATAGAATCATCCATTTTGGTCCAAATGTTGCTTCAACCAATAAAAGTTCCAATGACTCCCCTGTCACCTCCATGGAATCCATGGAATCCATTAAAGTGCTAATGACCCGCCTGTGACCTTGATAATCCCATTGCATCCGAATGGCCATAGAATCATCCATTTTGGTCCAAATGTTCCATGGAACCCATAAAAGTTCCAATGACCCGCCTATGACCTCAGATAATCCCATTGCATCCGATTGGCCATAGAATCACCCATTTTGGTCCAAATGTTCCATGGAACCCATAAAAGTTCCAATGACCCGCCTATGACCTCAGATAATCCCATTGCATCCGATTGGCCATAGAATCATCCATTTTGGTCCAAATGTTGCTTCAACCAATAAAAGTTCCAATGACTCCCCTGTCACCTCCATGGAATCCATGGAATCCATTAAAGTGCTAATGACCCGCCTGTGACCTTGATAATCCCATTGCATCCGAATGGCCATAGAATCATCCATTTTTTGTCCAAATTCTCCATGGAATCCATTAAAGTGCCAGTGATCTGCCTGTGACCTTGATAATTCCATTGCATTCGATTGGCCAAGCATAACGCAAAAATAGTTGAAAATTCAAACGTAACGAAAAAAAGTTGAAAATTCAACCATAACGCAAAAAATAGTTGAAAATTCAAACGTAACGAAAAATAGTTGAAAATTTGACTTTACCCCCTAATATAATTTCTTTATATGCAAATCGATTCTAAAGGAGTAAACTCCAATAAACTCCAAAAAAAAATGGCATGCGTTGAAAAACAAATTTACAAAAAACGCCTCTGTTTGGCAGAAATTCTTAGCCGTAAAAAACAAAATATAAAAATTTTTTTATAGGTAGAGTGCTTAACAGGGTCTATGAAGATCACAAAAAATCAAGATTCATTGAAATCGATCAAGCAGAACTCGAGATATCTTAGAAACCAATACGAAAAAACTTGTTTCGAGAGAAACGCGATCAGATTTTTATGTTATATCTTTTGTTTTATTAGATATTTTTTTCTAAAATTTCATATACGTATTCTTAAGACCTTAAGGAACCAGATTAAAAAAAAAAACAAAAAATTATTTTTCATCTTTTACACACTGTAATAGTACCTTAAAAACGGTTTACTTTTAACTGATTGGTATATTACTTTCATTATACCGATTCATAAATTTTATTAAAAAAATGAGATTATAAACTATCGCCCAATTGCGAATTATCTACTTATTCTAAACTGTTTGAAATTAGTTTACAAAAAGTTAATATTTTTGGAATGGAAGTTGTATCATCGTTTCAACATGGTTTTTTTCAGAAAGGTCAACTACAAATATATTTTCTAAATACGCCCTACGACATCATAATAGGTTCACTGTTTCAATGAGATAATTTTTTTTCACAAAAGAGCATAACAGAAAACTTATTGCTGTAGTATTTTCTTAAGTGTTTTATTTAATTTATGTAAAAAGAAATTGTAAATAAAGCTACAATTAATATTCTGTGGTTGTTTTAGCTTTGTCATAACAAAATTTTGCACTTTTTCATGTGTCATTATGTAGAATAGGTTCACAGTTAATGTCTTAAGTTTTTGTCTTAGTTTCATAAAAATCGGTACTAATAAAAACATATAAAAGTGACAAAAAAGGACGTGGAAAAGCTTTAAGTATGAAGAAAAAAGTTAAAATTGAGGTGTACAAGGAACAAAACCTTAGTACTCGTGAAATCTCCACCAATATCGGAAGAAGTCAAAACGTAGTATGCTATTTTTTAAGATATAAAACCGACTATGAAAAAAACATAAAAACGTGAACTTATACTGCGGAATCAACTGCAGATAAGAGAGCAATTAATTGATAAGCCTTCATGTCTTGCCTGTTGGCGACAACAATCAGGCATTAATCTGCGGATAACGCCAGTCTTTTAACCGTGCTACAGGTAATTAATAGTGCTGTGCACCTGACAAGACATACGAAAAACCACAACTTAACCCTGAACGGCAGAAAAATCGGTTGAATTTTTGTAAGAATCACATCATTTAGAAGAGAGAATGGCAGTAGGTAGTTTTAAACGAAAATAAGTTAAATTTGAATGGACCAGATGATTATAACTTTACTTTCATAATTTTCGAAAAGAGAAACGATTTTTAACTCGTCACCATAGCCACAAGGGAGGTGTAATTGTTGGGGGATGAGAGTTATATCATATTTTGAAACTATTGAGCTGAAGTTTCCAACTTGGAGAATGACAGGAAATTTGTATAAAGCGTTACAAGCTGGATCATTGGAATTGGAACAAAATATTCAACTACTAGTAAACCTGTTGCCCGAATTCGAGCAATTCAATAAAAATTGAATGTTAGCAACATTATAGACGCTTAATTTATGATATTCTATTCAAGCAGCTTTTTCCTCAATAATGATATATTCAGTCTTAATCTTAATATATAAAAGACAAGCGTCCTGATCCGTGCCCTATATCGTAAAACATGTTCAGCCTGGACCAGAACCTGTTGTAAAATTATCCATTTGAAATTTTTGTACTTACTAAACCTTTTGTTCTATATCGTAAAACTTGTTCAGCCTGTACCAGAACCTGTTGTAAAATTATCCATTTGAAATGTTTGTACCTACTAAACCTTTTACGACCTGTTCAGAATGGACCAGAACCTGTTATTAAATTATGTATTGGAAATCTTTGTACTTGAAGACTATCGTCATTTTCCTCAACTACTATACGTCAAACATCATGTCTTGCTATTATAGCCCGTTTCAAAAGAGAAGAACAATTTCGCGCATGTTTGAGAATAAGAAAATAATTTTGAGAGCGTTCTTCATTCTGATTGGTCGACATTAAAAAAAAAATTGAATATTCCCTGAGCAGAAAAATAATTGAAAAAAAATTAATGTATATTCCTAAATTTTATTGTTCATCGCAACGGCGCTGCGGAAGTACTGAATTTTATTTCCGAAATCAACCAATCAAAATTGAAAAAAAGGGGGCGTCAAAAAAAAAATTTGTTAGCCGAAATTTCACTTCACAATTTTTTCTTGAGAAAATAATTTATTTTTTATGTAATTTGAATTTGATTTCTTTCTCAAGATGCAGGTTGCTGCAGGCAGTCGGTGCAACACCGTACTTTTGCGATCATTTCTTCTGAATGTTTGCGCATTTAAATATATAGAAAAATAGTAAAAAAACACTCAAAACAAGCGTAAAGTTCAGCGAACAGTACAAAAAGAGCAAGAAATTACGCTCTAAAAAATTTTCTAGCTTTACAAATAATTTCTCACTGCGCATCGAAAAATGAAACTAAAAAATATTCTTCTCTTTTGAAACGGGCTATACAGTGCTTCTTAATTAACAGAACCGCAACCTATTCGGTCTGCATAAACTGAACAGCAATTATTACATTCAGTGACGTTGGTGTCAATTGGAATTGCCAGAATTAAATCACAATGTTCGGTCTTCTGATCCAAGTTTTAGCGATTGGCTACTCAAGTTAGGAAATGGTGATGAAGATATCATAGAAATTCCAGATTATTTTGTTTGTAAAGGTTCGCTTATTAACCCTTTCAATGGCTTGCCTAGAATAATCGTGGACAATTTTTTTGAGCTTATATTCCCATCATTTAAGCAATAAAAAGATTAAAAACATCCCTCTGATTTTTACATGAGCTGCTTTGCTTTTGGCAGGCTGTCTCATATAATGGACAAAACCACGATAACGTTGTATTATAATATTTTTAAGAGATTAAATAATGCTATGTAAAGCTTCTTGAGAACATGAACTTTAGCCGTTCGGAGTCGGCATAAAACGTGTAGGTCCAGTTCTCGGTTATTTGTGTGCAAGCATTTAATAACACACATAACACAACTGATGATAAGAAGCTCGGTCAAAGTCCTTTCAAGGGCTGAAATGGCCAATTTGCTTTTTTTTTATTATAAAAAAAAAAATTATACTTTGCACACCAATCACAATACTCACTTTATTTGCAAAATTTATTAACACGCGATATAAAAAAATTGAAGGCTACTGTTGGGCATAAAATCGAAAATCTAACTAAGTTAAACGTTATATATCTCCCTAAAATTATTTTTATCATGTTTGCAACTTCATTTCATAGTACCAACCTATTTGATTTTAAAAAAGACGTTGGAAAATAAAAAAAAAATTTTTCCGAAGTGTCCAATATAATGGACAAATCCATTGAAAGGGTTAAATAGATTTTTGGCAATACTTTGAGTCCGAATAACATCAACCGTTATCCAAAAATTGCTATTCTGTGCCCAAAAAATTCCGATGTGAACGAAGTCAACGAGCAAGTTCTAAATATTTTAGTTGGTGACACAATGAGAGATCTGAGCACGGATCAAATTGAAGACAGTGATGATAACGATAAACAAAATTACCCTGCCGAGTTTTTGAATGAATTTTATTTTTCAGGAAAGCAACTGCATAAGTTTAACCTCGAAATTGAAAGTATTATAATACTTCTTCGAAATTTAAATACCAAATGAGATATCTGTAATGGAAGGTGGTTAGTTTTGAAGAACCTAAGAACTTAATTAGTCATCGCACAGGTGTTGACAGGCGTACTGGTGAACATTAAATAGTTTTCATACCTACAATTGATTTGGCTCCGACTAACACAGATTTGCCTTTCACTCTCCGGAGGCGACAATTTCCAGTTAAACTGACATTTTCAATGACCATAAATAAATTGCAAGGTTAAATATTGCAAAAAGTAGGAGTTTTTTAAAAGAACTGGTATTTAGTCATGCGCAGTTTTAGCGGGCTGATGATGTAAAACTAAGCATTTTAGATGGCAAGGGCAAGGTTAAAAATTCTAAGAATTTTTTACTAGAAATGTTGTTTATAAAGAAGTTTTATCAAAATAATTTAATAAATATGTTTTCAAATAAAAACCTTTGTATATAAATCCAATAAATTTTTTGTCGCACTTTGTACTCTAAATAGTTCCTTCCCGTCGTAGGACGGGCTTTTACACTAGTAATGATATAAAAGATCATCATCTGAATGCTTAAAACTTATGATCTGACACTAAAATTTTAAATGTAACTTTCAAAATACGAAGACGGACTTACACTAATATAACTACCGAGATAAATATTATTACTATTCAACAACATCGCTGCTTAACTTTTAAAGCTATAAAACATAACTAATTTAAATAAAAACGAATTATAAAATAAATTTTATAAAAAAAATTACTACACAATTTCAGCCAAAACCTGATTCATTCATTTCTGCCATAAAAGTGGCTTGCAGTGAAATTTCCTTGTACTACTTGGAGAAACTTTATGATTCCATTCCAAACCGGATTTTGCAAACTATATTAAGTTAAGGAAGTTATAAAGAATTCATATAGACTCATTATAAAAAATTATTAGATTAAGCAAAAAAAAAAATAAATTAAGATAAAATATAAAAGTGTTTCATTTCTAACAGTTTATAACAACAGAAAATTAACGGTTTTTTATTTAAAATTTCACTTTACCTTATATTTTTAAAATAAATCATTTAAAAAAAACAACAACAAAAAGTTTTCTGCTATGCTCGTTTTGGGAGAAAAAATCTTTTGTATATCATTGAAAAAGCGAACCTATTCTGCTGACGCGGAGTGTTTTCATTAAATTGCTTTGAAAATAAATATCAATGCCATGTTTTATTCACCGATTTTCATAAAAGTTTCTGCAAAGTTCACCAAAACTTGTTATACCCTAAATCTGAAAGGTCAGGGTATATTAACTTTGTGCAAACGTTTGTAACGAATAGAACGAAGCGAGTCCGGTATAGAAAAGTATATATATTCTTGATCAGCGTCACCACGTGAGTCGAGGTATCCATGTCCGTCCGTCCGTCCGTCCGTCTGTCCGTCTGTCCGTCTGTGTGTTGTCCGTATACACAGGATAAGAAGAAGGAGTTGAGATAATTGACTGAAATTGACTTAGTACACATAATCATATGGACCCAAGGATCTGCACTATTGAATATTTTTGGAATCCGCCCACGGACACGCCTACCTCCCATACAATGCAAAAATTGAAAACTGCATAACTCAGCTAATAATTAACCTACAACAATAAAATTTGGTATGTATGTGTTTTATACAAACACAAAGATGTCTTCGAAAAATGGACGTCATCCGCTCACGGACACGCCCACCTCCCATACAACCCAAAAATTGAAAACGCAATAAATAAGCCTTTGTTTAACCTACAAAGCTAAAATTTGGCACATATCTATTTTATAACAAAACAAAGATGGTTTTGAAAAATGGACGTCATCCGCATACGGACACGCCTACCTCCCATACAACCCAAAAAGTTTAAAAATCAATAAATAAGGTTACGTTCGTCATAGAGAGATAAAATTTGGTATGTATCCGTATTTTATACCAAAACTAAGGTGTGTTCAAAAATTGGGAGTAATCCGTCCATGAACACGCCCACCTCCCATAGCGAAAGCACAATAAAGGCATTAACTGTGAGCTATAGGAATAAAACTTGGTATGTGTAAATTTTTCATCACCATTTAAATGCAATAAAAATATAGGCTTCATCCGCCCACGGAGACGCCCATTTACAATAAAAATTTTTTTGTTTTTGAAAAGTGGGTTGAGGGTATTTCATAGTCGGCCTAGACCGACTTTAGACTGTCTTTACTTGTTTATCAAGAAACTAAAACTAATTGGACTGAACTCTAATTTTTGAAAATGGTTTGAACCATACCTTATAAGTCGGACATTATTTGTTAGAATAAACAATTTACTGTCAAATGCTGTTACTATTTTGCAAGGGTTTCAAACGGCAGCCCCCCAGAGACTTTTAGGTTTTCTCTTATTTGTGAATTTTATTTTCAAAATAATATGATTTTCTCAGTTAAAAGTTAATATTTTTATACCCTAAACCTGAAAGGTCAGGGTATATTAACTTTGTGCAAACGTTTGTAACGCATAGAACGAAGCGAGTCCGGTATAGAAAAGTATATATATTCTTGATCAGCGTCACCACGTGAGTCGAGTTATCCATGTCCGTCCGTCCGTCTGTCCGTCTGTGTGTTGTCCGTATACACAGGATAAGAAGAAGGAGTCGAGATAATCACATGCACCCAAGGATCTGCACTATTGAATATTTTTGGCATCCGCCCACGGACACGCCTACCTCCCATACAATGCAAAAATTTACAACTGCATAACTCAGCTCATAATAAGTCCACAACAATAAAATTTGGTATGTGTGTGTTTTATATCAACACAAAGATGACTTCGAAAAATGGACGTCATCCGCTCACGGACACGCCCACCTCCCATACAATCCAAAAATTTAAAACGCAATAAATTAGTCTCTATTTAACATACAGAGCTAAAATTTGGCACATATGTTTTTTATAATAAAAAAAATATGGTTTTGAAAAATGGACATCATCCGCCTACGGACACGCCTACCTCCCATACAACGCGAAAATTGAAAATTGCATAACTCAGCTTATAATAAGCCTACAACAATAAATTTGATATGTACAGTGAATCAAAAAAGTTTAGGCACAAAGCAGTTATGAGTTTAAATTTGTTAGTACAACTTTTTCCAGTACACTTGCAGAAAAGAAAAGTATAAGCATTTAAAAAATAAACATTTCATTTTGTATTTACACCAAAATAAAAATTTAATTTCAATTTTAATTCATATTAAATGTTACAATACTAAAAAAAACATGATTTTGACACCAAAAAAGTTTAGGCACAAGTGATTATGTTTTTATTAAAGTGAGTAAATTTCAAGTCCTTGAATATTTGGCTAGACCTCCTTTGGCCTAAATTATCGCCTCTTAACGTCTTCGCATTCTTACAGATTTTGATGTCTTCTCTGGTGATATTATTGACCATTCGGTGCGTATGGCTTCCTTGAAGCTTCCTTGAGCGCATTTTAGAAGTATTTTATTTGAGATTTCGTATTTTTTTCTAGTAAGTACCAAATATGCTGAATGGGGTTCATATCGGGTGCTTGCAAAGGTGTTTTTAGCTGATTTCAGAGCTAGATAAGCCATTCCAGCAAAAGATAAGACCAATTTTTTGGGTCGTTATCTTGTTGAAATTTATATTGTATCCCAGTTAGCCCCAATTTTTCAACACTGGGTGTCAAATGCTCATTTAAAATATTCAAGCAAAGGTGTTTATCCGTTTTATCATCAATAAAAATGAGATTTCTAACTCCAGACACCGCCAAATAGCCCTTAATCATTTGATTTCCGCCACTGTATTTCACTATTTTTTTATGCTATTTTCCTACAGCTCTTTTTTCAGTTTTCTCAAACGGTTTTGAGCGCCATATGGTGCAAACAAATTGTATTAAGGTCCATCACTAAAAATAATACAATCCCAAAATGAATCCGGCTCATTTACGTAGGGTTTTGGGAACTCCAAACTTTTTTTTTTATTTGAAGCTTAAATTTGTAGCTTGCGCCGATAAACTCGTACCTAATATCCAGCTTCATTAAGTGTATCGCGAAGTGGTCGAGCATCAAAGTTTTTTCAAATCGTTGCTGTATTTCGTGGCACAATTTAACAGCTAAATTTTAGGGTTTTGAGTAACTGCAGGCACTACAATCTAATCCTGGTGTAGCGTTAATATTTTGGCACGACCAGATCGGCTCTTACGCTTTACTTTACCGGTATTTTATAATGATTTATGATGTTACTGACACTTGAATATGATCTCTTTACTAATTTACCGGTTTCGCGATACGGTTTTTTCTATACATAAACATTTATTATTATTTTACGAACGTCAACCGAAATTTCTGTTCCATTGCTTATTTCTTCGCTAAATCTTTACCGAAACCGCTCAATCTTTACCGAAACCAACATCAACACTCATTAAAAACTTTTAACAAATAACTTAAGCGCAAAAGTAAAGACAAAAAACCAATAGATATTGCTAAATAAGAAACAACATGAGAGACATACAAAGTGTGCCTAAACTTTTTTGATAAGGATTTTTCCTTCATCCGCTTAAATTTTGATTGGTAGTTTGAATAACGGGACATTTTTTGGATATTAAGAAAGAACTATTTCTAATGGTACTTACTTCATTAAAACTTTGGTCAAATTCGTTATTATTAGATACTTAAGCAACACTTTTTTACAGAATCATTGCTTGTGCCTAAACTTTTTTGATTCACTGTATGTGTTTTATACAAACACAAAGATGTTTTTTATGATAAGACAAAGATGGTTTTGAAAAATGGACGTCATCCGCCAACGAACACGCCTACCTCCCATACAACCCAAAAAGTTTAAAACTCAATAAATAAGGTTATGTTTGTCATAGAGAAATTATGTTTGGTATGTATGTATTTCATACCAAAACTAAGGTGTGTTCCAAAATTGGGAGTAATCCGTCCATGAACACACCCATCTCCCATAGCGAAAGCACAATAAAGGCATTTACTGTGAGGTACAGGCATAAAACTTGGTATGAGTAAATTTTTCATCAACATTTAAATGCATATAAAGTATAGGCTTCATCCGCCCACGGAGACGATCATTTACAATAAAAATTTTTTGTTTTTGAAAAGTAGGTTTAGGGTATTTCATAGTCGGCCTAGACCGACTTTAGACTTTCTTTACTTGTTTTTTCAGGAAACATTTTCTATTTAGCTTATTCAATTGCCTAACATCCTGCGATTACATTTTTTTTAAATTTAAAATTTTAATATTTTTCTTGAAGCCTGAAAAAAGATGGAATTTTTAGATTTTAAAAAATTATGGGGTGTTGTGAGACACTACTATAAATATAAAAAAATGGCATTTTTTGTTTAAAAGTCTGTATTGAAATAGGAAAATATAAAAATGCAGACAAAAAAATTATTCGCTTTCATCTGATTCGGCTAATTCGCAGCGAGTACAGTGAAAATAACCGGTTTTCATTTTGGCACCCTGCACATGAACAGTTTTGTTTTTGTCCAAGCTTTTTGGCACGTTTGACCTGCAAATGATGCAAAAGTCAACATCTTCCTCACCTTATGACAAAACTCTTGCCGATACGTATTTCGTATGACGAATACGCTTTGCTGGTTCCTTCAGCGATTTTTTTTTTTTTTTCCTTTTGGTCGGATTTCTTCCTCGATAATGCCACATTCTTGGAAGTTGTAAATACGGTTGCATACATAGGCTTCCGGCCTCGTTTTGATCATAGGCTTCCGGAATAGGGGATCAAACTTCAGAGGACTTACCTTCTTTAGTGCACTGCTCAGCTCAGACGCCATGAAAAACCAATTTAATTTTTAAAATATTTTAAAAACTTGTTTCCTGCCAGTTTGGCCACTTTGCTATGCAACAAAATCGACTAATTAATCATTTGAAGCCGATGTGGAAGAAATTTTGACTTCTACTTTTCCATATAACGGGTTCCATACACTCTCGATTTATCAAGATTATATGATTTGCAGACAGCCCGAAAACAATTATTTTTTATGGCAATTTCTTTTTGATGGCTGCCACTAGGTGGATGGATGCCCCATTTCCTTTTCGCTTTGGTGATATTTTATATGCATTATGAGGCATGATGGCTATAAAAATAATGAAATAAAAAAAAATTAACTGTCTTACAACACTCCATATTTACTGTCTCACAACACCCCATATTCGAAATTTTCAAATGGCCATTGCGCCATCATCACATACACTATTTTTTGCAAAATCACTTCGGTGGACTTAAAGGCAATGGCATATAGATAATTTTAATAAATAAACTACTTTTTCCTAGACGTTATAACTAACGTTTTCTCTGTTAGATGCATACACCATGTCTGCCGAATAGATAGGGCCATATATTGGGCAATGGCATAAAACGAAATATGAAGCAAGTCGTTTTTTTCATAAGAGTTAAATGTAACCGGATCACCCTCTTAACGTGGAGTAAAGAACCAATGCTGCGAATCACTTCGTACAAAACAAAAACAACACAAGCAAAAACAACGAAACAAAAACAAAGAAAGCAGCAGACACAGCATAAGCAGCTGATGATTGATTTTCTTATATAAACACGTGTATTTTTATTCTTATATTTTACTATTTTGTGACTTTAATCCAAAAATTAGATATTCATTCAGATAGATAGATAGATATTCATTAGATAGATATTCATTAGAATTACGTCTTATATGATTATATTATAAGACGTAATTCTACGTCAAAAATATATGGGTCCCAGAAAAAACTTCGAAGAAAAAACCATTTCCATAGTCGCGAATGCGACATTCGTACGCCTTTGAGAAGCACAATGATAAAGAAAACTCAAAACAAATTTTCTTTTTTTTCAAGTTTCAGCTGTGATGCTGATCAAGAATAGTGTAGCATCAGTGGTGATGCTGATCAAGAATATATATATTTTTCTATACCTACCACGCCTCCTTATGGGCGTTACACACGTCGTGACAAACTTAATATACCTCTTACGCAGTACGCGTGGGCGTATACAAATTTACCGTTAATTGTGATTTGTTTGGTATCTTTTTATTTTTTATTGTTTGTATTTTATAGATGGATTTTAAAAGAAGATTGCAAACATAACGTGAATAAATAAACGAAAAATACTAAAGACAAAAAGTCCTTAAAAGCAGCTAAAAGCAAGAAAAACATATTTCTCAGATATCAGGCCATTTTCTCAGAATAAAAACTGAAATTAGTTGTAAATCAGTAAATTATAAAAGTTCATGCATTTTTTTAAATAATAACAAAAAAATTATTTGTTTATTTAACATTTTTTTTTAGTCCCGGTAGACCTTTCTGTGGAAATGCCCATATGAGTTTGCAACTCAACGAATGATAATTTTTTTTCAAAATCTCTAAAGATATAAAAAAGTATTTAGCAATATCCGAGCTGTAACTAAGATATTTTTAGCGGTCAAACATTCAATCAAAAAAACTCAGTAAAAGATCTCAGAACTTCCAACTTATAAGATATGCAGAAAGAATTCGACAGAAAAAAACAAACATTGTCAATATATAGGAAGCATTCAGATACATCTTGAAATTTTTTAAATTAACATGTTTTTTTTTCAGCTCAAGTTGCAACAATAACAACAACAGGTTATATTAAATTTATAATGACCACTATTACGCTCACAACGTCTATTTTCATTAGTATTAAAACAAATAGTTGATTGTATTCAATTAATCGGAAAGCATCATTAAACAGAACTCAAAACTTTAATGAATATTTTTCCATACATGTCCAAAAATAAGTCTATAAATAAAGAGAAAATTTAAATATTCAGGCAAATAAGATAGGCGATGATGATGATTTGGCTGCTGATATTATTTTACATTTCTGTAGCTGCCGCTCAAGCAGCGACGGACTGTGCGGTGCGCCCAAAATACGCAGTAAGTTCTAACTTAACTATTAGTTAAAATTAAAGTTGATATTGATTTTTTTCATTTTGTATTAAAAAAGAAAGTTATAGAATGTTGCAAATTTCCGGTTCCGAAATGGGACAGCTATGCCACAGAATGTTCAAAGTACAACAATGGGTTTCATAAGCTCACAAATCCGGTAGATAGAGGAAAAACCTACAAAATTAAAACTCATTAATATTTTTCAAACCCCAAACAGTGCATCATAGATTGCGCTTTTAATGTATCCCAGGTATTGGAGAATGACGTGCTCAACATAGCAAATGCTCGCAACATGATATCAAAACTCTACGCTGATAGTCCGGAATTTATTAAAACTTTTAGTTTGGGTTTGGAAAAATGCCAGGAACGTATAAAACAGAAGCTCGATCAATTTAAGAATAGCGATCGCGCATCACATCCAAAAATGCGTGGCCCATCTAACTGTAGATCACTTCCGATGCTGTATGCTATGTGTTATCATGGAGAAGCTTTCGCCAATTGTCCAGCGTCTGCCTGGACTAGTTCAACGGAATGCGAAAATGCCAAAAAATATGCCTTAAATTGTGAAATTGGCTCTAAGGGTGGCAAGAAACGTTTCTTAAAATCATTTGCAGCTTCGGGTCTTGGGTTATAGTAAAATCATAACTGTTTTGAATACGATGTTGGTGTTTAAGTTTTCTATGTAAGTGGTTCTTAAAAACTTAAATAAATATTAAAATGAAAAATGTTTAAAATGTACACAAATTTATTCAGTAACAATTATTTTAGTAAGTGTGACCGAAAATATTTCGTTTGTTTTTGTGGATAAGACCACACTTCTTTTTAACGGAGCACTCTACGCTTAAAATTCAAGTTGCATTACATGATGTGACAAGATACAGTGAGCCACAAAAGTGTTCAGAAAAGTATTTTTTATAGAAAGAAATAATCATTCATGCTCAAATTTTTCAAAAATACAAAAAAGCTTATTTTTAAATACTTATATTGAACATAAAACTAAACAACAAGATATTTTTTCTCATTTTTATCATATGTGTCCTAGAACTTTTATGAACCCTCAAGTGACTTTAAACCCTCAAGTGGTTTAGATTTAAACTTTTTCATAAGGATTTGTTAATTTTTTTATATATAATGTGAGTTATTTTTTCTTTTCGAAGTTATTCAACGATCTAATATTTTGTATACCATATGTATACGATATACACATATAAATACAATTAGTTTTTCTTTTTCCACAAGTTTTCGATTGGATTTAAGTCGGGCGACTGTAGTAATCAATGCAAATAATTCAGATCTTATGCAAAAATTAATGCAATTCTGAGCAGAGCAATAAAATTGTATTAGAGTTGCTACCTGTCTGGTATTTCCAATATAAGAAGATAAGTATGTGACTAAAAGAGTACGCTATCAAGGTCAAAACCAAAATAAAGAACCCCTTATTAACAGCCAAACACCGAGAAATACGTCTTAAGTCTGCAAAAGAATTTGCAAATTGAAATACCGAACATCGAAAGCTTATAACTTCGTGGAATGAATCAAAAATAAATAGTTTGTGATTTGATGTGTGGGTTTGGTCTTGATACCGTAAAAGGAAACACATCACTTTTCGTAATATTCAGGCAAACTTACAATTTGAAAGAGGATTATTAAAGATATGGGGCTGTTTTCAAGGAAATAAAATGAAAAATTTAAGGAATAAATAAAATTTAAGCAAAAAACTATATTGAATCTATATTGACGCCAATTTTTCTATCACGCCTCAGTTTTGATATAAAATACACAAATACCCAATTTAAATTCTGTAGCTTAAATATTAGCATATTTATTGAGCATTCACTATTATGGGCTGTGTGTTGGATGTGGGTGTGTTCGTAAGCGAATGACGTACACTTTTCTTCCACGATTTAGTTTTGACATAAAATACAAATGTATCAAATAATGTTCCTGTAGCTTAAAGAGAAGCCTTTGTATAGAGTTTTAAATTTTGGGGGTTGTATCGGAGGTGAGCGTGTTCGTCGGTGGATGACGCTCATTTTTCTAACACGTCTTAATTTTATTATAGAAAGAATAAATATCTAATTTTTACTTTTGTAGTTTCGACACAAGCCTCAATATATAGGTTTCAATATTAGGGTTGTATTGAAGGTGGGCGTGTTCGTGTGTGGATGACGCCCATTTTTCGAACACACCTGCGTTTTGTCATAGACTACACAAATACCGAATTTAAGTTTTGTTGCTTAAATAGTATCCTCTTCAAGAGTTTTCTTAATGTGATTGTATGTGAGGTAGGCGTGGTTTTTATCCAATTTATCCCATTTTCAAACTTGATCTTTGCTTTTTAGAAAGAGGCTCAAATATTGCTCAAATTTCATAACGATAGCTTGAAAATTTCGGCTGTAATCGTTTCGACAGACAGACGGGCATGGCTAAATCAACTCAGGTGGTTACGCTGATCAAGAATATTTATACCTTTCTTTATCTACCACGCCTCCTTTTGGGCGTTACACACGTCGTGACAAAATTAACATACCCCTTACGCAGTACGCGTGGGGGTATAATAAATAAAATTCTTACACGCTACCCATGCATATAAAAAAGTTATAAAAGTTGACGAAGTGTAAATAAGCTAGCAAATGACAAAAGAAACAAACAAGTAAAGAAAGTCTAAAGTCAGTCTAACACGACTATGAAATACTCTATTGAAAATGGGCATGTCCGTGGGCGGATGAGACCCATATTTTATATGTATTTAAATTTTGATGAAAAATGTACATATACCAAGTTTTATTCCTGTAGCTGACATGTTAATGCCCTTATAGTGCTTTCATTATTGCCCTTAAAGTGCTTTGTGGGTTGTATGGTAAGTGGGCGTGTTCGTGGACGGACTATGCCCAAATTTCAAACACACGTTTTAGTATAAAATACAGTACCTGGACGACCGAGCTCCGCTCAGATTCCTACCGTATATTCAAACGTTTTACGGTTTTTAATGTATCGGAAATGCCAACTTTATCTTAGAAACAACATATAAGATCATATTTTTCAACAAACTTGAAATGCATTTTTATTTAATGATAACTTCGTTTTTCAACTAAACGAAATTTGTTTTGGTTTTTTTATCCCTTCACAAATACTAAATTATTTCGATAATTTACTTATACGATAGTAAAAATCTTGAAAATGGAGTAATTTTCAATAAATCATATCTCTGTCATTTGTTACCCCTATTTTTGTTAATAAAGTATCGTTAGAACGCAATTGAAAAGCGATTTTTAATAAAAAATAAAATAGCTACTTTTGGAATTTTTTTGCTAGAGTTCACTTTTAAAAAAAAAGTAAGCTGTTCATATCTCAACAAATGCATTTTCGGTTTTTTTTTACGTAGAATTACGTCTTACAGCGCGGTTTGTATGGAGTCGTTTTAACAAAATTTTTTAAGGTCATACTTACAGCCTTTAATACTCATCGTTCAACCATAATATATATACTAAAGTATCAGATGTATCCTGCGCTAAACGAATATCTTTTTTTGGATTTTGTAACTATTATATTAAAGTCAAAAATAGCAAAAGCTTAGAAGAATAATCTAGATTTTTATATGAGAAAATCAATCATTAGCTGCTTGCATGTTGTGTCTGCTGCTTTCTTTGTTTTTGTTTTTTTTTTTTGCTTGTGTTAGTTTTGTTTTGAACGAACTGATTTGAAGCAGTGGTGCTCTGCACCACGTTAAGAGGGTGTTCTAAAATAATGCCAAAAAACTATTGGCATTATTTTTCGTTGTATGCTATTACCCAATAGATGTCGCTTTCTATTCACTTAAAATGATCTTTGCATCTAAAACAGCAACCGGTTGTTATTGGGTTGAGCAGAAAACAGCAGAGTCGTGGCTCAGACGATTAAGCTGTTGTCGAGTTAATATTTTGAATCAAAGAAGCCTGGTTTAATCCTCAGCCTGATTGTTAAGTATATTTTTTTTTTTAATTTTATATTATTATAATCTTATTTATTAATTATTCAATGTAACAATTGCTAGTGCAATATTTTTATTTTTTGTCACATCCTGTTGCTTGCGATAGCATGAACAAAATGAACAAAATACAGATTTTATTACTCTTTTAGTTATTTTGTATTCAATTTTTAATCTAAGTTACCATAATTCAAATTGTATTCCCAATTTATTAAATTTACGTACAGCTTTGACTAAAAATATGTCTAGTATTTTTAATCGTATCAATTATAATAAAAAAAAGATTAAATTATGTATTAGTCCAATGTATTGTTTAAAAATTACTCTAAGATTTTTAACCGCAAAGTTATTGTACTATGTGGTCTGTTCACACTAAGTTCACACTGTAAGATATGTACAAAATGTGAATTTGTCACTTCATCCGCCCCAGATGGCCGATTGAAAAATGTTAAAACTGTTTTGTTTTAAGACCGATTAAAAAATTCTTATAGTAAATTTGATCTTAATTTATTTCGAATTTTTATAGGGCATTTAAAATTTTGTAAACTTACTGCAAATAAAAAAGAAGGAACTAAAAATTTTGTTCCAGTTTTTTACAGTTTTATGGTCCAAGATTCCTTTATTACATACAAAATAATTATTTGACCTAATAAGAAAAATATTTTTGCTCCAGATTTTAAAACAATATCTCAAACGGTATAGAAGTAATGAACGAATAAGTGAAATGTATATCAGAACAAATTGAAATTACGAAAAGCATATCATTTGGCCATTATAATTTTATTTTGGTGGAAATTTAATTTGTTTCTTAAAATTACAAATAAAAAGTGCACTTTTTGAGATGTGAGCAAATAAGATTTTTTTTCAAAACGTAGGAAACTCTAGCATAGGAAACTCTTAAAAAATATTTTCCTTTTTAAAATTTGTTTAAGATTTAGTGTTAATTACTCTATTTGTAAGATTTCTTTTTATATCAAAAATTGGTACATCAAAACTGTACTAAAAACGTTTCTATAAAAAAACAAGTAAAGAAAGTCTAAAGTCGGTCTAGGCCGACTATGGAATACTCTAAACCTACTTTTCAAAAAACAAAATAATATTATTGAAAATGGACGTGTCCGTGGGCAGATGAAGCTTATATTTTATATACATTTAAATGTTGATGAAAAATTTACACATATCAAGTTTTATTCTTGTACCTCACAGTTAATGCCTTTCGCTATGCGAGGTGGGCGTGTTCATGGACGGATTACTCCCAATTTTTGAACACAACTCAGTTTTTGTATCAAATACATACATACCAAATTTGATCTCTCTGTGACAAACATAATCTTATTTAATGACTTTTAAACTTTTTGGGTTGTATGGGAGGTAGGCGTGTCCGTGGGCGGATGATGTAAATTTTTAAAAACCATCTTTGTTTTGTCATAAGCAACACACTTGCCAAATTTTATCTCTGTAGGTTACACAGAGGCTTATTTATTGCGTTTTCAATGTTTGCGTTGTATGGGAGGTGGGCGTGTCCGTGATCGGATAATACCAATTTTTCGAAGACATTTTGGTGTTAATACAAATTACATACACACCAAATTTTATTGTTGTAGGTTAATTATGAGCTTATTTATGCAATTTTTAATTTTTGCGTTGTATGGGAGGTAGGCGTGTCCGTGGGCGGATGATGTCCATTTCTCCAAACCTTTTTTGCTTTGTCATAAAAAACACACGTGCCAAATTTTATTTCTGTAGGTTAAACAGAGGGTTATTTATTGAGTTTTAAATTTTTGGGTTGTATGGGAGGTGGGCGTGTCCGTTGGCGGAGGACACCCATTTTTCGAAGACATCTTTGTGTTGATACAAAACACATACATATCAAATTTTGTTGGTGTAGGTTAGTTATGAGCTGAGTTATGCAGTTTTCAATTTTTTTTTTTTTTGGGAGGTAGGCGTGTCAGTAGGCGGATTCCAAAAATATTCAATAGTGCAGATCCTTGGATGCATGTGACCATGTGTACCAAGTTTCATCTTATTATCTCAACTCCTTCTTCTTATCCTGTGTATACGGACAACACACAGACGGACAGACGGACGGACGGACGGACGGACATGGATAGCTCGACTCACGTGGTGACGCTGATCAAGAATATATATACTTTTCTATACCGGACTCGCTTCGTTCTATGCGTTACAAACGTTTGCACAAAGTTAATATACCCTGACCTTTCAGGTTTATAAATGACCTTTCATAAAAATAAATGAAATATATAACAAATTCACCAAATCACTGTTTGGTGAAGCTTAAAAATAAAAACAAAAAAAATAATTTGCACGGTAGGATTTGAACTCACAACCTTGATATTATTGAACAGAAGCTCTATTCTCTGAGCTATCACTGCTATTTCAATAATAGCAAACTTAACATAACACATTCGGCAGGAAAATTAACGTATTTATTAAATGCGTGAAAACTCGGAAAAACAGCTTTTCTCAGAGATGAGACCTAGCTAGATCAATTTTTCAGCCCCCTCTTCATCTATATTGTAAATTTCATCGAAATCGTTAGAGCCGTTTTCGAGAACGCAATTGCAAATATATATACAAATATTCCTCGTTTAATAGAATAAGATTCATACCAAATATGATCTTTGTAAGACAAACATAAGCTTATTTATGCAGTTTTCAATTTTTGCGTTGTATGGAAGGTAGGCGTACCCGTGGCCGGATTCCAACAATATTCAATAGTGCAGATCCTTGTGCCCATGTGACTATGTGTATCGATCCATTCATCCAATTATCTCAACTCTTTCTTCTTATCCTGTGTTTACGGACAACCCACAGACGCTCGGACGGACAGACGGACAGACGGACGGATGGACGGCCATTGATAGCTCGACTCCGTCCATCCTTCCGTCCGTCTGTCCGTATACTATCCATGAAAGGTGGATAGTTAGAACAGTTAAAGCAAACCCTCGAATATCGGCTCCAAAAATCCACAACGACCTCAAAATATATTTACAAAAAGATGTAAGTGACTCCACGATCAGAAGAGTACTTAAAAAAAAATGATTTCTATGGCAGAATTGCACGCAACAAGCCATACATCAATAAGCGAAATAAATCTAAACGCTTGGAATTCGCTCGAGAGTACCAATCTAAGCCGCAGGACTCTGTAATGATGTTATTTTCACAGACGAGTCAAAATATAACGTTTTTGCATCAGATGGCAAACAAACAGTATGGAGAATACCAAATAAAGAGATGGATGTATCCAATTTACGCCCGACTGTGAAGTATGGAGTTGGGTCCGTGATGGTGTGGGCTGCATGTCAGCACACGGAGTCGGTAAGTTGGTTTTCATCGACGGCATTATGAACCAATACAGCTATATTAACATGCTCAGAGAAAATTTGATTCCAAGTGCAGAAAAAATGGGAATACGTAGAACATTTCAGCTTTATGCCGACAACGATCCGACATAGCTCATTGAATGCAAGAACATGGACACTCTATAATTGTCCAAAAGTCATTAAAACGCCTGCTCAGTTACCGGACATGAATGTCATCGAGCATCTATGGCATCATCTTGAAAAGCAAATACGAGTACATAAATTTCTAATAAATTTGATCTCAAGAAGCCTCTCGAAGAAGAATGTGGCAAACTACGTGTCGAAACATGCAAAAACTTAGTCAATTCCATGCCAAAAAGACTGAAAGATCTTGCTGATAAAAAAGGTTGACCAACTAAGTACTAAATTATTTAATTTTATTATTTTTTAACCTTTTTTTGAAAGTACAACATACATACGATTTTAAGTGACTGATGCATTTTTAACCGACTTCAAAAAGGAGGAGGTTCTCAAGTTGGTTGGTTTGTCTGTTTTTTTTTTTTTGTTTTGTTAATGTATGTACATTAAGGTGCCTCGACTTGTTTGAAGAAAAAAAAAGTTCCATATTTTGGCTATACCAAATTTTGGTATAAATATTACTTTAAATATTACTTTTAAATTAAGATTACAAATTAATACAGCGTCACCTAAGCAGGATATTCACAAATAAAAAATTCTTAAATGGCGTAGGGATGGCAAAAAATTCATGATTTTATGTCAATGATTAGCGCTGACTACAAGCTTTTATTATCATAAAAAATTAATATATTTATGATACAAATAAAAGAAATTCAGAATAATTGATATCATAAGATTTCCAATATAATATTGAATATAAATAAATTATCAAATTTGACCAAGGATTAAATAGTAAAAGTAATATAAAATTATTTTTTATATTGTAGTGATTTTGAAGTAGGTTTTTTTTTTTTTGTTAAAAAGTTTTTATTTAGTTATGTACATGAAATGTATTTTTGTTTTAACTAAATGTTTTATATATTTTGTTTTTCTATTAAAATTATAAGCTTATAAATAAAATAAAAACAAAACTGCTTTTTATTTATTTTTGGTCTCTTAAAACTAGCTTTTCAGTAACAAGTTATCTTTTTTTTTAACGTGTACGATTTTAAGTGACACTTACTGTATATATATATTCGTGCGCAAAAATGGGTGCCATCTACCCACTAACATGCCCACATCCCATACAAACCACTATGGGAAAAACTCTATAAGGAGGTTTATATATGAGCTACAAAGATGCAACTGGGTATGTGAGATTATTGTGTCAAAAATAAGATGTGTTCATAAAATGGGCGTCATGCGCCCATGAACACGCCCACCTCCAATGAGGACCTCTTCAATGCATCACATGGACCTCTTCCAATGACTGCAAAGACAATATTTACCGAAGCGAAAATGATGCTGCTGCTTCAAGTTCGGAATTTAGCGAAAGTTGCAGTCAGTCAAAGCAAAAACTGTCGAAGTTATCGACTGCTGGAATGCTTTGAAATCTATCAATGATCGAAAAAATTTGATATTTACATATTTTATTTTTTTTTTTGCTTGATTTTATACTATTTTTGACACATTTTTTGTCATTTGGAAAACTTCAAAACAACTCCATTTACTTCTAAAACAAAGTATTAGCATCAATATAATTATAAGATTAGAATAAATGACATACTGGTCTTATTGCTCAATCAATTTTAAACGAGAAAACACGATTTCCAATAATTTTTTTCGCCATTTATAACATATTTATTAAATTTATTTCTTCAATTATGATACAGCAGAAAATGTTTTTGTTACATTAACTTTTATAGAACACTACAAAACGATAATATTTTTCCCCACAAAAGCGAGATAATTACATTTTTAATGGCGGGGCTGTTAAATGGTGTTCATGACGCCTTTTTTGATGATTGGCAAAATATTATTTGATTGAGTGTATTAAATAAAATTAACGCAATTATATTAAAAACAAAATTTTCAACGAAAATTTCAGTTTATAAATTTCCATGTTTGTCCAAAAACTGCTCTATATAAATATGGAGAAGACTTGAATGTTGAGTTCATATAAGTCAGCATGGCAATGATGCAGATGGTAACATTCGCCATTTTGGTTGCTACTGCGCATGCAGCCCCGGACTTTGGTCCAGATCCTCACTTTCCCGTAAGTTAAACTATTTTTATAAAATTAAATTTAAACATTTATATCTAATAAAATGAAGAAAAATATGGATTGCTGCAAATTTCCGGTTCCAAAATGGGATATCTATTCGGCAGCTTGCTCAAAGTATATTGATGCAACTAAACAGTATACCAATCCGGTAAGTAAAGTTTTGAAACAAAAAAAAAATAGTGTCGTTTAAAATATTTTCCAATTCAACAATAGTGTGCCATGGATTGCGTTTTTAATGTATCCCAGGTACTTCAGAATGATGAACTAAACATGGTGAATGCTCGCACTTTGATATCAAATCTTTACAACGGTAGCCCGGATTTTATCCAAACGTTTGATGGAGCATTAGAGAAATGTCAGACACGAATAAAGCAAAAAATGGATCAGCTCAAGTCAACTGGAGTGTCATCACATCCACATGGCCCATTAAATTGCAGACAGCTTCCAATGATATATGTTTTATGTGCCGTCAGGGAAGTCTTCACCAACTGTCCAGCATCTGCTTGGACCAGTACAACAGAATGTGAAAATATCAAAAATTATACTTTAAGTTGTGACCATGATGGTATGGGCAGGCATAAGCGATCTAAACTGTTTAAGCCTTATGCCGTTATGGGTCTTGGAGGATCTTTTAGTGCTGCCTAAACTTTAAAAATCACAGAAGTTATTATTAAGATGCTCTTTAAAAGCAGAAATAAACATAAATAAATAATAAGAATAAAGGTTTTAATTTGTGCAAAGCAGTTTAATTATTTTATAAATGTGATAACAGAAGAATTTGTTTTGCTTTCAATTTCGTTTGATTTCCTTCAAGAACTTTTCGAAATTGAATGCGTCAAATTTGTTTAGCGAATCTATAATTTTAGAATCTGTAGCTAAATGCGTCAAACAATGTATGTTATACGTTAATAATAACTCGAACGCATTACCAAGAAGAAAAAAAGTGATACTTAATATTGAGTTATAAAAATGTTTTCATATTCATATCTTATCATATTCAATTTATATTCATATTCATATTAAATCATGTTTATTATTATTAAAACTAGTATAATTTTCACAAGTTGAAATAAAAAAAAACAATTTAAATTAAAATTTAGCAAAATGTTTTAATATATTTAGAATGATCTGTATGAAAACGTATTATTAAAAAAATCGAGTCCGTTGCAGATTCGCATTTTTTAAAAAAGCGAGTATGTCGCACTATTTAAAAAAATAAGTCCGAAACGAATTCGCAAGTGAAGTCCGTTCTGAGTTCAAGACGGATCCAGGGAAATGAGAAAAACGATTAATTTCATTGATAAGAATTTCACGAAAAATGACCCGTAACGGATCCGAAACGTTATCCACTTCGGAAAAAATGGCATTTATGACAGATTGAACACAGGTGTGTCTGATGATGAGAGAGAAAAAACACGAATCTTGTAGAGTTTGTACACACGATTGAGGTGAGTGGTTTTCCACCTCATGTTTTATGATTAAAAAAGGGTCCAATCGTACATCTTATCAGGAATGTACAAAAGAAAATACAAAAAAGGCATATAACGTCTTTTTTATACCCTAAACCTGAAAGGTCAGGGTATATTAACTTTTGTATTAAACGTTTGTAACGCATAGAACGAAGCGAGTCCGGTATAGAAAAGTATATATATTCTTGATCAGCGTCACCACGTGAGTCGAGCTATCTATGTCCGTCCGTCCGTCCGTCTGTGTGTTGTCCGTATACAAAGGATAAGAAGAAGGAGTTGAGATAATTGGATGAAACTTGGTACACATGGTCATATGTACCCAAGGATCTGCACTATTGAATATTTTTGGAATCCGCCCACGGACACGCCTACCTCCCATACAACGCAAAAATTTAAAACTGCATAACTCAGCTCATAATAAGTCTACAACAACAAAATTTGGTATGTGTGTGTTTTATACCAACACAAATATGTCTTCGGAAAATGGACGTCATCCGCTCACGGACACGCCTACCTCCCATACAACCCAAAAATTGAAAACGCAATAAATAAGCATGTGTTTAACCTACAGAGCTAAAATTTGGCACGTATGTTTTTTATGACAAGACAAAGATGGTTTGGAAAAATGGACTTCATCCGCCCACGGACACGCCTACTTCCCATATAACGCGAAAATTGAAAATTGCATAGCTCAGCTCATAATTAGCCTACAACAATAAAATTTGATATGTATGTGTTTCATACCAACACAAATATGTCTTCGAAAAATGGACATCATCCGATCACGGACACGCCTACCTCCCATACAACCCAAAAATTGAAAACGCAATAAATAAGCATGTGTTTAACCTACAGAGCTAAAATTTGGCACGTATGTTTTTTATGACAAGACAAAGATGGTTTGGAAAAATGGACTGCATCCGCCCACGGACACGCCCATTTACAATAAATTTTTTGTTTTTTTTTTTTAAAAGTGGGTTTAGGGTATTTCATAGTCGGCCTAGACCGACTTTAGACTTTCCTTACTTGTTTATACCCTAAACCTGAAAGGTCAGGGTATATTAACTTTTGTATTAAACGTTTGTAACGCATAGAACGAAGCGAGTCCGGTATAGAAAAGTATATATATTCTTGATCAGCGTCACCACGTGAGTCGAGCTATCTATGTCTGTCCGTCCGTCCGTCCGTCCGTCCGTCCGTCTGTGTGTTGTCCGTATACACAGGATAAGAAGAAGGAGTTGAGATAATTGACTGAAATTGACTTAGTACACATAATCATATGGACCCAAGGATCTGCACTATTGAATATTTTTGGAATCCGCCCACAGACACGCCTACCTCCCATACAACGCAAAAATTGAAAACTGCATAATTCAGCTCATAATTAACCTACAACAATAAAATTTAGCAATTCTGTGTTTTGTATCAAAACAAAGATGGTTTTGAAATATGGACATCATCTGCCCACGGACACGCCTACCTCCCATACAACCCGAAAATTGAAAACTGCATAACTCAGCTCATATTTAGCCTACAACAATAAAATTTGATATGTATGTGTTTTATACAAACACAAAGATGTCTTCGAAAAATGGTCGTCATCCGTGCACGGAAACGCCCACCTCCACCACCTACGGACACGCCTACCTCCCATACAACCCAAAAAGTTGAAAACTCAATAAATAAGGTTATGTTTGTCATAGAGAAATTAAATTTGGTATGTGTGTATTTCATACCAAAACTAAGGTGCGTTCAAAAATTGCGAGTAATCCGTCCATGAACACGCCCACCTCCCATAGCGAAAGCACAATTAAGGCATTAACTGTGAGCCACAGGAATAAAACTTGGTGTGTGTAAATTTTTCATAAACATTTAAATGCATATAAAATATGGGATTCATCCACCCACAGACACGCCCATTTACAATAAAAATTTTTTGTTTTTGAAAAGTGGGTTTAGGGTATTTCATAGTCGGCCTAGACCGACTTTAGACTTTCTTTACTTGTTTTAAATACAATTTCTGTGACGATTTAGTGCGGCGAACATACTGGAAGAGAATATATTTTATCACGCTGAGTCCAACTGAGAGCAGTTTCACTTTCACAATAACAGGACTCTTTATACATTAGGGGTATTCACAGTCTGGTGTATTTTCCCTTGGATCGTGTATTTTTGTTATTTTTAGTAACTTTTGTAAAACTGCATAAGCAAAATGCACAGTGCTTAAAATACAACCCTGTAGCAAAAATACAAAGACGAAACCCTATTGTATTCTTTGTAAATTTCGTTTGTGTATTTGATTAGTGCATCACAAAAGTATTTTTTCTCAACATTGACGAAAGTTATGGCTGCGCTCTAAGTGAATTAAATAAAATTTTATTTAAGTGTTCCGTTTCAAAGTTTTTATTATTTATTGATAAGCTGTTCAAAACGAAGATACCTACTCAAATCAGCTGACCTTAAAAATACAGGACTTTATTGAAGGTTCGTTCACAAAACGTTGTAAATATTGTAAATTTTGTTAAAATTTATCACAAATACACCACATTGTGAATACCCGTATTTATATTCTTACAGTTGCAATGACAATGAAAGTTGGAATATACCTGCTAGAACCAGTTTTCTCGCATAGAATGTTAGCTGTATGGTATGTATTGTAAGATTCCATTTAAATTAAACATCTGTCATGAAATTGCTCAGATTCCCTATTTCTTATAGACGCACTTACATTATAGCATTTAAAGAAGTTTTGAACTAAGTCACGTACGCTATCAACTGCACAGTTCATGCTCCAGTCCAAAAATTTAAATTCGGACATACCAATTAATTAAGGTATAGTGGGAAAACTAGTCATCATAGCAAGTAAGATTTTAACATGAATTACCGTAAAATTACTCTTTTATATGAAACAAACGAAACTAACTCATTAAAGTACACATCGAATTTGTTAATTGTAGATATTTTAACAAAAAAAAAACAACAAAAAAGTTTCAGTTGTATCTCGATCAACATTAGTTCGATCTTATTATTCAGTGTAATATCGAGCAAATCGCGCAAATCGCGCAAAAAGTGCAAAAATTATAAATCAAATAAATATATATATATAAATAATAAGTATAAACAACAAGAGTACTGAGAACTGAAATAAAAGGTGAAATATAACCTTTTCAAATAAAAAAAATAAATATTTGAAGAAAATGCTGTTGTTGTAACACTAACACTGTGCCTTCATGTGATGCCTATGGTCTTTTTCATATTTTTGTTTTAAATTAAAAAAACTGAAAAAACATGATTTTGGTATCAAAAAATTTTAGGCACAAGTGAATATGTTTTTATCAGAGTGAGTTGTTCTGACTGTTGTTCCTTAAAGTTGGGGACGTAAATAGAAAAACCCTATCGGAAATTTGCTAGTTTGGCTACCGATCGGATTTTATGATACCTAAAAAAAAACGGTTGAAACTTGATTTCAGGGTTTGAATTGCTGCGCAACAAATAGCAACAGCACCAAAAATTGTGATGTGGCTGTACAGTAAAAGTACAAGCGATCGGCACCTACAGCAACAGCATATTCTCAGCTGTCGTAGTCGATGATCGGCTACTGCTGTCTGCTGTATAAAATACGACAGTCAAAGCAGCAGTTCACGACCGACTGTCGTAGTCGATATTCGGCTGCTGCCGTCTGCTACCGTCTGCTGCGTAAAATACGACAGTCAAAGCACAGTTCATGAATTTCCATTTTCGATCATCGACTGTCATAGGTCTTTGTGAACTATGGCTGTGGCTACGGAAATTAACGCAGCAGACAGCAATTGCTGACTATCGACTATCGACTTATGCAATAGTTTTGACTTAAGCTGCTTGATTTTTCAAATCAATTTTTTTACCAATTTTGGTCCATATATCTCAAACCGTTTTAAATTTTGGCAAACAATATACAACAAAATTGTAGGCAAGCAAAACTAAACAACTATTTACCGGGTGTCAACTGCATCCGAGTACTCATTGATATGATTTTAGCCTTGAAAATGTGACATATTTTCATAAATAAGCATAATACCATCCATGTTTGAAATTTCACGATTAAACATCCACGAACTCATTACGTTTTTGCGTTATAAATTTTATTTTGAAGAAATTAATAATTTTTCTTCGTTTTCTTCGTTTTTTATGCATTGATTTTTTTTAAATTAAATACAAAGTTGTTTCCAGAAAAACATTTTTATATGAAAAGAAGTGATGTTGCTTTTTATTGGAAAAAAAAACAAGAATTTAAATTTTCTTAGTCGATCCCGGGGTTTGAACGCACGACGCGACGTTTCGCCTTCTGGTGAGAAACCCAACCATGTCACCACGTAGGCTCTTAAAATGCCCTTGAAGTAAGTCATATTACGCTGAAGTCATATAAGTACAATAAATATTATTTTTGAAGTAAGTTTTAATCGCTGTTGTATTATGAAAAAAACAACAATTCTACACTAATAAGTACACAATTTTAATCACATTTGAGTAACAACTTTAGTTGTAATTATATTCGTATCGTTAGTGTGACAACACAATAATTTGGTAGAGTTTTAACATGGAAAAAGTAAGTGCCCAAAAATAAATGAACTTTGTTTTGTTTGTGGTTATATTGTGCCAAAACATGATCAGAAGATGTGAAAACATTTATTTACTCCGGATTTTAAAAGTGCGATTAAGTAGTGAACATTTTACGCCGAATAATGTGTGAAATACTTGTTCTAGCAATCTTTTAAATTGGTTTTATCAACACCAAACAAAGTTGCCTTTTCTTAAGCCTTGTGGATAAAAGACCCGAACGGAGATGATAACTCTAGGTGCAACGTACGCGTTAATTTTAAAGCTGGAATCATTAAACCCCGGGATCGACTTAGAAAATTAAAATTTTTGTTTTTTCCATTGAATAAGCAACATCAGTTCTTTTTACATAAAATTTTTTTCGGGAAGCATAACTTTGCATTTCACTTAAAAAAATCAATGCATAATGAACGCAAATAGAACAGAAACAATAAATGTTTTCAAAATAAAATTTACTAGTAAACCTGTTGCCCGAATTCGAGCAATTCAATAAAAATTAAGTGTAAGAAACATTATAGACGTTTAATATATGATATTCTATTCAAGAAGTTATTATACTAAATAACGATATATTCAGTCTCAATAATGATATAAAAGATCATTATCTGAGTGGTTTGACTTGAAACGTATGATCTGACACTAAATTTTTTAATGTAACTGTCAAAATACGAAGACGGACTTATACCTTTATAACAACTGAGAAAAACATTATTACTATTCGAAAACATCGCAGCTTAACTCTTCCAGCTATAAAAAATAACTAATGTTAAAAAAAAACGCATTTAAAAATAGATTTAAGAAATAATACTAAGATATATTTCAGAAATTAATAAAAGGTACTTATAGAACACCTACAACATCGATTTATAACACATTAAGATGAAAAAACACCAAAAAACCCAAAAAACAGTTTTTTTTGAAAACTGTTAAAATTTGACTGACTTGTTTGCTCGGAAAGTGGAATTTTTTGATTTTGGAACTGCATTTTTCGGACAATTGACATTTCAGGAATGCATAAAAGATAATTTTGGTTAAAAATTTTTAGTTTTGAAAAAAATTCAAATTCGATCAATTCATAAGCTCTTCTCAAACTAAATTTCAAATCGATAAAATAACGGATTTTTGTACAAAAATTTTATTTCTGTTTTGAAAGGTTGGGAACCCCCTGAATTGAAATCACAATTTTTAAAAGTGGTTTGCACATATACAGCCTAAACCTGATTTAATGACATCTAAATCGATAGAATCGGTTCATTGGTCTGGGAGGAGTTGAAGTCACAAAAAAAACCTTAGCCTATTAATTATATAGATAACGCAAAAACGTAATGAGTTGGTGGATGTTATTCGTGAAATTTCAAGCATGGATGATATTATGGTTATTTATGAAAATATGACACATTTTCAAGGCTAAAATGGTATCAAGGAGTACTCGGATGCAGTTGACACGTTGTAAATAGTTGTTTAGTTTTTGCTTGCCTACAATTTTTTTTTATTTTGTTTGCCAAAATTTAAAACGATTTGAGAGATATGCACCAATAATGGTAAAAGTAACAAGTCAATTTTTTCCATTTTCACGATTTGGAGGCTTCGGTTAGGTTTTATCGTGTTCGTTTGCTCTGAGCTTTTTTTTTTGCTTGTCAATAGGTACAACTTTGCTAAAGATAGAAAAACAAAATTCCAAATAGCTTACGAGATATAGCCGTGAGGAAAAAAGCAATTGTTTTGAAAAATCAAGTTTCAACCGGTATTTTTTAGGTATCATAAAATCCGATCGGTAGCCAAACTAGCAAATTCCCGATAGGGTTTTTCTATTTACGTCCCCAACTTTAACGAACAACAGTCAAAAAGTTGTTAAAGTTCCATAACCTCCAAAATGGTACACTGTGTATTTGGCTAAACCTCCTTTAACGTGAATTATCGCCTCTTAACGTCTTCGCATTCTTACCAAATTTGATGTCTTCTCTGGTGATATTATTGATTATTCGGTGCGTAAAGCCTTCTTGAGCGTATTTTTAGAAGCATGTAATATGAGATTTCTTATTTTTTTTCTAGTAAGTATCAAATATGCTGAATGGGGTTCATATCGGGTGATTGCGAAGGTGTTTTAAGTTGGTTTTAGAGCTAGATAAGCCATTCCTGCAAAAGATAAGACCAATTTTTTGGATCGTTATTTTGGTGAAATTAATATTGTATCCCAGTTAGTGCCAATTTTTCAACACTGAGCGTCAAATGCTCATTTAAAATATTTAAGCAAAGGTGTTTATCCATTTTTTCATCAATAAAAACGAGATTCCCAGCTGCAGACGCCGCCACACAGCACTTAATCATAAGATTTCCGCCACTGTATTTTACTGTTTATTATGTTATTTTCCTACAGCTCTTTGTTCAGTTTTCTTAAACGGTTTTGAGCGTCATAAGCCTGTCCCAAGCCAGTGAAAAGGAGGAGGGTTGTGTCATGCGTATTTGGACTACGGTTCAATTATGTATGTCACGTAAAAACATAGATTGCCATGAGCCCGGTTTTCGGCTGCAAAATCATGGAAGTGGGACATAAATCTGGTAATTGTACCTGGGTATCTGTAGCAAATGATATAAAACATACTGTTAGCACAGGGATAGTCATAAAACCTGATTTGGCGACTGACAAATACTGGCATGAATAAAAATCTGATATTCTCAATGGGTATAAGAGAATAAGTGATGATAAATATAAAAATAAAATTCCAACGATAGGGTCTATATATGCCAAGAATAAAAGTTGGTTAATAGTAATGGTCAAAATGGAGGTTAAAATTGGTTGTATAAAAATGAGTGTAAACAAGTTGTATTGTCCTGGAGTATTATCATGGAGGGTATTAATGGAAGTAAACAAGATTAATTCTTGTGTGGAGTTTGATCTGGATGAATAATAGACCCTTTGATCGAGCATGCTACATTGTGGTAATGTTGTATGCTGGCCGATCAAGTTTTCTAATTTAATTTAGATAAGGCGATCAGTTTTGGAATAAAATAAGTGTGACAGTCAACAGGTTTGAATGAAGCACTTTATGTCTTGGATTTGTTTTACATTTCTAAGTCATAGCAATTACCCAAACTAGTGTCTAACGGTATAGTATACCGGGACACTAAGATAAGCTTGCTTATCAAGTCATGTGTGCTTATACTATCAATTCATGTCGGTTATTGTTGGAAGCTATTCTAAGGTGGAAACCCCTTTGCCCGGGGGACTATCGTGAGCTGGCCCTTCGGGAAGTTTTGTGCTGGCTGTGGTAAGCTTAATGTCGCAAGCTAGACAACCAGTCAGCGTGGCGTTGCGTCTCTGTACAACCAGGCTGGCATATCCTATATGCAAGAGATTTTTGGTCGGTCTCGCTCCTTACCAATAGAGGTGGATTGAATTTAACCTCAAATTAAATGTCAACAAATTGGTACTGTGGTTGTCGGATTTGTAATGCTTTTACCCAAATGGTAGACGGCGCCTTATCAGAGTACGGTATAAGTTATGAAAATCTGATTTCCATAGGGAATATTTATATGGCGTTAATGGCGATCAAATTCTGCATGAAATGATTAAAACGAAGGGTTACTCAGTAGAAATCTTGGGTGCTGAGTGCCCTGAAACTGGTCGATAAATTAAATTGTATTCCTAAGCCCATTGGACTTGAGAAAGCAACTCCTGATGGACATGTCGGCCCTATGATCCTGCACACCGGCAAGTTCGATGGACGTGAGTCCTGAGAACGCGTCTGTTGATTTCGACAGTCCATGACTCCTCGCCAAGGGGCAAGTAAAATTAAACCGTAAGGTAGGTGTCTACTATAAGCACGAGACTTCGTATATCCAGCTGTATTAAGTGTATTGTGAAGCTGTCGGGCATAAAAGTTTTTTTAAACCGTTGCTGTATTTCGTGGCACAGTTTAACAGCAATATCTTAGGTTTTTGAGTAACTGCAGGCACTACAATCCACCCCTGGTGTAGCGTTAATGTTTTGGCACGACCAGATCGGCTCTTACGCTTTACTTAACCGGTATTTATATAATGATTTATGATGTTACTTTCACTAAAATATGATCTCTTTATTATTTTACCGGTTTCGCGATACGGTTATTTCTGTACGTAAACAGTTATTATTATTTTACGAACGTCAACTGAAATTTCTATTCCACTGCTTATTTTGATCAATCTTTAGCGAATTCAAATCAACACTCAGTTAAAACTTTGAACAAATTAAGCGCGTAATTAAAGACAAAAAAACCACGAAACATTGTTAATTAAGAAACAACATGAGACACACACAAAGTGTGCCTAAACTTTTTTGATAATTATTTTTCCTTTTTCCGCTTAAATTTCGATTTGTGTTTGAAGTAACGGGACATTTTTTGGATATTTAGAAAAAACTATTTCTAATGGGACTTACTTAATTCAAAAGTTGGTAAAAATCGTTATTATTAGATACTTAAGCAAACCTTTTTTCAGAAACATTGCTTGTGCCTAAACTTTTTTGATATATTGTACGTTTTGCTCTGAAAAAATAATCACTTATTTTTGACAATATTTGTAATCAGATGAGAGTAAAAAAAATATGTATCAAAATTGCTTTATCAAGGGTTTATTGAAGGTTTCAGCCATGTTTTTTTAAATCTCATTTAAGAAGCCTTTATAAAAGGTTTTTATCGCTATTGGATGATTATGAATAATATTTTTGATATTTTTCTTGTCAAAGCTTTATAAGAGGATTATACATTTTTATGAATACAGCCGTCATGTAAAAGCAATATTAGACGACTTGTTTTGAAATTGAGATAATTACATTATCTGATGCGCAATAAGCGGCCCTATTCAATTTTTTTGGTATTTTTATCTATAACAGTTAATGGGTTTTAGACAAAATTAAAAAGTCATAAGTGAAAATATACACGAAAAATCAAATTAAATCAAATCAAACATTCAAATTGCTCTTCTGAAAACTAACAAAAACTGGCTTATGTTGTTTTTCTTTATTGTCACAGAGATAATAGATATATCTTTAGCTCATCTATAGGTCGGGCAAAAAACAAAATACTTGTTCGATTTTCCAAAAAATGAGATATAAATAATTATTTTAATAACAATTATTTTCATATTTTGATTAAAATTTTTAGAAACACACACACATAAAGAAACATATACAATTCTATATCATCCTATTCAATTATATGCTGATTCTCGGTTGCCATCCATTTCTTGCGATTAATCCACTAGAGATCTTCATGTCTGAGTGCTGATTTAAATGTTAACAGTTAATGAATTTCCTTATTACAGTTAAATAAAAAAAAGGGCACAACTCATTTTTTCAAAGTTTTAAGGAGAGACAAAGACATATTTAATTTTGAAAGAACTTTGTCTTCAAAAGAAAGAAAAATAAATATTTTTTTCTCAAATGCAAGAGAATGAAATTGAGATAAAGTGTTGATATTCAATGAATCTCTGTTTTTTTAATGTTAAAAAGTTTGAGAGTCATTTGAAAATTTTGAATTGTACTCTTTTTGTAGTAATTCAAACATCTTACTTTGTTCCAAAAGATGATCGCTATGTTGTTTAGCTAGGCAGTTGACTGCAAAACGTACTGCTTCTTGATCAAGTTGTCCATCTTTAATAAATTCTGTTAGAATCGAGTTATGCTCCGACATAAACTAAATTTAGATTTTTCAATGATCATAAAATATTACTTATATCATATTTGTTTACCAAGAAATCATTAAGTGAAACGTCATTATCATTAAGTTCATCAAATCCACCACCGCATTCATCACCATACATCATTGAATTCTCCTCGAAGTCCTCATCTAATAGCTCGAATTCATCGGTTGTTTTAAAATGCTGTAGATCTCTCTAAAGAAATGCAAGGTAATTGTGTTTATTTTAAATACTTAAATTTACCTCATTATCTACAATAAAATCTTTAATATCGGCTACAACAAGCTGAACTATAAAACTGAAGAACAAGCAAGTAATTTTCATTCTAGCTTCACTCTGTAATGCTCTTAAACAAAATTTCAGGCTAGACCTAAAACAATTGTTGCTTGTTTATGGAAATGTATGATCTATATCAATATTGTCACGCTTAAATGCATACATGACATTGATAATTATAAATTATTTTATTTTTTGTGCCAATTGTTTGCTTTGGGTTCTAAAAACTACTATTTATCTGGAGCGGATTCGGTTGTGTTAATTTGTGGCCTGACTTTCTAGATTCAGATTATTACAGTAAAATTTTTTGGTTTTTAAATCTTAATATATAAAAATTCCAGGTAACTAGTTAGTGCATGCAATTTTGTGAATGTGTATAGTTCATTTGGGTTTGAAAGATAGATTCAAGGTCAAAGTCGAGTATCAAGGCAATTGATTTCGAGGGGTCTTAAGGAAAGAACAGTATAAAAGAAACCAATCGAAGTTGCTTGAAACAAAAACAAAAATCTCGTTTGTTCACATTGCCTGTCTGACTCGGCGTTCACTATAACCGCAACCTTAGTTGATTGCAAAGCTGCGTTCGGTAGCTTGATTTGCTATTGACTGTACGAAACATTGCACAAGACTCTGCAGGATGATGTTTCGATCACTCCGAAACCTTTAATACTGAACGAGGTTCTCTTCAACTTCATCATGGAGAGGATCCTAGGACAGACAGTTGTACATCGCAATGGCAGCATATTCTAGAAAAGTTTCCAGTAGGGATACCCCGGAATATAGTAGTCCCGAAATAATGATCCCGGGATTATCGTTAAATATTTCGGGATTAAAAAAATGTGTAACTAGATATTTCAGTGCTCATGTGCATAATATGTTAAAAAGTACTTTTACGTTAAAAGTTCTGAAGTTAAACGAAATAATCATGAAAGAATTGAAACTGTTCACAAATAGTGGCAATGAGGATGTCATCTTAAATAAGTGCTTCAAGTTGCTTTTCGTCAGGCGGATACATTTGTAACAAAATAAGAACCAGGTTTGGCGATGTTACGTTCAATGCATTTATATCACTAAGATATTATTTTAGAAATAAACATAACATAATTGAATAGAAAAAATGCAAACATCTTTTTTATAACTACTTTAAATTTGAAATGTTCCATATAATTTTGTTTAAATTACTATTTTTAGAAATGATCTCATTTTGCTACTAGTTCAATATAAAGAAAGTATATTATCTATTTTCGTATTAAATATATAAAAAAAAAATTTAATTTTATATGAATTTTTATTTCTTGAATACCGGGACGAATTCCGAGATCCCGTGATTTAAATTTTTAAATCCCGCAAACGCGGGATTTAAAAAAGGGTCCAGGATCGATATCGAATTTTTTTTCTTAAATCCAGTTGTAATAGTGAAAATGTGTTGTATTTTTATGTCAATTACTGACCTGTAAAATATTATTTATTTATTTCAAGTGTAACAGTCCGCGCACCGATTATCGAAGCGGCAAGTGATGCCCTATTAAACGGTTTGTACAAATTAGAGGGGATCATTTTTGTTATTAGTTTTTATGACTGTTTTTGTAATTTTAGGCAAAGCAAACTATGAAACAAAATACAGTTAAAAATTCAAAAATTCTACTTTCAGAGCAAACAACTCAGTTAAACTCAGTTGAACGGTTCTCAACTCTTTTTATAATTTTCTTTGAAATGCATTAGGAATCACAATGATTCTCTTTCCATAAGTATTTGGAATGAGTTTTCTAAATACTGTCCATAGTTTTTTAACGTGTATTTTTACCAAAAGCGAAGATTGAGAATAAACGCTCTGAAACTAAAAGTTCTGTATTCCGAAGCGAAAATCTTGTCACTTTTGTATAGGTTTCATTTATTTATTTTTTGTTTTTAATCTTAATTAATATCTTATTAATTGTACTTAACTAAAAAACAAGGCTATGATTTTTTTTTTGACGAAATTTTATTTTTTAATTTGCTGTTTTTTATTTTTTAAAACTTCAACAAGCTTCAAAAATAATTTATTTGAAGAAAGTTTCATTAAATCTCCAACTAATTAAAAGTTATAGCTACGAATCTGTTCAAAACATTCTGCCTATCCTTATAATTAATAGGACAAGATTTTTTCTGTGACCTCAACCCCTCCCAGACCAATAGACCGATTTAAAATGTTCAGATATCGTTAAATCAGGTTTAGGCTTTAGGCGACAATTGTGTTTTCGCTTTTCGTGTCGACCTTGGTTGTGCGTGCTAAGTGTGTGCGGATCAACGGATCCCGAGTTCAAACCTCACCTCAGGCAAAAGCTTTTTTTCCAATATAAATGCATTTTTCTGTTCAGCCGTCACCTCTTTGCAGACAATGGCAAACCTCAGGTATAGTTCATCCCAGCAGAACTATTTTTGCTGGGATAAACTTTAACAATTCGGAGTCGGCATAAAACATCTAGGTACATTTTGATTTGAGAAGAGCTTATAATTTGGTCGAATTTGAATTTTTTTTTTTAAACTAAAAATTTTGTAACAAAATTATCTTTTATGCATACCTAAAAAAGTAATTGTACCAAAAATGCAGTTCAAAATTAAAAAATTTCACATTCAGAGCAAATAACTCAGTCGAATTTTAACAGTTTTCTAAAACAATTCAACAGGTTGAGGTTAAAGTTTATAATGCTCTCCATAGCTTAGGAGAGCGCAGAGCATATCGCTGTGGGTCGGTAGTTTGCGGCTCTACGAAATAGCCCCAAAATGAAATAACCCACAATGAAATAACACCCAATGATATAAACCCCCAACGAAAATGAAATAAACCCCAATAGAAAATGAAATATGCCCCAAAATTTGGGATTTGTTTCATTATGAAATAACGGCCAAGGGGAAAATTGAAATAAGCCCCAATGAAATATCGCCAGAAGATTGATTTAAACTCAAAATTAAATTATCTCCAAAATAAAAGAAATAACCACCAACTTAATGTCACAACTGTAATTCAGTCATACGCTTGGAGATTAAATATGCGCCTTTTACAGATGAATATTTTATAATTTGAAATTATGGAATTGGCATAATGCAAAAAAAACTTTTATTAAAATTTTAAATAAACAAAAGAAACACGAACTAAATTAGAAAATGGTATATATAATGTTAAAATCAAATCAATTTTACCAACTTTTACGGTATAATTAGTTTTATATGCGCTTTTTACAGAATAAATAATTTGTTTAACTAAAAAAAACAAAAGAAAAACAAACAAAATGGAAAATTGATTCATTAACTTATAAAAAAATAAAATAAAATAACCCCCAAATTCTACGAATAAAATATCGCCCAAATTCAGTGAAATAACTCCATAACAAACTAATATGAAATAAATCCCAAACAAAATTTTTTTGTTTTCGTAATGAAATAAAACTTAAAAAGAAATTGAAATAAGACCTTAACTTAACGAAAGAACACCCAAGCTATTGGGTGTTATTTCATATGAAATAATACCCAAAAATGTATGAAACTTTTTTGGGGCTAATTTAATTTTTTTTTTTAGGTATTTTTTTCATTTGGAGGTTATTTCGTAGAGCCCGTTGTTCGCAGGGTTCGTACCATCACCTTTTTTTTGGTACCGGCAGGACGTTTACGATCTTCCAATATTCCTGTCCTACAGTGTCCTACAGGCGACGTTGAATAGGTTTCGCGAAGGCCGAACCAGGGTAGAATCACACGCTTTAAGCACAATTGGTGATATGCTTCAGGACTGAAGGATTTTTTATACATATTTAGATTTGCAACGGCCCGTTTTTCTGCTCCCGTTCGAATATAAATCTTTTGCATTGAAGAAGATTTACCTTCAATAGAGAGCTGTGACTGATTGCTAGCCGGGCTTGTGGAGTTCTGTGCAAGCAATAGTGCCAACAGGTTCGTCTTATCAGCCGAGTTAGTAAAGATTTGGTCTTTTGAAAGAGTTGGACCCGACGATGGATACTGATTCTTTATTCTTTTATCGAATGAGCAAACTCGTTTTTGGGCAGAGTAGAACCTGTTCTCTTATGCGGGTTTTGTGTAGAAACTTTCTAGCTCTAAAACGGCATTAAAGCCATTCCAAGCCTCAATGCGAAGTCTTTTCAAAACGAATTTTAAAGCATATGAAAAAAAAAAAAAATTAAAAACCAAAATTTTTAAAGCAAATGCAAAAACTTAGAATGCAGTAAGTTATAATTTTGTGACACTTCTATTGAATGTTACTTTTATTGTCATAATTCTTAGAAAATATATTTGATAATAGCTAGTAAAGAGTGTTTTTTTATGAGGGTTTTTTTCAATACGGATTACTCTATTGTCTGACAGTTGTGTTGACAGTTTAAAGTGACGTCTCTACTCAGTATTGTTTGGCAAATTATCATGAATGGGTTAACTCCAGAACAACGCTTCCAAATCGTGAAAATTTATTTTCAAAAACAGTGTTCAATTAAAAATGTTTATAGAGCACTTCGTGAATTTTATGGTGCACATAATCGTCCGTATGAGACCACTATAAAGAACGTAATATAAAATTTCGGTCTACATTCACTCTTTTGGATGCCAAGCCACTTATAAGAATGAGAAGAGTGCGTACAGAAGAAAATATTGCTGTTGTTGAGACCAGTGTCGAAGAAAAAGACAATTTATCGATTCGTTGTCGTCCGCAAGAAGTTGGACTTTGTCCATCGACTTTATGGAAAATTTTGCTTAAGGATTTGGGTTTGGTGCCATACAAAATTCAATTGGTGCGAAACAATCGACTTATTGAAAGAACATTTCAACGATAACATTATTTCGAGAAATGGTCCGGTGAATTGGCCTCCTCGTTCGTGTGATTTGACGCCACTTGATTATTTTTTGTTTAGATACGTGAAGTCATTGGTTTATGTGGATAAACCAGCAACGATTGACGCTTTGGAAACCAATATTCAACGTGTCATGGCTGAAATACGCCCTCAAATGCTTGAAAAGGTGGTCGAAATTGGATCTTCAGAATGACCTTTGTGCAAAATAGTCATGACCCGAAATTATATTTAAATGTTAAATGCCAAGAAAGTATCTACCAAAAAAAATTTTTTTTTGGCCATTTCATAATATGGCATGTGTATTATTTAAATTTCAAATCAGCAAGCACTTAAAAAACCACCCCTTAGTTCTTGAAATAACAGGTTGCTACAACAAGAAAGTTTTTTGCAGAAAAAAGCGAGAAGACTTTCTAGAGTAGTTTCTAGTAGTATCTAGTAGTGTCTAGAGTTTCCAGCAGTAACTAGAATAAGCGGCACTTGCTGGCTTTTATTGCATTTATTAAACATTAATTTGCATATAGTTGCTAAACAGGTTCTGGTCCAGGCTAACATGCTCAGCCTACACATAGCAATAACAACTATAACAGTTTGAGAGGTATATAGCACGTTTTATAGGGAAAAAGAAAATAGGGGTATAAAAAAGTGGGCGGGAATATGTGGGCGTGTCACTATATAATAACTTCTAAACGCCTGGACCGATTTCCATGAAATTTGGTATGAAGGTTCAACTGCTCCAAAAATAAAAATTTGTTAAAAAAATTATTTTTTTGGCTATAAAAAATTCCAATGGCTTCCGTAAGGGGGCACTTTAAGTAGTGCGTTTTAAAGACTTAACACGTTCGCTGCCGCCATATATTATAAAAAAAGTTACCAGTGTGCCAAAAGTGTTTTTTTGTTTAAAAGTGTATGTTAAGTGTAAGTGAACCGTTCTGTGTCTTCAGTTTTACGTTTGTGTTGTTTTTTATGTGTTTTTAGAGTGTGACCACCGGTGGGTCACGCGGCACTCAAGTGTTACAGAAGAGCACATGGTGCCACGTGACCCACCGGTGGTCACAGTAATATTTTCGAGGTACTTATATATTTGGATCTAATCATTCACATTTCAGGAATAAATAATAGAAAATCATAATGGCAAACAACAATTCTGGAATAAATACAACCATTTTTTATGGAAACCGAGATAGGGACGAAGGCTCCGACACTGATGAAGTCGATTTTGAGGGATCGGACTCAGAGGATTACGTTCCATCCGAAGTTGAATCAAGTGGATCTGACTTTTCAAGAGACTCAGAACCTTCGGCAGTTGAAGAAGATATTCCAGATGCACCTGATATGCCCCTCAGTTCAGCAAACCTGTGGACCCCTGTAAGTGGAACATCTTTGAATACCTTTGTTTTTGACGAAGCTCCAACATTTGGTATCGAAAGAGGGCAATCAACGTTCCGTCCCATTGATGCATTTAGGATAATGGTCACTGAGGAAATATTTGATCTCATTGTGAATCAAACAAATTTAAATGCCAACAACTTTTTACAAAACAATACGATCACACGAAATTCTCGTACAAAGGAATGGGTAGGTACAACAGTAGCCGAAATAAAAAAGTTTTTGGGATTAGTGCTATATATGGGAATAGTAAAATATCCATCTATTTCCCACTACTGGAGGACTGACCAATTCTACAAAAATTCATTCGTTCCGCAAGTGATGTCGAGAAATAGATTTCAGTTGATTTTGAAATTTATCCATTTTTCCGACAATTCTTTGGTTGGAAGTGATCGCTTAGGAAAAGTGAGTGGATTGTTGGCAATGCTAGAACACAATTTCGTAAATGCTAGACGCCCGGGTGAAGTATTGGTAGTTGACGAGTCAATGATTCCTTGGCGAGGAAGACTGCAATTTAGGCAGTATAATCCTGGGAAATCCCACAAATATGGAGTCAAAGTGTACAAACTTTGCGATCCGAGCGGCTACACGTACACAAGTTCCGTTTACGCAGGAAAAAATGAAAGTCTTCACCAAAGGGGTAAGCCTACAACGACAACATCACACAGTACACAAATTGTTCTCGATCTAGCAGAAAAATACCTAGACCACGGAAGAACTTTAGCAACTGACAACTTCTACACTTCGGTTTCTTTAGCTAAAATGCTCCTTGCTCGAAAAACTCACCTTATTGGAACCCTACGAAAAAACCGAATAGGAAATCCCAAAGAAGTAACCATGGCCAAGCTAAAAAGATCTGAAATCATTGGGCGTGAAAATTCTTCTATTGTTATATCGAAATGGAAGGACAAGCGTGAAGTACTGATGCTTAGCACAAAGCATGGTCTAGAGCAAGCTCCAACAGGAAAAAAAACAAGACAAGGGGAGGAAATAACTAAGCTAAAGGTAGTTATAGATTACAATCATGCAAAACAAGGTATCGACATATCCGACCAAATGGCTTGTTATTTCACCCCATTGAGGAAAACCATTAGATGGTACCACAAAATTGCGTTCGAATATCTGCTTTCAACAGCAGTTGTGAACGCCTTAGTAATTTATAAAAGTACTAAAAATATGACGATCCTCGAGTTCAGGCAATCCATTTGTGAAGCTCTTTGCGATATAAAACTTGACCAGTAGCCGTCAACTTCAAATCCAATTAAACACAAATTGAAAGAATTCGAAACAAGAGACAGTACAAACAGAAAAACAAGAAAGCGATGTTTGAGTTGTTATGAGAACTTAGCCAAAATTGAAGGAAGGAGCGTTGCTGCGAAAAAGGCAAAGAAAGTATCAACCTTTTGCAGTGATTGTGAAGGCAGTCCTGCATTTTGCTTGGAATGTTTTACCAAACATCAGTAAAAATAATATTGTTTAAAAAATCCATAAATGGATTAAATGTTTTTTTAAGTTTTAAAGCCATGAAATAATTTTTATTATACTTTTTTTTGAATAAAATAAAATTGAAATAAAATAAAATTGAAATAAAATTGAAATAAAATAAAATTGAAAATAGTGTCTCAAATCAATTAATTTTTTTTGTATAACAAAGATAAAGCTTTCAGGTAGGTCCCAATGAAGAGAAAAAAGTGTTTGCTTCACAGGCCGCACTGAAAACTGTTTAATAATATTAGGTTTAATATTATTAGCGTGTGACCCACCGGTGGTGCACATGGCCTTTAGGAAAAAATTCTTGTGAACCACCGGTGGGTCACATGGCAGCGAACGTGTTAATAAGTCCTAAATGCCTCAACCGATTTCAATAAAATTTGAAACGTTCAATTGCACCCAAGATAAAACATAAAAAATTCCAAAGACTTTCGCAAGAGAGCGCTTTAAGTAGTGAATTGTTAAAAAAAAAATTTGGTACGTGAAATTACTTGACCCTGCAACAGAATTGAGGCTATTTAAATTTCAGAAAACTTCCGTGAGAGAGCGCTTTATTCAATCAACTATGTTGGATCATTCACGTCAAAACGGTTGAACCGATTTTGATGAAACTTGGTAAGCATTTGTATCTGTCCCATGGAACAGGTTGTTTGAAGCTGTTTAGAGACCTTAAACTCTCGAACGGATTGACCGATCTTAAAATTTCTTTTTCTGTACTGTTCTACCCTTCCTAACGAAGGTTGTTTTCTTAGGAAGTTTTTTCAAATTCCATTTAGTTTAAAAGTTAATTGAAAATAATATTTCCGTGAGTTTTGTTGTTGTTATTCGCTGAAATTGTTTTCTTCTAGCATGCTTGTGTATGTATATATCAGTCAATGAAAAAACCGAACGACATGAAACGACAGCAAAAATTTTGCGGCGAATGTTTTCCGCTGCAACAGCTATTTTTCAATAAATAGTAAAATAGTAAAAATTAAGAGTACGAATTTTATTTATGAAGGAAAATAGTTAGAAAATAAAACACAGAACATGAAATCCGTTTATATTTGCATATGTAGGTGAACCCCGTTAAATAAAATAAATTTGCAGTTTTAATTCTTATTTTAGGCTTATTTTCTTTCATAAACAACATTTGTTGGTGTTTGACAGACATTTGTAATTCCATAAATTGCAGCTCAGCGCTGCTAATATTTTGCTGCTAATAATTTGCTGCTAAGGAATCTTGCACATGTTAATCCAGTTTTGTTCTTTACTGTTACAACTATAAAACATTAAATAATTTTAAGTGGGCAAGGAACAATGAGCGCGTAATTGTCGCAGAGTATTTGAAAAGAAATGTACTATTATTTTGTTTTCATCAGCAATCCATTAAATATATTTAATAATAAATTTCTTAAATGATTCTTAAAGTTATTTAAAAGCAGATTTATTTCGTTTGCAATCGAACGCAGGTATGCACGTTAACGTTATTTTAACGATAACCAAAATATTTTTTCGTTTGGTTGAAGCAAAATAAATAAAAAAACGGTAATTCCAAAAACGAAAAATATTTATTTCGTTTCGGAGAAAACGATATAAAATTTTTTCGTTTTTGTCCCAATCAACCGTTGAAAATAATGTTTATTTCAACAAAAAATTAGTTTTGTTTGGATCCGAAGAAATTTTTGTTTAAGGTGGTATGACACTTGCTTTTTCGCATTTTTAATATATTAACAATACAAAAAGAGCAACACACCAAACGAAGCTATACAATTTTTAGTTGATGTGAGCAGTACGCTGCAAGTCCAAAAAAATGCAGAACAGTCATTTTCAATGGCTGAAACTGTTAAAAAATATTTACTCTTTCAGCTGCTAGCAGCTTAAAATCTGACAGAGGTACATTTAATTCTGATATTTCACAATATACTTTTTTTATTGTTTATTTGTAATGAATGTACAAAACCAAATAAACACAAATTAACACAAGAACTGCAAAAAACTTCGACTTTTAATATTTTAACAAATTTTTTCCATTTTTATGTAAAGAATTCATAATTTTTGACAAAATTCAAAATAACACTAAAATGCTAAATTCAACGGACTGTATAATTATCCATTTTAATTATATATAATAATCCTTTTTTAAAAAGTATATACTTCCCTTTTACCCGCTGCTTTTTTGAAGATCTTAAAAATGCGAAAAAAGCAAGTGTAACACCAGCTTTAGCATTGGAGAAAATAATAGAAAATTTTTCGTTTTTCAACGAAACGAAATTTGCTTTGATAAATTTTTAACGTTATTTAAAAAACGAAATAATTTTGATAATTTATTTTTCTGCCTCAACGAAACAGAAAAAATTTGGTTGATTTCTTTGTGCATGTCTGATCGAAAGATAAAAGCATTTTTTTCATCACGGAAAATTTGTCTGCTGCGTATTTTCTCAAGAAATTTTACACACAACTTCAAAAATCAACGAACGTTTATTTCAACCGTTCATTAAAAATTAAGGTTTAAATAGAATGTCCGTTCAGAAAAAAATTACTAGCAGCGTCAGTGATTTTTTTTGTTGTGCGTGCGTCATCGGTTCGGTTTGCGTTGTTGCTGTTCTACATTTTTTCGTTTTTGCGTTATCGTTGAGAAATGAAAACAATAAGAAATAAGAAAGAAAAGTAAGGAAATCAATCTGCAAGAAACATTCAGATAATTAAGTGCCGGTCGTGAACAAAGTTCCTGAATTTTTAATTCAAACGCTCATTTTGAATAAGTGATTGAAAACGAACGTTCGCTGTTTTTTTTTATTGTGTGAAAAAACCGAAATAATCCAATTGGATTTTTATTGCCTTTAATTGTTTTTACACAACATCTTTGGATTTGAGTGTTCACTTAAATATTTCTTTTTAGCATATTTCTAAAGCTTTCCGTGTTCAAAAGTAAATAAATTAACTAATTATTTTTTAGATTTAGTAAGAAAAAAATTATAGAAGTGTTAGTCTGTCAACTTATGTGAAAACGAGAAATTATGAAATTGTTAAATATTATTATTTTCGTTTTGAATTATCATATTCATTGCACCAAAAAAATATATGGCAAATTTTTTCCAAAAATTTATCACATACTCTTAGTAGGTTCCTTTTCTCCTTATAAGAATATCAGTTATTTGTTTTTTATCGCCATAATTTTGTAAAATATTATGGAGATACCAATTTTTATAAAAGCAACAATCTTAAAAATTAAGTCATTTCTTATAAATCATATCTCCATCTTATGTTACCTTATTTTTGTAAATGGTAACATTCCTATCATTAGAAAACTATAGCGATTCCTATAGCGATTTCAAAAAATTAAATATTTTGGAATTTTTATGCTAGAGTTGCCCACTTTCTGAAAAACTTTAATTTGGTTTTATCTCAAAAAGTGAATTTTAGTTTTTTTTTGTTATTTTAGACTGTTTGCCGTTTTAGAGGTTTATTTATAGTAATGTTTGTTTTATATATATAAATGACCTCACACGTGACTTTGGAACATAAAAATGGAAGAAAACTAGAATAAATTAAAAAATTTTAATTTTTTCGTTTAAGATAATCGAAAGATATAATATCTCTTTTTTTACGGATTTAAGAAAAAATTTTTTAAAGCGAGCGACCCAACTAATTTGTATCTTCAACGTACCTATTTATGTGGCCAGCTTAGGTACTTGCTAAGCGATTGCTACGACCTAGTACTGAAATAGATCCTATGCTTTTAAAAGTTCTTTCGACAAAAATCAAGGAATGAGCCGAAGGCAAACAAAGTCAAGAACCAAAGACGAACAAAAAAAAAAGAAGTTTAACGAATACCAGCAGATGCTATGAAAAGACGAAAAAAAATTAACCGAACAGTATCGACCAAAACCGAAGTTGAACGAAGACAATCCAAAAATCGAATCGATGCTTATATAATTTTTTAAAATTGGAATTTTTTTGAGATAAAATTGCATATTAAATTATTGCTAAGAAAAACATTGAACGCATTTTTCTCGAAATGACTTTTCAAACTGCACTCAAAAAAAATTTTCTCGGAATATGATAAAAAAGGCATCATATTTAGAGAAAAATGGTCTATAGTCTAAAAGTCTAATGCCTTTCTCTAAATGCGATCCTAAAAATTGTCTAAAAATGATAAAAAGCTTCTATGAAAAAGAAAATTATATAAAAATACTAGCGGATGTAACCCGGTGTTACTCGGGGTTGTGCCTCGAGCACAGAAAGAGGACGATTTTGAAAACTGCTCTCATTTTTACGTTTTTAAAATTATCAATTAAATTTTAAAATTTTTTAAATTATCGTTTTTTGGGGTTTTGCCCCCTCTTTCCGTCGAAAGTGTTAAGTCAAATTTCCGTAAAACTGTACTTGCCAGACATAATTAAAACAAAAAAATTACATCTTCAACATCTCGATCTGACGTCTGGTTTCTGAGGAAAATGGACACCCACACTCAGAAAAAAAACACATATCTTCCTCCGGTGAAAAATTTCTCTATTTTCGATAATAGCAATTTCCCTTTTTTCAAATAAAATTTTCTTTAATAAGAATAAATTTTCGAAGAAATATATCTTCACTTCTAGGAAATGGAAATATTTCAATGTCTCTTATAATGAAAAATATTTTTCTCGCACAAAAAAATTCTCATTTATACAGGAAAATTTTTTGGAAATGAAAATGTTTTCCTATATTTTGATAAAAAATTCACTATGAGAAGTATTTTCTTCAATAAAAACAAATGTTTTCTCAAAAATAAAGAGTCTTTTTCTCTAAAATCGAATTATTTTTATATATTTCTCTTTTTCATAGAAGGTTTTTATCATTTTTAGAGAATTTTTAGGATCGAATTTAGAGAAAAGTAATACCATTTTTCAGTAAATATGATGCCATTTTTATCATATTCCGAGAAAATTTTTTCTATATGCAATTTTATCTCAAATAAATTTCAATTTTAAAAAATTCTGTAAGCATCGATTCGATTTTTGGATTGTCTTCGTTCAACTTCGGAACGATTTTCCTTGAGTGTTGTCGAAAGAACTTTTAAAAGCATAGGGTCTATTTCAGTAACAAATACAAATGCTTGTCAATTTTCATCAAAATCGGTTCATCCGTTTTGACGTGAATGAGCCGAACAAAGTTGATTGAAGAAAGCGCCCTCTCACTGAAGTTTTATGAAATTTAAACAGTCTCAATTCTGTTGTAGAGTCAAGTTATTTCACGTACCAAATTTTAATAAAATCGGTCAAGTCATTTAGGAGTTATTGAGTTTTAACAATGCACTACTTAAAGCGCCCTCTTTTAGAAGTCTTTGCAATTTTTTTATATTTGAGGTTTTATCTTGGGTGCAGTTAAACGTTCATACCAAATTTCATTGAAATCGGTTCAGACGTTTAGGAGTTATTGAGTCTTTAAAACGCACTACTTAAAGCGCCCCCTTACGGAAGTCTTTGGAATTTTTAAAGCATATGTTATCTTGGGCGCAGTCGAACCTTCATTCCAAATGAATGAAATATCTTGAGTGCAGTTGAACCTTCATATCAAATTTCATTGAAATCGGTCCAGGAGCTTAGGAGTTATTACGTCTTAAAAACGCACTACTTAAAGCGCCCTCTTGCTGAAGTCTTTGGAATTTTGTATTGCCTTTGTTTTATTTTGGGTGCAGTTGAACCTTCATACCAAATTTCATTGAAATCGGTCCAGGAGTTTAGGAGTTATTGAGTCTTAAAAATGCACTACTTAAAGCGCCCTCTTGCGGAAGTCTTTGGAACTTTTTATAGCCTACGTTTTATTTTGGGAGCAGTTGAACCTTCATGCCAAATTTCATTGAAATCGGTCCAGGCGTTTAGGAGTTATTATATAGTGCCACGCCCACATACTTCCGCCCATTTAAACTATCCTATCTCTCAAGTTGGATCGAACTGCACATGGTGTGCGAATTTTATTATAATCGGTTAAGTGGTTTAGGAGTCCATTGAGGACAAACATTGTGACACGAGATTTATATATATTAAGATATCGATTTTAGAAAAAAAGACTTTTTATTTTTGAAAAACCTGTGTTTTTATTGAAGAAAATACTTCTCATAGTGATTTTTTAATCAAAATAGAGGAGTTTTCGTTTTCAATAAATTTTTCTCAATAAATGAGAAGTTTTTTGTGCGAGACAAGTATTTATCATTATAAGAGAAATATTTCCATTTCCTACAAGTGACGCAATATTTCTTCGAAAATTTGAAAATTTATTCTAATTGAGGAAAATTTTATTTGAAAAAGAGAAATTGCTATTATCGAAAAAAGTGAAATTTTTCACCGAAGAATGATATGTGTTTTTTTCTGAGAGAAATGGTCACCCAATTTTCCTCAGAAACGAGACGTCAGATCGAGACGTTGAAGATGTATTTTTTTTTTTTTTAATGATGTCTGGCAGGTGCATTTTTACGGAAATTTGACCAAACACTTTCGACGGAAGGAGGGGGCAAAACCCAAAAAACGATAATTTAAAAAAATTTTAAAACTGAATTGATAATTTAAAAAACGTTAAAATGAGAGCAGTTTTGAAAATCGTCCTTTTTCTGTGCTCGAGGCACAACCCCGAGTAACACCGGGTTACATCCGCTAGTCTTTTATAAATTAAGATTATGATTAAGTATTGAGTTTCCTTATTTAATTTTAATTGTTGGTCATTAGAGCTCGAAGAGGCTCCTCAATTTAATATGATAAGAACCGGAAGTAATGCGAGTTACCAATTTATTGCAACGCGAGTTACCACATAATTGTTGGGATTATTTTAAAAACTTTGATTTATAGCATATTGCTGTTTCTAGTACAGATAAACTTATTGAAATCCTGCTCCTTTTATTTATGCCAAACATACTCCATTAAACTTTCTGATTGTAACGCAAGTTACCTTTTGCAATAATTTTACTGTTCATTTGCAGATTGAAACTCCTAAAATTCCTAAAAAAGATACATTTTTCTACAACATTTTTCAAGCGCTTTATAATTATCGTCTTACAAGTGCAATTCTGAAATACGGTGGAGTTATCTACGAAAATCCATAAATGTTTTTCAAAAGACTTCTTGCATTTATCTTTTTTTTTGTCCATTCTTCAACATGCTACAATGTCCTGTTTGCTACATGCTACAATTTATTTTAAATCAAATTCTAATTCAATCCACTGAAATTCATTCAAATCGTCTACCCAACCATGACTATTTCGAATTGCATGTGTATATTTTTGCGCTTTTTTATGATGATATTTAATTTCACCATGAGATAATTGGGATACCCTCGAGTAGATTTGCAAATTTACAGTCTAAGTCTACTTTAATGAAACTTTTGCCTTCCTCATTTTCCTCATTGGTCTATTACATCTTCAAGCAACTTTTCTGGCATATCACTACGTACACTAGTCTAGCCAAATCTGTAATGGCTTCAAACATTAAGATTAACCGTTAATTCAATTCTATGCAGAGAAAGACACAAACACATTTACTGAATCAGACCGTTGATAAAGTTTTCTCAACCTTATTATTCTAAATTAAAATAACTACATAATGCATAACGATTATTTTGAGACAATTCTAAGTAAATGCTTGTTATTCACACCTTAAGTTCCGTTGGAATTTCAATAGCATTCACACGCAGAATTTTAATTCAAGTTATGTTAAAAAGCAATTCCAATGTAAACTTCACATTTATGGAGCCTATTTAAGTGAACCAATGTTACAAAAGTTTTATAAATTGAGTTTATTTTCAGCATTCGTTTTGTAATGTTACTGTAAGTGATACAACAATAGCAACAACAACTTCAACATGCAAAGTGTTACAGACACAGCTACACCATAGGGAGTGGTACATGCGGCAACGGATTACATTGTTGGGCAAAACTTTTAGCCAAATTGCAATTACGTTCGTTTCTCCACATCTTGGCAGGGCAATGAAGATAAGTTTCCGCATTAACACAACCAAAAACCATGCTAGCATATGGTGTACAGCCCTCAGGTAGTGTCGCATACATCTTGATGCCCACAGACTGCATGTGACCGTTAACTAGAGCAACAATAAAAGTGATACAATAAAAGAGTGGGAAAGAAATTAAAAAAAAAAGAAACAAATGTAAAGTTGGCCTTAGTTGAACAAATGGAAAACTTACTGTTCTGCAAACAAGTCTCGAAGGACTTGATGATTTGCGGCACAATATCCTTGTCGCGCTCGCTCACATTGTTCAGCAGAAACTGTCGCACACTCGACAATTCTATTTCACCGTTGACCAAAGCGCCCGTCTCACGGTAAATGCAATCCGGATAACACTAGTGGTGGCATTAGGGAAGAGTTGTAATTTTATGAATATCTCGAAATAAAATTGGTGTTGTCAGCTTGTCGCTGTCACACGATTTGACAGCTTAGCAATAATTACCACATGTGCGTATGCTGGATAGCTTTCGGCCTTGTCCGTTCTCATTGAATTTACATATTTGTCACATTTCTCTGGTGCACTGCCTAGATTTAATTCGGGTGTTCGACAGCAAGAGTTGACATCCTGACGATGACATTTTGCAAAATATGAAATGACAGTTGAACATATTTAATGTTTTGTCAAAAACAAATGATACGTTAAGGTATCAAATGATATGCATGTATAGAAAATAGTCAACAACAAATTATGCTGCTGATGCACTGATGTTACTTACAAAATTTGAAAAGTTTGGTGGTTGAGTGCAGTTAAAGGATGCAGCATTCGTCTTCAGCTGGAAGAGAGAAATAGAGGCACATAAATTTGTGATGGTCGCAGAGAAACATAATTTGTCAAGATAAAAACAAGTTATAAAAAGCTAACCAAAGTTAGTTTTTGGTTACAACTAGTTAAAGCCAAGTTGATATTTAAGTAAAACCTGTTTGAATGAAGACATTCTATAGCTGCTTTTTTGAGTGACAGAACACATGAATTCCTTCGGTTTTTTTTTTGACCTTGGTTCTCCATTTATTTCGTTGTAGGTTTTTCATTAAATTATAATAATTACCAGCTAGAAGCACGATACATACAAATCATGACATGAAATTATATTGAAAATTGTCATAGAAAATAAGATAAATAAACGAGATAAATAATATATATTTTTCAAACTATTATTAGCCCTCTGTAGTCTAGGGGTGCAAATCGGGCAGGATAAAAATTTTAAATGATCTCTGCATTTTACGATAGTTGTGTCTATTTATTATTGTAACCGTTGACCAGTAGCTTGGCGTCAGTTGCTCTTCAGCTCTTGTGCTGGAAGCACTGAAACTTTACCTAAAGCCATGTGTTGCTGCACGTCATGTTGCAGTTGTCAACCAGCAATATTTTAATGCATTCGTCAATAACGCTGACATAGTAATTCTAATAAAAAAAAAAAGTTCGTTACACTTGCTCGACTTAAGGTTAAGAAATGTGTACAGAAATTCTACACCTTTGTTTTGGCGAATTTCCGTCTGCTGATTTAATTTTAATTTAACTTCACAAATATGCTATGTCTGAGTTATTGCCCATTTCTTTGCTACCCGTTTTGTCAAAAACGCTTGAAAAAATAATAGCAAAACGGTTGTTGGACTACTCCAAAGGCAAGCTACACCAAGGACAACATGCGTTCCTTCCCAATCACGGCGTTCACACATTATGCCATCAATTAGAATCAAAACTAAAAGAAAGCTTGCGTAATAAAAAACATAGCATTGTTTTGTCAGAAGACCTTGAGAAAGCTTTTGATCGTGTTATATCAATTTTTGTTTTAAATGAATTACATCAATGGGGCGTCCCAACACGAATGGTGAAAGTCATTTTAGCCTTTCTAAATAACCGACAGATAACAGTACGAGTTGATGGATTTTTGTCTCAACGACTTTCAATGGATAATGGTTTGCCCCAGGGATCTTTACTCTCTTTACTAAAATCGCTGGACAACATAAATGGTATAGAATACATTGGAATTTATGCAGATAACATTTTTGCCATTGCAACTGGAGCATCAGAAGAGGTATCAGTAAACCTAAATTATTTCGACCAGAAGCTGAGTCAGTGGGCTCTTACCAGAGGGGCCGTCATATCGGTTAACAAAGCTGAAATGCTTCATGTTTGCCGAAAACACAATTGCAGTTGCTCTGCAATATCACTCAGAGAAGAAAGAATTTCGGTTAAAAATAAAATGAGAATTTTAGGCTTGACTTTTACAAAAACTCTTTTATGGAATGAGCAAACCAACTTAATAGTGAGTAAGTTGAGTAAAATAAATAATTTACTGAAAGTCATTTGCTCAAAAAAAAAGGGTCCTCATATTGAAACTGCTATCAAAATTTGCAAGGCATTATCTGTTGGTATGGTTCAACACTGTATCACCATTTATAGCTGGACCAGCAAAGCAAATATAAATAAAATTAATGCTGCTATTAACAAGTGTTTCAGAACAGCGACCGGCGTACTTATGGCTACACCTATAGATGCTTTAAGACTAGAAGCTCGTTTTCCTGACTTCAACACTTTGCAAAACCTTCGCAGCATTAAGCTTGCTTCAAAATCCTTAACGACAACAAATACCAGCCTGCACGAACTATTCTGGTCGGGCTACCATGACTTCATAGCTCATGGATCCAACGGAAGAGACCTGTGTGGAATCAAGAGTATAATAAACCTTATGATTGAAAACAATTTGCCAATTCCAAAACAACCTGTTCTATGTAATGAAAACTTGGATGTTCATCATATAAGCATTGATACTTCATTGAGCCTTCATACAAAAACTAATACAAATCCATCAGTTTATAAGCAATTTTTCAGCGAAGCCTTGGAAGTATTTGACCCTGAACTGACCCTTTACACCGACGGATCTTTTTCTGAGGGTGCGACGTCGTATGCTGTTTGCAGACAGTTCTCCAATATTTTCGTCGAAATTCATCAAGCACTTCTGCCAATGGATTCTGGAATTTTCGTTGCAGAACTCTCGGCTATCCAGTTCGCCGTTAAATATGCTGCCCAGAAAAAAATGAAAACTTTAATATGCTCTGACAGTCTCAGCGTAGTTAAGGCTCTCACGGACCATAAAAGCAGTGCTTTTAAATTTGTCATGAATAACATAATACTTGATTATCCTATTAAAATATTATGGATCCCCGGACACATTGGTATTTCAGGAAATGAAGTAGCTGATGTTGCTGCGAAGGAAGCACTTACGCTTCCCTTTATTATTGAAGTTCCATGCTTCGAGTCAATTATTATAAATTCTTTTTTGGGAATTAAAAAATTAAAGTCTCAACAGGACTGGGAGTCATCAAACTCATTTCTAAGAACACACAACCACTCTCATTCACGGACCAATTATCATGCAGACTTAACCCGCGAGGAATGTATTACGCTTGCAAGAATGCGCCTTGGAAAAACACTGTTTTCGACAAAACATCTATACACCAGAACTTCTCCTTTGCAATGTGAATTCTGCAACGCTTTGATGTCTACTCGGCACATTTTAATAGAATGCCCCATATCGAAATATCACCAACAACTTGAAACTATTCTGGACTGCAGCAAAAAAGAATCATTTGCCATAATTAAAACTGCTCTAATGAAGCAACATCTATTTTATGAAACCTAATTCTATCGGTGCAATATGGCCCTTGTCGCCCTGCACCAAATTAATACTTTATAAATTTATTTATAAAATATTACACAATAAATAAATAAAATAAAAAAAATAACGTTAATTCAAAAAACGAAAAATATTTATTTCGTTTCGGAGAAAACGATAAAAATTTTTTTCGTTTTTTTCCCAATCAACCGTTGAAAATAACGTTAATTTCAGCAAAAAAATTTCGTTTTTTTTGTATCAGAAGAAATTTTTTTTAGCATAGGAGAAAATTATAGAAAATTTTTCGTTTTTCAACGAAACGAAATTTGATTTGATAAATCTTTAACGTTATTTAAAAATAAATAATTTTGATAATTTATTTTTCGGCCTCAACGAAACGAAAAAATTTTGTTGATTTCGTTGTGCATGTCTGGTCCAAATGCATAAATTGATAATCACACAATTTGGGTGATTTCGTTCTATTGAACACAACTTTTTCATTTCTTAATAGATTTTCTTCAACAATAGCTTATTTTTTTTGGAAAAATAAAGGCTTTTAGTAAAAAGTATCAAAAGTAACAAAATATTTTGATTTCTTAACGAAATTTGCAACTATTTTGTCTTTTTTTGGAAATTTTTCTGAAAAATAAAAAAAATCCCCGAAATTTGAATTTATTCCGCCAAAACTAACAGCTCGACCAAAAAATGATGTTTGCATTGTTTGTAAGAAATTTTATAAGCTTTTATTTGATATATCATTTATTTGATTACTGTTGTGGGTTCTGGAGATATAAGCAATTAAGTGGAACCAACTTTTTTTTTTCGTTGAAAACCCTACAGTGGGCAATATCTCGAAAACGGAGTGACAGAAAAAATTTTTTTTTCGGAATAAGCGAGTGATTTTACATGAGAAAAGGATAGTGGCATTCAAAGTACAAACAACTTTTCGTTATTTGTAAACCAGTGTTATTAACTATTGATATATTTTTAAGATTGTATGCGTTTAATTGTATTATTGTTTATCATTATAAATAATATCATTCTAATTTAATAAAGAGTCAGTTGAAGTAAGAAAACCAAAGACCAAACTTGTTCTTATTTAGCGGCGGGTATTTCTAGTATATGTACTAGAAACCCAGATTTAGGAACTCTTACAAAATAAATTCCCAGTTCAAGTACTGGAAATTTAGTCAAAGTAACACCATGTTTGCACTCATGTGGCCTTAGGTTAGAAACTACATTTTCTGATTTTTTTTAAGTGCTTCGATTGAGAAATTTTCTGAAATTATTGCCGTCTAATTAGTACATTTTTTACTTTTTCAAGGTACAATTTTAATTATATATTTCTTCGTGCGTGCATTAGTCGTCGAACTACTCCTAAATGGCTGGACCGATTGTGATGAAATTTTTTATGTGTGTTTTTGTGAAGATTTCTGGATGGTATACTGCACTGCAATCGGCGTTCAGGAAATTATGTTTTACTAGTTTAGGTATTCGCATAACAGAACAGCTGATGTCGAATTCTGTTTTATTCTGTGGGTCCGCTAATATATATATATAAATACATACATATATGAACAATGCGTTACGTGGCATGAACAGGAAAATGTGTTTTCTACTGCGTTTTTCAACAGAAAATTAAGATGTCCGATCGTTACAATTTACGTAGCGCTCAGATCATTTCATCTGCGTTGTGAGACGAAGAACGAAATTCAGACAACGATAGATCGAATGCATCTGAAGATGATGTGGTGTCTATCGACGACAACACAAGCAGTAAATTTTCATCCATTGCGGAAGAAATAGACGAAAAGCAGTTTGGCACTCAAATCAAAAAGTTCTCGTCAGAGGAAGATGGCCTTTTTTCAAGCCTTTGCTAAAATTTGTTAAAATATAATTTTTGTAAAAAAAAAGTTTTTTGCAACGAAGAAAAAGTAAAGGGTGTTTTTTGAGACGTATAGAACTTTAAGTTGGCAACATTGTTTTAACTGGTGCCCATTTTGTCAGCTGTCACGTGGTTTGTGTTTACTTTGATTTGGCATTTCAACGTGAATAGACTGACGCCTGAACAACGCTTTCAAATTGTGCAAATTTATTTTGAAAATAATGGTTCGGTTCGAAATTTTCATAAGAGAATTTTGTTTAGCGATGAAGCTCACTTTTGGTTGAATGGCTACGTCAATAAATAAAACTGTCTTATATGGTGTGAAGATAATTCTCAAGTGTATGTTGAGACACCGTTACATCCAGAAAAACTGACTATTTGATATCGATGGTTAAGCGCACTAAAGTGATAAGTGATCTTTTGATGAAAATAGGTTTATTGCATTTTTCAATCCATCAATATAATATCTACCTCGTGTAAATTTATTGAAAATGCATAGCCAGTGAATGCGTGTCAGTACACAGTTAAAATAAATTTTTTGTATTGAGATGTATTGAAATTTTAAAACATAATCGACGTTCTTGAACATTTGAAATTTTTCACTTATACTTTAGAGAGCTTAACCAACGATATGCTTTATGGTCTGGTGGAATCATTGGTTCGTACTTTTTAAAAACGATGCTGACCATTACGTTACGGTTAATGGTGACCGCTATAGAGCCATGATTACTGACTTTTTCGTTCTTCAATTGAACAACGATGATGTGCAGGAGCTGTGGTTTCAACAAAATGGCGAAACATGTCACACAGCTCATTTGATTTACTGAAGAAAAAGTTTGGTAACGGCATAATTTCACTTGCGATTTAACTTCGCTACACTAAGAAAAAAGTTTCTCAGAATAAGATAAAAAAGGCATCATATTTAGAGAAGAATGGTATAAACTTTGCTCCAGAGAATGCTATTCTCTAATATTCGCGATACTAAAAATTCTCTAAAAATGATAAAAAGCTTCCATGAAAAAGAAAAATATATCGTTTTTAGAGAAAAATACTTTTTATTTTTGAGAAAAGATTTGTTTTTATTGAAGAAAATACACGAAAATATGTTCGCCTATGCATGATTACAATAGTTGGCAAGTGTGTAGTCTCTGCTGATAACGGTACAATAGTTATTACAAGGAATTACTTTTCATGATGTCTCATATTTATAACGTCACTTCTAACTTTTAACTAAATAAGAACTAAAACAAGACCTTTTGATGTTTTCAAATTTTTAATTTTGTTAAATTACTGCGCCTTTAACTTTCATAACATTGAAAATACGATTAGGCATACTATTCACTAAATTTTGTATTATGGTTTGCTCAATTTTACCCCATTCTTCATAAATAACTGCTTCTAGCTCTTCAACGTTGTGAAATTGCCTGTTATCTTAATAAACTCGGCGAACTAAAATTCCCCATAAATTTTCAATTCAATTAAATTTTCTTTTGCTTGAAACCAAGCTTTTGCATCTCGACTTGTATGGATTGCGGCATTATCCTGCTGAAAAACTCACTCTTTTTCCATATTTTCTTCCAAAAATGGATTCAAACTGTTTTCCAGCACACGAACGTAATCAGAGCTTTTCATGTTTGAGCTTACAAACTGCGGTTCCAAACTGCCTTGTGCTGAAAACGCGTCTCACATTATTACATTTCCTCCACCAAAATTTCGTTTGGAGAATTAAATGGGTTCGCCCCGTAAATCGTGCCAATAATTCCGAAAACCATCCGGTCCATCCAGATTCCATTTTTCTCGTCGGAAAAAATTACCCGAGAATGAAAAGCTTTAATATCTGAAAAAAAAAAAAACAAATTGGCCATTTCAGCCCTTGAAAGGACTTTGACCGAGCTTCTTATGATCAATTGTGTTGTGTGTGCTATTAAATGTTTGTACACAATTGACCGAGAACTGAACCTACATGTTTTATGCCGACTCCGAACGGCTCATGTTCTCAAGAAGCTTTGCATGGCATTATTTACTCTCTGAGGTTTGCCATTGTCTGCAGAGAGGTGGTGACCGATCAGAAAAATTTTTTATTGAAAAAACTTTTCGCCACGGCTGGGGATCGAACCCGGGTTCCAAGCATGCTAAGCCACACACTTAACCTGCATGCCACGGTCTGAACCCATTATAAAAATCATTTGGAAGCTTACGGATGGCCAATTTATACCCATGTTTCTCCTTGCAAACTCTAAACGTGCTCTCTTATGAGCAGTCGTAAGTGCAGGAACACATTACATGAGTTGATTTCGAATGTGTTTGCACTCATGTAGAACTCGCCATACCGTGCCATACCGTATGTGACACTTTGTTATCTACAACGTCACGTAATTCTTTCAAACTGCGGTTGGCGTTGCTCGCAGCTCGAATTATTTTGCGTTCATCGCGGAAAGAGAGCATTTATTTTCGTCCTGACCTTTCATTTTCCCATAGTTTTCGGGACTATTCAAAAGAGTTTCGATCACTCTGTGACTGCGGTTTATTCTACGACCGAATTCTCTCACTCCATATCCCTTTTCTTTCAAAATCACGATTTTCCCCTTTTCCCCACTACTAAGTTGAGTTCCATGGGTCATTTTAATTGTTATTTAATTGACGTTTAAATCGATTGAAAAATAATGTTAAAAAATTTTTTAACCAAACATTTTGAACTCAAGCAAACGAATAATTGCAAGTGGCGTTATAAATATGAGACAGCATTAAAAGTTATTTCTAGCAATAAGTATTGTACCGTTATCAGCAGAGACTAAAGACTTGCTGAATATTGTTGTCGAACATAGACGAACATTTTTTCAGAATTTCGGAGTGGCATTATATATGAGGAGGTCCATAACAAAACGCAATAATTACACTTTTTCAGTTTTTTGATTTTTTTAATGAATCCAATTCAACATATTAAAATTTATGTAGCCATTGTTATTTAACATGCCAAGGGTCAATATTTTTACCGTTATTCAATACCAAAAAATAATGGTTCAGATCAAAGTGCAACAATTCCAATGAATATCCTACTGGCTTTCATTAAATTTCGTTGTTTATTCAAAAAAGTGCTATGGTGTAGTTATTGCGTTTTGTTATCGACCTCCTCATTTATGAAACATACCTTATTTATCATTATTAGAGACATTGAAATATATTCATTTCCTAGAAGTAGAGAAATATTTCTTCGAAAATGTAAAAAATTATTCTAATTGAAGATAATTTTATTTGAAAAAGAGAAGAAGAAAGAGCTATTATCGAAAATAGAAAAATTGTTTACCGTTTACCTCCAAGGTAGTGTTAACGTTTCTGTTGGAAACGGACTTCTGTCAATAAATATAACAAGAAAGAGAGCGCTCACAATCCGTCATTGCATTCAATTAATTTTCACTGGTCACATTTAGCGTACTCAATAGTTGGCAACTGTTAAGTCAAAACTTTATGTACATAAATGCGAAGTTGCGCATTAAAATGAATTTAAAAATAGAAAATTTTTAATTTGTCGGTAAAATTTCCATTGGTATTTGATACAAAGCTTGACATTTCATAAACTTGACAACTTTTCTGAAACTTCAATACCGATAACAGCGCTCCCCGATGTGTTGCTGTCACAACAGTTGACACAGCTGAATGTGGCCAACATATATAACAACGCATTAGCGCAACCAAAGGGGGGATTTTAGGGTTTAAACTCACCCCAAAAATTATTGTAGTACCAAGCAAAATAGTATTAAATCAAAGTGAGTTACATGAAAAGCAATCACACGTTCTATGAAATGAGTGAAAACCCCAAATGTATATTTAAAATCGATTCTGGTTGATGCCTATTCTACTAAATTAGTCATATTTTATTCTTCACACTGCATATTAAGCCGGATCGATTTTGTATGGAGAAAAAAAAGTAAGCCGGACATCGACTCAAAAGTAAGAGGTACTCTATAAAACTATAAAATATTTTAAAAAACTGGTTACCGGAAATAGATCTTGCGTACCTAAAAACCCATATGTGCCAACTAATATATATATTGCCACAAAGTTTTGCCAAAATCGAACAGTAATTATTGCAATTAAATAATAATTGAGCTGAAGGATGCTTTTGAATATCGATTTCTCACATTTTATATAATTGTTGTCATGTGAATATCATGAAAAATATATATTTACAGGTATTTAAAACAACCTCTTTTCGAAAATGACAAAATATGGAATTTTTTGGGGTCTCAAAAGAGTTTGTAAACAGAAAAAAATTCAAAAATTTGTTTAGTTCATATATGTGTACCATAAAAATCTTTAGTGTTTTGCTTATTTTGGGTATGCATTCTGAAGAAAAAAAAAAGTTTATGCAAAAAAATTCGTTTTCTGCAGAAAAGAATTTCAGAAGAACCAAAACGGCTCCATGGGGATTTCTCTGATCCAACCAAATTATACAGAAATTGTTTTTAAGAGTCCCTCTAACTTTTAAGTCGGTGTCTAGTGAAATTTCAATTTCGATCCGGTGTTTCATTTCATGTTTAATTTTTGTTATGTTCTGATTCTGACCACTTGAGGGGTTGTGGCAATACTTCGATTTGAGTTATTTTTTCAACTTCTAGCATGGATCTCACTAAGGAAACTTTAAATATTTGGAAAAAAATTAATTCAAAAGTAAGACAAAATAAAAAAGCCTTACTTTGAGGACAATCGCGTTATTTCTCATTAAATTGTTATTTTTCGTCCTTTTTTTATAGTTATTTTTTTAAACATCGATAACACAAACTCTATAGAACTAAGTTTAAAGTGAAGTCATATGAGTCATTACAAAAATAATTCATTACAAAACTTAATAAATAATAATAATTCAATCACTTCCGAAACTGAAGAAAAAAATTCACAATTTTTAATTTTCCATCGTATTTTCCAAAATCCGTTTCATAAAAATTTCTCTAAATTGTTAAATATTATCCGATTTTAAGGAATTATGGCTTATTAGGTAAAAAGATGTTGGTTTGATTTTTCTCCTGACCGCCCTTCCAGTGACATATTATAGTTATACGGTATTACCTATCCAATGAGCAAATGCTGACCTCAATCGAAATAGTATATTTTTAACGATAGGTCTTTACTACACTTTTTAACAAAAGTTCTTTTCTACACTTTTCCAAAATCGTTGGAAAGGGACTCAAACGATTTTTTTTTAATTTGTGCTCACTAAAGAACGAATTTTAAAGCTAGCGCCAGCCAATTGGGTATTTTTACAACGAAGTGAAGTATGGATGAAAAATTTTCACTGCACTCAGTAAAAAGTTTCTCGAAATAAAATAAAAAGCCATAATATTTCGAGAAAAAAGTTATAGAGTTTGCTCTAGAGAATACTATTCTCTATATGTGATACTAAAAATTCCCTAAAAATGATAAAAAACTTCCATGAAAAAGAGAAAGCGACATTTATAAAAATATGTCGCTTTAAGAGAATATGACTTTTTTATTTTTGAGAAAAGATTTAATTTTATCGAAGAAAATACTTCGCATAGTGAATTTTTTATCAAAATATAGGAACAAGTTTTCATTTTCCATAAATTTTTCTCTTTAAATGAGAATTTTTTGTGCGAGAAAAATACTTATTATTAGAGACATTGAAATATTTCCATTTCCGACAAGTGAAGAAATATTGCTTTGAAATTGTGAAAATTTATTCTAATTGAAGAAAATTTTATTTGCAAAAGAGAAAATTGCTATTATCGAAAATAGAGAAATTTTTTATCGGAGAGAGATAGGTTTTTTTTCTGAATGTGTGGGGAGAAAAAAATTGAGTTTTTGCTGACCCTATTGGGACTCCATAAAACGGCGTATAACTGGTGCTTGCAAAATATTATGGCCGAACAGATCCTAAGCAACGTTGAAGCAAATTTATTTTACATCGACCGCTACCCCTGCAGTTCACCTTCTGTACGAACAAATTGCCCTGACAGTGACCGTTTTAATTTTTTTTTTTTGGAAAAAAAATATGGTGCTGGCCATGACTGAAGTTTAAACAAGGAACCATTAGTGCAAAAATTTATCGCACTAACCGCTACAACACAGCTGCTGTAATAACGTAAAATTGTTTTTATATATAAGTTCTACATTTGATAAACCCCCCCCCACAAAAAAATTGTTGTTGCGCCCCTGTAACAACGAACAGCTGTTTTTGACAAAAGTTCGTTTATCATGTTACCGAAGCAAGGTATGTGTTTTTTTCTCAGTGTAGAATATTTTCTTTGGGGACATGTGAAGTCGCTAGTCTATGTCGATAAGCCCGAAACATTCGCCGCGTTATTGCTGTATATGGCCACAAATGTTGGAAAATCATTCATCAGTTTTTCTTTAGAGTGACCAGCTCTATTCTAAAACAATCTTTATTTTAGTTTTTTATATCGAAGCTTCTTATCTTTCGATATCTTAGATATCTTATGTTATCTGGGTAGAAGTTCAAATGCGAATGCTAGAATTCGTGTAAATTGAATAAAGGTATACAACACCGATTTTTAATCGTAAGTCAGAATTTTGGAGATCTTTGGCAAATTAATCCTACAAGAAAACTAGTATAGTACAAGTACTTCCCGCTATTTTCGATTGTCGTGTAGTGTTATTTTAACTCGCAAATCATTTCATATAAATTTTATTTCCTTTCGAGTTTTATTTGAGTAATACTTGAGTAATATTTGAGTCTCATAAATTTTATTTCTAAGAAATAGCTCATATGAAGCACACACACACATCACATTCATTATCTATAAAACACAATTGAACACTTGAAATAACCTGCTTCACTTTTAAATTAATTTAGTATACATATGAATTTTCTTAAAATTTCTTATAACTTACAATGGTCACAGCTAGAAAAATAAGTGCCAAATTTAATATTTTGCACATATTACATTCGATGAAATATTTTGTCTACTTAAGTAAAAATAAAAACAAAATAAAAAAAATTTAAAAATAGCACTAATTTTTACAGCTTAATCTAGAGTAGCAACAATTGTACACTTGTGACAAATTGGATAAAAACTGGATGAAATGAAGTGAACATCTTTTTATATGGAAAAAAATTTTATTGGTTGCCTAGAAATGCAATTAAAATACTCGTATGTCAACATGGTGATGACAAATTCAATTGTTGTTAATGATCATCATTGAGTTTATGATAAAACACTTTAGTGTGAATTTAACGCTCGAGAAAGCACTCAGCTACATTAATTTGGCTTAAATCTAGAAATGTTCTAGTAGACTATGGAAGGAGTCATTAATTTAACCTTAACGGTTGTTGATTTAATATTTTAGAAACATTTTAAAAAATACAGCTTAGTTGTTGCAGTGCATCGAACAAAGCTCTGGTAAATAGTCCGCAACGAATTATCATCTATTTGGTTCTAGGGTCAGTGCGCTCTATTCATATGGCAAAGTGTTAAAGAATGATATTTTTCAATGTTTCATTTGCACGTGATTTTTTATGGATTTTCGATAGTGTTTTCAATGACACTTTTTCAAGGTTGAGTTCAAAAAACAAATTTATTTAAAATTATTTTTTCTCATGTGCTCTTCTCTCAATTTCAAATGTTTTTAAAATTTTTTACAAAACAATATCATTGTGCATCAAGAAATTAGTTACGGAGATTTGATATTATTTTTATATTCCACATGGCTTCCAAAGAAAAATTGATTGAAAGGAGATTGAAAAATTTTGTTTTATAACTAAAAAAATTTTTAAAAAAAAAACCACTTAACCAAAAAAGCCTACAGACATATCAACAATCAAACAAATAATTGGTCACAACATTTCTTCACAAAAATTGATCTAACAACCAACATATTGGCTGGCTAAGAGCTTTAAGCTCTGAAAGACTTAATAGATGACTTTAATTTTGACAGATATTAATATGCATATGATGTCTGAGAACTAACTTGAAATAAAACTGCATAATGAACACACATTACATTATATTACAATAGTGTAGAATATTATCATAATATCTCATTTAAATAAGACCTAATTTGAGCACTGGATCTCTGACGACTTAGAGTCGTTTGGCAACCCACACTGTTTTTTGGAAATGAACATTTGATGCCTCCTTAAGGCAGACACCTATAAAAGTGGTTATAAAACTATCTGAAAAAGTATGGTGATGGTATATCATATTATTATTAGTATATGTAGTTTTGTATAAAGGTATATTAATGTTTTGAATTTGAAATGAAATTGTATCTGATATTTTCTGAATATCAAATGGAATTATGGCATTCCAATTGGTTTTTTCTGTATTACCACTGAAAGTGGTGTACAGTGGCAAACATTTCACAACAAAAAAAAAATTTTATTATCTATTACTATTGAAAAGTTCTGTTTTCATTCGATGTTCGCTCCAAAGATGAAATTTGCTTCGGTTGGTTCGGCCTAAGAACATTTCGTACAAAATATGGTACCGGTTGGACCACGATACATGAGCCCGATGACTCCTTGAAACCCGAAGGGGTTGTGCATACACAAATAATTGCAGCTGAATGGAATTTATTCAAAAAATCATGATTATTTTTCAAATTTTAATGAAAAAAAATCATCATGTTCTAAGTATCTGAATTATTTATCTTCGAATAAATAATTAATTTTATTTTTTAAGCAATAAACATAAAAATTGAAAATAATTATTATTAATTGATTATTATTTTTTTTTCTTAGGAAATAAAAATCATTTATAATATAAATTTTTTGATCAGAAATAAAAATCATTTTTGATTTTTATAATTTTTTTTACAAATAAAACAAATAAAAGAATTACAAATTATTATTGTTTTTTATTTTTTTCCTCATACAAAAAGATAACACAGGGCAACATTGATTCTGCGGCATGGGGTTTGGTAATCAATTTTAATATATACGTTAATGAAGCTCGTAGCCTCTCATTTAGATTATTTGAATTGACTCTGGTTCTTGCGATAAACCGCTATTTTTAAAATTAAGGAGATTTCATCAGAGATTTTAACATAACTCCAGAACTGTTAGTCTGATTTGGTAAAATAAAAAATTCGAAAATTCGCAAAATTGCCTCTAAGTTACATCTACACTGTTTTTTTAAATAGCTGAATAGTTTCGGAAATATTCATAAAGTTCTTCCGAAAAAAACATTTTTTATACAAAATTTAAACTTTTTTGATATTTCATAATTCATAAAAAATCAAAAACGTCAAAATATCTCTCTTTATTAACATAAATTTATAAAAACACATATGTTACAAAGAAAATAAGCCATATTTCATTTAAATCTATTGGTTTGTTTTGGTTTAATTCACATTCGATGATGTTATCTCATTTTGATAAAAAATTTCTACAAGAGCCGTGTCGAAAACTCGCGATTAAATCATCATAAACAGTGAGATGGTTTATGAGAATCTGCTCTGAGAGACAGCCGAATCAACCTAATCAAAAATTAAAAATTGTACTTTCTACCGCTCCACATGGAAAATTTTACCTTTTGTTGTGCACTCTAAAAAGTAAATCTTAATATTAGGTGAAAAATTGTCTTAAAAAAAGCTGCAACAGCATTAAGACGGCTTTTGCTGAAATCACTTTTGCCTTTTTTATACTGTAAAACAGCATTCAATGATGTCTGACTTAAAGGCAGTTAAATGGTAAATGCAGCCTTACCTTCGCTGAATTTCAGCCCTTATCGTAAACAAACTGGCCTGAATAGCAATGCAAACTATCTTAAATTAAGACCCATATGATGAATTGTAGCTATTTTTAACATTACAGCCCATATATTTCTTTAAATTTAGCTTGTCTTAAAATCAACTTCCAAAAGCTGACTTTAAATATGTTTCTTTGGGTTTTTAAGCATTTAGAATACTACAATTCAAAACATGCTTAAATTCAGACACAAGTTGATTTAAAGGCAGTCTTTAAAATACGCTTTACTTTTTAGAGTGTGGCCAAAATTCGAAAAGTTGATGTATCAACTTAAAACTTGGTTCTGCGCTTAAGTTAAAAGTAGTGAGCTTGCCAAACAAAAATAGACTTGCCACGCCTACTTTTTCTACAGGTGGAAGGTTTAGAGTTGAGTTATTAACTTGAATCTTGGTTTAAAAGTATTAAGCTTAAAATACAAATATTGTACTGAAGGTAAAGTGTTCAATAAAAGTTGTTACATTAAACATTAGAAAAATACATTTTCCGCGGTCCGCCCCGGGTACACGTCAAAATGGGGTGTAAAATTTGGCAAAAGAACTTTTTACCACATAATTTTTGATTTTTTTAATAAAAAGAACACACCTCAATGACTTCGGTTTTATATTTGAATATCAAGAGGGTGCAAAAGTGAATGAAAATATTTTTTACCATCACCACGACTTCGTTTTTATTGAAACAAACTTGAACTTTATATTAAATTTTGTTCAATATTAACACAAAACAAAAACAAATTGGCCATTTCAGCCCTTGAAAGGACTTTGACCGAGCTTCTAAGGATCGATTGTGTTGTGTGTGTTATTAAATGTTTGCACAAAATTGACCAAGAACTGGACCTACATGTTTTATGCCGACTCCGAACGGCTAAAGCTCATGTTCTCAAGAAGCTTTACATGGCATTATTTACTCTCTGAGGTTTGCCATTGTCTGCAGAGAGGTGATGACCGATCAGAAAAATTTTTTATTGAAAAAAACTTTTCGCCACGGTTAGGGATCGAACCCGGGCTCTCGAGCATGCTAAGCCACATACTTAACCTGCATGCCACGGTCACCACATATCAATACTAGCAATACCCGGCGCGCGTTGCTACGCCTTAAGCGCTGATTATAATAGACGAAACGGAACGTTGTAGAACGTTGAGAAATGTTACATTGCTATCTATTACACGAACTTTTTATGTGAGCGTTTATAATAAGACGGAATGGAACGGCACGCGACGTTGAGATCTATAGATTTTTGATTTTTGCGTTGCGTTCCGTTCCGTCGAGAATAAACAAATGCTTTTTGACAAATGCTTAAAAAAATATTTTTTGATTTCATTTTCTGACGCCTCTTTTTTATAATGAATTCATATTTATTTTGAAAACAATTTTTGGAAATGAAGTTAAAAGAAAGGAAGATTGATGTTTTTTAATGTTTGCTAATGTTTATTTGACCATTTTAACGATTTATTCCGTTTCTATTATAATCGTCACTTCGTTTGAAAGCGTTTCATCTCGCTACGCTGACACTTGCCTACGTTCCGTTTCGTCTATTATAATCAGCGCTTTAGGCCACGTGCATAGTAAACGCCGATTCAGACTGCCTGCCTGTGTCCGCAGAGTGTGTGAAAAAGCGAGAGAGATAGATATTTGTATCTCATTTGTTCACACAGATTTCAGCTTGCCTGTCTGTCTGAATCGGCGTTGAAAATGCACGCAGCCTTAGACAAACACATGTACTTCATCTGTGACTTCAGAACCTATTCGATCAAAAATGTAGCTTGTAGGGGAAGGTGCACCCACTTGACCAAAGCTCAGACCAGTTTTCTATTAGAAGGACATTACCAAATGGCAACTCCATTCGGAATTTCACTGATCAGCCATTTTTATTTCCAATGCTATTTGCTATTAAAAATTTGGCTTGTATGGGCGGATTCACACCCCGTTTTCCAATGCCCGTGCTATATTTCTTGTCGAAAGACATTTCCAAAAATTAAATTTATACTGAGTTTAAATATTATGAAACATTAAGTACCACAGCTATTCGATATTAAACATTTAAACTATGTTGATGGTGTCACGACCCAATTTCCAATGCTTGCTGAATTTTTCCAGTGGATGGACACGACTAAATGTTATATTCCTTCCGAGTTTCACAAATTTGTGACTTATGTTTCTTAAATTATACTGAAAAGTTTGAATGCCTTAAAAGTGTCACGCCCCTTCTGCAACGGCATTAAAATTTTACCAGTAAAACAGCACGTGAAAATTGAGGTCAAATACAGAATTTTGGAGCTGTGCAACATGTAATTCTATAGCTATTCGATATCGATGCCAAACTTCACAGGAGCACTCTGCAGACTTTGCTAGAGTTTCCCTGAAAATTTCATAACAATTGGTTTAGCGGTTTTGAAGTCTACTTGTTCATACAATCATTTTAATATACAAAGAAGATGTTAACAGCTTGTTTAAAATATGCTTAACTTACGCATCCTTTAAACACTAAAATATGCGTCAAACATACGTTTTCGATGCGTTTTACATGCGCTGCGTAGCTTATGCCAGGCTGTCTAATATAATGGAAAACCATTCAAAAGTTGAATTATAATATTAAGGTTCAACTAAAACTACTGTAGACCAATGCAAATGCATTATTTATAATGCTATTATAAAAAAACAGAGAAACCAACCAACTTGAGACCCTCCTTCTTTTTGAAATCGGTTAAAAATAAAAAATATGCTTTGCACACCAATCACAATAACTCTTTTAATGTGCAACATTTATTAACACGCGAAATAAAAAATTTTAGGCTTCTGTTTGGAACAAAATCGAAAATCCAACTAAATTAAAGAAGTTATATTGGTATTCCTCTACATTTATGAACATCATTTTGTTACAACTTCATTTCATAGTACCAACCTATTTGATTTTAAAAAAGACGTTGGAAAATAAAAACAAAAATTATTTTCTGATGCGTCCAATATAAACCTATTGAAAAGTTTTAAGGAAATCTATTTTATAAGGTTGTATGCATGAACATAATTTCTGCGCAGATGAACACAAACAATGACATATCAACGCGACATTTCAGATCGTACTGAGATCCTCTGAGAAGCATTTGAGCATATGCAATGGAATATTTGTATACTGAAATAACTACAACAATAAAAAATTTCATCCCCCATTTCATGGTAAGATTTTAATATATTTATATTTCTCTCTGAGCAAGAAGTTGACTGCAAATAAAGTAGCTAGTGTTGCCATAAAAACAAATTTTAAATCTGAACTATTGTATAAAGCTTTCAATCCGTCGGGATTGCGTTATTGTCGATGAATAACATTTGCAATAAAGAACAAAATAATAATTTGGTTATATATCAGGCATAAGAGGAAAAAGATTTTTTTGACTGTAAATATGTATAAACAATTCAAGTCTGAAAACCATAACAAATACGATGTCAGATTGTTGGCAACACTGCTCAAGAGACCAAACTGAGAGCAACTCCCGACACAAAATGGCAGCCGTGCTGAGTTACTCTCACAGCCAGAGCTTAAGCATTGGTTTTCTGCTGCTTGTTGTGCTGCTTGTACAGCATTAGCATGAATTAAAAGACATGAATTCTTAAATAATTAAAGAAAAAGTTTTATAAAAAACGTAGTACCCTATTTTAATTTCGCTTATCATAGCAATTGAATAGTGAAAAAATTATAAAAATCGGTTCAGCGGTTATTGAGAACACGTCGCCGCAAATCCGTGAGTCTCCTTTTATATAATAGTATAGATATAGATTAACGCTCACACTAAAACCCAAGTCAATTCCATATGTAATTTTTCATTGGTTAGGGGTGCAATTTCCAAACAAATTATATTAAAATTTTCATGATATTAAGATGGAGTACAAAATTAAAAATATAAAAACCCTTTTTTTATATATCATTAATTTTTATAAAAAAGCACTTTTTTACATCTTATATTCAGGTTAAGAAGAGTTCAAACTTGCTAGCAGAGTAGACATTTCTAAAAGTATTAAGTTTCGAAAACCTGCATGATTTTCAGAGTATGATGAATGGAGGCGTCAGTTGTTTTGTAAGCAATACATTTCTACAGAACTTTTCAGAAAAACATGTTCATGTCATAAATATCAAAAATAAAAATATACTTTATGATTTTGTGATTACTAAGTTCTGAGACTATATATCATGAAACAAACCTCACTTACAGCTTTTAACCTGCTATAACATAATTTTGAATATTAATATGTTTTGGGTAAACTGTTACATAAAACTACTAGATTAAAAATCATTAATAAACTTTTTACTTGCTTAAAAAAATTTCTAAAAAATTAAACTGATTTAAATCCATTAAATTTTTTATTTAAATTAAATAAATGGCGTTTAATGACAATTGTATGGCCTTCTGACGTTTTTTTTTTATTTTGTTTTGAAGATGTCCATTAAAAACTCTAAGATGGTTTTCCGACTCTTTACTTTGCTAAAATAATTATTGTTCTGTTCAAAAATCAACCAACAAAAACTAACAAAAATACAGTTTTTAATAGAAGATATGATGCATAGTTCCTTAAAAATTATTCTAATAATTAAAATTAAATTTTGTTCTCAATCAACGAATGTGAAGAAAAACCAGATTTCTTGGAATTGTCAGCTCTTTTTGAGCCATTCATGACTCTTGAATTTGTTCAACCTGGGCAAGTTTGCTTTGGGAATTATGTAGATAATGAGAATGAAAAAAAAATGTCTGATATCAATTTGGTATCACTGTAATATTGTGATACTGAGATATTTATGGTGGTATTTATGGTGATATTTATAAAGCAGTCAAATGTTACAGACCTCAATCTTGTCTATAAAAGTCCAAGCGGAGATTAATATAGATACACTGAGAAAAAACATACTTTAAAATTAAACAAAAAATATTAAAATAGAAATTTAACGCCTTTGTTTTTCTACAAAACAATATTTAAAACAAGTGTGTTTAATTTTCACCTACCTATAAACTCCTCCTTTCTTTTTTTATTTTTTCTTATTATTTTTTTGAAAAACAAACAAACATTTGAATTCAATGACAATTTTTTAATTTTTTGAATTGGTTTGACAAATATCGAACATATGATAAAATAAAAACTAATTAATTAAATATTAAAATATTTCAAATGCAAACTTCATCGAATGAAGTTTACATTTGGTATTCGGAAGGTCCCGGGGGTAGCTGGTTGTGAATCTGGTGCTAAAACTCGGAAAAGTAAATAAAATGGCATCGAAAAAAATATGCTTTAACACATGAGTTTTTAATTTTAAAATGTTTGTTTTAAATTTGGTTTTCATAGAAAAAACATTGTTTTAAAAACAAAAACTTTTGTTTTGAATTTAACTTTAAAAACAGCTCTGTTTAATTTTTTTGAATTTATTTCAAACTCTATTTCAAAAACAAATTCGTTAGATATGAACACACTTTCATTTAATTTTAACACATTTTTTCCTCAGTGTACTATAAAGAAATTGAAAAAAATTATGAAAAATGTTTATAAATGAATTTTTATATGTCATTTAAATTTTATATAGAAAATGGGGGTTGAATTATTCAGGGTCACTAGGGAAAATTTGTCAACGTTTTGCTTCCAGGTCCTATTTTTTCTTCAATTATGCAAAATTTTTCGTAATTTTTTCAAAGTTTTCTATATTCAACTAACTAGAGTTTTTATATTAAAACTGATATTGTGTTTTTTACTCTTAGTACATTTGTCTCTCACAACTTATAAGCCCGGAGACAAAAATATTGGAACAATTCAGAAAAAATTCTTTAAGTTTCTGAAAATTTTAGATTCTTACTTCTTTTATCAAATATTCATGGATAGCATAGTTTTGTTTTTTTTAATCTCTTCTAAAATATGTCATTTTTGTAGAGGTTGATTCGAAAATATGTAGTAAGATTCATCGACTTATTGTATAAACAAAAATCTTCTTAAGGGGTGCACAATTTAGTTTCCGCCCCGGGTGCGACCAACCCTAGCTACGCCACTGGTTTTCGCTACGGCTCTTGTAGCATGATTCGTACATGTCTTATACACTCAGATCCCAGCCCTTCTTTGCTAGTCCGTCAGCCCTCTCGTTACCATTAATGCTCTGGTGGCCTAATAATGAGTGAATCTGAATTTTATGCAAAAATATATGTCACAGAAAAAATCTTGTTGTTCCCCTGTGTATATATTTGGAAATTGTTTTTTTGAAATTTTTTTTCAAACTGAGATAACATCATTGAATGTGAATTGAACCAATACATGCCAACGGATTTAAATGAAATATGGCTTATTTTCTTTAGAACATATGTGTTTTTATAAGTTTAAATTAAAAAAGAGCTATTTTGACGTTTTCGATTTTTTATGAATTATGAAATATCAAAAAAGATTAGATTTTGTATAAAAAAAATGTTTTTTTTCGGAAGAACTTTATGAATATTTCCAAAACTATTCAGCTAATTAAATAACAGTGTAGATGTAACTTAGAGGCAATTTTGGTGCAAATTTTCGAATTTTTTTATGTTTCAAATCAGACTTAGTGTTCTGAAGTTATGTTAAAATCTCTGATGAAACCTCCTTAATTTTTAAAATAGCGGCTTATCGCGAGAACTAGAGTCAATTCAAATAATGTGAATTATAGGATTAAAACTTCATTAACGCATGTATCTTAATTGACTGCAAAAACTTATACCGCAGAAAAAAATTTCTGTTTTGTTCCCCTGTGTAATTTTTCAATTTAAAAAAAAAACCAAAATAAAAATCCTAAAATTATTTTTATCTCTGAACAAAACAAATAAAAATCAAAAAATGATTTTAATTATTGACCGAAATAATGAAAATCAATAAATAAATTTTATTTCTGACCAAGAAAACAAATTCAAAAAATTATTTTTATTTTTGAGCCAAACCATTTAACCTTCAAGCGAATTTTGGGTCAATTTGATCCAAAAAAAAACTTTAAACGCTTCTTTCTTGGCTTATTTATGTTCAAATCAGCTAGATATTTTGGCTCAATGTGTAAATCGTATACGAATTTTACGAATTTGACATGAAATATGTCCACACATGTCAAATTTGTCCTATACAAAAAATTTCCCTTATAAGTATTTTTAGGTCAAATTGACACAGTACTTACTGCTCGCGTGATTCGCTAGTCATTTCAGTTTTTCGTTGACGAGCGATTCAACATAATTTTTCTGTGAAATAAATATACAAAAAAAGTGAAACCAATGGATTCTTCTTGGTTCGAACAATTCGCTAGTGATGGTAGTGAAAATTTTGATGATAGTGAAGAAGAATATGTGCCAGATGAAAATGAAGCTGTTTCGGAAGACTATTACATACGACAAGGGAGTAAGCTGCTATTGACCTATATGTTATGCTTCTCTCGAAACATTGTCGCGAGGAATTCATTACGCCAATAATTTCGTGGACGACAAGTTATTGTTATTATTACGAGTATTCTTGAAAGTCCTACTGACTATGATTCCGCTCAATGTGTCGATTCTGTCTGAACTTTTCTGTTGTTCAACGAACCGATTGAGGAAACCATCATTCAAATGACAAATTTGTTTGGTTCTCGTATTTCTCCTCAAGGAGGGCTGGATTTTGGTCGACAGAACAACAGTGCGTACTAAGGATTACTTGTTTTAGTAGGAATTTATCGTTCGAATGGTGAGAGTTTGATGAAATAGTGGGACGACAAACACGAATGAACAGTTTTTGCGCAACGATGCCAATAAATCGATTGCTGTCTTCGATTCGATGAGAAAGAACAGAGAGGAACAACAAAAGATTGAAATTATAAAAATTCACTACAAACATGGTGAAAATTTTGAAGTCACAGTTCGCAAAACTAAAGCATTTTTTGGTCGTTGTGAAGCACCTTGTCGGACCGGAAAATGGTGGAAAAATTCGAGCTGTTGGGACAAGTTAGTGATGTGAAGAATAAAACCCGTGCACGTCGCTCAAGAACAACTGAGAATATTGCTGCTGTAGCTGTAGCAAAGTGTTGAAGAAAACCCAGGTTTGTCTATCCCTCGTTGTTCTTTGGAATTGAGAGATGGTTAATGATTTTTTTATGGCCGGAGTTGGATGGTATTGATCTGAACAATGTTTTCTTTCAACAAGACGGTGCTACGTGCCACACAAGCAACGAAACCATTGATCTTTTACGGGAAAAGTTTCCGGACCGTGTTATCTCTCGAAGAGGTAATCACAATTGGCCACCGAGATCTTGTGATTTAACACCTTGCAACTTCTTCCTTTAGGACCACGTGAAAGATAAGGTCTACGCCAACAGCCCAGCGTCAATTCAAGACCTCAAAGATGGAACTCGTGAGTCTATCGAGGACATAGGGCAGCCAGTTTGCGATTTTGTTATGGAAAATTTCATGAAAAGAATATGGTCCTGTAAGCGTGGTCGTGGGAGCCATTTCGCTGGTGTTGTTTTTCATTATTAACGGCATACTTTTCTCTTTATTATGAAATAAACATCCGATCATTTATCTCAAAAAATGGCAATATTTTTTCACTATCAAAATAACACCTATTATTGGAAAAACCCTATACATTTGTCTGGATCATCGCTTGAATTTTTGCACTAAACAAAAAACAAATAAATGCATAAACACATTTTTTATTTAAATTGTTGCTCAGCTTTTTTGTGCAATTACCACTTGGGAAGTTTTCAGTAAGTTTCTTATGCAATTTCAAAATGGGTCAATATGGCTCAAAACTTCTTTAAAGTTTCTAATTCCAAAGTTTACTTGAAGGTTAAAAACTAATAAAAACTTTATAACAAAAAAAAAAAAACCTACTTCAAAATCACTACAAAGTAAAAAATATTTTAAATTACTTTTACAATTTATTTCTTGGTCAAATTTGATAATTTATTTATATTCAATATTATATTGGAAATCTTATGACATCAATTATTCTGAATTTTTTTATTTTTCAGCGCTAATCATTGACATAAAATCATGAATTTTTGCCATCCCTACTCTATTTAAAACTTTTTTACTTGTGAATATCCTGCTTAGGTGACGCTGTATTAATTTGTAATCTTAATTTTGCTTAAATCTTAATTAAAATGTTATATGTATGTTGCAGCTGCACAAAAAATTTGATTATATTAGCGCCGACTTCGAAGCTTTTATTGTCATAAAAAATTAATATATATATGATAAAAATAAAACTCAAGTACTCGTGTTTCAATACTTACTGAGATACAGTGTTTTTCTTATAGTGACACGACCCTTTATCGAATACCGCCCACATTACTGACAGTACTTTGTTATATTTATACCTACTTTTGTACTAAATTTTAATATCGTAGTGTCAATAGTAATCGAGATACAGTGTTTTTTTAATATTGCCACTCCCCTTCTCGAATAACGTCCATTTTTTTTTTACAAAAATTTGTAGTAATTTTTCCTACCGTTGTAATAAATTTTCCGAACCCTAGTATCAATATTATTCGAGACACAGTTATTCTCTTATATTGCCACACCTTTTTGTCGAATAACGCCCACTTTTTTTATAGTAGTTTTCAATAAGTGTGCTTACCTCTGTATTTCATTTCAGTATTCTAGTGTCAGTTTTCTTCTAGATACAGAGCTTTTACAATATTGCCACAGCCTTTTTTAAAATAACGCCCACTTAAGTGATCGTCATTTTTAATAATTGTGCTTGCCTTAGTAATTTTACTCAGAATTTTATAGCCCTAGTGTCAATATTTACTGAGATACAGTGTTTTTCTTATAGAGACACGCCCTTTGCCCAATACCGCCCACTTTCATAGACGGGCACCTCCGCGTGGATAGTCTCTATATGTTGATAAAGAATTACGGCAATCGGGCAAGTACTTTAGGAGTAATCGATGTACATACATTCACAAAAAAAAAAAAAAAAAAAACAGAGAAACCAACCTCCTCTTTTTTGAAGTCGGTTAGAAATCAGAAAGTGATTTTTATATCTGAGCAAAAAATTAAAAATCATAAATAATGATTATTGCTAAGTTTTTTAATATCGCTTATAATGATTTCGGTCCCTGCAAAAAATATATTTTTTGACTGAAATAAACAGCTATTACACTCGCGCACAAAAAAAAAAACGCAGAGTTCAGTTTTTTTACATTTTTGTTATCTTTGTTCTATGCTGCTTTCGCAAGTTCCGTTATATTTTTAAATTGTCGTTTACTTTATTGATATTAACCCTGCCCCGTCTTCTACCTTTTTAGACTATTCGGCCATCTTCGTTGGAGAAAATCGTCCTTGGCTATTTTTATCCCTTTAAAAGTATCCGACCTCTCTAACATTTTTTTTGGGGATTTTAAGAAATTATTCAAAAAAATATTCCTGCAGGCTTCGTTCAAAAATATTTAAACATCTACTCGCTATTAATATTAGAACATCGAAAAACGATCATTTTGGTCGATCAAAAATTAATATCTCGGGCCCAAATAGATATTAAGAAGAACTATTTTATGAATTTATTTCCATTTACATGACTTTCGAAAAAACTTATCCAGATTTGGCTGCGTTCCAAAAAGTAGAATTATTTTACATTCTGAAAATTTGGTAAAATTACAAGCAATTAGAAACAAAATATAAAAACAATTTTAAAGAAACAACTTATTTTTACTTTACAAAAACTAAAATTGTTTACGGTAAAAGTTAGTTTATCGATATAAAAATTTGCATACATCAATAAAATTGCATTTTACACAAAAAAATTTTTAAATAGCACTCCGACGTTGTATTTGGACGATTTCGTCCAAAGGTCAACTTTGACAGCTCCTTAAAGTTTTGTTTTAGTAGGGGTACCTATCGCTTCCCTCTCCCCCTCCCCCTGAGATACAGCGTTTCTCAAGGCGGAGTAGGGTTATATTAATAAAAATTGTGAAGTTTTTTGGTATTCACGAAAAAACAAAAAAATAATTATATCGTCACCTTAATATAGAAAGGAAATAACTCAGAACTTTTCGAAATCGTTTTTTTTTGCATTTTCTGTTGGAATACCCTCTATGAAACCAAAAAACTAAAATATTTTTTTAAATACTGAATTTGTTCACAATTTTCATGGCAATCTGCATTTAATAATTTTGAATTACATGACATTTTAAGAAGTTATTTTATTTTCCTGACTGATTCCACACTAATGAGGAATGGAAACATGAATCCTAAAATGCTTTCAATTGAAATAAAAGTTACTCCTGTTGCAAAATTATTTTAAGTTTTAATGCTTTTTTATGTTTTTTTTGACAATTTAACTGAAATCTTTATTAAGGTGAGGAAATATTGTTATATAAACAACAAAATCTGAGCAATACATCGCAGAAAGTCATCATTTCCTCAGTGAGAAGATTTCTATTGAAATTTGAAGAAACCCGTAGTCAGGAGCGCTTCTCTGGCAGCGGGCGACCTAAAAAACAAACAGGTTGTTTAAGACTGCTTCTGAAATTGCTGCAAAGTTAAGGGCAGAATATGAAATATGAAATGAGGCAGGCTTAAGAGGACGTGACGCCGACGTTTCTTTTACGGCCGGTTCGTTCACAGAGTTATAAATTTGCTTATAACGCATTATATCTAAAACCAGCTATAAAATAAAACTTCTTTATAACACGTTATAATTTTTTTCAATTTGTTCATTCAATATTTCTGTCGATTTGTAACGCGTAATAACTGGTGAAATGCTTTTATAACGTGGTGAAAAAGTCAAAGCATCAAATATGTATACATTTTGAAGTGTTTTGATAAAACTGACGTTTAGTTCATAACCAGGCTATAAAATTCGTTACAAATTTAAAACTCATTTTGTGGCATTTTAGCACAACTGAATTTTTATTTATAACGAGGTTTAAAGTTCGTTTCAATTTGATATATAACGAGTTCTAGATGGAGAACAAACCGATTTAGCCACAAAAACAGTTACAGAATAAGTTTTATATATATAACTCCGTGTACAAACCAGGCGTTAATGTTTTAACCTGCCTATAAGTTGAATAAAAAATAAGATATCATTTTGAAAAATTAAAAATTTATTTTTATATTAAAAAAATTACACAAAAAATTTTTGTTTTTATTTTTTTATTTATACATAGGTTAGTGGCATTATTTTAAAAAAACATCAACAAATCATGGCGGGCGTGAATACGACACACTGGGACATCAGAAAGAAAAGATTGGGTGTATAACGACTGGAATCGAGTAATTTATTCGGACGAGAGTAAAATAAACCTTATTAGTCCCTATTATGGGGATCGCCGCCCACACAAGGAAAGACACAAAGATGAATGAGTTCAAAGTTCGGTGAAGCATTCTCCATATGTAATGGTGTGGGGAGCAACTACACCTTGGGAAAAACATGTTCCTTGAAAGTTCTATGAACTAAAAGTATGGTTAACGTTTCTTTAACTAAAAACTGATTTAAAAACTATGTCTATCCTGTTTTAAAACGCTTCAACAAATGAGTTATGGTAGAGTTAAAAATTCACTCTTCTAAATAATTGCTCACGTTACTTAAGATTTGTAAACAAGTATGTATTTTATAAGCTCATATTAAGTTTTTCGTCCTTTTCCAAATAATTTCAAATTAAATTTTACACAAAAACCTGGCCAAAGAAAGAAGGAAAAGAGATATTGACCTGCTTTTTGATTTCGCTTTTTATTACGACTAATTCAAATTAAAGCATCTCTTAGTTAATTAGCCAGATTTATATATTAATACTTTCAGAGCAATCCGACGACCTACGCGCGATTAATTCAATTAAGTAAAAATTTAATTGCTTAAAAACCTTCAAACTTTTACACCTCAACACACCCAATAACATTAGGAACACTTAAAATATACAAAAACCCATCAACATACATTCAAACATCACACATATAAACCATCTAAAATCTCGTTAGAGTGTTGAACACATTGAGCTATTTGAATGGAACTTCGCTTGTCAGCCATGTGATTAAATTATACTCGTATCAACGACTAATTAAGATGAGAAACGGATTTTCAAATACGAATGTCACAAATTGGGACAAGCTGTAGGGTGCTTCTGAATGTACGATTATTTTCTAATAAGCGCTTCGAGCTGAGTCAAGCAAATATGCTCGAGCATTATTTTTGTGGAAATGTGATGCGTGATGCGATAAAAAGCAGATAGTCTTTTCTCGCATTGCTTTAATTTTTCTTTTGGCGATAAAATTTAGCTTTAATATGCATGACGTATCGTGACCAAGTGCGTTAATTTGTTACTAGCGTTCTATGACAATAATACAAAATAATTCTATATTTTAACCTGAATCCGAAACAGACAATTTTACAAATTGAAATCATTTATATTGATTGGCAGTCGCCTGTACGCACTTCACGTAAGTTGAAGTTACTTCAAACCGTTTCGTTACATATTTTTAGAGACAGAGGGACAATTTGCTTGTACTTCTTCTCTGCCGAGCTTGAACTTTATTTGAAATAATCTTTGAGCACGACTCAAAAAGCTTTGTACAGCTGACAGATTAAATTTGCAACTATTTTAAGAAAAATACTCTTATTAGCCTAAAATATAAGTGCTAGTGTTTTAAATATTATGGATAATGTAGTTATTTTTTAAAGGAATAACTCATTAATTTTAAGCAAAGAATCTTCTGCTTTTATTGCAAAACTGTTGTGCTGGAAGCTTGCTTGAAGTCGTTTCCATACTTTTTGATAAATTTTGTGATTTTAACATACAATTAAAATACTCGCACAGCTTAAAATTTGCTCGAACTTTACTTGCAGTACTTACGTGAATAGGCCTAATGATAAACCTTAGGAGAGTTAACAACCTTTCAAAGTCGACATAAAACCAGGGTGCAGCTAACTGAATCGTACTTATATTGAATGAAGCATGCAGAAATTGTTTTTTTTTTTTGCTTTAAATCAACAGAAATAAAATACGTAATAGAAGTTATTATAAGCACCATATTTTGTTTGTGAGTTCTCTGAAGCACTGCGGTTAAATTTAAAGTCCATCCAACAGATATGCTTGGGTTTAACAGGGCACCTCACGAAAAAATGTCTTGGCCCGAAGTGTTTTATGTACATCATTATTTTGTTTTTTTTTATTAAAAATAAACAGTTCTTAGGCTTCTATTTATTATTAATAATTAAATAACTAAAGTATTATATCAATACTTTTATTGTTTCGTCAAAAGAAAATTCAATATAGCCCCCTTTCATAAGGTGTTTAATAGATGTATCCATTAATGAACAAAGCTTATGTGAACAATATCCATGTAGTTCCTGTTGTCGAAAATAAAAGCTTATATATCGAATTTTAGTTTGAATTTAGTTATTAAAAAGTTTTATAAATGGGTGCCATTTTGAGTTATATAAATGTTTGCCTTATTAATTGTGCATATATATTGACGTTCTTGTTAACCATTTGTTTAACCAAAATGAAACCTTTACAGTTGTTTACTGTTTATAGAAAAACTCTATTCAATACAAATATATTTAAGCTCTATTTTTTTCCAAGCACACACAACACAGACTCGCAACGCAAGTTCGCTACGTAAAAGAAATCTCGAGTCGCTTATAATCTTCAAAAGTACTGAAGTAAGCTGATGCAAACGCACCCTATATTGTGTACAGATTTCATATGTATTACGTATACGTGTTTCATCCCAACATTTGCGTGAATCCTTTATAATTAGTCTTGCCTTTAAAGCTAAGCACCAAAAAGACATTTAATATCAAATACGATGCACAGTGCTTCGTCTCCACACAACTTATGAACAAATTGAAGTAATTGTTTTCGTTAAATTTATCATCGTTTCAAATTGAAAACTATTACAGGTTTTTAACGGATTGAATAAAAAAAAAAAAATAAAATACAAAGTTCAAAATTTAACCAAAAAAATATGAACAAAAATATTCTGTTTTCAAATAAATATTGTTCAATGAACAAAAAAATATTGTTCAAAAACAATAATCAGTTTAAAAACAAAAAAATTTTTGAACAAAACATTTTGCTCACAGGCTAAAAAAATCAAAATTATTTTATGACTTAAAATCAGAATTCAAGTTCCAGTTCGCAAAATGGAAACGATAGCATACGCAATAAACTTGGTTCTTGTTCGTAAAAGATTATATAAAATACATATTGGTAGAAAAGGTTGTGGTATAAAAGTATGAAGAAGTAACTTTTTTACATAAAAAAATTGTATTACAGCTAAATTAAAAGACTTTTTCTGGCAAATTTGATTTAATAGAATGTATTTAAGATTTTTAGTGTTAATCCTTGCTAATAATATATATTCGAGATTTTTCTACGATAATTTTGACAGATAGTCGTTTCAAATAAATTTGAAAGCTGAAAAGTTTCTTTCAATACTTATTTGCGTAGCAGGATTTGATAAAATGATTGCTTCAAATTTAGAAATATGAGTGAGTTTTAAGCTTGGTGCCCAAGAATCTGCACTATTGAATTTTTTGGAACTGATACATCTACCTGCATACAACCATTAAATTTAAATCACTATGAAGATAGTTGAATTTAAACTACAGTAATAAAAATTGTACGTGTTCGTACTCTTATTCAACACTAAAAAGTACACAAAAACTGGGCATTCATGAGGATATGAAAATCTTTATATTTTTTGTCTATTTTGTGCCAAATAGGGGGATTTAACAAAAATAAAATATTTCGGAACACCACACAAACATATGGTGTGAATATAAGATGGAGAGGTTCAGTCTTGATGGTCAACGATAAGATTGTACCTTGAATGTTGTGAATTTTTTGCATAGGAATTTGTTATGTTAAATTTTTTTATGAAAAAGTATACATGTAAAACCATTTTAAGGCTGAATCGGGTTCAACGATTTCATTTCAGGCATATTTTGTTTTGCTGTTGAACATTATTTGAACAAAATTCCTTAAGAAAACATTCACGAAATGCCCTTTGCCCCCCTTTTTTTTTCTTTAATAACTATTCATACCGAACCGAAATTCGACCAAGCAACTTCAGTTTACCAATCAACCCAGCCTATTGTATATCCAATACACAAAAAATAATATCGACTGAATTTCTTTGAAACCTAATAAAATTAACATCAAAATTTTTCAAATGAACAAAAAAAATTGAACAAAATTTATATTGTTCAAAAAATGAATATCGTTCAAAGAGCAAAAAAATTGCAAGCCAAAATTTTTTGTTCACAATCAGAACAAAATTTTTGTATAATATTTTTTGTTCTGCTCAAAAACAAAATATTTTTGAACAAGAAATTACAATTCAAATAACTGTTATTTCAACCCCTGTTTTTAACTTCAAATTCAACCTTTTCCATTTCAAATTGAACTTTTTCCATTTTAAATTCAACCTTTTACTAATATTTGTTTTTAATCAAATTAAAGCCAATTAATTAAATGAAATTAATATCAATGAAGATTATATTTTGACGCGATTTATTTGAAAGTAGAATTATAATGATATTGGGATGATTAGTTGTTTAAAACCAGAAAAATTTAAAAAGACGGAAAATCGGCACCATCAAATATCGTGGAGAATGGAACATCGGTAAATGTATTGATTTACAATAACAAATAAAGCAAATTGAAATAGAACTTAATTATCTCCCTTTAATAGAATCTTACTTCAAACCCGGTATCCACGTAGTGTTTATTATCCTGTAAGAAGGTGTTACTTGGTGCAACAAATAGCTTAAGGAACAGTAACTATTTCATGGCATGGTTTTTTTAACACCCACTTTACTCCGTTCGTATACTTAAAACCAAGAAAAAAAGGAATATTTTATAGGTTCAAGTTTTTCAGACTTCTAAGTTATAGCAAAGAAAAAAGTTTCGGACAAAATTCATTATTAATATCTAAAATGACCAAGCTTTTTTCGAGAAAAAAAACAAACTTACTTTTATCTCAACAACCCAATGAAACAAAGCTAGGTTTTATTAGGAGTTATTGGCTATAAATTAGTGATTTAAGCTATAATTTATTTTATTTTTAATACATGTATGCAATCAGGTGCACAAAAAAAAATAAAAAATAAATATAAAGGATGGTTACATTTTAAGGGCCGATGTTGATTTTGAATAAAACACAAATTATTTAAAAAATTATTGACATTTCTTTGTATTATGATAATTTTGGTATGGCTAAGATATGCATTAAATAAAATATCGGCCAATTGGCCGCCGCGACCTCGGCGGCACACCTCCATCCGATGGTCCAAATTTTCGATAACACTGAGGTATACTTGAGGTTCTATGCCGTTAATGTGCTGAATTATCTCATCCTTTAGCTCTTGAATTGTTGCTGGCTTATCGACGTACACCTTTTCTTTCAAATAATCCCAAAGAAAGAAGTCCAACGGTGTCAAATCACATGATCTTGGATTTGAATTTGAATTTGTTACGAAAAGAGCCATGGTTTCTTTAGCTGTGAAACCACACATCCATATCTACCAATGCGGGCCATAAAAAGTTTGTTATCATCGTTATCATATCAACGATAGTGAACACCATTAACAGTAACTGCTTGCCCGGCCTCATTTTGGAAAAAATACGGCCCGATGATGCCGAAAGCCCATTAACCGCACTAAACAGTCACTCTTTGTGGGTCCATTGGTTTTTCGACAATCACTCTTGGATTATCATTCACCCAAATGCGGAAATTCTGCTTATTGACGAATCCACTGAGGTGAAAATGTGCCTCATCAATTGAACGAAAAAATCACGAAGTGCACGATATGCATTTTGATTTGAACACTCATTTTCATAATAAGTCTGAATAACTTTAACGCGTTTCTCGATTGTGTTCTTTCCATAGTTTAAATTGAGTAAGTTTGAAATTGAGAGATATCAAATAAAATGCAGAAAAAAATTTGACGTTTAGGTGTGGCTCACATTCAACATCGGCCCTTAAAATTTAACCACCCTTAATCTTTATATATTAATACGTGAACATTAAAGTTTGTCGTATGCTTTTTTGGTATTACTTAATACTCAAAAAAAATGAAACTTATATCATTCGCAAGGTTATGTTACCCAGAGGTGCAGAATGTATGTATAAATGATATATCGGATAGAGGGGGTTCCCAACCTTCTAAGAGAGAAATTAAATTTTTGAGAAAAAACCTGCTCTTTGATTAATATGAAATTTAGTTGGAAGAGAGTTTTTGAGTTGGTCGAATTTGAATTTTTTTTTAAAAGTAACAATTTCTAAAATAAATGTAGTTTTATTCATTCGTCAATTGTAAAAAAATGTTTTTTGAACTCAAAAATTTGACTTTCCATGTAAATATCTAGGTCGGATTTTAACGGTTTTTAAATTTTTTTAATTTTTTCTAAAAGTTTGTTAAATTTTCTTTCAAATGTAATAAAAATTACAGCAAAGTTCTAACCAAAAGTATTTTTAATGAATTTTTTTAATATTGTCGTTAGTTGTTTAGCGTGTGTTTCAACCAAATGCCAAGAGAGAGAAAAAAACTGTCTCAAATTGAGTGTTCTAAATTCTGAAGCAAATATCGCCGCCATCTGTGAATAGATTTTATTTATTTCTTTTTTTTTTGTATTTGAGTCTTATCAGTACACTTAAAAAAACTTTTGAAAATAATACCGTTTTTTGTTTGTTTATATTTAAATTATTCCTCTAAAAAAAAGACCATAAAATTTGATTTATTCTTAAAATATGGTGTAAAAATGATTTTTGTTGTAAAAAACAAAAACTCAAAAGTGCATTTTAGATTTTCTTTCAAAGCTTATACCGAATTTAAGGTGAATTTATTTTGTCTTGACACTAAATAAATAAACTGTCCGTGCCATCAAAAAATCAAGGCTACACCCTATGATTTCTTTGACAAAATTAAATTTTTTTAAAATGTTGTTTTTCTGTTTTTGAAGAAAATAATCATATAAAAAAATAATTTTTGAAGAAGAAAATAGCTTTATATCTCTAATCAATTAAGAGTTATAGCCTCGAACTTATTTGTACCATCTTGTATATAATTATAAATAGGCAATCAATAAATTGGTCGAATTTCGACCCCAGGCGATACTAGTAACAATTAATACTTAACCATTACATGTGGAAGTATTAATAGAAACCTAAAAAATTGTTTCTCAGTAAGGGTTGAATTTGAACTTTAAAAAATTTAATTGATTTGTAAAAAGTTTTTTTTTTTAACTTTAAAAAGTTGTTTTTGAACTTTTAAAATTTAAATTGAACTTTAAAAGGTTGAATTTCAAATGGAAAAAGTTTAATTTCATTTGAAGTTAAAAATCTGTATATTTAATTGAATAAAACCCATTTTTACCAAAGCCCAATTTATAAATGCTTTTTTAAACACTAAATAGAGGGCCGATTAAATGTATTAAATAAACAAGTAAAGAAAGTCTAAAGTCGGTTTAGCCTGACTATGAAATACCATAAACCAACTTTTTCGAAATATAATAATATTACTGAAAATGGGCGTGTCCGTGAACATATATTATTTGCATTTCAATTTTGATGAAAAATTTAGCTCAAAAAAAATTGAAAGCTCAAATGTTACCTAAATACCTTTAAAGTATTTTTGCTATTGTAAGTTGTATGGGAGGTGGGCGTGTTCGTGGACGGATTAAGCCCAATTTTTGAATGCATCTTACTTTTGGTATATAATACATACATACCGAATGTTATCTCTGTACGTTAAACATAAGCTTATTTATTAAGTTTTCAATTTTTGGGTTGTATGGGAGGTGGGCGTGTCCGTTGTTGAATGACATCCATTTTCCAAAACCATCTTCGTTTTGTTATAAAATTCAAACGTACCAAATTTTATATCTGAAGGTTAAACATAATCTTATTAATTGCGTTTTCAATTTTTGGGTTGTATGAGAAGTCGGCGTGTCCATGGGCAAATGACATCCATTTTTCGAAGACGCTTTGTTTTCATATAAAATATATACGTACCAAATTTTATCTCTGTACGTTAAGCATGAGCTAACTATATTTATTGAGTTTTTGATTTTTGGTTGTATGGGATTTGGGCGTGTCCGTAGGCGGATGAGTTTGGATATTTTTGATATAAAATACATATATGTATACCCAATTTAGTTATAAGCTCATTTATGCAGTTTTCAATTTTTGCGTTGAATGAGAGGTAGGCGTGTCCGTGGGCGGATTTCAAAAATATTCAACAGTGCAGATCCTTGGGTTCATATGACAATGTGTACCGAGTTTCATTCAATTATCTCAACTCCTACTTCTTATCCTGTGTATACGGACAACACAAAGACGTACGGACGGACGGACGGACGGGCGGACGGACTTGAAAAGCTCGACTCACGATGTGACGCTAATCAAGAATATATATACTTTTCTATACCGGACTTGCTTTGTTCTATGTGATACAAACGTTTGCACAAAGTTAATATACCCTGACCTTGCTTTAGGGTACAAAAAGATTCTGGCAAAGCGAACACTACAACCAGTCTTGGTAGCTAATGTTACGCATAAGCCCCGAAATAAAAAAATAAGCCAAAAAATTAATGACATCGTAAATCTCTTCTACTAACTAATGTAAAATGTCAAAACTAATGTCAAAAGAGCTACACAGTGTCATAGATAAGACTCTGGTCAGTTGCGATACTATTTTTGATAATTTGAGTAATAATATAGCATATTTTGGGAGTTGTTCGCTAAAGCTCGTTTGCATTCAGCCTTATATCAATTGGCGATTAGGTTTTTTTTAATACTTACTTCATAGTTTTTCAATACTACTCGACGCTTTTATTTAAATTGAGTTTAATATTCCAAACTTTTGTGCCTGACTTCTTCGATATAAAAACAAATTATTTGTCGGGTATCATACTCAGCCCAATCATGATATAATTTCTCCGGGGAGTTTTAAATGGGAGTTTCCAGTTTTAAGATAGCAGATAAAGATATCTCATTTTTTTATTTTACATGAATATTGGCGGTTGATGAACAAAATTGCATTAAAAATTTCCGAAATGTATTTGAACTTTATCTTAAAAACGGAAATTCCCATTTACAACTACCTGGAGAAAATATTTTATGACTGGGCTAAATATGTGTGGCGGCCGTGGTCGTGCATGGTAAGTGTGTGGCATGTGAACCAACGGATCCCAAGTTCAAACCTCACCTCGGGCAAACGTTTACATACATTTTTATGTTCGGCCGTCAGCTCTTTGCAGACAAAGGCAAACCACAGAGAAAAAATAATGCCATGCAAAGCTTGCTGAGGACATGAACTTTAGCCGTTCGGAGACGGCACAAAACATGTAGGTCCAGTTTTCTGTCCATTATGTGCAGGCATTTAATAACACACACAACGCAATTGATCAGAAGAAGCTCGATCAAAGTTTTTTCAAGGGCTGAAAGGTTCAATCTGTGTTTTTTTTTCTTTTTTTCATCATACCATCTTTTCAAATGGAAATTTGGACTTCTTTTGATATTTTCCGAATTTGTTTTAAATTTCAATTCTTTATTTTTAGTGTGGAAATAAATTTCTAAATTTCAATTAAACTTTTATTAACTTTAAGCAAAATTTTTTAATTTTAATTGGTATTTTCTTTGAATTTTAAAAGGAAACTAATTGCTTGTCAGGCGCTTATTACGAAGGTGATTTAAGAATTTGATAAAAACTTCAGTCTATAGCGGTCTTAAACTGATGAAAATAGTCCATTTTATATTGAAGTCTCATAAAAGTTTTCCAACGCACACAGGGGCCACCCCATGTAAGTGGGTGCTCAAAATTCTGAAATACTTTCCTTTCCATCAAACTCTGTTAATCTATACTTTTACTGCAATTTTTAACAACTTAACACTTTGAGGACCATGTTTCAACCCATTTGTGACCAAATTTTTTGATGTAGAGAATTAGGCAAAACTTAATTTATAACATTTTACTGTGCAAAATAAAAACAAGATTTAACCAATTAATAACCTTTACTTAACCTATTCGTGGCCATGATTTAGACTGTTAAAAAAATTTTGTATAAAAACTTAAACCAATCGATTTTTATTATATAATCCATACGAATTTTAAACGATTAACCAGTTGCTTATAGCCAGGCGCCAGAGAAATTGTGCTGTGGCTGTACAGTAAAACTACAAGCGATCGGCAGCTACAGCAACAGCATATTCTCAGCTGTCGTAGTCGATGATCGGCTGCTGCTATCTGCTGTGTAAAATACGACAGTCAAAGCAGCAGTTCACGACCGACTGTCGTAGTCGATATTCGGCTGCTGCTGTCTGCTGCGTAAAATTTCACAGTCAAAGCACAGTTCATGAATGAGCTGTCGTAGTCGATATGCAGCTGCTGCTGTCGTAGTCGAAAGTCGACTGCTGCGTAAAATCTAACAGTCGCGCTATGTATCGAAATGAAATATATGGGCATTTCCATAGTCGCGAACGCGACATTCGTACGCCTTTGAGGAGCAAAATAATAAAGAAAACTCAAAACAAATTTTCTTTTTTTTCAAGTTTTAGATGGCATTTTATGAGCACTATATTAAGAAAAAAAAGTGAGGTTCTCTAGATTTTATGTTTCCAAAATATTAGCAATAAACATGGCATCGCGAACGCGACATAAAATGGAACTCGTTTTCGACAACATCTAGAAAAATTCAGATATCTGCGAAACGTAACATAATATTTTAAAGCGGTAAATTGTAAATTAAAACAGATTAATGTGGCTTTCAAGAAATATTTGTCATTTTGACATTTTTCCATTCGTTTTTTTTTATTGAGCTTAGCCTGATCGCGAACGCGACATCTAGCACGCGACATTTTTTCTCATCACGTTTTTAATAAGAATTAGTTAAAGTAATTTCAGCTAAATATTGCATTACCTACCAAAAACATCGTAAATATTATTTGTGAGTTTTATTAAAGTAATATTAATGAAAAAAAAAAATTATGAAGACTTTTTTACGCCCAAAAGGAGGCGTGGCAGATAAAGAAAAGTGCATATATTATACTGAAGTATCACCTTCTAAGTTGTTTTTACCATGGCATCCCTGTTTTTGTATGTCCCCCCCATCTGTTGACATGATTACAGCCGTTTTTATTAAGTTATAATAATGAAATTCGATATTTAAGCTTATATCGTAAAAATAAAGATCATGTTCGAAAATAATCCCAATAGGATGAAAACCACGTATACCTCCCATATAAATTGACGTTCTCAAATTGGAAAATTTATTAAAAATCTATTAAAAATCAATCCAATGACTTGAGAATTAGCTCATGAGCTTTAATTTGAACTATTAACACTTTGCAAAAAATTTAGAAAAATCGAATGAAACCTTTCCATACTTTCCCATACAAAGTGTATTAAAAATACGGCGCATGATCGCGAACGCGACACATTTTAATGATCAATTTTAAATGTTTAGTATGATTTTTACCTGCAGTAACTTTTTTTTTATAGTAAGGCGACCAAATTTGATTTAAGTTACAATTTTCAGACACTTGCTAAGAACGATCACGAAGTTCTGATAACAAATGATGATTTAGGTACAAGAACGCGACATTCGAATAGTAATTAAAGCAATACAAAAAATTTACCGTTAACCGTGCTTTGTTTGATATTTTTTTTATTTTTTATTTTTTATTTGTAGTTTATAAATGAATTTTATAAGAAAAGTGCAAACATAACGTTGATAAATAAACGAAAAATACTAAAGAGAAAAAGTCCTTAAAAGCAGCTAAAAGCAAGAAAAACATATTTCTCAGATATCAGGCCAATTTTCTCAGAATAAAAACTGAAATAAGTTGTAAATGCAGTTAATTATAAAAATTCAAGCATTTTTTTTAAATAATAACAAAAAACTTATTTGTTTATTTAACATTTTTTTTTCGGTCCCGGTAGACCTTTCTGTGGAAATGCCCATATATAAATAAATAATCTTAATTTTAGTAGATAAGATTAAATAGTCAGTTTAGTTTACAACAAAGGTAATTAATTTTACGTTTCAATATAGAAAATGTTAAATTTCAAATTAAAACAAGTAATGTAATAAATCATAATAACGAGAAGAATAAATAATAAATACTAACACTCAAAATTCTTTAAGGTTTATCAAATAAGCCGTCGCTGTTTATCCAAGTATGTATTTTCACGTATATAAAATCTTTCGAATTTTCTTTTACTAGATTCCAATTTGTTGATGACTTGTGTTTTAAAATTTTTGAAAGGAGGATTTAAATTTTTTTAGCAGATGTTATTTGATTTAAATCTGAAGAAAATCTTCAAATTTACCATCAAGTTTTATTTCTTTGATTTGACATATTACATGGCACATATCACGTTTCTTTACTGCTATTTTGCCTAAATCTCTTGCAAAAAAGGACATTGCAAATACCCAGAGAGGTTTATCATGATGGTTGGTTTTAATATTCTGCCATGTCTTGTTGATTTTTTGTTAAATAGGATGCACTTTAAATAACTTTTTATATAAAAAAATTTTTACATTAAAAAAAATTCGGATTATAATACTTTTTGAACGTTTTTCTAGAATAAAAGTAACACATAGTTATAGTATATTTGTTTTTATTATGATATAATACCCTATATATTTTACATATCCTACATTTGCACTCCTTTTTTGTGTATTACGAATGTACACTAGGGCGTATCGAATTAAATTTTTTTTTCGAATTTCACATTCTAAGAGGTCTCAAAAGTTGCATGTGGTTGTCAAGATCTGCCAAAAAAAATTTATTGAAAATAAAAGGACATCTTCCTGCCCCGCAAGGACAAAGTTGTTTTTTGAGAAAAACAGTTAAAAATAACGATCTTAAAATGCTTTGATTTTTGTAAAAAAAAACTACATACGTCTGAAAGAAAAAATTCAAATACAGTTTAACTAGCAATTTCTTATCGAACACGATGACACTCACGATTTTTACCCACAGTTCCTGTTTGAAAGATATTCGAAGCGAAAGTTATACTCGTGATGGCACATAACTTTTGATTGTAACCATTGAGTCTAAATTTTGATGGCATTGATTATAGTGTTGGCGTATTTCTTAAATATTGTGGATTAATTATTTTCATAGTTTTTGCATATCAATTCTCTTATTTTAGAGAAATGTATACTTGAACGCAATTTTTTAACTTTTTCAAAAAAATTAATATTAGATTTTATATCACGAGCATAAGAAGTGGTGTCGAAGATAATTTTCTCAATTTGGATTTTTCAAATATTTCTATACATGACCCTACCTTAAAATATGTATTTAATATGCCAGGCTTAGACCACGATTTTTTTTAATATTTTAATACTGAACAAAATTTTACTTCGTACTATCAAATTTCTCAATTCTAGTTATAACTTCTTTATGGTTATAATTTCGTTAAAATATATTTTTTGCCATTCAGTCGGTCTCAAAAGACTTAACAATTGTTTTTAAAATGTGTTTTTAGGAAATTAAAACCATAGAGGGGACAAAACTCAAATTGAGAAATTTGATGCCAGGAAATAACTTTTTTTAAAATATCGAAAAAGAAAAAAAAAAAAAAAACAGTTTCGATAGTATCGTAAGTGTAGACGTAGAATTCCGTTTAAGTTGTAACCTCTTCTACTTTGTCTCTTTGGTCCGATTGTTTTGTGCATTTTGCACGTATTTTTATTGATCTTCCAAAAATTAAAAAATAAATGAATAACACTCAATTATGGACTACTTATCGAGGCCAAACAAAGAAAAAGTTAAAAGTAAGTATGATTAAATGAGCAAGCAAAAAGAAACAAGCAAAATTTCAAATTTTTTCGATCATTTTGTTAAGTTTGACAGGTTGAGTTCATTGACTTAGTTGAAAAGAAGGCGAAGCAAATGCACTTTCCATTGGTGCCACTTTCGTCTCTGCCCGATATATAGTTTGCGAGCTACAGTCAGTTTAACTACTTATTTCAAATAAAAATTAAGACCCCGATTTTTAAAAAATCGTATGGTTACTATATTTCTCGCTGAGCACATATCCTTTCCTCTCGTCTCTGCCTGATATTTAGTTTGCTTGCTACACTTTCTGTTCGATGCATAGTTTGCAAACTACACTAGCTAGTGCTAGTGGGATGTGGAATCCAAATTAATTTGCATTATAAGCAAAAATTAAAATTTTATGCCATCTATTGGGTAAAAGTATAAAAAGAAATATGATCCAACTCGTTTTTTTCATAAGAGTTAAATCTAACCGAATCACAGAACCATTTCGTTAAATTTGACAGATTGAGTTCATTCACTGAGTTGAAAAGAGGTTCATGACCTCAAGTTTCAAAAAAGAGCACTTAGTATACTAGAACAGTAGTGCATACATAAACCCAATGCGAACTAATGCTTACAATGCTGCCAAAGCGAACCAATCAGTTCGTGCAAAACCAAAGCATACAAGCATAAACAACGAAAGAAAAACAAGAAAGCAGCAGGCACATAAGCAGCTGATGATTGATTTTCTTATATAAAAACATGCATTTTTCTTCTTATATTTTACTATTTTGTGACTCCAAAGTTAGATATTCATTCAGCGCAGGATATATCTGATATTTTAGTGTATATATTATCTTTGAACGAAGAGTAATAAAGGCTGTAGGTATACCTTAAAGTATTCGCCAAAAACGTTGCCTAATGACCTTGAAAAAATCTGTTAAAACGACCCCATACAAACCGCGCTGTAAGACGTTATTCTACGTCAAAATCGTGGTCTTAAGCTGATATATTAATTAAATATTTTTATGCAGTATCATGTTCAGAAATTTTCAAAAAACTCAAATTGAGAAGATTATCTTCAACAGCACTTCTGAATCACTTGACATAAAATCTTATATTCATTTTTTGGAAAAAGTTAAAAAATTGCGTTGTAGTACACATTTCTCTAAAGCCAGAGAATACAAATGCAAAAACTATGCAAATTATTAATTCATATGGAATACATCAACACTATAAACAGTACCACCAAAATTTATAACCAATTCTTACAATCAAAAGTCTTGTGCTATCCCAAGTACAATTTTCGCTTCGAATATCCTTCATACAGGACACTGTTGGTAAAAATCATGAGTAGCACCATGTGTGGCAAGAAATTGTTAGTTAAACTGCATTATTACTTTTGCTTCAAGACATATGTGGTTTTTCTTAAAAAAATCAGAGCATATTAAGAGCGTTATTTTTTATTGTTTTTCCCAAAAAACAACTTAGTCTTTGCGGGGCAGGAAGATGTCCTTTATTTTTTATGAAATTTTTTTGGGTGATCTTGACAAGCCTATGCAACTTTTGAGACCTCTTAGAATACGATCTAAATTTTTCGATACGCCCTAATGTACACTGTAATTATATTCGTTGAACAAAGCATACAAAAAACTAAAAATCTTTATATTCAAAACGCTTGAATGGATAAGTGCTGAAAACAATGCACTTTTTGCGATTATTAAAAATACCAACATTCTTTCTTTATTCATAATTCACCTTTATAGAATGAAAATTCTCAGTTTGAAATGAAACAGAATCAATTTAACAAGAAAAATAAGTTTTTGTGTTTACTTTAAATCAAAGTGAAATTTTTAAAACAAGTTTTTTTAAAAAGGCGCAGAGGGATTCTAGTTTTGAACTCGGATTCTCAATAAAGAAGAATCATATTTAATTAAAATGCTACCAGATTTAAAAGCATTTTGCGACACTTAAAAAAATATTACTTTAAAAATGACATTGCAACAAACTAGAGGTTAGGTTAGGTTTTTTAAAACTGTATACTTTTGAAAGCACATACTGTCAAAATAAATACTATGAAAGAATAAAGAAACTTTGTTTGAACTACGGCAAAAAACAAAATCTCGAAATCTGGTATCGTTTTCTTACAGTAAGAACTTCAATTGCTTATTCGAAATTCACGGTTTTGAAAAATTAAAAAAAAAAAATGAAAATGTGTCATATTTGGGCACACATACTTCTCAGCAGAAAAACGCTACAAAACTAAAAACTGAGTTACAGATGTATAATTTTATGGGAAATGTAACTGCATTTTTATTTTTTTTTAAAAAAAGCATTATTTCAAAATTGAATTTTGAGCACACTTGGCCCCAGTGTGCAACGGTATAAAATGAAGGTCTGAACACATTCTAGCCCGGAACCCGATCCTGTTGAAATTGTTTTTGTAAATTTACGAACCTAGGCTATTTTGGGCTTAATCAAGAAAAATCTTTTAAAATTTATCCTTTATTTTATTTTTATAATTTTTAAATAATTTTAATTTTTAATGAAATTAGTAAGGACTTAGCCAAAGTTAAAATACCCCCACAACCGATTCGTAAATGTAAAACAATCTTAAATTGTAGCTTTTTTTTTATGAGATTTTAAAAGTTTTTACTAATTTTATGACGTCTAAGATACATACACATCAAATTGTCCCTTTATAAAGTTTTCACTATTATGACTTCTATGGGAGGTGGGCGTCTTAGTGGATTGATGTCGCTCATTTTTTCAGCAAACTTCAGTTTTAACATAAAATATACAAATACTGTATTTCAGTTTTGTAGCTTAAATATTAGCCTTTTTTAGAGTTTTCACTATAGTGGGTTCTATGGGAAGCGGGTGTATCCGTAGTCAGACTACGCCCACTTTTTTCCACGGTTTAGTTTTGATATAAAATACAAACGTATTCAATTTTTTGCCTGTAGCTTAAAGTAAAGCCTATTTATAGATTTTTCAATTTGGGGTTGTATGGGAAATGGGCGTGTTCGTGAATGGATGACGCCCATTTGTCTAAGACGTCTTATTTTTGATATAACATGAATTAATACCTATCTTCAAATTTATAGCTTCGACAGAAGCCTCTTTATATAGATTTCAATTTTAGGGCTGTATGGGAAGTGGGCGTGTTAGAAGGTGGATGACGCCAATTTTTTTAACACGCTTTAATTTTGACATAAAATGAATAAATATTTAATTTTACTTTAGTAGCTTTGATAGAAGCCTATTTATATAGTTTTCAATGTTGGGGTTGTATGGGAGGTGGGCGTGTTCGTTGGTGGATGACACCCATTTTTCTAATACGCCGTAGTTTTCATATAAAGTGAATAAATACCTTATTTTCTTTATTTATCTTCGACAGAAGCCTTTTTATATAGTTTTTAATTTCAGGGTTGTATGGGAGGTGGGCGTGTAAGTAGGTTGATGACGCCCATTTTTGTTGATGACGCCCAGTTTTGACATAGAATACACAAATACCGAATTTCAATATTGTAGCTTAAATATTAGCTTTTTTATAGAGTTTTCATTATTTGGGTTGTATGGGAAGTAGGCGTGGTTTTCCCAGACGTACAGACGTACATGGCCAAATCAACTCAGGTGGTGATGCTGATCAAGTATAAATATACTTTTCTATACCTACCACGCCTCCTTGTGGGCGTTAAACACGTCGTGACAAAATTAATATACCCCTTACGCAGTACGCGTGGTGTATAAAAATGGTCTTCTTGATCATCGTTATATATAATTGATAACCAGCATTCAATGTAAATATTACTTGAGTAAGAAAAAGTATTTTTGTTTCAAACAACTTTGAATATTTATGAATTTTCAATATAAATTTAATTAGCCTTTTTTCGTTAAAATTTAACCACCATAATTCAGTAATTTCATTAATTTCAAATAGAGATTTCATTATAACCCAGATTACCAAAACTGACGCAAAGTTATTGAAAATTTTTGTACCGTTGGTAATGCTAAGTATTTCTAAATTAGATTATTCGTTTTTGTCTAGCATAAACCACTGTGAGATGTTATTGTAAATTAAAGTTCAACCGTTAATTTAGCTGTCATTCGTCAACGTCTAACGGCTTTACAAACAAATACAATAAAGACGCTTATTTTAATTAAAACGTGTAAGTCTTAAGAGCATTCTTCGAAATTAACATTTAATTATATGCAAGACTTAAATAAAGATTAGGATTTAAGTCAAAAAAATTCCATGTAAGTTTTTGTAAAAAAGTCCTTACAAATCTTTAACGAAGTTTTGTTGAAGTGCTGACATATACATACAATAATGTTCTTCAAGAAACAATGTTAACAGCCTGAAGCAATATTAACGACATTTTAATGTTTAGGTTATAAAATGTTGCTTCACATTCAACGCATAAAATTGGAAATAAATAAAAAATCCATCTGAAACTTGTTGCTGATCTTCACGATTTAACGAGCAGTAATAATTTTGTTTTTATGTTCAAGAAGTACATATATGAATATGTTTGAACATAAATACGCATGTGTGTGTAAGGTATTCGTCATGATTGTGTTTATCTGGATCATAAATGCAAAAATGTTTTGAAAATCCTTTTGAATCCTTTGTAAAAAGCATTTGAAAACATTAAAAAAGTAAAACCAAGAATGCTGGAAAGCTTATTTCCGTCTCAAGCAGCGATGTGCAGCACAACCAACGATTTGACGGAAAGAAGAACTTGGTGTTTGCGAAAGATTTACATGCAATAAAAATAGACAAGAAATAAAACTTCTTAAAATGGGAAAAGTTTTGCATTATTTTATTTTGTTCTGTCTTAAACTTGCTTCAGCTCCTAATAGTATGCAAAGCATTGCAACAGCATTTATTTTGCTTTCATTTCTATTTCTGGCTGCATGCTTGCTTTGTATGCTGCATTCAAATTTCTTAAGATTTGTAATTAAGTTTTGTAGTTGTTGTTGTTGTTGTTCTTTTGTTTCTTAGCATTGTATTTAGCACTTGTTTTACGCATTTTCACTTTCAGTGTTCGTGACTGCAGCAGTTTGTAGCTTTTCTTTGGTGTCGCAATGTTGTTGCCTGACAGTCATGTTCAAGAATCATCTTAATAGTTAGTTCAGGCACGTCTCGTCTGCTGTTGTTTGACTTGTAATATTATGCAAAAGTGAGAATTGTTCAGTACTATTTCATATGCCAAAACAAAACAAACAAAAAAAGTAAAAATAAAAATAAAAACCGAGAGCCATCATCAAAGAAACTTGAAATTGTTTATTTTATTTCATTAATCAACAACGTTACAATTACAACTACAAAAGCATGGTGTTTCCGTTTCCTACGAGATGGCAATAATGTTTTCGGTGTTTGATTTTAAATATTTATGTGAAGCTGTATGCGATCGCTTGTTTAATTTGAGTTGTTGTCCTTGGTATGCAGGAGCATCTGTATTGCATAGTAAATAAGCGACTGAATTAATGTAGCATATCCTTTGGCACTAAACAGTGGCTTTGCGTTTTGACTATTTACATTTTATGAGTTGAACATAAGTAATCAAGCTTACCAAACGGGAAAATGACCTGCAAGTTAAATTGAAAAAAAATCTATCGATATCAAGGAAGTATTTATTGTAGTTATGCTTGATATCGAAGGCGTCTTCAACAAAACAACAAATAAATCTAACACCAAGACTCTTACTAACATACATATACCTTCAGTCATAAAAGTATAGATCATAACCATGCATTTCATCCTCCTCCCCCTTCTCTATAAAGTAGGTACCATTAACCACTAACCATGTACCACTAACATGTTGTGGGTTTCCTCTATGGGGGAAAAAAGGTTTTCTACACACAAGCAAGTAAAAACCTTGTAGTTGCCCTGGATAGCAAATTGTCTTAAAATCTAAAATAGACAGCATCAAAAAGAGGTTCAACGCTCTCTATGGACCTTAAACAAAAATGTGTGTTAAGAACTTGGATCTGATCTCTAAGATTTTGTACAAGATACACTCAATAGAAAGGTGTACACTCAAAAAAAATCGATGTATTTCTGTGATTCGATGCATTGAAATATAAATAGATATCTTTCGATGTATTGGAGGGCATACATCGATGCATCGATGCATAAAATATGTTATTATCCAAATGGAACATAATTTCCAATTAATTACCATACCTGAGCAATTAATGTTTTTAATGGACTATCGAATCTGGTCAAAAACGTTTTCGTTAAACCACAAAAATCAGAAATATTAAAATTTTTAAGTCCTCCAAAACTCTCCCTAAATTTCAAGGTTTTTTATAAATCTATCTTTAATTCTAAATTTTAAAAATCTATCCTCAATTCGACTTACAGAGAGAGTTATAATAAGAAAACCTGTGAATACTCGCTTTACTTTTTTGCTCAATTGAAAAATAGAAATGGCGGTTCTCTGTACTAGTGATGTCAGTTTTCGATATTTAAAAAATATCGATGCATCGGCTATTCAAACATCGAGTGAAAATTTTTCGATGCATCAAAGCAAAACATCGATATTTTCGATGCATCGATGTTTTTCCGACATCCCTACTCAATAGTCATAGCTCCTATCTATACCTCTGTAGTATGGTGACTAAAAACCATAGATGTATAAGCCATATAGCTTCTTTAAACTTAATTCTGTGGGTCACATCAGCGTCCCTGGCCCACGGTTACGAAGTCCTACCTGAACTCAACATTGCAAACCTGATCTTCACAGCGGCAGCACAAGCCAAAAATCTGATAATGGTGCGATGCTGATCTGGGGTATCTCAGACACCAACAAACGTGGTGAGTCATTTTTCAATTACATCTTTACTGCTAATCTTATTATAAGTAATTTAGGAAATAAACCCACATTTATTATAAGTAACAGGCAGGAAGTCTGAGATCTCACTCTCTTGCCTCTGATCATATATCAAATAGGATCAAGAACTGGAGAGTTTCAAAAGAACACTCCTTTTCAGATCATAGGTATATTATTTTTGACATACAAAACTAAGCTTCGAGATCACGCAGTTTCCGTAATCTCAAACAGGTCAATTGGGGTCTCTACTTAGATACATTAATAAAAGATCTTAGTATTGGACCACCAGTCCTCCTACCTGCAAAAATCCTTAGACGATCTAGTAGATAATCTTAGTGTATCAATGAATTAAGCTCTTGATATCGCGTATCTGCTGAAAACACCAAAAGGGAAGAAAAAGCCACCAAAAAAAGAGCCGAAAACTCTTCAATAAAGAAAAAGCCACTGGATCCACCGATGCGTGGTTAACCTACAAAATGGCTCTAAAAGAATACAAGAAAGAATTATGAAGAGCACAACGAGAATTTTGAAACAAATCTCTGTGGCGTCGAGACTTAGGAAAATATTCGCAACCAGCCCTCCTAATCCGAGTTTCATGAAGAGAAAAGACGGAACGTGGCCTACCAGCAGTGAAGAATGTCTTAATATCTTAGTAGAAATTCACTTTCCAGGCTGTTCAAATACAGGGAATGTTCAAACACAAAAAGAGCTGCTGACCCACTGTTGACAACTCCTTGGATATTATTACAAAATCAAAGCTAAAACGGGCAATAGAAAGCTTCAAACCAATCAAGTCACCAGGATCAGATGGCATAGCCTAATCGAAATCAAAAACAAAAACTGACGACATCCTAAACCAATGACTTTTGTTGATCTGCCAAAGCTGTCTTGACTTGAATCACATCCCAAACCGCTGGAGATACGTGAATGAAGTTTTCATACCTAAGGCAGGAAAAAAAGTTGACCCAAAAGATCTAAGACCAATCAGTCTCTCATGTTTTCTTCTCAAAACTCTCGAAAGATTGAATAGACATCTATTTGAGACTAAAAATAGAAGTAAACCCACTGTCAACAGCACAACATGCTTACGCTAAAGGCAAATCCGTGGAAACAGCTTTCTACTCCAAAGTCTCAACCATTGAAAAAACCCTTCACCAAAAGGAATCTATAACTTATGCAGAAGCTATCACTTATGAACTAACAAAGCTTGGGCTGGATGCTGCGCTGATAGCACTTATAAAATAAATGCTAGTATGCAGGATTATAGGCGCAAATATCGGAACAACATCCACACTTATATTTGTACTAATGGGAACCCTTCAAGGGGCAGTTATCTCGCCTATCCTTTGGAATCTAGTGGTAAATGAACTAATGGTTAAACTAAAGGGAGAGGAGTTCACTGTCTACTCTGATAACGTTGTTATTGTCACCACAGAAAAATATATACCTGCTCTTACACCCAAAAAATCTTGTCAATCTCTTCAAACAACATCAATGTTGTTGTCAAAATGCTGTGATGACAATTGACATTGTTGTTTTTCTTAACAAAGAAAAGAGGATTTTTGTGAAGAGGGGAACAACAATTTTTAAAAATGTAAAAATTTTTAATTTTTGTTAATAAAAATTAGTTAATTTTGCATTGTTTTAAAAATCACATATTAAGGTGGAGGAGTTTAAAAGTGGTTGTGACTTGATAAAGGCACGCGGAACTTTTGAACAATTGACACTAGAATAATATTATGTAGCGCTATGATGGGAAGAAAATCTATACAAAATTGGTGTAAAAATATTTGTCTAAAAAAAAAATCCCTTTTTGTTTTTATTTCGGTGTACATCACTTGTTTTTGACACTCTGTGTCCACAGCTCAGTCAGTAATTATAGTACCTGTCAGTCAGTAAAATTATTGTACTATGGTTCTGATAACGGAAAATTCTTAATAAAACAAATCCTGTGTAGTAACTGTCTCTTAGTATTTGCAATGGATGGTTCTTAACATTTTGTGACCATCTTTTGCTCAAAAGGTTACGTAAGGGGGTTAATTATTTCTTCGAAAACAGGGCTTTTTAAAAAAAAAACAAAATTTTCAATAGTTCAGTTACTTTGTATTTGTCTTCAAAAACAATCAGATTTTGCTGAATTTTTGCATACACCTTAAGTAAAATACAATAACTCACTTTTGAAAAAATCACAACAATTACATGTGCGCATCCAAAGATATTCGGATTTAAAGATTACCAAAGATGGTAACTTCGTTAATGTAATCCCTAGAGTAAAATCATTCAGATGAAAATTATAGACCCAACAATTTTCTTCAAATCTGTTCTTAACATCTTTACCGAAAGAGTTACCGTTTTAAAGATATGAGCGTCAATATGTAATTTCAACATATATGAAAAATTAAAACAGTTAAAATAAAAATTATTTTTATTTCGATTTCTTCCCAAGATCAACATTTTTCATACATGTTGTAATTACATATTTACGCGTATATCTTTAAAACGGTAACTCTTTCGGTAAAAACGTTAAAGACAGTCTTGAAGAAAATTGTTGGATCTATAATTTTGATTTGAATGATTTTACTCTAGGGATTACATTAACGAAGTTACCATCTTTGGTAATCTTTGAATCCGAATATCTTTGGATGCGCACATGTAACTGTTGTGATCTTTTCAGAGGTGGGTTACTTTATTTTACTTAAGGTGTATGCAAAAATTCAGCAAAATCTGATTGTTTTTGAAGACAAATACAAAGTAACTGAACTATTGAAAAATTTTTTTTGTTTTAAATAAGCCCTGTTTTCGAAGAAAAAATTAACCCTCTACGTAACCTTTTGAACATAAAATGGTCTCAAAATGTTAAGAACCATCCATTGCAAATACTAAGAGACAGTTACTACACAGGATTTGAATTTAATTTAAGAGTTATAAGAAAAAATTTGTGACTTAAATTTGAAATTTGACCTTGAATTTCTCTCTTATTTGACCTAATCCGATAAAACTGAGTATGAGAGCATAATATATAGACCATGCACTAATAGAAACCATTGAGATATTTGAAGTTATTTTTTCGTGTCGCACTGTGTTATTGGAACAATTCAATTATTCAAAATTTCAATTTATAAACTTAGAACGATTGGAATTGCTGGCAATCAAACTAGAGGTAAGACGATCTATGAGATAAATATACATTAAGTACTAAAGTATTAGTTAAGTTGCCTTTTTCCGGGTTTGCTCATGCTGTTTTCAAACCCAACTGAAGGAGCTTGCAATGTTGTGTTCCTGAGGACGAGGCGTTTAAAAGCAAAATGAAAGGCAAATTGTGAAATCCAATAAATAAGCGTACAATAATTATAAATTGCCAATAAAAATTAATAATTTCTTATGCAAAAGGACAGGATGTGTACAAAAAATTATGTTTATTTAAAAGATTTTTTCTTGTTGCTCAAACAACAGCTATTGTAAAATCAACAGCAATATACTCTGTAAGAATAGCGTAGACACATTGACTGCGGCTGCAGAATGGCGTCAAACGTCAAATTTTTTTTACATGCTTTGCTTATGGAGCTGAATGTGGTGAAAATGTTGCAACGACAATGCGTCATTGCAGCAATGTTGCTGTCGTCGATTTAGAACTTTTTCTATTTTGACGTGCGACAAGAGTAAGAACATCGGCATTTGTTAATGTTTTCGCTTTATTTCGTGCTTCTTTTGTGTTTTTTATTGTTCATTCTCATTGTGTTTGTGTTAAATGTTTGTTTTTTAATCATAATTCGATGTTAAATAATAAAAATATATGAAAATACGGCTTACCGCGCTGCATCCAAATTAATCAAGTCGTAGGCAACATGCCAACATTTTCGTTTTCACCTCGTGTTGTTGTGTTGCAGCCGCAGTCAATGTGTCTAGGCTATAACAAGAAATCTCGTCAGTAACAGGGCACCTTAATTTAGTAGTAGTAACAAATTAATTTTTCATATTTACAGTGAATCAATTTGTATTAAAAATATTCTAGTAGATTATCAAATCAACTCGACATTGTAGATTGACAACATTCACATCTTTATATCGTCAAGATTTCTTGATGGACGCTTATTAAAAAGATTCTTGTTCTGCCAAGAACATATCTTTTAAATATACAAGATGTTTTTTTTGGGTATCCCTACACCCATTCCCTACCCCATTATGCAAATTTGCTTAAACACCCTCGTAAATTGGGTTTCCAGCTGTGAACTTAGCGTTAACCCAAACAAAACTGAGTTAGTGGTCTTTGCTAGACAACACATTTTACCCACAATCATTCCTCTAAAACTGGGAAATACAAGATTTAATTTCTCGGATCAAGCAAAATACCTGGGCCCAATCTTAGATAGGAAACTAAACTGGAAACTCAACCTACTCAAGAAAGCTAAAAAATAAATATTCAAGCAAATAAATAGTGTGTAAGAAATTGGGACTACAACCAAGTGTTACACACCAGGGTTGATAAATGACTTTTTCAATCTGGTATACAAATTTGGAGTAAATTGTACTAAATGAAAAAAATTGGTACCGAATAAAATCTTGTTTATTTAAATTAAAATGCGTGTGTTTTAAACAATTCAGTTTATTAATTATTATATTTTGAAATCTAGTTTTTTTCATGTTAAAACTAGTAAGGTATATCTTCGACTGGGCCGAAGTTAAAATACCCCCACGTCCGATTCTTAAAGGTAAAAAAATTTTAAATTGGAGAGCTTTTTTTTATGAGATTTTGAGAGATTTTATTATTTTTATGTGTCTAAAATACATACATATCAAATTGTTTTCCTACAGCTTAAATAGAAGTCATTTTATAACGTTTTCAATTTTGGGGTTGTATGGGAGGTGGGCGTGTTAGTTTGTGTATCACGCCCATTTTTCTAACACACCTCAGTTTTGTCATAGAATACAGGAATATCGAGTTTCCGTTTTGTACCTTTAATATTAGCCTCTTTATAGGGTTTTCAATTTTGGGGTTGTATGGGAGGGGGGCGTGTTAGTAGGTGGATGACGCCCATTTTTCTAACACACTTTAGTTTTGATATAGAATACTTAAATACCGAGTTTCCGCCTTGTTACTTTAATATTAGCCTCTTTATAGATTTTTCAATTTTGGGGTTGTATGGGAGGTGGGCGTGTTTGTGAGCGGATGTTGCTCATTTTTCGTACACACCTTATTTTTGATATAGAATATACAAATACCGAATTTCAGTATTGTAGCTGTAATATTAACCTCTTTACAGAGTTTTAAATACTGGGGTTATATGGGAGGTAGGCGTGGTTTTCATGCGATTTAGCCCATTCTCGAACTTGATCTTAGGTTTTTAGAAAAAAGCTCAAATACCGAATTTCAGCTCGATAGCTTCAAAATTACGGCTGTAATCGTGTCCACAGACAGACAGACGGACAGACAGACGGACAGACAGACGGACAGACAGACGGACAGACAGACGGACATGGCTAAATCAACTCAGGTGGTCATGCTGATCAAGAATATATATACTTTTCTATACCTAACACGCCTCCTTATGGGCGTTACACACGTCGTGACAAAATTAATATACCCCTTACGCAGTACGCGTGGGGGTATAAATATAATTTGACTGAGACGTAAGGTGTTTGAAACTGACGAAATCTTTTAAATTGAAGAAATGAATTGAATGGCCTCTTTTCACCGGGATTCAGATGGTTATTATTAAGAACGCTTTTCGTTGTATTTTAAAAAAGTCGATGTAAATACCGCTTTGGTGCGCAAACACTTTTATGTAAGATTCAGGTGCTCCTGGTTTACTGCCTCGAATTTACTTCAAAATTGTTAATTATTTGTTTGTTCTCAAGAATATATTTGTACTCAAGAATATGTAGAATTATTTTGATTTACACAACTGTAATTTTAATACACTTGTTTTAAGCAATAATAAAAACTTCATCCGACATTTTCAAAGTTTTGCAGTTCGTTCAGTTTTGAAACTGAGAGTATTTCAATGTAGCGTAAAAATGTTCATTGAGTGGAATTAAATGTACTGAAAGCTCTTGGGTAGTATGAAAGTAGAAAAAAAGTAAAATTGTACCAAAAAAGTACAATTGTACCGAAAATATCATCCCTGTTACACACTAGCTCTATGCAGCTGTTATAAGGCCAATATTGCTATATGGTGCTATAGTCTGATAGCCTGCACTGAACAAACACACCTCAATATACTCCGCAAAGTTAAAAGATATGATGAGTTGTGCATGAGATGAGCACTGAGAACCACTCCTACAGACATACTCGACACAATGCTCCAACTTATACCACTTGATATCCTAACAAAACAAATGGCTGGAAACACAACGATACGTCTCGAAGGCACCTCTCAATGCAGAGGAGGCACAATAGAACACTCTTGCATTAGAAAAGTATTTCCTCCAATACCCAAAACCGTAGACTACATCACGCAAAAACTTTTCTTCTACAAAAAGTTTGATGTATTGGAAGCCCGTGTTGTCCGTAAACAGAGGGTAAGAAGAAGGAGTACAGATAATCGCATGAAGCTTCCCAACCAGCAAGAAACGCTCAAAACTTGGCTTATACAGCGAATTCTCAAGCTGCTTTGCAGTGTAAGAAACCCAAAATTTAAGTAATTTTTCGTAATTTGAGGTACAAACAAGTACGTTGCATAGACTGCTAAGCAGCTTTCTGATAGAACTTCGAAAATTTTTAAAGGTCTAAAACAGTCATGAGCAGGAAAATAAATTTTGTGAGCCAAGGTTTTTGTTTTTTAAAATAAACACAAAACTATCCTCATATTTGCTTTTGCTCATCGTTGCAAAAAACAAATTAACAAGCAAAACAAAAACAAATCATGTGCGTTTTGTGCTACACATGTACAAACATTTTAAGCGCAGCGCAATCGAGTAAGGCTTGCTTGGCTTTGCATGCATTTGTTGTTGTTAGTAAGTTAGAATTTTGGTGAACGTCGGTTTTGTTGCTATTCTTTGTACGTTTTGTTGTTTTTTTTTTGCACGCGTTGTTGTTTTTACAAATGCGCAAACACAAAGTTGAAAAAACAAAACAAATTTGTAGCTGAGCCAACTGAGCTAATTGAGCTACTGGAAGCTCATGTCTGGTCTAAAATAATCGCCCAAATTAGAATTGGCAAATTTTTTTTTTAAAAATATTTGCTTGTTATACCCTAAACCTGAAAGGTCAGGGTATATTAACTTTGTGCAAACGTTTGTAACGCATGGAACGAAGCGAGTCCGGTATAGAAAAGTATATATATTCTTGATCAGCGTCACCACGTGAGTTGAGCTATCCATGTCTGTACGTCCGTTCGTCCGTCCGTCCGTTCGTCCGTCCGTCCGTCCGTTCGTCCGTCCGTCCGTCCGTTCGTCCGTCCGTCCGTCCGTCCGTCTGTCCGTCTGTGTGTTGTCCGTATACACAGGATAAGAAGAAGGAGTTGAGATAATTTGATGAAACTTGGTACACAGACCCAAGGATCTGCACTATTGAATATTTTTTGGATCCGCCCACGGACACGCCTACCTACAATACAACGCAAAAATTGAAAACTGCATAACTCAGCTCATAATTAACGTACAATAAGACGGATCGATTTTGTATGGAGAAAAAAAAGTCATCCGGACACCGACTCAAAAGTTAGAGGGACTCTTAAAAACTATTTCTGCATAATTTTTTTTTGGATCGGAGAAATCCACATGGAGCAGTTTTGGTTCTCCTGAACCCTTTTTTTGGCCAAAAAAGCAAGTTTTTTGCTTATAATTTTTTTTTTTCTTCAGAATGCATACCCAAGATTAAGCAAAAAATAAAGATTGTGATAGTACACAAATATTGGTTAAAAAAATTTTGAAATTTGTTTTCCTTACAAACTCTTTTGAGACCCCAAACAATCGATATATCATCATTTTCGAAAAGGTGTTTTTTTAAAACACATATAAAATATACATTTTTCGTGGTATTGATATGCATTTCAACCTATTGGTAAAGTATTGAGCTATTCTTTCCATTGGTATAACGTATGGAGTGGTTTTATCAAAAGTGAGTACCATGAAAAATGCGTATATGTAGGCGTTAAAAAAAATATTTTCGAAATTCATGCATTTTGTACTGGGGCGCCATCTGGCGTATACTTTTCTAAAAAATTGTTGTCAGAATTCGATTTCTAAAAACTCAAACATACCAAGGTTTGTCAAATTCTAACGGTAATTAAGGCAATTAAATAATAATTAAGCTGAAGAATCCTTCTGAATATCAATTTCTCATGTTTTATATAATTGTGGCACTTAGTTTTGGTTAAAGTACACCATAAGATATATCAATGAAAAGAAGAGCTCAATATCTTTGCACTAAGCATAAATGCATATGAATTGCTTAAAAAATAAATATTTTATAAGTGTTTAAAAGAAACATCTTTTCGAAAATGATGAAAAATCGACTATAAAGAGTTTGTAAGGATAACAAATTTCAAAATTCTTTTTAACCAATATTTGTGTACTATCAGAATCTTAATTTTATCTTGGGTATGCATTTTGAAGAAAAAAAAAGTTATAGGCAAAAAACTTGATTTTTTGGCCAAAAAAAGGGTTTAGGAGCATCAAAACCGCTCCATGGGGATTTCTCCGATTCAAAAAAAAAAATGATGCAGAAATAGTTTTTAAGAGTCTCTCTAACTTTTGAGTTGGTGTCCGGCGATATCTAAATTTCGATCCGGCTTAACGTACAACAATAAAATTTGGTGTGTATATGATTTGTATTAACAAAAAAATGTTTTCGAAAAAAGGGTGCCATCCGATCACGGCCACGCCTACCTCCCATACAACCCAAAAATTAAAAACGCAATAAATAAGCCTCTGTTTCACCTACAGAGGTAAAATTTGGCACGCATGTTTTTTATCACAAACCAAATACGATTTTGAAAAATGGACGTCATCCGCCTACGGACACGCCTACCTCCGATACAACCCAAGAAGTTTAAAACTCAATAATTAAGGTTATGTTTTGTTTGTCATAGAGAGATCAAATTTGGTATGTATGTTTTTATTCCAAAACTAAGGTGTGTTCAAAAATTCGGAGTTATTCGTCCATGAACACGCCCACCTCTCATAGCGAAAGCATAAACTGTGAGCTACAGGAATACAATTTGGTATGTGCCATTTTTTCATCAACATTTAAATGCAATAAAAATATAGGCTTCATCCGCCCACGGACACATCCATTTTCAATAATATTATTATTTTTTTTTTAAAAGTAGGTTAAGGGTATTTCATAGTCGGCCTAGACCGACTTTAGACTTTCTTTACTTGATTTTTTTTAAATTTTGTTTTTTTTTTGATTTTTTTTTAATTTATTTGTTTTTTTCTATTTTTCTTCCCATTATTGCGTTTGTTTTCAACTTTTACAATACGATTCGCAGTGGGTAACGATCTCGGGCTCCGAGCATGATAAGCCACACACTTAACCTGCACGCCACAGTCACCACTATTCATCCCAACTTTGTATACGCGTTATAAGATTTTATGGTATAAACTTTATAACATATTTGGTATGGATTTATATATAATCAAGTGGTATGAAATTTATCCGAACAGTTTTTAGGTCGGTCATTTAGATAATTTAAATAACCTTCTAAACAATTTCAGCATGGCATCGTCGAAAAAAGTGAAAGACAGAACAAATATTGATCCTATTGTGATGGCTGCAGCAATCAAGTAAATCCAAATCGAGCACAAACCAATCAGAGCTGATGCGTGCCAGTATGACATTCGGTCATTAACACTGCTAAAACTTCTGATATTACTGCTGTCCCCGATTATAACATTTTGTCTGTTGTTTGCGAAAACGATCTCCATTTGACGATATGTCAATAAATGTGAATATTTAAAAGAAAAAAATATAAAGTATGTTTATTTTTTATAGATTTTAATATGAAAAAGTGCTGCTGGAATATATAGTGAAGTGCAGTAAATATTTTACGGTCTCAGCGTTACTGAGTTACGAGAATTGACCTATTAATGAGAAGGACGCTGAAGACATCGAAAATGTAAATAATGTAATGTTTTATTTAATGTAACAAAATGAAGTTTCTTCTGTGTTTACTTCAGTAAGTCACTGGAAATCACTGAAAGACTAAATTTGTCATAAACGCCAAAAACAAGGCTGGCTAGGTCATGTCGAGAGAATGAACGACGATGTTCCAGCGAAAAAATTATTTGATTCGGTACCCAGGGGCGGTCACATCAGACGAGGAAGACCGCATTTGGGAAGACCAGGCATTGGATAACCTGACAACGCTTGGAGTTTCCAACTGGCTTCAGCAAGCGCACGACAAAAGAGGCTCGTGCAAATTCTTGAACGAGGCCAAAACCGACGAACGGTTGTACGCGCCATCTAAGTAAGTAAGTACGTAAGTTAAACTTAGATGTCAAACGAAACTGAGAGCTCTGAAAAATAATGTTTCAAACCAAAGTTATGGCCTTTAAGCGAAACGTGTTCAGCAGGAGAGCATCCTCCCCTTCTTAAATGGAAAAGATTATGAATTGATGTTTTAATTTCATACCATTTGTGACCAAATAGAAATCATATTTTTGCTCACTTTAATATTCAATTAAAAATCTTTCAAACATTTTGCTGAATGTGGTCAATGATATTCAGACCTTAATCTGATTATAGGTCTTAATTTATCAGACCTATACCTTAATATGATCAAGCAGATTTTAACCAAAACAATCGGAATTTTGAGTGAAAAATTTACAACCACAATTACAATAATTGTGTTAGTATCGGTGGTGATATTAGACATAAGGCGTAAATAATGCCATCCTGTTCAAACGGGAGTTTCCAAGCTTTCTACTATTTCAATAAGGCAGATGTTGTAATGGCTATCAACTCCCCACTCTATCCTACATGCTAGAAAATGTGCAATTTACGAATGAAATTGCCAAAATTCATCTGGTAATGCCTAGTGTTAAATCTATATAATAAATAGGCTAAGATTTTTTTTTGTGACTTCAACTTCTCCCAGACCACTGGACCGATTTTATCGATTCAGATGTCATTAAATTAGGTTAAGGCTGTAGATGTGCAAACCACTTTTAAAAATTATGATGTCGCTTCAGGGGGTTCTCAACCTTTTAAAACAGAAATACAATTTTTGTACAAAAATCCGATATATAATCGATTTGAAATTTAGTTTGAGAAGCTTATAAATTGATCGAATTTTAATTTTTTTTCAAAACTAAAAATATTTAACCAAAATTATCTTTAATGCATTCCTCAAATGTCAATTGTCCGAAAAATGCAGTTCCAAAATCAAAAGTTCCACTTTCCGAGCAAACAACTCAGTCAAATTTTAACGGTTGTTTTTTGGTTTTTTGGCGTTTTTTCATAAAAATGTGTATACATCAATAAATTGATGTTGTATGTGCTCTGTAAGTATTTTTTATTAAGTTTTGAATCATATCTTATTATTAATTTATTTCTTAAATTAATTTTTTATTTCGTTTTTATTTAAATTAGTTATGTTTTACAGCTTGAAAAGTTCTCCCAGACCAATCGAGCTTGAAAAATTAAGCAGCGATTTTTTGAATAGTAATAATAATTATCTCAGTAGTATAATTAGTGTAAGTCCGTCTTCGTATTTTGACAGTTAAATTTAAAACTTTAGTGTCAGATCATACGTTTTAAGTCAAAGCATTCAGATCATGATCTTTTATATTATTACTAGCAGGCCACAGTCGTCCGAGGCTTCGCCACGGACATTTTCTCTTTATCAATAACACCTTTGCATATTTGAAAAATTTCAATAATAAAAAACGTTAAAATATTAGCATATATTTGTATTTGGAAGCAAATTATATTAAATAGTTTAACTATAATAAAGTGAAGATATTTCCATTTTAATTATTTAATACTTCAGTATTAACAAAGTTTTTTGATTCATTGGCATTACCAGGAATAAGAAAAATCTGATTATCTGCTGTACCGACTCGTTTACCATAATCTACTTCTACGTTTTTCAAAGTTTTGTATTAAATATTTATTATACTCCATCCGCAAAGCGTAGCGGGCACAATAATTTTGTCACGAAATTTTTTTCACGACCATGAGTCGATTAAGCCATGTTCGTCTGTCTATCTGCTCATTAGTTTGTCCACACGATTACAGCCGTGTCTTTATTGCAAATCTCTTTAAAGTCCATAATGAAATAATTTTCATGATTTGAGATTTGTCATACAGTGGTGCTCCAGTTTAAAGAAAGATATAAAGTCCAAGGTCGTTCGGTAAATCGAAAAGTTCATTAAATCGGTAATACTATTTTCGAGTTTTTTTACCATATAACAAAGCTAATAAATTTGTCAACTTGAAACAAATATCCTTACATTTTTTGTTTCAACTATGCACTCCAATAATGTTGAATTTTTGAACTTGTTTTAGGTATTATTAATTATTATTATTAAATGTTTAGAAAGCTGCTGGTTAAAATCTGTTCACACTCTAAATGAAAAATCCAAGATTATGTCAATACATTCCTATAATGTTTTTTAAAAAGGAAACCCTACAATATGTATATTAACCCGAGGGGACTATTTGAGAATTAGATAAGTAAATACATATTAATGTTATAACAAATTCAAAAACAAACGAAGCGAGCTCAGAGCAGCAAATGTTGTTAAATAGAATACCTACAATTTCAAATGTTCGGAATATAGAGTCAACAACATTAAATAAGTGTTCCTTATATTGGGAGTTTGTTAAATCGGTGTTCGCTAAATTGGAGCACCACTATAATGCTTAAATTTGAAACATATACCCTGCAGTTGAAATTCAACAAAATTTTGTGAATACTTCCATAGAAAGTGATGTCACGAAAATATCAAAACCTTCATAATTTATACAAAAATTAATGTGTTTAATTGAAAGATCATACATAAGTCTTGTTTTCTTGATAAATAAAACGTAATCTGAGTTTGAAATATGAAAAGTTGGAAAAAATATAACCTAAATAAATCCGAAGAAGCTTCAACCTGAGTATTTTGACTTCGGGCAAGTCGAAGATAATTTTTTAATGGTTTTATTTTTTATTTGTCTTTTATTCATCATTAAAGTGATGAATTAAAGTATATTCCTATGTATATATTCCTCACTTTATATTCCATAAAGTTTTTAAAAAAGCTTTTGTACTTCAAATATTCATCTTAAGAAGTGCTCAAACATGCTAGTATAGTAGACATTTCATCCAATATCCCAGCAAAATTTTTCGTTGGGTCTTGTTTTTTAATCGATTCTAAAATGCATAACATAAATGCTAATGCAAGAACTTAAATTTAATCCGTAATAAATTCACGGCAATGCATTCACATCAACTTGAAAGTTGTTATTCAAGTATTAATTTCGTGAAATCAATTATAAACTAACCGTTTTAAGCGCTTAATCTTTTCAAGTGACAGCGCTTTCGATTACCTCTAATGACATGGATATATAAAAATAATGGGTTCAGTAAGCGAGAGGGTAAGCGATGAATGAAATTTTCTGGATTACTTTTTCGATTATATGTAAGCGAAGATTTTGCTGGGATGTTCTCCAGCAATACATTTCTTCAGAGCTTTTTATAAAAACGTCCTCGTGTCATAAATGTAAGGTTAAAAAATATACTTTATAATTTTGTGATTACTAAGTTCTGAGACTATACATCGACAAACAAACCTTATTTGCAGCTCTTAACCTGCTAGAACATAATTTTTAATACTAATATGTTTTTGAGTCCTGTTACATAAAACAATTTAAAAGCTCAATTTATTACTTACTTCAAAATTTCTAAAAAAATTTAAAAAGGATTAAAATTCATTACATTTTTTATTTAAATTCAATAAATGGCGTTTTATAACAATTTTATGGCGTTCTGATGTTTTTTTATTACTTACTTCAAAATTTCTAAAAAAAAAAAAATTAATTAAAATTCATAACATTTTTTATTTAAATTGAAGAAATGGCGTTTTATAACAATTTTTTGGCGTTCTGATGTTTTTTTAATCTATTTTGAAAATGTCTATTTAAAACTCTAAGATGGTTTCCTAACTCCTTTAATTTACTAAAATACATAATTATTATTCTGTTCAAATCAACTAACAAAAACTGTCAAAAATACACTTTTTAAGAAAAAACTATTCTAATTTTCATGACTCTTGGCCTTGTTCTCCCAGGGCAAGTTTGCTTTGGGAATTATGTAGATAATGACTATGAAACAAATTTCTGATATCAATTTGGTATCACTGTGATATTGTGATATTTATGGTCAAGAATAAGGCAGTCAAATGTTACAGACCTCAGTCTTGTCTATTTAAGTCGAAGCTAAAATGTCGAAATGTATAAAGAGTACTATAAAGAAATTTATAAAAATTAGAAAAAAAGTTTTTTAAATTAATTTTAATATTTTTTTCTAATTTTCACTTAACTTTTATATAGAAGACGTGGATTGATCTCGAAAAAATATTTAAATTGATAGTTATTCAGGGTCACTGAGGGAAAATTTGTTGACGTTTTACTTCCCGGTCCTATTTTTTCCTCAATTATGCAAAATTATTCAAAATGGATCTTTTGGGATAACTCACTATTGCTAGCCAAAATTTTGCGTAAACAAAACATTTTTGAAAAATTCCTTGATTGCGGAAAATTTTTCAGTTTTGTATAAGTTACCAATTTATCTTTCAAATGATATCTAATATATTACTATCGATGAGATTAATTTTGTATATTGTTACCGACTTTTATAAATAATACAATGAATTAAAATATTTATGTTTACTCATTTGCACTTTAACAAAATAATCATAACAGTAAACTATTATTTAAAAGAATTATATTAATTTCGTAGTACTATTTAAGCATTGCTTTTATGAGGTTAAGTATAACCTTCTAAAAGGGCTTACTTAACAATTTAGTTTTGGTCCCGGGTGCCAGCAACCCTAGCTACGCCACTGCCTCACTCCAATTGCAGTCGTGAAAGCAAATAATTACATGCATAATTTACCAACAATTTTCTCTTTGAGTTGCTGCTCTTGCTCTCTTAGCGCGGAGCATCGCTCTTGCATTTTCTGTTAAACTTGTCAAACTTGTTTTACGTCTAGGTATTTATTTGTAGCTGTATTTGTAGTTTAAGGGAAATACGAACACTTAATTTTTCAAACTTTTAATTTATCTTTAATCTATACAAAATATGCTTTCACACTTGTGAATGCACATTTTGAAATATTAAAATATCTTTCTTTCTCAAGTGTAAATTAAAAATTTGGAGAACTACAATAAAAATATGTGTAAAAAATTGTATGCGGCGAAACAAATATGCACACAATGGTTTGCAGCTCATCATTCCACAGCAACAACAACACAGCAAGCTTTATTTAACTTGTATTCCCATCAGCGCTGCCGAAAGTACTACTATCGGAGTATTTTACTCCTATTGACTCTTGAGTACTACTATACTCCCCCCATACTAAAAATACTACTATTTCTTAATAGCTGAAAACGGCCTAATATATACTCGCTTTTAATGCAAAAATTTATTTTTGTGAACGCTTCCTTCTTTAGTTCACTTTGTTCGTTAAATTTTCTTGTTCACCTTGTCTCTCATTATGCCGCACAGTGTAACGAGGCGCCCAAATGGAAAAATCGCAAATTTGGAAAAAATAAGTAAACACAGTTCTAAAAATCGTAAAACAGCAAAATTTGTATATATTTTAAAAAAATTAGTGCTTTCCACTTTTATTCATTAACTTTTGTACATGTTTCAAAAGGCTTCAAAAAGCAACATGTACCAAGTATTAAAAGTACGGCAACATGCAACGTCTATATTATGCATTTTTTAAATGATTCAAAGGCGATTATTTAAAAATTGTTTTTTTTGGCTTATCATGTTTATGCAATAAACCCTTCTATTACTAAGCAAAATATTGTCTTTTCCACATGACAATGCGGTTCCCTTTACGATATTAATAAGGGAATATCGTAAAGGTTGGGTATAATTAAATTCAACTACAATTGTACTACTACACTACAATTAAATTCCTCTTCCAAAATAACAAGGAACATTAAAAAAAAGGAGAAAATAATAACATTTTATATCATTATAAGTTTGTTTTGCAATCGTTATTGTTTGTCATTATTTCCAAGTACTAAAGTACTCCTAAAATTTAAAAAATACTCCCCAAAAACAGGAAATTTACTACTATTCAAAATTGCAAAACGGCAGCACTGATTCCCATTACGTTAAAGAGCGCCAACTGCTTTTGGTTACTCTTCGAATGAGTGTGGAGAGCAAGATCAATAAACTTTAAAGAGAAGGGTTGATAGCAACATGTAGTTGAAACTCTCGTAACACAAACGCGTGAAAAGCAAACGACCAAGCAATGCTTAGCATAGGTGGTAATTTCCTAAAAAACTTAACAACTTAATTAAATATATTTATTGTTAAATTTTCTTAAATAAACCCCACCTATGGCATTCTGTAGCACAAATATGATATTTTAAAATTTTTTTCATAAAAATCGGTCCAGTAGTTTTGGAGTCATTGACGTACTTAATATTTCCACTTCAATTTTATATAATAGTATAGATTGAGACTGAATATATCGTTTTTATATTATTATATTATTATTATATCTTTTATATTATTATTGAGACTGAATATATCGTTTTTGAGGAAAAAAGCTTCTTGAATAGATTATAATATATTCAACGTCTATAATGTTTCTAACATTTAATTTTTATTGAATTGCTCGAATTCGGGCAACAGGTTTACTAGTTAAGATAATAATTCTTAAAAAACATATTTTTCAAAAATTATATTATGAGCTTTATGGCAAATAAATCATGAAGCAACAGGTTGCAACAACAACAAAAAATAATTTGCAAAACAAACCGAGCAGACTAGACCATGGTTTCGTTGGACGCTACTCCGACTCATCAGTAGTCTCTGTGGTTTATACAGTACACTAACTTTGAGAAGTTAATAAGTGCAACAGCAGCAAAACCAAAACGGAATTACCGGAGCACTTTTCACTTTATCAAAGCAGTGTTTTTCTTCTCTTTTGCTAGTCGCAAAATTTCAAAAAGTTGATCGACCTGATTTTGCAAAGATTTTGTTGTTGCGCTTTTTGTTTACTTCTTTATCACGTGTCCATCTAGGCTCCAACACTTTGTTGGTATTAAACCATAGCAGGCGTGAAGAGTGAAGAGTGTTGCCTAGGTGCAAGGCTTAAAAGACAATTACAGTATTGTAAGCGTTTTGAGTAAGTTGGTAAAAACTTTTATCTAAAAATTTGTGAAATTTTAAAATGCTATTTTTATTTAATTTTTATACCCCCACGCGTACTGCGTAAGGGGTATATTAATTTTGTCACGACGTGTGTAACACCCAAAAGGAGGCGTGGTAGATATGGAAAAGTATATATATTCTTGCTCAGCATCACCAGCTGAGTTGATTTAGCCATGTTCATCTGTCTGTCCGTCTGTCCGTCTGTCTGTCGACACGATTACAACCGTAATTTTGAAGCTATCGTAATGAAATTCGATATTTAAGCTTTTTTTAAAAAAACTAAGGTCAAGTTCCAGAATGGGCTACATCGGATGAAAACCACGCCTACCTCCCATACAACCCCAAAATTTAAAACTCTACAAAGAAGCTAATATTAAAGCTACAATACTGAAATTTGGTATATGTGTATTCTATGTCGAAACTGAGGTATGTTAGAAAAATGGGCGTCATACACAATCTAACACGCCCACCTCCCATACAACCCCAAAATTTAAAACTTTATAAAAAGGCTTATATTTAAGCTGCAAGAAAACAATTTGATATGTATGTATTTTAGACACATAAAAATAATAAAATCTTTCAAAATCTCTTACAAAAAGCTCTTCAATTTAAGATTCTTCTACCCACAAGAATCGGCCGTGGGGGTATTTTAACTTCGGGCAAGTCGAAGATATACCTTACTAGTTAAGTTAAACGTTAAATTTCAATCTACCCTTCCGAAAGAGTTATTTCAAACGTTGCCATCGCATTGAATTCGAATTCGAATACGAATACGAATTCGAGCAACAAGTTGCCAGGATGACTGCTTTAATATTAAAGCCTTTCTGTTCTTACTTACTTTTTGCTTAATAGTACTGCCCAAAGTTTTAACTGAAACTTAATATTATCGACACTCTCGTCAACACTTTTGCATAACGTCATGAATCATCAAATAAGGTTTCTGCACAAATATGGGTTAATTAAGTTAAACTTGCCTGCTTAAGTTGTCAAACTTGTGTTGTCCTTGATTTGCTGCTGAGACCGAAGCATGTGATGAATTATGAAGTTCCAAAAAACCAAGAACTTGAGCAGAGGAAATCGAGCAGAATAATAATTAAGTTAAGAACTGAGTGCAAATATTTATACAACGCTTCTAATTTTGTGGAAGTAAAGCGCCTGTGCTGTTTAACTCTAGCTATGTTGAAGCCTGAATAAATAAATTTAGCATACTTTGCAGGCCAGCTTTAAATTTTTGTCTATTTTCAGCAAAAAGTGTTATTTCAAATAATTAATTGAAATTATAATAAATTTAAATGTAGTTCGTAGTTATTTTAAAAAATATATTTGAAGTGAAACTTCTTTGGCGGCGAGTGAAATGTCATGGGTCTCTTATTCGTGACGCTAAGCTAACGTTTTCAATTCATATGAAAATTTAAAAAAAAATTATAGCCGCTAGCGAGAATTGAACCCTGACCATCGTTGCTCAAGAGTTGGAACATATACCTTTACACCACGAAGGCACATGATAAACAGCCAAACAAAATGTAATTAAAACTGAACGCGTAATGCCATGTCTACACAGAGAGTTTAGTTTGCGTTTCCAGTACAAAGTTGCGTTTTGCCCTGAACTCAATATAAACGCTGGTGTTTCCAGCACAATTATGCAGGAAAAAACGCAACTAAACTCAACCAGTGTTGCCAGAGTAAATATATTTTTATATCCAAAATACAAAATAAAAATAGCCAAACTGTAAAAAAAATAGCCAACAGATTAATTAATTGTATTAGACAAAAGAAACAGGACTAACAACATAACTAACATTTTTAACTAACTAGTTTTTTGTACAACATAGTACCGTTTTTTACTGGAAACAGATTTATAAACATGGTTGGTTATTTTAAAATATGTTATAAAAAATTATATGTTAAAAATGTAAGAGCATATTTTAAAAATATTAAGGGCATATATCCTTTAAATAGACGGACTTTTAATATAGAAGGACGTTAGCTCATTTATTTTTTACTTGATAAAAGTAGAAAAAACTTTATTAAAATAAGGTTTGCACTTTCGGAAGTAAAAAATGTGTTACATTTTTTTTTATCTTCGAACCAAGGATTTCAGGGGTAAGACCTATTCAGTCAAGTCTACCGTGGTTTAGAAATGGGAGATAAATAAGTAGGTGAGAAAGTGAAATCAAGTGGACCCCAACATCAAAATTATATACATTGTTGCTACTCTCATGCGGCACATGATTATAGATGTCAAATGTCAAATTATTGGATTATCTTGCGCTCGGCTGCACGATTAGCATCACTGGCAGGTCGTGTTCAAATGAACAGAGAATTCGCCCTCACGTGAATATTTTAAATCATTTCCCTGCAAACATTTGGAAGACGATTGGCATAGAAGTGGATTTTGCGATGCACCAGTAATTCGCCCAAGTGTTTTTTGGGAAAATGCATCGCTTTTCAAATGCTCAAGCAATGAATGCGCTAGTCACGAAAATTTTCAAAATCATCCTTCACTAATTTCAGCGATTGTTGGATTTTTGAAAAATGTTCAAAATCGATCATGGGAATATGAAGCAGGCTCTGAAAAATCGTAAAATCAATTATAAAGTTGAACTAGTATAGTTTCGAAGCAACGTCACACTATATCGAAGCGAAATAAAAACAAATTCACAAAAAAATTCAATGTAATCGGACAGAACAACGATGCTTTGGAACAAATTGCTGAGGACTCTTAAATGGACTTCGTTTGACACCCTTTTCGGCGAAGTTCTTGTTATTCCTCTAGGCGGTTCATTGGCGAATCTTCCCGGCGAATCGGCCTAAGCATCTTACAATAGAAGGCAATTGCTTGATCTTCCCAGCAATTCGTTGGGGATTCTCTGGCAATTGAAAATTTTATATGTAAAATAAAAAATGAATTTTCGCCGGAATGCAAAAACATGGACGAGTAAAAAAATTAGCCAAATGAAAAATAAAATCGCCAAATAGCCAAAACTCATCACGATAAAAAAAAATAGCCACTTTTGGCTATAAATAGCCAAAACGGCAACACTGAACTCAACTTGCTTTCTACGTTCACCAAAACTCAATTTGATACATGCCTAAAAGTATGCTAGTGTCTTAATGAAAACATTCGTTCAGTTAGATTTTAGCTGTGGTGAGTATATTTAACGATTAGAAATGCCAACAACAGCGTACACGTTCGTTGAGTTGCAATTGTCTCGTTTCGTCTATTTCGGTTTGGGCTATAGATATACATCCAGCTCGAAAAAATTCTACTGCCTGTACGCCGCATAATGAGCTTAATTTGGTTCGTTGTGATCAAAAACTTGACAGATGATTGACAACATGCAAAAAACAGTTAATTCAATATAATAAGAAGAGTAAAAAGTGGTAAAAGTGCAATATTTAAGACTGCCGAGAATAGTTGTTGTCAGCCAAAAAATGTCTCAAAGCTAAGAAAAATAGCTACAACAGGAGTAGAACGCGTTCGTGAATATAAAGAGCGAATTAGAGCTGTTGAGAATGCAGCCGCAGCTGGGTCTGCAACTAATGATGAAGGTCAGGTGATTGCAACATCGGCTGAGTTGCAAAATGCATTTTTACGAAGCATGAGTGTATTATGGTGAATATGCAAAGAACCAATCCCCAGAAAAACAAACTGATGCTATGTAAAAATGTATTTTGGAACTCAGCCATCATCTCAACAAAATTTTATAGCCAACCAAGTTGATACACTCAACAATGAACGTTCGCTGCTGACGAGGCCCTCTCTCAACATAGCAATTATTATGATCAGGAAGCAAGAGGTAATAATCAACAAGATTTGCCTCTGCTTTCGGAGACTCCTTCAACGAGTACTATGCAAATGCAATCTAGCATTCAATAAGTGACAATGTTGAGAAGACATTCGAAAGCAACTAAAACATCAACTGAACTAAAATAAGGACTGAGAATAACTGTTATTTTACAATATTCAAACGAAAAAAAAATTGTTGAAAGACTTTTTCAAATATACCATTATGTTACAAATGTACTCAGCCTCACGAATATTAAGTGCCTTTAAATTTTACACTGATTCTTGAAAAGTTAAAATTTAAGTGTTATTTTTTGCTTTGTATTTTCTCCAGGGTTTAAAAATAAAAGTTACTTTTGACTTTAATGTTTTTGATCAAAAATATCAAGCAATTTGTGTTTTTTTAAAGGCCGCTTGACAGATTGAACTGTTGACACCATGTGTAAAATGCCTCACCGATGAGATGAAAATAATGGTATCAAAATTTTTTAGTCGTTAAAATGACTTGAACTAATATAAATTACCTGATATTTTTGACCGAAAAAATAAACGCCAGAAAATAACTCTTATTTTTGACCGATAAAATACAAGTCAAAAGTAACTGTTATTTTTGCCCAAACTATACGGCACAAAATAACTTTTATTACTACTGGAAAATATAACAATTAAGAGATAAAAGTTAATATGTGAAACTTTAAAAAAAAATCATAGCCGGTACGGTCCCTGGATGCAAATATTGAATCAACAGATTATTATTCCATTTCGTATTGACTGAATTTCTTTTCAGATACTTTCTCTTTTCATTTCACACTAAAATCTTTCTTATTTCTTACTGTTAAATAAGTTTCACTTCTGCCATGTATACGTTGCTACACGCGAGTTTTTTTTGTTTTTTTTTTAAGTATATATTTCACACGACTAGTAAAAATGTATCCTTAAATTTTTGAAGTTATTAAGTCATATCTAATGCTTGTTCTTGCAACTTATTTTTTTTTTAATATTTAATGTAGTTTTTATTTTATAGCAGTTTAAAAACACTTCACGATTGCACTAACAGAAACTATTTGGAGCGCACACTTCGCAATAGCGTTAAAACAATCTCAGTACAGAGAGATGAAGCAAGTTAGAAGCAAAATTATAACGGTACTTTGTAGCCTCATTATTGTAGTGGATAAAAAGCCAAAAACCAATGATCTGTTATATATACATGCATTTTTTACTTTTGATCACTCTCTCAATACAAATGGACACACTGTGCGTCCCAACATTTTCATTAATTTGTTGACAAATTTCACTGCTATCACGTGAACCATGCTACCAGCAAATTTTTATACAAATAACTTAAATTCATTAAAACAATTTAGAAAAGAACACTTTTTTGTTCAGAGAAAATCTCATTTCAAATAAATCGAAATACCTCACCTCCATCAGGAAGTGAGAAAAATATCCTTTGAGCTTATTTTAACAACATAACCATTTAAGTCAATTCTTCACAGATCAAACCACTTAATAACAAATTAAATTAAATTCAATGTCAAGTGTTTTCAGTCGCACTCTTAGCGCCGAATTGATTAAAATGTCAATATTTGTCAAAAACAAGCACATGGCTGCGAGCTCGTTACAGCAGTCACAACACATTCTACACCCACCTTCAACACAATCCCGGCTAATCTAACGCATACATGCACATAAAAACATTAACCAACGCACAAAGGTTATACAATACATCCAGTTTAACTTTGAAGAATAAATTCAAAAATTAAGGCTACGGTTGTACGATGTGCTATTAAAAAAAAAAAAAAAAGGAAAAAGTGGGTGAGCCACAGAAACGTAAACATTTAGCATATATTTAAATATTTTAATATGGACGACATGTCGAGACCATGTTGAAAAAATAAAATTAAAAAACGTGTACCGTTGTCAAAAACAAAACAAAACAAGCTTTGTATGTAAACAAAAATATGTGGCTGTTAAACTGGCGACTAAGCTAAAAAAAACATACAAAGAAAGGAGACAAAAATGCAAAACAAAAACATTCCATGCTGCGGCATAGAACAATAACCTGCTTCAAGCCGAAACAATTTCCGCTTTTTTTCAAATTTATTTTTATTTATTCCGGTCTTCGCACTCGTAATCTTACAATACATGCTTGAATAGATAGATGTATTTAGAGAAACATCAATTTTTTTGTTTTTTTTTTTTTTTGTTTTTTTGTTAAGCTTAATACTGACTGCGATATTTATTTTTATACATACATGCGTGCATATATGTATGTATAGAATCTAGATTTTTAATACTAAAGTGGCTCTAAGTGTGCGTGTGCAGAGCGTGTTGTTGGCAATCTCGCAAGAGCTCGATCTGCTTTGGCCTGCTTGTTTAGCATTTATTCCACTTTCGATGTTTATGCATGATTTTCAACACACACACACAATAGCGCGCACTAACACACATATGTAACTAAATAGCTAAATTTGTGTATTAACGCTTTTGTCTGTATGTATGTCAACATACCTCTTCCGTTTTCCATGTTTCAACAGCGCCTGTTTCCGTTGCCAGTTAAAGCTTTCGCACCACATCTATTCAACTCTTCTGATTGGTTTGTGTGTGAGTGTTGTCTGATTTTGTTAGTTTTATTTTTTGTTTTCTTCATGTAAAAATAACTACGCTGTTACTGTTGTTTGGTTTATTTGTAAATATTTGCTTCTTTCTAGACTCGCTTCTTAAACGTTTGCCAAGTGCACGTGAAAGTGACACATTTTGCAGAAGAGACACTTTCTGTAGCAAAGAGTTTTAAGTAGAAAAGCTTTTAAGCTGCATTGAAATGCTCGTTGATATTCTTAAACAATTGAGGATAGGAGAATTAAAAAACAGAAAATGTTCACCCTCTACCGCACACACTTTCAATTTAATGCATTTTTTACTTTGATACCATTTTTCCCCATGTTGATGTTTTTCATGTGTACATTATTCGTTTTCATTGTTAATTCTCTGTTCCGTGCAGTTTTGTTATTGCGAATAACGGAATTTTACCAGGAATTTCACCGGTTATAGTGAACGCCGAGTCAGACAGGCAGGCAGGCAGGCAATGTGAACAACCGAGATAGATAGCTATCTGCATCTCGTTTTTTCACACAGATTTCAGCCTGCCTGTCTGAATCGCGTTCACTATAATCGCAGCCTAAGATTCAACAGTAAAATTGAAAACGCAAACTCAGCTCAAAAAAAAAATATTTATTTGAAATTTTGCATAAATTATACAAATTAATAAAAATTCATATATAAAAATATGTTTTTCTGTCTTAGAACTAAAAAAAATTGAATACCCACCCCATAAGCAAGAAATTATGGCATCCAGTAAAGGGTTAAAGCAGAAAAACTAATAGTTTTCTTAGCTGGTTTTAATAGATATAAAGAAAAAGGAATAAGAAACAGAATTCAAATTCCCATTTTTTATATTTTCCATTAACAAATTATCAAAATAAATTAACAAATTAAATTAAAAAAACTCGCGTGTAGCAAAATACACGTGGCAGAAGTGAAAATTCTTTAACAGTAAGAAATAAGAGAGATTTTAGTGTGAAATAGAAAGAGAAAGTATCTGAAAAGAAATTCAGTCAATACGAAATGGAATAATAATCTGTTGATTCAATATTTGCATCCAGGGACCGTACCGGCTATGGTTTCTTTCGAAAGTGTCACGTATTAACTTTTATCTCTTAATTTTTATATTTTCCGACAGTAATAAAAGTTATTTTGTGCCGTATAGTTTTTTTGGGCAAAAATAACAGTTACTTTTGACTTGTATTTTATCGGTCAAAAATAAGAGTTATTTTCTGGCGTTTATTTTTTCGGTCAAAAATATCAGGTAATTTATATTAGTTCAAGTCATTTTAACGACTAAAAAATTTTGATAACATTATTTTCATCTCATCGGTGAGGCATTTTACACATGGTGTCAACAGTTCAATCTGTCAAGCGGCCTTTAAAAACACAAATTGCTTGATATTTTTGACCCAAAAAGTCACAAAATAACTGCTATTTTTGACGGATAAAAGAAAAGTCAAAAGTAACCTTTATTTTTTCTGAAGAAAATACAAAGCAAAGATAACACTTAAATTTTAACTTTGAAAGAATCAGTCTTAAATTTAAAAGGCACTTAATATTCGTGAGGCTGAGGATATTTGTAACATAATGGTATATTTGCAAAAGTCTTTCAACAATTTTTTTTTGAATATTGTAAAATAACAGTTATTCTCAGTCCTTATTTTAGTTCAGTTGATGTTTTAGTTGCTTTCGAATGTCTTCTCAACATTGTCACTTATTGAATGCTAGATTGCATTTGCATAGTACTCGTTGAAGGAGTCTCCGAAAGCAGAGGCAAATCTTGTTGATTATTACCTCTTGCTCCCTGATCATTATAATTGCTATTTTTCTTAGCTTTGAAACGTTTTTTGGCTGGCAAAAACTAGTCTCGGCAGTCTTAAATATTGCACTTTTACCACTTTTTACTTTTCTTATTATATTGAATTAACTGTTTTTTTGCATGTTGTCAATCATCCGTCAAGTTTTTGATCACAATGAACCAAATTTAGTTTTAAGCTCATTATGCGGCGTACAGGCAGTACAATTTTTTTCAGCTGGATGTATCTCTTTGCCTAAATATTTTCGTTTGAAGCTTAAAGAAATACATTTTCCGTGCATACTTTTCGGATGAAAATTAATGTTACGGACAGAATGTTACGCGTTCAGTTTTAATAACATTTTGTTTGGCTGTTTATCATGTGCCTACGTTCCGTAAAGGTTAGATTCCGACTCTTGAGCAACGGTGGTTAGGGTTCAATACTCGCTAGCGGCTATAATTTTTTTTAAAATTTTCATATGAATTGAAACGTTAGCCCAACGTCACGAATAAGAGACCTTAAAATTTCACTCGCCGTCAAAGAAAATTCACTTCAAAAATATTGTGTTTCTGAAAAAGTAGGTTATTGTTTGCTTTCACGCGAGATCAAACATACATTTTTATGAATTTCCATTCAACAAACATATTTATATAATAATTTTAAATAGTTTTTTTGCTACATTTTGCTCCTATTGCTGTTTAGTTAAATTTTTAAAACTCCTCGAAATCAATTTTTTCATCGAAAATACATTTTTGTTGGAGGTTTTGTTCCAATAAAATTTTATTTTCAAGAATGGCTCTATTTCAAATATTGAAAAACACATAGCTAGAGAAAGACTGCTTGGGGAAAAACAAAATAGGAAATAATAAAATAAGAATTAAATTGACTTGGGAGGGTTGTAAAGTGTTAAATAGACTAATTTGTAATTCTACCCTAAACCTGAAAGGTCAGGGTATATTTACTTAGTGCAAACGTTGGTAACGCATGGAACGAAGCGAGTACGGTAATGAAAAATATATATATTCTTGATCAAAGTACCACGTGAGTCAAGCTATTCATGTCCATACGTCCGTCCGTCCGTCCATTCATTTGTCCGTCTGTCCGTCTGTGTGTTGTCCGTATACATAGGATAAGAAAAAGGAGTTGAGATAATTGGATTAAACTTGGTACATATGGTCACATGAACCCAATGATCTGCACTATTTTTGGAAATCCACCCACGGACACGGACGCCTCACATAGAACGCAAATATTTAAAACTGCTTAAATAAGCTCATAACTAACCTACAACAATAAAATTTAGTGTGTATGTGTCATGTATTAACACAAAGATGTCTTCGAATGGGTGTCATTCGCCCACGGACACGCCCACCTCCATACAACCCAAAAATTTAAAACGCAATAAATAAGCCTCTGTTTAACCTACAGAGATAAAATTTGGCACGTGTGTTTTATATGACAAAACAAAGATGGTTTTCAAAAATGGACGTCATCTGCCCACGGACACGCCTACCTCCCACACAACCCAAAAAGTTTAAAACTGAATAAATAAGATTATGTTTGTCAAAAAGAGATCAAATTTGGTATTTATGTATTTTATACTAAAACAAAGGTGTGTTCAAAAATTGGGAGTAATGCGTTCATGAACACGCACACCTCCCATAGCGACAGCATAATAAAGGCTTTAGCTGTGAGCTACAGGAATAAAACTTGGTATGTGTAAATTTTTCTTCTCAATTTAAATGCACATAAGATAAAGGCTTCATCCGCCCACGGACACGCCCATTTTCAATAATATTATTTTTTTTTTGGAATAGAAGGTTTGGACTTTCTTTACTTGTTTCTGTTTGATTTGGTGCCTTTTCGCAACAACTAGTTTTTCCAATAAAAGAATCAGCTGTACCGAATTGCATAATACTGGGATGAATTTTTGGGTAATTATTAATTAATATTATTTAACCTATTTCAGTTTCATAAGAGGTGGGTGTGTTAGTGGGCCGATTTGGTTATTTTGCGCAACTACTGGTTGTTCCTTTAAAAGAACCAGGTTGGTGCACCTTTTTTGCATTGCATGCTCTGGGAACCCTTATTTTATTGAAGAAACCAAATTACCGATTTCGATTATGAGGTGGGTTAATAAATTGGCCCATTTAATTTCATTTTTCTGATAACTTTTCTCTTATTAAAAATTTATTTCCACAAAGTTACATGATTCTACGGTAACTCCTTAAATTTTTGACCGCTCGTTATGTAAGGGAACGTTCCACTGTGCGTCTGTGTGTTGTTCAAAACAATGTTAAAGAACATTAAGTATATTTTACCCTTTTTCAAAAATAAAAGCTTAAATTAAAATTAAATATTCTGATATATTCGGTGAAAGTCAATACAAAGTAAGAAGCTGCTTAAAAACAACTATGGTCGTAAAAGGGTTAGTTTTCAAATTCAACAAGTAAAGAAAGTCTAAAGTCGGTCTAGCCCGACTATGAAATACCTTAAACCTACTTTTTCAAAATACAATAATAGTATTAAAATTAGGTGAGTCCGCTGATGAAAAACTTTTATTGTGAGGATTAGCATGCTCGGAGCCCGAGTTCGATCCCCAGCCGCGGCGAGAAAAGTTTTTTAAAAAAAAAATTTTTTCTTACCGGTAACCACCTCTCTGTAGACAATGGCAAACCTCAGAGAGTAAATAATACCATGTAAAGCTTCTTGAGAACGTAAACTTTAGCCGTTCGGAGTCGGCATCAAACATGTAGGTCCAGTTCCCGGTCAATTGTGTGCAAACATTTAAAAATACACACAAGACAATTGATCATAAGAAGCTCGGTCAAAGTCCTTTCAAGGGCTGAAATGGCAATGGGCTGAAATGGTAACTCATATATTAGTGCCTTTATAGTATTTTCGGTATTGTGGATTATGTGGAAGGTGGCCGTGTTCGTGGATGGATTACGCCCAATTTTTAAACACATCTAGTTCTGAAATAAAATACACACATACCAAATTTTATGGCTGTAGGACAAATATAAGCTTAATTATGGAGTTTTAAATTGTATATGTTGTATGGAGTCAAAAACATGTTCGTTTTATTATAAAATATATGCGTACCAAATTTTATCTCTGTAGGTTTAACAGAAGCTAATTTATTGACTTTTTAGTTGTATGGTTGTATTGGAGGAGGACGTGTCCGTAGGTGGATGACATCAATTTTTTAGAGACATCTTTATTTTGATATGAAATAAATATGTACCAATTTTTATTGTTGTAAGTTAATTATGAGCTTATTTATGTAGTTTTCATTTTTTGCGATCTATGGGAGGTAGGCGTGTTCTTGGGCGGATGACGTCCACTTTTAAATAACATTTTTGGTTAAATTAAGGTTATAAAGAACCTACGGACTAAATTTTATCTCTGTAGGATTAACAGAAACTTATTTATTGAGTTTTCAATTTTTGGGTTGTATGGGTGGTGGGCGTGTCTTTAAGCAGATGACACCCATTTTAATTTATTAAATTTATCCCATTTTAAATTTATACAGTATTAAATTTTTGCGTTGTATGGGAAGTAGGCGTGTCCGTGGGCGGACACTTAATTTTTTTATTTTTAAAAAATTCAAATTTGATCACATTAAATTTTCAAACCAAATTTCATATGGATTTAAAAGTAATTTTTTACAAGACTTCTATTTCTATTTCGCTCTTCAATAAAAATGTATTTTTTAAGACATTATTGCACATCTACAGGCTACTTTAACTTGATTTAATGACACCTTGAATAATAAAATCGGTTCATTTGCTAAGTAGGAGTTATTATTACTTTGACAGATGAGCTTGTAATTTTTGTTTTGCCAAAAAAAAAATATACTCAAAACATGTTTGTTCCGATTAAAATGAAGATTTAATCAACCACTTCATAAATTATACAGTTCCACTCTTCACATATGTTAAGATATATTAGATTTAAAATTATCTCGCAAATGTGCAAAAAAAATGCAGACAAAATAAATATAAATCTTATTTCTAAGCATTTTCAAATATTTACGTAGGACAAGAAAAGATTTGCTACTGAAACACATATACTTACAGTCGCATATAATCTTTGGGCTATAAATCTATCTATAAATTACCTTATAATGTTTTAAAGCAGCGTAAATATTTGCACACTACAGTAAATAAAAGCAAAGCTTTGTACAAAAAGAGTTAAAAATATGCTACACAACATTTACTTCTTAATTTTTTTCAAAATCCATTTTATGCAAATTCTTTTTTTTCTATGTTTATTTTGGCGTTTGTAGACAACAATTCAACTCTTCTACTTGGCTGGTATTCTTTTATTGCCTTACTGCTCCACTTCTTAGTGTGCGTCTTTGCATTTGTGTGTATGAGTTTGTCATTGTCATTTGAACAATATTTGTATTGGTAACAATTCAGCAGTGATTTCACGCAATTTGCTTGCAAAAAAAAGGACACTGTGAGGACAAGCCGAGAAAGGATTCAAACTGAATCCTTCCCAGTATATGCCCAGAGGTTGAAATCTATTTTGTTGCGTTGTTTTCAGATTTGTTTACTTATGCAGCGAAACTCTTTTTTGAAGCTTTAGGCTTGATTAAGCTCTAGTATTTTTAAGGGGTTTGCTTACTTGAAGGAGTGAAACAAGGAAAGGTTAATAAAAATGACAATATTTTGTTTGTGAGTGTAAAGATGTTATATTAACTTAATTCGCATATTAAGAAAAGAATGAAATTGTAACCTTAACATTCGGGACTGAATGCTGTGCGCACTTTTCAGGGAGTATATTTTCTATGAACATTGAATTCGGGAAATTTTTAAAGCAATCATATTCAACATAGAAAAGGTGAGCTTTTTTAAATTAAAATTATTAGAAAAATCTAATTTTTTTTAATTAAATTCAGGGGATATTTCGGGAATTTCAATATTAGTTCGGCCAACAAATTCTTACAGCAAAAATTTCAAAAATTTTGAAACTTATTGTTTCACACAACATTAGCTTGATTTGAAATATTGCATATGCTTATTTTTTCGCGGAACTAATGAAGTTTTTATGTGAAAATTTAAGTTGTTAAAAAAACTATAGTATTTTGTTTTCTAAACAACATATATTTTTTTAAAAGAAATTTCGTTAGAAACCGTTATGAAGGCATTATTCTACAATGGACTATTTTTATTTTAATTGGGCAAAACATTTGTTTTTATTTTGAAATAAAAACACCTTCAAAGGGGTTTCCCCTTTCTTAAAATTATATGTTCTTTAAAATAAAAAAGCCTGACGTTCAACACTGTTTTCAACAGGTCATTATAAATGCAGAAACGATCAAATAAACTGCAGGAACTGCAGTAAAATTAAAAACAAAATTAATTATATTTCAGAAATTCTTTTCGAATTCTATTCGATATTCAGAAACGTTTAATTGAAATTACAACTTCAGAAAGGATAAAATGAAATGCATATATTCTAATTAAAATTCGGATATATTTATGTTCAAAAATTTTATTTGAAATTCATAAAAAAGATCAAATTCTAAATCAGAAATCTAAAATCAGAAATTCTACTAAAAGTTTAGAAATTCCGTTTGAAATTAAGGAATTACATTTGTGTTTTTTTATAAACAGCAACTCAGCGACGATATTTTTTATAGAATAAAAATATACTTAATATTATTTTATATTATATTATATTATATTATATTATATTATATTATATTATATTATATTATATTTTTAGCATTACCTTCTGGTGACCAGTCAAATACTCTGAATTGCGTTCTTTGGAGTCAAGTTTTTGTTACCTTTGCAGTGCATTTCGGGGCATTATCATGTCTTAAGAGAATGTCCGACATTTTTTTTCGCCACTAAGCAAGGCTTCCTTGAAGGTTTTATTCAGGGAAGGCGACATATTGGTCCGCCTTCATTAGCCCTTGCACTTCTTTGGATTTTCCGACACCTTCTGTAGACATGCATCTCCATGTTTAACAGGAGGCTGTATATGGCGATCTTTTTTATTTTTTCCAGGTTTTTTTCAAACCCATTCGCGTCCTTCAGAACAAAAACGATTAATTTTGGTTTCGTCCGACCAAACGTCTTTCGGCCAGTCATCTTTTCTATATTTTTTGTATTTTTTTGCGAATTCTAGACGCAATTTCTTCTGACGGTTTAAAAGAAGAGGCTTTTTAACCTTACCTCAGCCATAAAACCGCAGTCTTGCGCAAAACCTTACGGATGGCCTCACTTTTAACCTGAATACCGTCACTGATCCATCACTTCAAAATGCGCGTACTAAGTCACGTGTTATGAACAAACTTTTGACAAAGTAATAACATCAACTTTCGTCGTTGCTTTAATCGATTTTTTTATATTAAAAATTTGGGCTTGTCTGAACCAAATAAAGACAAAATAAAGCTACTATTTTTTATCTCACCTGAAAAATCTCTAACGTTTATTGATATAAACTGTGTTTCAAATTATTTTCTTGTGAATTTCAAACTTTTTGCTTGTTTTTTCTGCTTTATTTTTTATAGCATTATTATTACTATAACATAATCCCATAAAATGTAAATGCAGAACGATTGATTTTTTGGAAAAATTTCATAGCATATTTTTAGGTATTTTTGTATTACACGCCCGTAAGGAGGCGTGGTAGGTATAGAAAAGTTTATATGTATATTCTTGATCTGCATCACCACCTGAGTTGATTTAGCCATGTCCGTCTGTTTGTCCGTCTGTCTGTGGACACGATTACAGCCGTAATTTTGAAGCTTTCGTAATGAAATTCGATATTTGAGCTCTTTTCTAAAAAACAAAGATCAAGTACGAGAATGGGTTTAATCCAAAACCAATAATAAAAACTCTACAAATAGGCTAATATTTAAAACTTCAAAACTTAAATTCGGTACTTGTATATTCTATGTCCAAACTGAGGTATATAAGAAAAATGGGCGTCACTCAGCCACTAACACGCTTAACTCCCATGCAACCTCAAAATTGAAAACTATATAAAGGGGCTTTTGTCGAAGCCACATATATAAAATTAGGTATTAATTCACTCTATATCACAACTAAAGCGTTTTCGAAAAATTAGCGTCATCCACCAACGAACACGCCCACCTTCCATGAAACCCCAAAATTGAAAACTATAAAAAGAGGCTTCTGTCAAAGCTACACAAGTAAAATTATATATTTATAATTTTTATATCAAAATAAAGGCTTGTTAGAAAAATGGGCGTCATTTTCGCACATCCAATGCTTTATAAATAGCCTTGTCTTTACTCTGTAGGAAAACAATTTGTTATGAAAGTATTTTAGACGTCATCAAAATAGTAACATTTTTTGAAATCTCAGATAAAAAGAGCTACAATTTAAGATTTTGTTACCTTACGAATCGTCTGTGAAAGTATTTTTACTTCGGCCAAGTCAAAAATATATCTTACTAGTTATATATATAAAATAAAAGCGGATGGAACTCGGGATTCTGACTCGAGTACAGAAAAAGACGATTTTTAAAACTGCTCTCATTTGAATATTTTAAATTATCGTTTATTGGGGTTTTTGACTCCCTCCCTTCGATAGCGTTTAGTCAGATTTCCGTAAAACAGTTCCTGCCGGACATGATAACCAAAAAATTGCAACTTCCACGTTTCGATGTCTGGTTTCCGAGGAAAATAATCACCCAGTTTGAAAAAAGTCATTTCGATAAAAATACGTTTAAGGTTTCATTACAGTTTTTGGATAGGGTAAAGTAAGCATTATTCTGAAGTTAATAGCTTGGGCCCTTTATTAGATATTAAAATGTATTATTTTTAATAATTTGTACATCTTTGAAGAGTGCCAAAGTGCCAAAGTGAAGTGTTCAAAAATTCGGTGTCCATATGGCGGACAGTTAATCTCTGGAATTGGACACCTGAAACAAAAAAACCAAAAAGTCTTAAAGAGGGATGCCTTCCGCCTGGCCATCTTCCATATTATTCCACTATATTCCACTAAGAATTGGGCAATATTAAAAAAAAAAGAAAAGAAAAAATCGACCACATTTTTGGACCTTTTACCTTTGTTAATTACTGTTTTATTAATTTCTTGAAGATTTTTTGATAGATTGCCGTAGAAAATAATTTTAAAAAGAAAATAATACAAAGTTTTTCAAAATCGGCCCAGCCAATCTTGAGATTAACTGTCCGCCAGTTGAAAAAATGTGGTTCAAGAAAAACACGTTTAAAGTTAAAAACGAGCTTAAACTAACTCAAGACGCGCACCCGATTTACATCGTTTTATACTATTGTTTTTGCTATTCTTTATAAGCTTTTTTAAGAGGTGATTTTTATAGGTATAATAAGTTGAAAAAAAATCGAACATTTTTTATTCACAACTGTAATGATACCGATAATTAAGTTATGATAAAGTTTTTTTTTACATATGCCTTTTTATCTCAGAAAAAATTTGAATTTAAAAAAATACTTTTGGGATCGATTCAATTCTTGGATTGTCTTCGTTCAACTCCGATGTTGGTCGGTACTTTTCAATTGATTTTTGTTCATCTTCATGAAGTAGCTTCTGCTCGTATTCGTTGAACTTGGTTTTTTTTCGTTAGTCTGGTCTGGTCTTTGGGTACTAACGTAGTTTGCCTTCGGCTCATTCCTTGATTTTTGTCGAAAGAACTTTGAAAATCATAGGATCTATTTCAGTAACAGATACGAATGCGAACCAAGTTTCATAGACATCGATTCATCCGTTTTGACGTGAATGAGCCAGACATAGCTGATTGAATAAAGCGCCCGCTTACTGAAGTTTTCTGAAATTTAAATAGCCTCAATTCTAATGCAGGGTCCGGTTATTTCACATTCCAACTTTTAGCAAAATCGGTCAAGTCGTTTAAGAGTTATATTAAAAATGCACAACTTAAAGTGCCCTCTTGCGAAAGTCTTAAAATATCATATTTTAGAAGAGATTCAAAAAATAAACAAAACTATGCTATCCATGAATATTAGATAAAAGAAGTAAGAATGTAAATTTTGCAGAAACTTAAAGAATTTTCTCTAAATTGTTCCAATATTTTTGTCTACCGGGCTTATAAGTTGTGACAGAAAAATTTAGTATCAGTAAACCACACAATATCACACACAAAATTGGCCATTTCAGTCCTTGAAATGACTTTGAATGAGCTTCTTATGTTCAATTGTGTTGTGTGTGTTATTAAATGTTTGCACACAATTGATCTAGAACTGAACCCACATACTTTATTCCGACTCCGAACGGCTAAAGTTCATTTCTCAAGAAGCTTTACATTATTTACTCTCTGAGGTTTTGCATTGTCTGCAGAGAGGAGGTGACCAATCAGAAAACTTTTTTATTGAAAAAACTTTTCGCCGCGACTGGGGATTGAACTCGGGCTCCGAGCATTCCAAGCCAAACCACACAATATAAGTTATAAATAATTGAAGAATTGACATTATGAAGATATAAAAACTTAAGTTAGTTTGATATAGAAAATTTGGAAAAATTTACGAAAAATTTTGCATAATTGAAGAAAAAGGAAAGGAAAAAAGGACCTGGAAGCAAAACGTTGACAAATTTTCCCTAGTGACCCTGAATAACTTTAAATATAAATATTTTTTCGAAATCAACCCCCATTTTCTACATAAAATTTAAAAATTTAAATAAGTTAAAATAAAATATTAAAATTCATTTATAAACATTTTGCATAATTTTTATCAATTTCTTTATAGTATCTATATTAATCACCGCTTGGACTTTTAAGGACAAGATTGAGGTCTATTTGACTGCTTTATAAAAAATATCAAATCGATATCAGAAATTTGTTTCATTCTCATTATCTACATAATTCCCAAAGCAAAATTACCCAGGTTGGGCAAGGTCAAGAGTCATGAATGGCTCAAAAAGAGCTGGCAATTCCAAGAAATCTGTTGATTCTTCAAATTCGGTGATTGGGAACAAAATTTATTTTCAATAATTAGAATAATTTTTAAGGACCTGTGCATCATATCTTCTCGTAAAACTGTATTTTTGATAGTTTTTGTTGGTTTATTTGAACATAATAACAACTTTTTTAGTAAAATAAAGGAGTCAGAAAACCATCTTAGAGTTTTTAATAGACATCTTCAAAATAAAATAAAAAAAGTCAGAACTCCATAAATTTTCATAGAATGCCATTTATTTAATTTAAATAAAAAATGTAATGAATTTAAATCAATTTAATTTTTTAGAAATTTTTTAAGCAAGTAAAAAGCTTATTAATGATTTTTTTAACTAGTAGTTTTATGTAACAGTTTACCCAAAACATATTACTGTTCAAAATTATGTTCTAGCAGGTAAAAAGCTGTAAATGAGGTTTTTTTCATGATATAAAGTGTCAGAACTTAGTTATCACAAAATCATAAAGTATATTTTTATTTTTGTCATGAACATGTTTTTCTGAAAAGTTATGTAGAAATGTATTGCTTACAAAACAACTGACGCCTACATTCTTAATATCATGAAAATTTTAATATAATTTGTTTGGAAATTGCACCCCTAACCCATGAAAAATTACATACGGAATTGACTAGGGTTTTAGTATGAGCGTTAATATTGAACAAAATTTAATATAAAATTAAAGTTTGTTTCAATAAATACGAAGTCCTGGTGATGGTAAAAAATATTTTCATTTACTTTTGCACCCCCTTGATATTTAAATATAAAATCGAAGTCATTGCGGTGTGTTCTTTTTATTAAAAAAATCAAAAATAATGTGGTAAAAAGTTCCTTTGCCAAATTTTGCACTCCATTTTGGCGTGCACCTGGGGCGGACCACCCCACCGCCACCTTGCTACGCTGCTGTATATCGCACTTACTTACTTACTTACTTACTTAGGTGGCCATGACAACCCGTTGACGGGTTACGGCCGACTTCATCAGTTCTCGCCAGGCGTCTCTGCTTCGCGAGCGCCGCCTCCAATCTCTTTCACCAAGCGCGGTAAGGGCTTCCTCGGCCTGGTCAATCCATCGGAGGCATGGTCTTCCTCTTCGTCGTCGACCCTCGGCTTTCGCCTCAAACACCTTTTTCGCTGGAGCTTCTTCATCCATACGAAAGACATGACCCAGACAACGTAGTCGCTGAATTGTTATACGCTGGACTATGTCAATGTATATCGCACACCCTCTTGGGGTGGCTCAAAAGTGGCTCAAAATTTTTTAATTTTAACTATTTAATATAAACCACTTCGTAATACACATCTCCATCGACTGTTAAAATTTTGTTTCAATCTGATTTGTCTTTAATTTTTAAAAAAATCATTTTGTGTCCTTCTTTTGTATGAAGTTGGAAATCGAAATAGTTTTTCGCCTCTCCAGAAAATTTTAAAATTTTTAGTTGTGTCTCTTTTGAAGAGCGTGTGCGATATCTCAAGATACCTCAAAGTAAAAACTGAAATTATAGTACGACAAAATTAGTTTAATTTGTCTGTTTTTTATAAAAACCAGGTCCGTCAACTTTGACGGGAAAGAACTAGTTTTTAATTAAATGCTTTAAAAGTTTTAAAAATCAACCAGCTAATTTCCCATAATTTGCAAATCAATATAAGAAGTATTCGAAAAGCAACCCATTTTTTTTTGTATAGCGGCTGTTTGAAAGAGCTTTTTTGAGCGCGAAGTAGCTGAGTAAAAACAAGATATAATTTAACAACAAACTATGTGTTAATATCGATTTTATAAATTGTAATGGCCGTATACTTGAAACATTTATAATTCGTCTGAACCTTTAAAAAAATTTGTAATAGAATAAACATTTTCTATATATATTACAATAATTTCCTTATGTTTTTCCAAGCAGTTCGTAGATTGAAGTTTTGCTCTTCACGCCAACAACCTGTAGATTGCCAAAATTCTTCTCTATTTCTTTCCGAATGAGATAACTTTATACCTAATTTTATTCTCTCGTAATTCAAACGGAATCCACAAAAATACGCAGGCTTGTGCTTAACGGAAGCGCTCAACAGAAGCTGTTCTCTCTCATACAGACTCACTCTTCTCGTCATGCAGCATAACTCAAACCCGACCTGACACACTTATTCTCTTATTATCCTTGGAGAGAAAATTCTATGTTTTTCGTATCCTTTTTGCATACCAAATACTCAAAAGCTTTTGTGTTGTTATTTTGTTGCAAATATTTTTTGGTAGTAAAGCTAAATAAAAAACAGCTTCTGGCAGTGCAATTGTTAAGACAAGTTTTGCGAAAAATCAGTTGTTATCGGGATGCAGAAGTGTTAAGTTATCAGTTAAGGAATCGAATTTTATTGCATTGAAGAACAGTTTAAACTTGGCGGAAAGTTTTGAAATATGATTTATTACATAAAAAGTGTTTATGTGAAGAAAGTTTGTGTTAAGCCATATTAAAAAAGTAAAACTAATTGTGTTTGTTCAAAGTTAACTTAATTTCTATAAAAAAACAAGTTTTAAAAAATACTTAAAATGAATCTAAAACTATGTGAAAAAGAAAAAAAAAATAAATGAGTTTAAAAAAAAAATCTTTCTAAGAATATTTATATATAATTAAAACTAAATCAATTCATAACTTATATCAACATAACTAATGAATTATAACATATATAAATATAGTAAAATATAATAAAACTAAATTATTTATATTTCATTTGAAATGCTTTTACTTCAACTTGCTGCTGTTTAAAAAAGTTTAAATTTGAAGTGAAAATATTTAATCCAAAAAATTTAAATGTCATGATTTAGAAAAAGGTGAGCCATTTAAAACTTCAAGTGCAACTTTTGAAAATGAAATGAAATATAGTGAAATTTACAAAAACAAAAAAAAATATAAAAAAAAAATTTCAGGTGAAAAGGAAAGCAGGTGAATGAAATAAAAACTAAGCATTGTTGTTATTTCATATCGAATACAAAATACACAACCAGAGTGTGACGTTATTCGTATATTTTTTTTTTTCAGCTTGAAAGTACTTAAAAATCCATTTGACACGGATATTTGCTTATTCTTATAGCAAACATACTTTGGGAACACAAATTTTTTTCCTGATATTTTGGCCAAATTTTATCATATCGAATTTCAACTAATAGATATACTTCAGCAAAACACTTGAGATATAAGAAAAACGCGTGCTTTTAGTCTAAATTCAAAAGTAGAAACATTGCTACTGAAGTTTGCATTCTTCTGAAGATGAAAACAGATTTTGTTGAACAATGGAAACATTTTACTTTTTGACTTTACACAATATTTCTAGCTATGCTAGCCTTAATTTCAGGGGCGCAACAAAAATTTTTTTTGGGGGGGTTTTATCAATTTTTGGTCTTATATATAAAATCAATTTTACAAAGGCTTCAAATCACAGCAATAAGTTTCAACTCTTGGGTGTTAATGGGTTAAGTTAATGGGCTAGGTGGGTTTCGGAAGCTCAACCAAAGAATATGATAACTAATTTTTATGATTATAAGAACTAAATATTTGAAGCACTAGATAATGTATCTTGAAGAAGGGTTCCAAATTTTAACAAGATTGTTTATAACTCTTTGGGAAATCATGACAGCTAATTTGCCAAAATAAGTTTGGACTCAAGCTTTAGGGAGAATATTCTGGACATATTGTACAATGTCATAAGGAAAAAACAAAATTCTTTTCATACCAACTCAACCCCTAAAAAAACAGTCATATTTAAAACTTAAGCTAAGTTTTTATAAATAGTATTTTATTAATATTAAAAAATATTTCAAAAATTGCTATCATTGTATACTTTTTCCACCAAAATATGCAAGTCTTGCAATCAAGATTGAATATCAGAATCTGTTTGTCCAAAAATACTTTTATTATTTGGATACGAATACTTATCGAAAAAATGTACATATTAATTGTTTCCAAAGCCTTGCAAGACAATAAAAAATAAAAAATGTACGTATATAAAAATCAAGTTTCTTTCTCAAAATTTGATCTCTCGTCGAGTAAAAGTTAAAATTTTTTAGTTCAAACTGTACAACGGCCGAGCAACGAAAAAAAGAAATGAGTTGTTTAACGGATGTACAACAGGCACTGTCAGGACATTTTGGTCGTACAGAAGCTGTACAGTAGTGGTAGCGGTCATTTTAAAATGAACTTGCTTCTGCGTTGTTTGGGGTCTTTAGAATCGGCCAAAATGTTTTGAAATCGCCAGTTTTACAGCCGTTTACGGATTTTTTTTCTTGTTCTATGAAGGCTAAACGAAAGTTTTAGCCAGCTATACGATGGTTTTAAAGCTTGAGCTACAATATTTTCAATTTTTCTCGGGTAAAATCCAATTTTTTCTCCCCACAATGACTGAACACTTCACTTCGTTGTAAAAAAACCAATTGGCATTAGCATTAAAATTCGTCCTTTGATGAGTACTAATGGAGCTCATTTCCGAAAATATAAAACACAAAATTTCTGACTCCTTGGGATGAAAAACCAAGAGCCGAAATATTAAAAAAACCTTTTAGTCTCTCACCATCAAAATAACCAATGAAATTTCCTTTAAAATCGACTTTTGATATCGTTATATTTCACACAAACATATTAACTCTTTCTGTATGTCATATGTGAAAAATATTTTTTTAATCATAATCTTCCATTGGATTTTCAAAATCAGTTTCATGAAAATCCTTCAAAATTGCACAAATATTACTTCATTTTAATGAATGATGTCTTTTTGGAAGACTGTCGTAAAGACTTTCGTCAAATAAAGATATTATGTCGATTTAAGTCAGCATTTCCTAATTCATGCTGATTGATATAACTTTATTATATCTCTGATAAACGGATGAACAGAAGCAAAATCAAACCAACATCTTTTTTTCTAATAAGCCCATATTTCTTAAAATCGAATAATATTTGACAATTTAGAGAAATATTTATGAAACAGATTCGGGAAAATGCGATGGAAAATTATGAATTTTAAATTTTTGCTCAGTTGCAGAAATCAATTGGAATTATTTTTTATTGAATCACATGACTTCACTATAAACTTAATTCCTGCAGAGTTTGGGTAAGTTTATGTTTAAGCAATAAGTATAAAAAAAGAACGAAAAATAACAATTTTAGAGGAAATTTCCTTGCTCACATCAGTGGCGAGGGACTCAACCGCTGTTCTTTAAATTCAGGCTTCCTTATTTTGTATTACTTTAAAATTAATGTTCATCTATGAAAAAAGAGTTCTACGAAACATTTAAATTAAAATTTGTTGCCATTGATTAACACGTTCAGCAACACTGCTTGATGAGTGAAACTCAAATGAAAAACTCACGTCTTTATCAATACTACAAGTATTGATTATGTAGTATCGCCTAGGAAAAAAATTCTACCAATTGTATTGGTAAAGTAACGAAATTCAAGTTAATTCTCACATAATAAATTATCAATCATTCTTCAGATTTTTCATTCTTACTTTAAAGCATAAGGAAAATACTAGCAAAAAAAAAAAGCGCATAAAAATTCATTGACAACAATTATATGCTTCAGCGCTTCATAAAGCTGTTGCCATTCTTCAAGTTCTAGTGGTGAAAAATATACTTCACTAAGTCAAGGTATTCCATTAGCTCATTATTCTCATGAGAACTAAACAAATATTGCTATTGCCGCTTTTAGAGTATTTATAAATAGGCAAGACATACGATTTGATGGGGTTGAGCCGAAGATTTTTAGATTTAGCCCAATCTGTTATTATTATTAAGTCCTCATTAATCTTACTACATAAATCATGAATACGGTTAATAGGTCTGGACAAGTACAGATGAAGATCATCAGCATGGTTACATGTTGGCATTTGCTAAATATATCATTAATAAACATTGTAAAAAGACGCGGACCAAGCACAGAGTCTTGTGAAACACCACAGGCTAAGTAACGGAAAGCGGAAAGACTGCAACCCACCCTTACCCTTTGAGACCTTCCTCCAAGGTAACTGTGTAACAGACGGACAGCAGAGTTTGAAAAATTAAAGTTATCTGTAAGTTCCTGACATAAAATGCTATGGTCGACAGAGTCAAATGCCTTAGAAAAATCTATAAGGCAGAGTAGATTTATGTGCCCTAAATCATATGTCACTCTGACGTCATCCAAATGTAGCTGTGGCGCAACTGTGGCCAGGGCGAAAACCGGATTGAAGAGGGGACATGAGGTCATATTTTTCAATGTGCTCCGAGATTTGCGCTGCCATGAGAGATTCAAGAACTTTAGACAAAGCTGATAGCAGACTTATGAGACGGAAGTCAGACGGATCACGTGCATTGGTTTTTTTAGCAATAGGAATAATTGTCGCTGCTTTCCAAATATTTGGGAAGCAGGAGCTTGTGAAGCAATGATTCAGAATGTGCGTTAATGGGGAAATAATGTGAGGTAAAATAATTTGATAAACTTTATAGAAATTCCATCTTCACACACGGCATTTGATTTTATTTCATTAACGTAGCGAGAGACTTCACTCTCACCAACAGCAAAACACTCGAAATTAGACAGATTAACAGGAGATGAAGTATTTGAAAAATTGGGAGACAAATTTAAAGAAGACTCTGAGCTATCATTAAAATAATCAATTAAGATATCTGGATCGATGCAACAGTTATCAGGTTTAGCATTACAGACCCCAGTCTGCCTTAAATTGTTCCATAGTTTTTTAGAGGGTAGTGTTGTGTTTAGCTTGCTCATAAAAAAAGTGATGTTTAGAAACTCTAACAGTTGAGTTAGCATCATTTCTTGCTTTTTTGTAATGTTCCCAATTAGATGCAGTGGGATTTCTTTTCATAACATTTCTTGTGAACCAAGGACAACTTCTGTTGGAAACTCAAACAGCGCATGTATTTTGTTTATAAAGAAGTTAAGGTTCTTATCAACTGAACCCAGAATCCAACAAACAGACCAATTAACAGTGGACAAGTCATAAAACAGAGACCTATAATTAATAGATTTGTAGTCTCTGAAAGTGAAAGTTTCATGATTGACAACAGGTGAAAAATTAACATTCAAGGCACAAAAAGAAGATCATGGTCAGAAATGAATGATATTTGGTCAAACAACAAAACAGTGAAAACATCAGAAATAATAAAAATATCTAAAAGACTCGGAGAGGCATTATTTGCAAAGCGCATGGGCAAACAATTATTTAATGTTTGTAGTCCAACTTCCGTCAGCTTATCAACAAATTGGCTAACGAGGTTATCTTTGATTAACATATTAATATTAAAATCACCCAATATTAAGAAATTCTACCTCAAGTCCACTCGACATTCACAACACTTTAACATTTTAATTCTTTTTCATTTCATCAACAAAATTTAAAGTTTTGTATACCAGCGACTCCAACCAAATAAATGTGGGAAAAATTTACCCACCAAATTTGGGTTGGGTTATCTGCAGACCTCTTTCTCTCACTAAGATATTTTATTCCTATTAATTTTAAAAAGTCCTCATAAGGAGGAAGTTTTGAAATATTAGTTCCACTTAAGACCCTTTGAGCAAATCTAACAAAAAAGTCTTGGATCCTCTCAGCGTTCAATATGCACATTGTAACCTGGGGATCAAACTTGATTTCCTGACTCCAAGTAAGGACGCACTATTACGTAATATAAATGCCCTGTTAAATGCAGTCCATATCTGCAAAATATGAATGATATCCGTGTTAAGAATGGGTGCTCTATTGTTGTTCGGCAGCTTGCTGGTTCAAACCCATAAATCAATTTTTAATTTTTAGAGATGCATTTTTTTTTTTGCAACTTGCATCTGTTAAATTGTTTCAACCCGCCGCAACTGTTGAAGTTTTAGATGAATGTAAGAAATACAATATTTTATTTTAAACAAATAGATAAAATCTATGTTGCTTAAAAGCAACAAATTTGTATACAAAATCGTACTCTGTTCGTGCAACACGATTTTGTGTCCGTAACGTCACGCTGGTTAAACAGCTGTAACTTCCGTAAAAATCACTTCTTGGTAAGGTGAAGAATGCCATAATCTTGTGTTAGTCTAAAGACACCAGGCTGCGTACTCAAAATTTTTAAAAATGTAACACAACCTCAAAAGTCATGTCCTAAAAATGTCCGTGCGACACGCTAGACAAAAAGTGCAATTGTCTCTGAAACATTTTAAGTGTCTCTGAAACGGGGCGTGTTAAGTAATAGAATAGAAAAAAAACAATTTTTTTAAGAATTATAAACTTAAATTAACAAATTAAAATGCCACAATTTTATAACTCAGGTAATAGAATAGAGTAAAAAGTATAACCACCAAAAGCCCATTGGGGAATTCCGAGGTAAATAAAGGGAGAAAAAATTTAACGAATCTCTGTGTGTCACACGTAAAAATGCCCAATATTAACTAAATTCTTCAGAAGCCTTTTTCTAGAAAGCACTCTTCTATATTTGAACACTCTAATAAAACAAAAATAAATTTTAGAGAGAAGACGAAAATTTGCTGGCAATTTTTTTTTTTAAATACCATTAGGGGAATACTACAGAGAAAGAAACTGCATACTTGAAAAACTAAAGGAGACAAAAGAAGAAGAGCCCAATTTATTTGCAAATGGACGTCCGAAAGAACGATTTAAGACAAAAAACGGCAAGAGTGAAAAGACGGTTACAAGTTTGTTGGTTTATGCAGTCGCCATTATAGATTCCTTCTTTGATAGAGTTCTTGGTTTTAAATATAAGATTGGAAATCAGTTACCGTAAAACCCGTTATTGCAAGTTTTTCATAGATGCAATGATATGTAAAATTTTTTACCGTCATATTGAAACTCGCCGTTTAAAATTTCTAAACTTTAACATGAGATTTGAAGTCAATGACCTTAAAACCCCCTTATTCTTTGTTTCACATAGATAATATTTGAAATTTACCACCATATTGGATATTTTGAGTTTCAAAATATTTACATTGAATTCAAACTCAACACCCTCAAAAACGTTCTTGGGAATCATTTCAGAATTTTGGCCACTAAGCCGGTTAAAATTGATAAAACGATTGATAAAAAGCTTTTCTGCACTATGCTGAATTTTTTTTAACTTTTTCATTGTTATGGTGTTACCAGAATAGAGGTAACAAAAAAGGGTGACAAAAAGGTAACAGCAGTGACAATTGATTGTTACTGCAACACCAAAATAAAGCTGTTAGAGGCAGCAATTTCGTTTATTCTTTTAACCGAAGCTCTTTTGAAGTTGAACTTCCCAAACTTTGAAATAAGCCTTTAAAAAACTTCTAAGATTAACTTCAGAAAAACCTCACAACAGCTAGTATGTAAACTATTTATGTAAACCAGGGGTGGTGACCGTGGCATGCAGGTTAAGTGTGTGGCTAAGCATGCTCGGAGCCTGGGTTCGATCCCCAGTCGCGGCGAAAAGTTTTTTCAATAAAAAATTTTTCTGATCGGTCACCACCTCTCTGCAGACAATGGCAAACCTCAGAGAGTAAATAATGCCATGTAAAGCTTCTTGAGAATATGAACTTTAGCGGTTCGGAGTCGGCATAAAACATGTAGGTCCAGTTCTCGGTCAATTGTGCGCAAACATTTAATAATACACACAACACAATTGATCATAAGAAGCTCGGTCAAAGTCCTTTCAAGGGCTGAAATGGCCAATTTGTGTTTTTTTTTTTAGGGGTCTCCAAACTACGGCCCGACTTTACTTTTATGGGAGATAGGCGTAACTTTCATTCAATTTTTCCAAAATTCAAACTCAGAGTACTTTTAAAATATCAAAACTAATATGTGCAATATATCGTTTTCAAAAATATCAAGGCAATACATAAGTTCTTGTCAAATTTGTGAAAGTTTTGATGACGTCACTTTATATGAGAGGTAAGCGTGATTTTTATTCGAATTTTCAAATTTCAAACTAAGCTGGCGAATTTTGAATCTTATATGTAAATGTTAAGTTAGTTTGGATAGGCTGGCCTTAATTGGATTTAATCCATTTTCAAACAAGATCTTAGTTTTTTAGAAAAATGCTTAAATCCTGAATTTCATGTCGATAGATTAAAAATTACGATTAAAATTACTGCTGCAATTGTGTTGACGAACAGGCACACAAACGGATAGATAAACGCATAGACAAGATGGATATGGCTAAGTTGACTCAGATGGATTCTGATAAGGAATATAAGTTATTTTTTTTTCTTACCTCTCCTCCATTGACTTATTCTGCCGTCATAGTGAAGAGGGCCGTATCTACATTTTTTAAAATTCTAAGATAGATGCCTTCTAATAATTCATTACTAGTTAATCTAAACTGGAAATATTATTTAAATATTTTTGATAAGTCAGAATAGTGGAATTCAGCACAAGCCCAGGGGAAAAATGGTAGTTGCCGCTTTTATGCTTTGTTTTGTTAGTATGAAAAATTTTTTGTTTCATAAATTTTGATTTTATATGAATAAAACATCATTCAATATATTAAAAACAATTTTTTTCATGAAAAGCAAAACACAGGTAAAAAGTAGTATCTACAGAAATAAAGGAAAAAAAGCCGTATCTGCAAGAAGATACCGCTTCTTTTGCTCTGTTTTTGTAGATACTGCTTTTAAGCTGAGTATTCGAGCCCAACCCAAACTTTGGTGGGTTAAATTTTTCCACATTAATTTTGTTTTGAGCCACTGAAATCTTTATCATTAAAATTTTTGATGCTTTGGATTGTGGCTTCAAATGAGTTAATGCTGAGAAAGTGCGAAAAAGCTATAGTAGCACTACACTTTTGTTATTGCATGATAGCTATATTTTGTGTAGGTATGACAATTTTTTACAGTTTCAGTCAATATGATTGGTATTTCAGCAACAAACTCGCTGTTTTTATTTTTCAATTTTAAAGACGAAGGATGACTGACTATGATAATACAATAAAATCAATTTTGATTTCCATGCTAGATACGGCAATCTTCCTTATGAGGGCAGTATTGACGTTATGTCGTTTGTCGTCGTCAATGTGTTCGAGCTAGGATATATCCAAAATTATTTACAAACGTAGTAGGACTCGCATACTACGTTAAAATACCTCACTCACAGACTAGTACCGATGTAAACTTTCGACCTTCGCAAGTATGATTTGATCAAAAATGTTAATAACAACACGATGTTGACTTATAGTGCCTAGACTAGAGAGTATTGCAAATGTGACTGCAATACTCCGGTATCAAAATTAAATAGTAGGTACATGAAAAAACCATTTGACTGGTATTTATTTGGTTTGAAAAAATGTTGGCATTAAGCAAATAAATCAATTAACCTTTCTTACAGCTCAATACCTTTTGGAAGGTTATTTTTCAGATTTCATTTTCCATGTTATTTTTCAAAATTATTTGGATTATTGAAAAACTTTCGATAGATAGGCGGGTCACAATCGATAGTCAAATCGTGTTGGTCCTAAGTGTCGATAGTTTTCCTCCACTTAATAAACCTCTTGCCATATGCAAGATGAATTCAAATTAGTTATCCTTTAAAGAAACCAATGACAGGCACTTCAAAGCAAGGCACGAGCTAAACAGCGCGCCTGGTATAACCAAGTCTAAAATTAAACCGTCCAAAATCACTGATTTTCTTTATTAGCAACCAAGTCGTGCCATCACTAGTGTTCTAACGCGACTCTTTCTAATCGGAAACCAACCACTCTCGAAAATTAAACAATCTGCATGTCGATTTTCACAAAATCTGCAGACACGAGGAAAATACTATAGTACTTAAAAGTGCTGGCTTGAAACCTAGAACATCTTAATAGGTGTAAATAGGTTAATAGCTTAACCCTTTTTACCATAATGTGCCTGATTGATTCATGACTTAAAACACCATGAAAATGTTCTCAGAATATTGAAGAAAAAGGTATGATTGATTAACCACTTCACATATAAATCTGAATTAAACACATGTAAAATGGCAAAACATTACTACCCCAGCGGTTAGCAATTGTCATACCTGATAACATCTGGCATGAAATCAGTTCTATTTTGCTTCGAAAATTCGGGCATGAGATCATAGCTGATTTCAGAATAAGCATTTGCATTTAAGCTTTCTAAAAACTTCCCTAAAATTGTCTAACCTCTAAATATTTTGTTTTGTTTCGATCTCAGACCTGAAGATATCCCTGAGTTTAGAAGCGAAGGCGTAATGCTATCAAACGTTTATGAGTATTTTCAGTTACCCCAAATATCCCTCAAAAGTATTTTTGATTTTGTTTCGTGTTCACACCTGAGCAACGGCTGAGATTAGAAGCGAAGTCGTAATGCCATCAAACAAGTTTGGGAAATTTTTTCAAAATAAAAATACAAAAATGCAAAGCTATCGACGCGTCATTTTTCATTCTCAAAACAAAAATTTTAAAATTTGAAAGAACAAAAAATTTGAATTATTTAGTGAAAAAGTTCTAAGAACTTTAATTCATTAAAACAATTCAAACAATGCTCATGATACCGAAGACGAACTGCAGCTCGGCTTCGGTAAATGATATATCTGCTATTTGTTTTCTCATTTGAATTTTCAGGCTTGGGACGACCTGATAGAAGGCCTGATATTTAAGCATTCACTCAGGCCTGAATTTTCGGAGGAATATTCTTAGGGATATTCAGGCCTGAGTTAACGCTATACTTTAGCAGGTATTCTGTAAGTATGACATTTATATGGGAAAAGGAAATCAAGAGGTGTGTTGAATACTCAGGCCTTACCATTACCCCTCAGGCCTGAGAGAATGTATTGATTCAGGCCTACTCTGACCGCTGGGACATAATACTTTCACAACTACATTCTATGACAACATAAAACACCAAAATCAATAACTAAATATAATATATAAATGTATGCAAATCAACAAGTTTAATACGTACATATATAAGTTGATAAGCAAAAAAAAAAACCAATTGTCAAAAATATTATCTTTCAATTAAGCACACAAAATCCGACGTCGAAAATAGGTTTAATCAAAATGATACAAATTTTAAGGAATTTTTAAATTCACAAAATAAACAATGTAAAAAAAAAAGAAAAACAAACAACTTCTTCCGTAGGCTAATCCTGTGCAGCGAATATTTGTCTTGCTTCAACTAAATCTAAACATGAACAAAATTGGAATCATCAATTGTCGTTTAAATGGTTGCTGAGTTTTTCATTTGCATACTTCCCGGAGGGTCAAATACCAACTGTGCTTTCACAGCATCTCGCGCAAGCTGGATGGACGCTCAAGTGCGTGGCACTTAAATTTAAATTTAACTGAATTTCAACAAACTGCCACTTTTTGGTTTTTCTATTATGTGCTAATTTGCACTGTGAGCGCGGTATGGCAAAATGATTTGATAAAAAATTTATCAACCATTTATATTTATCATCATCCGACTGACTTTAAAAAATTCATGCTTAAAATTTTTGCTTCTTTATGTATTGTGCAAAAAATAAAGTACCAGAAATAGAGAGGTTAAAACGCTTTTGTGCATAACGAAAAATCCTCAGCTAGCAAAAAATTAGCATTTTCATTGAGAGGCATAAAGATTTCCTTCTTCAACACTGGATCATCATCTCTAGTCTCAATGGTGGAACACACCATGGGGAGATTTTATGCTTTTGTCATAACAATTCTTGTTTGTAAATCAGCATTCTACGTTCTAGCTATTAAGGCTGACGTTATAGGGCGGAAGTGTGTTTTTTTTTTCATCAGATCGCACATCATTTGGTCATAGCAGGAATTCCCTGAAGGCTTATGTTGGCCGAAAAGAAATCTCAATGGCATCTGGCTGGCTAATAAACTGTCAATCAAAGAAGTTAATATGGAAAATAAGGCTGTACATTTGTATAGAAAGAATTTTTCAATAATACATACATATAACTTTTTTCCTTTCTTTCTTTCTTTTATTCTTCTTTGCTGATAAACGACACTCCATGCTGACTTTTATTTGATATATTTTTGAGTAAAAATGTAGAAGAAAAAGTTTATCAATTTACTTACGTTAACAGTGTGTTTTTTTTTTATTATTTTTGTTGTTGTTTGTTTGCTGCTAATGATGTTTCTAGACTTTTATTCAAATGATGAAAACTTTAGTTAATAACTTATTCGGTAGAAATATTGTCATTCATCAGCTAGTGTCATGAAAATAATGCTGAATAATTATCACGTTTTGCATTTGGATGATGACAAAATTTAAAAACTTTTTCTAAATGTACAGATTGTTAGTTTTGTAGTTGTTTAAAATGCAAATTCATGGTAAAGTTTTTTAATGATGGCTCATTTCGACCTGTGGTAAATAAACTTTGATAGTCACATCAACCTTTGAATAGATGCAATAACTTATTGCAAAATAACTCTTTTTCAAAGTCAAAACTGAGAGGCTGGTTGTTGAATAAATATGAAAACTACTAGATTATGAATAGATGAAGAAGGAATAATGATGGAAAAATAATCTAAATATGTAAATAAATAAGCATTCTCCAACACCCTGTGGCATTAAATGTTATTGAATTTAATTCTTAAAACATATTTATTAAAATATGTACCTTACGTTATTAAAGTGTTGAAATTAAAAATGCATTTCGCACTTAATAATTTAAGTTAATCCCATGACTTGTGTAACTTAGTCCTTTTTAAGGTTTTTGATATAAAATCAAGAATATATAATTCAATTTTTTCTATATTGTGGTCCAACATCAAGACTTGGGGTAAGCATTAAAAATGCCTGTACAACACTTTTTGCTGGAATTGTTTATATTAACTATATTTTTTTGTAAAAAATACTGTTTTTGCACCGCCTCACATAAACGCAGCAAAAGTAGTGGTTTTCGGAGTTCAAACCTTCCCATAGTTACCGAAAAGTTAACAAAAAATCAATCGAATGAGCCACCTAAAAACAAATTCGGTTTTTACATTAAAAAAAAAAACGATATAAAAATGCAATATTAAAATTTTCATTTAGAAGAAAACCTGAATGTCATCGGTTAAGAAATTTTCGAGATATTTTTAAAAAACTTTAATCAAGAAATAAATTTCAAATTTTAATTGAATTGTTTATAAATTTCATTCAATTTAAAGAAAGTTTTTGACATGAGTACCCCACAGGGATGATATTTTGAGTGGAATAGTACTTTTTTGAGTACTATTGACAACAAAAGTATCCGAGTACATTCTTGCCGAAAAAAGTACCCTCGTACTATGATATTTTGTACTTTTACAATTAATTTCATATTTAACTCCTTATATCACGTATAACTTTCACGATCTGCAATCACAGAACACACAAAACAAGAAGGAAATTAATTGTTTTCGATTGGAAACTAATTGATTCACAGGAAAATGTGCAAGCAACACACAGCTGCTTTTTTGTGTATCTGAATTTACATACATTTTTTTTAAAGGTAAAGGTACCATTTCCTTAAGCAAAAGCAGCAATAGCTTTAACTTTTATTCATACGAGTATAAACCGGTTATTTCTTGGCTAAGCTATTGCTAATTAATCAATACCTTAAGTTTATAAGAAATTGCTTGTAAGGAATTGCTTGATTTTTATTCATCAGGCTCAATGTCTTGTGTTGCGTAGTGGGTTAGGCATGCCTAAAATGTTTAACTGACAATTTTATTTTGACAATGACAATTAATTTGTTTTCTTTAAGGGTATTCTAAGTTCTTGCCAAAATTCACAATAATTTTCGCCCAGTCACGTATTATACGGTGAAAAAAAAACAGGATTTTGGCGATGATTTTTAAAATATTTTTAGAACAAGAACTTTTAAATGCAAAGTCGATCAATACGGAATACAGGCCGCTGTCATATTATGAGGAATTGAAAAATTTACGGATTCGACTATTTCCGAATTCTGGGCTGCAGTGGAGGTAATAAAAAATGATAAATATTTTTTCAAAAATTTTCAGAACTACCCATGGTATCTTATCAATTCCCCACTCTTCTGCCAACGTTGAGAGAATTTTTTTGAATCAAAATATAATAAAGACCAAGTATCGTAATCGTTTGTCAATATCTACGTGTTCCACACTCATACAAACAAGGGATTTAATTAAATCTAAGCATTGCTGTTGTCATAACTACGACACTAAAATTACTTAACACAAAACATATATAAGTGTATATTTACATATTTATATATACATATTTAATAGGTTCTGAAAAAAAGTCTTATTATTTTTTGTTCGTTAATGTGATAAATATAATTAAATTAAAACAAAGCATTGGTTTTATTAATATAGAAAGGACGGACGTTACTCATAATTCCATAATTTTACATTATTTTGATAAATTATTATTATTTTGATAAATTATGAGACACGTCCTTTCTATATATCGATATTATGTATTTATACACATATCATATCCCCAGCCGCGCGAAAAGTTTTTTTCAATAAAAAATTTTTCTGAACGGTCACCACCTCTCTGCTAACAATGGCAAATCTCAGAGAGTAAATAGCATAAAACATGTAGGTCCAGTTCTCGGTCAATTGTGTGCAAACATTTAATAACACACACAACACAATTGATCATAAGAAACTCGTTCAAAGTACTTTCAAGGGCTGAAATGGCCAATTTGTTTTTTTTTTTTTTTTACATATCATTACTTAATATAAAGTACCCTAAACAATAATAAAGTACTATTTGCCTTTATAAAAAAGTACTCTCGAAAATGATCTCATATCATCACTGGTACCTCAACAAAATTTTTAAGGCATACATTCTTTGATGTAGAATACATTCTATGCATTCTTCCAGAAGACATTCTAAAAATCCGATTATGCTTCTCCTAAGCCTTATTGATAAGTTCTTTCAGGTGGCATTCTCATAAACTTTTAAAAGGCTATTTCAATTGCTTCCAAGAATGCTTCCATATCATAGCTTGTATAAGGCAATGATTTAATATTTTCATAGAATCATTTTGTTTTATGTCGTCTTCTGAACAATAATATGTCTTCTTAAAGTTATTCTCGAAAATACTTACTAGAATAGTTTCATTGAAGGCATCAAAGAAATCTTCCATCGAAAAATTCTAGAAGCACTTCTACAGAAGACTTAGGAAAGCATTCCTCCCATTCACATGCATGTGTGAAAAGAATATCTTCTAGGAATGAAAGTAGAAGAGATGAAACTTGCGACTTTCCCTTCCACTTTACCTTCTTTTGGAAGTACTTTTGTTTGCTGGGACGCTGTCTTAATTTTTTTTAATTTTTAGCTATTCAAGTTTTTGAGACTTGACTTAATGCACATAATCATAACGGAGAATTTAATTTTTTAACGTTTTAGCTATTGTTGGACATTATGTTCCAGCTGATGGATATGCAATAGAGTCCAATCATTTCACGGATGTAAAGAAACGGTCGAAACATAGGTTGACTTCTTGCTCTTTGATCGTGCTAGCTAATTTATTTACTTCCTCTTCTCTCTTGCCCATTGTTCCTTCAATCATCGCTGTCAGAAGAAAATGCTGCTCCTCTTAAATTTCCTTCTTCATTATTGAACAATCTTTCAATTGAAGTATTAGAACACAATAGAAATATTTTATATTAGCGTGAAATGACTCCAGTAATTGCAGAGTAAGGTTATTAAATAAAAAATTGTTTTAGTTTTTTTTTTTTTGCATTTATAAGAAATTTCAGAACTTATACCTTCGGTGGCTGTATCCCATTTTGTTCGACATAAATAAAAAAAAACTTGTAGAATACGTTTTCTTGACAATGAGACTATTTTCGCCCCCATTTCCCATTACCCATTTCCCATTTTGAAAATAATCCCTAAGGAAAATCCTGGTTACGTCTTTGCCTGTGAATATAAAATTTGATGATGGACGGCCTTGAATGTTGAACAAACTGGCTTCATAATTACTTAAGATTTTTTTTCATAACCAAGAATCCCCATGTTTTAACATGAGCTATGAAGACTCAGGGCTCCGAAAAAAATATAAAGCAACTATATTTTTTTTTTATACTTAAAGCCGATTTGCGACCATAGTTTTCTAAAAAAGTTCAAATTTGGAGAAAAATTAATATGAAAACGAGCTTGTTAATCTTCCAATTTTAAAAAACCAAACTGAGAAAATAGAAAAATTCGAACATTATTATAACACTATACTTGGTACAATCCGACAAGAAAATACCCCAATATCTCAATATATGATAAAATACTTAACAACAAAAGTAATTTTTTTATTTGTTTTTGTATATTTCTTTATAGAATATTTCTTTATACGTATGTATATTTGTATATATGTATATTTCTTTATAGGTATTTGCTTATAATTTTTGATTATTCTGTGTTGTAAGTGAGGTGGACATGTTCGGAAGTTAATGACACGCATTTTTGTACACATTTTAGTTTTGATTACAAGTTAGTCACATTTAAGTTTGATTGGAATAATCTTGTAGTTCAAAGACAAGACTTTTTAAAGAGTTTTGGCTATTATGGGTTGTATGGAAAATAAATTTGTCAATGGTTGGAATCTAAAAATAGTCAATAGTACTGATCTTTGGGTCTATGTGAACATGGAATTTTCTAAAATCTTTCTTCCTATTTCGTGTTTACAAATAACCATCAGACGAATGAACAGGTTTAAATCGAATAATAAGTACTTATATCACCTGGGCATTTACTAAAACGCCAAAACATTTAAAAAAATATTGAATTCCATCAAAAAAACATAGGATGCCTTTTTTGATGGCACCAACAATTATTAATCTTATTAATTTAGTGTCAAGACAAAATAAATTCTCCTTAAATTACACATTGAACAAAAATCAAAAACGCAAATTTAAGTCTTTATTTCTTAACAACAAAAATAATTTTTACCACATATTTAGAGAATTGGTTTAACTTTGTGGTCTCCTTTTAAAAGAAATATTTTAAATATAAACAAAAAACTGACTTAAAACTTAAAAAACTAACTAAATTTTATAATTTTTCTAAGCTAAATGATAACAATTAAATACAAAAAAGTAATAAATTAATTCTATTCCAACATGGCACAGATATTAGCTTCCCAATTTAGAACATTAAATTTGTCAGTTGAATGACAGTTTTTCTCTTTCTTGGAATTTGGTTGAAATACACACTAAATAACGAACGACAACACTAAGTAAATTTATTAAAATGCTTTTGGTTAGAGCTTCGCAGTGATTGTTATAAAATTTGAAAGAAAATTTAAAAATTTTCAAAAATAATTAAAAAATTGTAGAACCATTAAAATTCGACTAAGTTCTTAATATGGAAAGTCAAATTTTTGAATTCATAATACCTGTTTTTATAAAAGTTGGCAATTGATGAATGCATAAAATTCAGTTTTTGAGGAAATTTTTATTTTTTATAAAAACTCAAATTCGACCAACTCAAAAGCTCTCTTGCAACCAAATTTCACATTCTTTACATTCTGCACATATGTGTAACAGCACCTTCCGAATTACATAAGTTTCATTGCCTTTGAGTTCTAATTAATACCAAAAAAGTGTACGACACTTTTCAATGTTCACGTATTAATATATAAGATACTTTTTTTAATTAATATAGCTGACTTGTTCAGGTTAAGGTATACAAAAAATAACCCTTATAGGAGTTATTTTAGGTTAAACTTCAGAACGGTTTGGAATATTGAATTTATTTATGTAAAATAATATGTTTGTATTTTAAATATAACTTTAGACAATTTTTAACAGCTGTGTTGAACCCAACATAAATAAGTTATTTATAGAGTTAATTTCTAAGCTTGAGCAAATCAACTTTATGTTTAAGCTCATAAGTCTTAGGAAAATAATTAAATTCTAAATGAAAACTTATAAAGTTTCCATTGAATTAAATTGTTCTAATCCTGAATGGCTTCCCTCATCAATTCAGATTTGATATCTTAGATTGCTTTGTTATTGAATTCAATTGAAGTAGAAAATCATTAAATTAAACCAAAAATAAAATATAACAAGTAATATGCATAAAGAAATGAGAAAAATAAAAACAAAATTATAAATAACCATAGCCTAAAACGAGATTAAACTCTAATCATCAGAATGCGGTTAGATTTTAAACAAACATTTTTCTATTTAAGATGAGAACCGACGCCACCAATGTTCGGATCCACTACAAAATCCATGTTTTTTATCAAGATATAAGGAAAAAATGCTAACTTCAAAATAATGAAAAGATACACGAGTATACATTATTTACCGTTGTCAATAAACCACAGACAATAACAAAAAGAAGCAAAAAATATGTACCAGAACAATACGTGCAAGGAAAGGACGCAAAGATAGCTTCTTAATATTTACTTATAGCCACAAGCATTGGTGTAGTTATGTTAACGAAGTATCTTGGCAAAAAAAAAAAAAAATCGAAAAAACTAGATTCTAAGGAAGAAATGCATGGTTGTTCTTAGCCAACACCTAAACTAAATATAATGAAACAAAAGCAACTACTTAGCTTAATCATTCTTCACTGGGAGGGAGATGTGGTTTAGACTGTCATCAAGACAGTATAACGAAACGTAAGACAAACGTTTCTCTGATAAAAAATGAGTCATAAAAATTATAAATGGTGCGAACTAAATAACACACACAACAGTGGTTCGTTTTTATACAAAGGTATGTTCATAAACTTTCATTTTTAATTTTCGTAGTGTTGCATATTGATTTAAAAAATGAGATACATTTTGCTATTAACTCAATTAGTTTTGAACAAATCTTAATTAAATATTGATTTTACATACATCCAAAACACAATTTTTGATAAATTGACAGATTGACAGTTCATATTGACAGATAACTTAAAAACTCTAGTAGTTTGACTTTTGACTCAGCACTGCATTGCCTATGTTCTCTTTTTTTTGTTCTTAGTCGGAGCCAGTGTTGTCACTTGAAAATTACAAATAGTGGTAGATTGTGTCTGAAAAGAGTGGTAGATTAAAAAAAAAATGAGTGGTCAAGATTTACCTCTATACAAACAATTAATTTTACTTGCAAAGGTCTTACTTTTATTGAATTTGATAACTTTTATAAAGCTGTGACTTAGGTAACGTTTTCATGACCTGCGAAATTCAATAAAAAATGTCGGGATAGATGAAAAAGAACTAAAAATTAATTTTTAGTTTTTTTATAGATTTTATGATTTTTTTACCATTTTGGTACCAAGAGATTACATTTAAAAAAAAAGAAATACCATTTCTCGATAAAATCTTCCAAAATACTTAAATTATGGCAACATACAGCAACAATTTTTATGTAAAAATAGGTTGATTATAGGTTCAAATTATGACGGAAAGAAAATAGTGGTAGATTTTGGGAAAGAGTAAAAAGTGGTAGATGTCAAAAAAGTCGAAATAAGTGGTAGATTTACCACAATTGTGTTAAAGTGACAGTACTGATCGGACGTAGTAGTAGATGATAATCCCTTTATTTTGCTAGCTGAGCCCATAAAGAGAAGATAAGAGAGCAACATGGAGATTATTGATGCTCTAAACAAAATTAACACTTTAATTGAAGATATTCATTATAATTAATTATTTTAAGAAAACATCCGTACACTGTGTTGAACCACAAATATGATATTTTTAAAGTTATTTCATAAAAATCCGCCAAGTAGTTTTGGAGTTTACGTTCAACAAATAATTTGCGCTTCAATTTTATATAGTGGTCCGTGGTATTGTTTTCAAAAAAGTCCGTAAGTCATGAATGTGTGTCTTACAACCATTGCCAAGCAGGGTTGCCACATCCAAAAATTTTATTTTACCAAAATTCCCAAAAAATTTCACATTTAAGAAACAACTTTCACATCCAAAGCAAAAATTCTAATATTTTTAATTTTTTAGCATTCTTCTGAAAAGCTTTTTACTTTTGTTGTGACAACATTGATGAAAACAAGCAATACCAACTAGCACACAAACTTCTGTAAAGATTGCAGCAAGCTTTAGAGCAACTCATTATGAAAACTACGTTGTTTCTGAAAGCACGCTTATTGACTTATATAACGGCAAAAAGGCGAACTTTTCATTATTTTAGATCGAAGTGTTATCCATCGACCTATTCCTATTTTATATACGAAGAGCTAAATCTGAATGACTTCATGCTAATGGAAACTCTGAATCTTTTCTGTGCATTCGAAAGGCTTCAGTTTCTACTACAAATATTATCAAAACTTATTGCAAAAAGTAGCTTCCAAAAGCAAATCTCAAGTTTTCAAATCAATAAATTATTTGATTTTACTGAAATAAGAGCTCCCTAAATTATAAAAACTTATTGGACATAGTAGCTTCAGTTTCTTGTGTGTATGCGAAATATAATGCAGTTTGGTTTGGAAATTATAACTTTCCATTCAAGCTCTAACTGATGCTTGAAGCCTCTTATATGTTTCTATTCAGTTTATACGAGGCTGCCCCCTTTGTACGCTTTTTTGTAATTTCGACACTGACATTTCATTATCGTCAGTTTCAAAAATAATTAAATTAAATTTAAAAAAAAATGTTCTTATAAATACTTCCATTAATAATTTTGTGACGGTTGTCGATCAATGTATACATTACGATATATCGGTTGCTGACACCTAGTTTGGTTTGTTCTGAATCAGTAATGAATAGATTGGTCGCTTGCATTTTTATTTTGCTATAGCATAACGCTTGTGGTCTTACCCAAGTATTGTGCATTTTTTCAATATTTTTCTGTACTTCAAACTTTATAAATTATTTGAACTTTGATAACGTTGTTTTCTCGGTCGGAGAGGTTTTAACTTCGGTTCATATAATTTCGAAGGCTGTCAACATCTACTCATACAAAATTTAAAGAAATTTCGAAAATGTATATATTTAAGATTTATAGAAATCTTTTTCAGACTAAGGGGAAGCAATTTTGTTTGGTCTTTTAACCGAAGCTCTTTTAAAATTAAAAGTTCCCAAGCTTCCGTTAACAAACATTCATAAGCTTATTAAAAACTTTGAATTAAGCCTTTATAAAACTTCTGAAACACTTCACAACAGCTATTATGTCAACTATATCTTCGTTAACAAGTAAACTTCTAGTTGCAAGCTCAATACAAGCCAAGCGCAATCAAAGCTTCTACTGTCGAACATTCAAATTTCTTAGCCTTATTGAAGTTCTTGTGTAAGTTGGGATATTACTAAAGATATGACTTTTGACAGGCAAAAAATGTTTCTGAGGAAAATGAACACCCACACTCAGAAAAAAAAAACACATATCTTCCTCCGGTGTAAAATTTTTCTATTTTCGATAGTAGCAATTTTCTATTTTCAAATAAAATTTTCTTCAATTAGAATATATTTTCACATTTTCGAAGAAATATTTCTTCACTTCTAGGAAATGGAAATATTTCAATGCCTCTTATAATGACAAATATTTTTCTCGCACGAAAAAATTCTCATTTATACAGAAAAACCTTTTGAAAATTAAAATTTTTTCCTATATTTTGATAAAAAATTCACTATGAGAAGTATTTTCTTCAATAAAAACAAAGTTTTCTCAAAAACAAAGAGTCTTTTTCTGTAAAATCGAATTATTTTTATATATTTATCTTTTTCATAGAAGGTTTTTATCATTTTTAGAGAATTTTTTAGATCGTATTTAGAGAAAAGCATTCTCTGGAGCAAGGTCAATACCATTTTTCAGTAAATATGATGCCATTTTTATCATATTCCGAGAAACTTTTTTCTGAGTGCAGTTTGAAAAGTCATTTCGAGAAAAATGCGTTTAAAGCTTTTCTTAGCATGCATATAATATGCAATTTTATCTCAAATAAATTCTAATTTTAAAAAATCCTATAAGCATCGATTCGATTTTTGGATTGTCTTCGTTCAACTACGGTTTTGGTCGATAATGTTCGGTTAATTATTTTTCATCTAGCTTCTGCTGGTATTCGTTAAACTTATTTTTTATACCCCCACGTATAACGCCCACAAGGAGGCGTGGTAGGTATACAAAAGTATATATACTCTTGATCAGCATCACCACCCGAGTTGATTTAGCCATGTCCGTCCGTCTGTCTGTCTGTCGACACGATTACAGCCGTAATTTTCAAGCTATCTTAATGCAACTTCATATATAAGTTTTTTTTAAAAAAACGAAGATCAAGTTCGAGAATGGGCTAGATCGGATGGAAACCACGCACACCTCCCATACAACCTCAATAATAAAAAGGCTAATATTTAAGCTACAATATTGGAATTAAGTATTTGTGTATTCTATGTCAAAAGTGAAGTGTGTAAGAAAAATGGGGGTCATCCACCCACTAACACGCCCACCTCCCATACAACCCCAAAAAACTATATAAAAAGGCTTCTGTGGAAGCTAAAGAAATAAAATTAGGTATTTATTTACTTTATATCAAAACTAAGGCGTTTTAGAAAAATTGGCGTCGTTCACCAACGCCCACGCCCACCTCCCATACAACCCCAAAATTGAAAACTATATAAAAAGGCTTCTGTGGAAGCTAAAGAAATAAAATTATGTATTTATTCACTTTATATCAAAACTAAGGTGTGTTAGAAAAATGGGTGTTATCCACCAACGAACACGCCCACCTCCCATACAACCCTAAAATTTAAAACTATATCAGGAGGCTTTTATCAAAGCTAGAAAAGTAAAATTATATAATAATTTATTTTATGGCAAAACTAAAGTGTGTTAGAAAAATGGGCGTCATCACTGGTGTGAAGTTAGCATACGGCGAAATGCAGCATTCGGCGAAAAAAAACTTAACAGAGCTCTGTTAGCAACATTGCAAATTTTAACAGAGAAAAAGTTTAAAATCTCTGTTACTAACAGATTTATATAAATAAAAAGCTCTAAGAAAAGCTCTTTTTATTTTGCACTTTTAATTTCATTGCAAACAACGAAAAATATATAACAAAATAAAAAAAAAATAAAACGGCATGAAAATTTATTTTGAACAGTTTCAAAAATTGACAAAATTGTTCGTTCTATAAATGAAAAAAAAATGTTTCAAACTTAAAAAGAAAAAAGTTATGGCAGTATTATTGTTGACCTCAGGTATCTTCAGTAAAACTAATATGGTTAAGTTTTTTTTTAAATGAGTTGGAATATTTTAACTTTTGTCATATTGCCAAAATTGGCCAAACTGTTAGAACCACAGTTTCTACAAATGGAAATAACTTTTTATCAAATCTAATACATAAGTATAATGGCAGTTTCAACTTTGACCTCAGAAATTTTTATTAAAAAATCATGGTTCAGTTTTTTTAAATTGAGTTGGAAAATTTTAATTTTTTTCATTTTGCCAAAATTGGCCAAACTGTTAGAACCATAGTTTCTAAAAATTAAAATAACTTTTTATCAAATCTAATACATAAGTATAATAGCAGTTTCAACTTTGACCTCAGAAATTTGTATTAAAAAATCATCGTTCAGTTTTTTTTAAATTGAGTTGGAAAATTTTAATTTTTTTCATTTTGCCAAAATTGGCCAAACTGTTAGAACCATAGTTTCTAAACCTGGAAATAACTTTTTATCAAATCTAATACATAAGTATAATGGCAGTTTCAACTTTGACCTCAGAAATTTTTATTAAAAAATCATCGTTCAGTTTTTTTTAAATTGAGTTGGAAAATTTTAACTTTTTTCATTTTGCCAAAATTGGCCAAACTGTTAGAACCATAGTTTCTAAACCTGGAAATAACTTTTTATCAAATCTAATACATAAGTATAATAGCAGTTTCAACTTTGACCTCAGAAATTTGTATTAAAAAATCATCGTTCAGTTTTTTTTTAAATTGAGTTGGAAAATTTTAACTTTTTTCATTTTGCCAAAATTGGCCAAACTGTTAGAACCATAGTTTCTAAAAATGGAAATAACTTTTTATCAAATCTAATACATAAGTATAATAGCAGTTTCAACTTTGACCTCAGAAATTTTTATTAAAAAATCATCGTTCAGTTTTTTTTAAATTGAGTTGGAAAATTTTAACTTTTTTCATTTTGCCAAAATTGGCCAAACTGTTAGAACCATAGTTTCTAAAAATGGAAATAACTTTTTATCAAATCTAATACATAAGTATAATGGCAGTTTCAACTTTGACCTCAGAAATTTTTATTAAAAAATCATCGTTCAGTTTTTTTTAAATTGAGTTGGAAAATTTTAATTTTTTTCATTTTGCCAAAATTGGCCAAACTGTTAGAACCATAGTTTCTAAAAATTAAAATAACTTTTTATCAAATCTAATACATAAGTATAATAGCAGTTTCAACTTTGACCTCAGAAATTTTTATTAAAAAATCATCGTTCAGTTTTTTTTAAATTGAGTTGGAAAATTTTAACTTTTTTCATTTTGCCAAAATTGGCCAAACTGTTAGAACCATAGTTTCTAAAAATGGAAATAACTTTTTATCAAACCTAATACATAAGTATAATGGCAGTTTCAACTTTGACCTCAGAAATTTGTATTAAAAAATCATCGTTCAGTTTTTTTTAAATTGAGTTGGAAAATTTTAATTTTTTTCATTTTGCCAAAATTGGCCAAACTGTTAGAACCATAGTTTCTAAACCTGGAAATAACTTTTTATCAAATCTAATACATAAGTATAATAGCAGTTTCAACTTTGACCTCAGAAATTTGTATTAAAAAATCATGGTTCAGTTTTTTTTAAATTGAGTTGGAAAATTTTAATTTTTTTCATTTTGCCAAAATTGGCCAAACTGTTAGAACCATAGTTTCTAAAAATGGAAATAACTTTTTATCAAATCTAATACATAAGTATAATAGCAGTTTCAACTTTGACCTCAGAAATTTTTATTAAAAAATCATCGTTCAGTTTTTTTTAAATTGAGTTGGAAAATTTTAACTTTTTTCATTTTGCCAAAATTGGCCAAACTGTTAGAACCATAGTTTCTAAAAATGGAAATAACTTTTTATCAAACCTAATACATAAGTATAATGGCAGTTTCAACTTTGACCTCAGAAATTTGTATTAAAAAATCATCGTTCAGTTTTTTTTAAATTGAGTTGGAAAATTTTAATTTTTTTCATTTTGCCAAAATTGGCCAAACTGTTAGAACCATAGTTTCTAAAAATGGAAATAACTTTTTATCAAATCTAATACATAAGTATAATAGCAGTTTCAACTTTGATCTCAGAAATTTTTATTAAAAAATCATGGTTCAGTTTTTTTTAAATTGAGTTGGAAAATTTTAACTTTTTTCATTTTGCCAAAATTGGCCAAACTGTTAGAACCATAGTTTCTAAACCTGGAAATAACTTTTTATCAAATCTAATACATAAGTATAATAGCAGTTTCAACTTTGACCTCAGATATTTTTATTAAAAAATCATGGTTCAGTTTTTTTTAAATTGAAAAACTGAAACATGATTTTTTAATAAAAATTTCTGAGGTCAAAGTTGAAACTGCTATTTTACTTATATATTAGATTTGATAAAAAGTTATTTCCATTTTTAGAAACTATGGTTCTAACAGTTTGGCCAATTTTTGCAAAATGAAAAAAATTAAAATTTTCCAACTCAATTTAAAAAAAACTGAACGATGATTTTTTAATACAAATTTCTGAGGTCAAAGTTGAAACTGCTATTATACTTATGTATTAGATTTGATAAAAAGTTATTTTAATTTTTAGAAACTATGGTTCTAACAGTTTGGCCAATTTTGGCAAAATGAAAAAAGTTAAAATTTTCCAACTCAATTTAAAAAAACTGAATCATGATTTTTTAATAAAAATTTCTGAGGTCAAAGTTGAAACTGCTATTATACTTATGTATTAGATTTGATAAAAAGTTATTTCCATTTTTAGAAACTATGGTTCTAACAGTTTGGCCAATTTTGGCAAAATGAAAAAAGTTAAAATTTTCCAACTCAATTTAAAAAAAACTGAACCATGATTTTTTAATAAAAATTTCTGAGGTCAAAGTTGAAACTGCTATTATATTTATGTATTAGATTTGATAAAAAGTTATTTCCATTTGTAGAAACTGTGGTTCTAACAGTTTGGCCAATTTTTGCAATTAACAAAAGTTTAAATTTTCCAACGCATTTTGAAAAGCTGAACGAATGTTTTTTAAATACTTGATCGCATAGATAAAACTCTTTTACACTTTTCTATATTATAACTCTTTAAAAACTCTGAGATAAAGCTATTTCCATTTATATAAATTGTGTTGCTAACATATTTGGTAATTTTTTGAAGCAATGCAAAATTTATTGCAAAGTTTATGTGAATGATTTTTTTATCAATTTTTCAAGCTCTATTTTGTCAAATTTATAATACATCATCACACAAAAGTTTTATCCGAAGTTTTTTATCAATAGTTTCGTTGAATTTGTTTTTATAAATCACATAGTTTTTGATTTCCTTAATATTTTTCGTTGTATACAAGGAAAATACAAAAGAAAATAATAAAGAGCTTTTCTAAAAGCTTTTTATCTTTAGAAATCTGTTAGTAAAAGAGATTTTTATAATTATTTTTTGCAATGAACCAACTTAAAACGGATTTTTTTTTAAATTATCTTTTTGCAATTGACAGGCAGAAGGAGAGAGAAGGTAATAATGCAGGTAATAATAATTGATATCATTTATCAGCTTTTGTAAAAAAGCTCGTAACGTAACAAACAATTTAGAAATTTATAATTAGTGTTTTATGCATATATGCTTTGTTAAAATATACTTCGTTTATATCTTCAATATTTTAAACAAAAACTTAAGTACGATTGTCATTGTCTTAAACGATTGATTAAGACGATTGTCAATCACATTAAAACTATGCTTGATATTTTAGAGACATTTTTAAAAATATTTTCTTATTAATTCGTAGAATATAAATAAAAAGCACTAGATGGCCTTTGTAAAGAATACAATTTCAAATTCCTTATGTAAATTTTTTTCAATTTTAATCTATTTCAATCCGCAAAAATATAAACATTAATAAGAATTTAATATCGACAGACCTCCAAACTGAGTTGAATAAGTGAATAAGAATTTTCTATGTTCATTTATCCTTACCAAGTAAGCCACAGCAGCATCAAAAGATCATAGATGGCGCTGTAAAAAGGAACAAATACTTAGTCATTACTCAAACCACAATCTAATCTTGTGCTAGAAAGCTTTTTGAATTCGCTTTAGAATTAAAAAGCTCACTTAAATTAACAGCCTTTTTCTGATAACAGATGAGATTACAGAGATCGAACATATAATATTCGCCGCATGCTGCGAAAAAGATGCTAACTTCACACCGGTGGCGTCATCCACTTACTAACACGCCAACCTCCCATACAAACCTAAAATTGAAGTCTATATGAAGAGGCTTCTGTCGAAGCTACAAAAATAAAATTAGGTATTAATTAATCTTATATCAAAAATAAGACGTGTTAGAAAAATGCGCGTCATCCATTCACGAACACGCCCTCCTCACATACAACCCCAGATTGAAAACTCTATAAATAGGCTTCACTTCAAGCTACAGGCACAAAAATTGGATACGTTTATGTTTTATATCAAAACAAAATCGTAGAAAAAAGTAGGCGTCATCTCACTACGGACACACCCACTTCCCATAGAACCCACTATAGTGAAAACTCTAAAATAAGCTAATATTTAAGCTTTAAAACTGAAATTCAGTATTTGTATATTTTATATTAAAACTGAAGTTTGCTGAAAAAATGAGCGACAACAATCCACTAAGACGCCCACCTTCCATAGAAGTCATAATAGTGAAAACTTTATGAAGAGGCTAATATTTGAGCTACAGAACTGAAACAAACACAAATACGCCAACCTCCCATGCAACCCCAAAATTGAAAACTTTATAAAAAGGCATATCTTTAACCTGCAGGGAAAACAATTTCATATGTATGTATTTTAGAAGCCATAAAATAAAAAAAACTTCTAAAATCTCATAAAAAAGCTACAAATTAAGATTGTTTTACACTTACGAATCGGCCGTGGGGGTATTTTAACTTCGGCCAAGTCGAAGATATACCTTACTAGTTTTATTTGATGTCGTACTTATGCTTTACTGTTTCATACTTTTTAAGGCTTTTTTCTTCTTTTTCATTTGTTTGCACAATTTGACTGTTTTATTTTATTTCTTGTTTGTGTTTTAATGTGCAGCTTTATTAAACACGCTTTTGAATACGTTTTTCTTTTCAAAGCATCGCAACTAGCTCAAAAAGTGTCTAAAAGCGCAAGTAAAAAGCGCGCACTATGAACAGCAACAGCAAGAAAAGCATAATGATATCGCTTGAAAAAGCTTAACCAGCTTCAGCTTTTATTATGAACTCGGCCTAAGAATTTCTTTGGACAGGCAATTTTCTTTATAAAAGATCACATTTATAACATTAACATGTATTTTTTGATTTTTGCGCACCAACGAAATACTGTGCCTGTGTCTTAAAGCATTTATAATAACAAAGACAAGGAAAATGAAGAAAAAAAGTTATATCAAAACAATAACGGTTGGACTTAAACGGTAACAGCGGTGGATTAAAATCTAACATCAACATCAAATTCCTTCGTTATAACGTGTCAATTAATAAAAGATCTACCCAAAGTAAAGCGTTACACAATGACACAAATTTATATAAAAGCTTTCAAATAAGCTAAACAATGAAATCAAGGTAAAAGATTCAATCATTTGGAAATTGATGGCGGCTCTTATGGTATTTTACGTAGGGACACTGCCATTAACAATAATAGCAACAACTACAACAACAATGAGGTCAACAAGTTGCCACGGTAAATATTTATTTGTGCTGCATATAAATAAATACTGTAGAAAGAAAACACTTGCAACCACTCGACTGAGCCTATAAATTATTCAGTTAGTGAAACTGGCACATTTAACACACAGGTTTTTAGCCACTTCCAACTATTTATTAACTATTTAAGATTAACTCCCACGCAACAACTTATATTGAACTCTTTAACAGAGTTTGATTTTTTTTTTTGTTTGTTCTGTTGGCAAACAAGAATTACAAGTTGAAAATCAAGCTTAAGGTCAGTAAAAGTTTCATCATTCGATTGAAAAGTTATTCGACTGTGCAAATACAATTCAATAAAGTCAAATTACTCAACAGCTTAAGGCATTTGACCCCACCTGAATACTTTCGCTTTAGTAAATTTGTATTTTAATCTTTGTAGCGCTGGAAACTGTTTAAAGTTTGAAGAACTAACTTTTTTGTTAATAAAAATTTGCTTCCTTGTTTTAAAAAGCACCAAAGAAGCTTTATAAGTAATAATACATCACTCTTGGCAATAAAAGTTTTTTTTTTGTTTTTTTCTCTTAAGTTACTGATTTCAGTATTTTGCCATCTCCTTTTAATGATAAATTTTTTTTAAATCAAGCTACTCAAGCTCAACGAACAAAGCAGCTTTTGAATACAAAAGCTTTTTCATCTTTCTATCAGATTTCTCGTTGCGATATAAGTAATCGCTGTTTCTCTTTATATTGCGATTTAAAAATAAAGGTAAAAAAGGCATGGAAAATATGAATGTTAATCAGTGAAACAGGACTGCCTTTAAATTTGTTTCTTTTAAGCAAATGTTCAAGAGAGGATTTGAAAAGATTTACACAATCGCTCACTTTCCACTGTGAAATATAATTGCTGATGTTGTATCATAGTTAAACTGTCTTCAAGCTGAAAGCAATTAAGTTCAAGCTTCAAACTAATTTGTGCATTTCGATAACCAAGATGACATAAATGGATAATACTTATGTGCGTGTCAATGTGTGCACATTATTTTCTTAAAACTGCTAATTAATGCATACACTGCGAAACTGAAACTGATGAAATTATTATTATCTTTGTTCATTACTTTTATTATGTGTTTGTTATAGCACAGCAGAATACAATAGTATTGAAAGATGATTGTGGTAGATATAAGAAACGTTTTGATAACATTGCTCTTAACACAAAATAATTAGCTCATACAATGAGCAGCCATTAGAAATGTGCACTAAGCGATTTGTATGAGGAAAAAAATAGTCAGCCTGTAATCGACTCAAAAGTTAGGGGAACTATTAAAACCTAATTGAGAGATTTTAGTTTTTATCCAAAAAATCATCTATTTTGCTTGCATATTTTTTTTTTCAAAATGCATACAAAGTCTAACTAAAAAATAAACTTTTCCACAAAGGTTTTTTAATTTTGAAATTTTTACAGATATATTTTTTTAGTTACATCCCTATAAAAAATTTATTTTTCATGAGACTAACAAATAGAGCTCGTAAACTATCGATGGCACAATAGATACTATCGATAGTATCACACTATCGAGACTATCGATAGTTTTGGATTGACTATCGATGGTTTCGATGGAATTGATATTTATTTTTCATTGACAACACTTGTTGAGTGTCTTCGCCCTTGCTGTAAAATCTACAATACTACAAATCACTTTGTTATTGACTTCTTATTGGCGTATTGCTATTTTGTGGAGTGAAATTTGTGAAAATGAAAAAAATTTTCAAAATTTTGTTAATGTATTTTTGGTGATCCTTTATATTTATTTTTACTTAATAATTGATAAATTATAATACTAGGTTGTAGCAATCGCTTAGCAAATGCATAACCTGGCCCATAAGCGCAGCCAAAGGGGGGTTTCGGGGTTTAAACCCCCACCTCCACCAAAATTATTGTAGTACCAAGCAAAATAGTATTCAATCAATGTGAGTCACATGAAAAGCAACACCCGTTTTATGAAATGAGTGAAAACCCCAAAGTGTATTTCAAATCGATTCTGGTTGATGCATAATCTGCTAAATTAGTCATATTTTATTCCTTCAGACTGCACATTAAGCCGCATCAATTTTGTATGGAGAAAAAATAGTGAGCCGGACACCGACTCAAAAGTAAGAAGTACTCTTAAAAACTAGAAAATATTTTTTTTTTTAAAAACCTATAAAAAATTTATTATTCTTGATATTCAAATGCATTTAAGATTATTGGAAAAGTACTGAGCTCTTCTTTCTTTTGGTGTATCGTATGGTGTTGTTTAATCAAAACTGAGTACTATGAAAAATGGGTTTTTATAAGTGTTAAAAATATAAATATTCGAAAATCATGAATTTTGTACTGGAGCGCTATCTGGCGCACATTTAACTAAAAACTGGTTAAAAGAAATCGATTTGCGTACCTAAAAACTCATATGTACCCACTAATATATATATACCCACAAAAATTTGCCAAAATCAAACAGTAATTATGGCAATAACATAATAATTGAACTGAAGGAAGCTTTTGAATATCGATTTCTCACATTTTATATAATTGTGGCACTTAGTTTTGGTTAAACCGCAACATACGATATATCAATGGAAAGAAGATCTCAATAATTTTCCAATAAATTTAAATTCATGTGAATATCATTAAAAACATTAATTATTGTACACGTATTTAAAACAACCTCTTTTCGAAAATGACAAAATACAAAAAAATTTCCAAAATATTTTTAGTGTACCATGAAAATTTTTTGTTTTTTGCTTATCTTGGGTATGCATTCTGAAGAAAAAAGTTTATGCAAAAATTCTTTTTCTGCAGAAAAGACGTTCAGAAGAACCAAAACCGCTCCATGGGGATTTCTCCGATCCAAGCAAAATTATACAGAAATTGTTTTTAAGAGTCCCTCTAATTTCGATCCAGCTTACTACACATGTTTAAGTTTTGTTATATTCTGATTCTGACCACTTGAAGGGTTGTTGGCAATACTTCGATTTGAGTTATCTTTTCAACTTCTAGCATGAAGGAAACTTGAAATATTTGGAAACAAATTAATTCAAAACTAAGACATAGTAAAAAAGCCTAAATTTGAGGAAAATCGGTTGAGTCACTCGCCACTGAAAAAATCAAAGAAATTTCCCGTTAAATTGTTATTTTTCGTCCTTTTTTAAAGTCATTTTTTAAACATCGATTAACACAAACTCTACAGAATTAGGTTTTTATTGAAGTCATGTGATTCATTATAAAAATAATTCCGATTGACTTCCGAAAGTGGAGAAAAAACTTTACAATTTCTAGATTTCCATCGTTGTTTCCAAAATCCGTTTCATAAAATTTCTCTAAATTTTTAAATATTATCCGATATTAAGATATGATGGCTTATTAGGTAAAAATATGTTGGTTTAATTTTTCTTCTGTTCGCCCATCCAGTGACATAATATAGTTAGTTATACGCCTTATTCATAATCTTCCATTGGATTTTCAAAATCAGTTTCATATAAAATCCCTCAAAATTGCGCAAATATAAACTGATTTTGGAAAAGTGTAGGAAAGACCTATCGTTAAAAATATATTATTTCGATTTCGTCAGCATTTGCGCATTGGACAAGTAATACCAAACGATTTTTTCAAATTCAGACTCTTTGTTTTTCAACCCAAAGTGTCAGAAATTAAGCGGTTTTTATTTTCGGATTTGAGCATAATTAGTGCTCACTAAAGGACGAATTTTAAAGATAGTGCCAGCCAATTGTGTATTTTTACAACGAAGTAATGTATGGATGAAAAATTTTCACTACACTCAGTAAAAATTTTCTCGGAATAAGTAAAAAGATGTAATATTTTGATAAATATGTTATAGAGTTTGCTCCAGAGAATGCTTTTCTCTAAATGAGGTACTAAAAAATTCCTAAAAATGATAAAAAGCTTCCATGAAAAAGGGAAATATATAAAAATCTATCGTTTTTAGAGAATAAGACTTTTTTATTTTTGAAAAAAGATTTCAGTTTATTGAAGAAAATACTTCGCACAATGAATTTTTTATAAAAATTTAGTTAAAATTTTTCATTTTCCTTAAATTTTTCTCTATAAATGAAAATTTTTTTGTGCGAGAAAAATACTTATCATTATTAGAGACATTGAAATATTTCCATTTCCCACAAGTGAAGAAATATTTATTTGAAAATGTGAAAATTTATTCTAATTGAATTATCGAAAATAGAGAAAGTTTTTATCCGAGAAAGGTAGGTATTTTTTTCTGAATGTGGGGATAAAAATATTGAATTTTTGCTGACCTTATTGGGACCCGAGTAAAAATGAAAATATTTTAGCTCAAGACTTATAACCTTCGTACAACTGCCATATAAGAAAAAAATCAATTAAACGGCCTACAACTGGTGCTTGCAAAATATTTTAGCCGAACAGATTCTAAACAACGTTGAAGCCAGTTTATTTTAAAACGACCGCTATCACTGCTGTTCACCTTCTGTACGGATAGAATGTCCTGACAGTGACCGTTTTAATTAAACAAAAAATAAAAATATGGTGCTGGTCATGCCTGAAGTTTGAGCAAAGAACCATTAGTGCAAAAATTGAACGCACTTACCGCTACAACTCAGCCGCTGTCATAACGTAAAATTGTTTTTATATATAAGTTCTACATTTGATAAAACCCCCGCCAAAAAAAATTCCTGGTTGCGCCCCTGACCTGGCCACATAAATAGGTACGTTGAGGATACAAATTAGTTGGCCGATCGCTTTGAACATTTTTTTCTTAAAACTATAAAAGAACAGATATTAGAGGTATTCGCACTGCCTTGGATAGTTGGGTAGATTGGCAAATGCCATACATTTTATTTTTGTAAAAGTGCCATTCTACCCAAGTACCATCTACCATCTGCTCTAGCTGACACCCTGACTTGTTTGGGTAGATTGATTGAGTACTTTTTTCATGGGTTGTCACCTTTTCCAAAAGTATGCAATAATTGAATTGACAAAAAACTAAAACAAAGTAAACAAATTATAAGTGAATTAAATAGACAAATGTTTTAAAATGAGTTATTTTAAAATTTTTGAGATAAAAATTATTAAATGCCGCAAAGTTCACGTTAAAAATTACTCCTTTATAAAATAACTCTTTTACACCCGTACAATGGCCTTAATTTTGCGCTCATAAAATAACATAAATAATATGGTAGCAACTCTTTTCTAGCTGTCACTCATCATCCATTTTTTTCCAGTATTATGGGCCAAAGTCACGTGTGAGGTCATTACTTTATATAAAACAAGTATTGGCTCTAAAAAGGCAAACAGTTTTGTTGAAGATTTTGTTTAAATATCTCAAACGGTACAAAAGTTGTGAACGATAAAGTTCACAAAAGAGATTGCGAAAAAACGTGTCATTTGGCCATCGTAATTCTATGTTGGTGTTTTTAAAATTTAAAAAAAACTCACTTTTTGAGATATAACCAAATTAAAGTTTTTTTTTTAAAAAAAGTTGGCAACTCTAGCATGAAAATTTCAAAAATATGAAATTTTTCTAAATCGCTTTTCTATACCTTTTTAATGATTTTAATGATTTACGAAAATAAGGTAACAGATGACGGAGATATGATTTATCAGAAATTACTGATTTTCAAATTATTTTTAAGATTATTTCTTTTATAAAAAATTGGTATCTCCATAATTTTTGAAAAAATTGCTATAAAAAACAAATAATTTTTATTCTTATAAGTAGAAAAGTAACCTATAGACAAAATTTCAAGTAATTAATTCTAAGAACATGTGATCAATTTTTGGAAAAAAAACTTGCATTAGGCTTGAAATGGCCGTATATTTTTTACTGCAAAGAATATGATAATTTAAAACAAAAACACTTACATGTAACAATTTAATAATATCAAGTTTTGACAAGTTGACAGACTAACACTACTATAATTTTTTTCAACTAAATCTAAAAAAAATAATTCTTTAATGTATTTTATTTTTGAACTGCTCAAAGCTTTAGAAAGATGTTAAAGCCGCTTCAGACTATCTGATAAATCATACAAATTTTCATATGATCTGTCAAACAATGAAGCTCAGATAATGTGAACACATTTTTATCTGTTGTTAGAGCTCTCAAACAACAAAGCATACGATTTTTTTGACATTAGGATTGTTTCTATTTCCATCAGAGAAATCAAACCAAAATTGTTAATTTTTTTATTGCGAACACTTTAAAATTATGGAAAATTACATGAAATAGACAATGAAATTGGTTAAGCAAATAACTTGCATATATTATGCAATTATTTAGTTCTGTTTTTCAAAATTAATTTTTCTCTTATAGAAAGTGATAGTGCGAACATAATTATAAGAAAATGCTATGACCTGTGAGAACTCTGACAAAAAAAAGCATACAAAAAGTTGTTTGATTTATCATATAGTCTGAAGCGGCTTTTATTTAAGTGAATTAAGTGAACACTCAAATCTAAAAATGTTTAAAAACACTTAAAGGCATTAAAAATCCAATTAGATTATTTCGATTTTTTGACACAATAAAAATAAAAACAACGAATATTCGTTTGTTATCACTTATTCAAAATGAGCGTTTGAATTAATAATTCAGGAACTTTCTTCACGACCGGCACTTAATTATCTAAATGTTTCTTCCTAACAGATTTCCTTACTTTTCTTTGTTATTTCTTATTGTTTTCATTTCTCCATGATGACGCAAAAACGAAAACATGTAGAATATCAACAACGTAAACCGCACCGATGACGCATGCACACAAAAAAAAAACAAATCACTTGACGATGCTGATGCTGATAGTCGAGCGTTGCATACAAAAGTTTTTTCAGAATGGGCGATCTATTCAAACGTTAATTTTTAATGAAATGTTAAAAAGAACGAGAAAATACGAAGCAGACAAATTTTCAGTGATAAAAAAAAATGCGTTTCTCTTTTCATTGCAAACGAAATAAATCTGCTTTTAAATATGTCTAAATATCTAAATATCTTTAAAAAATCATTTAAGAAATTTATTATCAAATATTTTAAATGGCTTGCTGATGACAACAAAATAACACTCTGTTTCTCTTAAAATACTCTGCGACAATTACGCGCTCTTGTTCCTTGCCCACTTGGAATTTTTTAATATTTAATAATTGTAACAGTTAAGAATAAAAATTGATTTGCATGTGCTGCAAGTTTCTTTAGCAGCAAAACAGCAGCGCTGAGCTGAAATTTATAAAACTACAAATGTCTGTCAAACAACAACAAATGTTGTTTATGAAAGAAAATAAGCCTAAAATAAGAATTAAAACAGCAAATTTATTTTATTTAACAGGGTTTATTTTCTAACTATTTTCCTTCATAAATAAAATTCGTACTCTTATTTTTTACTATTTTACTATTTATTGATAAATAGCTGTTGCAGCGAAAAACGTTCGCCGTAAAATGTTTGCTGTCGTTTCATGTCGTTTGGTTTTTTCATTGACTGATACATACACAAGCATGTTAGAAGAAAACTATTTCAGCGAATAACAACAACAAAACTCAAAGAAATATTATTTTCAATTAACTTTTAAACTAAATAGAATTTGAAAAAACTTCCTAAGGAAACAACCTTAGTTTGGAAGCATAGAACAGTTCAGAAAAATAAATTTTAAGATCGGTCAATCCATTCGAGAGTTTAAGGTCTCTAAACAGCTTCAAACAACCTGTTCATGGGAGCTTCGCTCGCTCGCTCCAATAAAAGCACTTATAATACCCAAAAAAAAGCACCCATAGCCAATTTGGGTAATTTAGGCTTAAAAGCGAATATGACCAACACTTGATTTGTTTTAACTGTTTGCAAGTTTGTTATACCCTTAACCTGAGGGTATATTAACTTTGTGCAAACGTTTGTAACGCATAGAACGAAGCGAGTCCGTTATCGAAAAGTATATATATTCTTGATCGTGGCCACCTCGTGAGTTGAGCTATCTATGTCCGTCTGTCCGTCCGTCCGTCCGTCTGTCTGTTCGTCCGTACGGCCGTCTGTGTGTTGTCCGTAAACACAGGATAAGAAGAAGGAGTTGAGACAATTGGATGAAACTCTGTATACATAGTCATATTGACCCAAGGATCTGCACTATTAAATATTTTTGGAATCCGCCCACAGGCACGCCTACCTCCCATACAACGCAAAAATTGAAAACTGCATAACTAAGCTCATAATAAACTTCCAACAATAAAATTTGTATATTAAGGTGGGTCACCCCATATGGAGAAAAAAAAAGTTTGCATTTACCGCCCCTAGTATGAAAGCTTATGTTGAGAAGATTTCAGAACAATACAAATTTTTTTTTTGTCGAACCCAAAATCTGCCCCAAGTGATCTGTTTTGTATAACTTCGCCAGTTTTAACCCGATCTTGAAAAAAGTATACCGTTAAATAGGTCTCAATTAGTACAATAACCCGTTTTGGTTAAATTTTTATCTAGGAACTCATCTTTGACCAAATATTTCAATTTTTTGTCGTATTTTCTCAGTACCCCCAAAACTTTAAACTTTTTTTTTAAGATAATAAAAGTTTATACAAAATCATTAAACTTTTGTGAAAGAACTATTAAATTTCGTTCGTAGGAAAAAAAGTTTCAGCGAATCAAAATTTCAGTGAAGTTCGTCTTCGCTTTTGGACTTTAGCCTTCGGTTCATCTTCGTATCCCTTCGGAATGACTTCGTTCAACTTCGGTTTTGTTCGTTAGTAGTTCATCTTCGTTTGGGTTCGTTTTTCATACCAAATTTCTTTAAAATCGGTCCAGTCGTTCAGGCGTTATTGAGCCATATACATATATTTTATTACTTTAAGCGCCCTTTATCGAAAGTTTTTATAACTTCTAAAAGTCTTTCTTGTATTCCTAGGTCAGAAAATCTTCGTATCGTCAAAATCGCTCTAGTCGTTTAGCCAGAAACATATTATTACATAAAAAACAATGCAACAATCAAAGCAGCAACTATAGGAAAAAGCACACAACCTCACACACTGTGAACAAGATATTATCAGTACTAAAAACAAACTATCTGCTATTCCTAAAAAATGCTTTTCGTGAAAAGTAACACAAACTTAACAAAACTACCGTCTAATCGCGATGTTATTGAGTATCTTTTGTTTCTTCAGTTTAAAGGTACAGTAAGTGTCGCCAAGCATATAAAACTTTCATATTATAAGCCAATTGTGACCAAAAGGCACGTAACGAAGAAATATTCCTATAGTTTCGATATCAACGATCCGAAGAAAGATAACAAATCTCTTAAAAAAGTATAATGATGTAATGAAACATCCAATTAAATATGAAGCAAACGAATGGAATAAGATTTTTATACTTTCGCAATGCAAGTGTGACGTTGAGTTAAAAAAACATGTAGCTGCTCTGCGACTCAAAGAATTCCGTTCAACAAAATGGAATTCTTCATCGACCAATGTGGAACCAGGTTACTGACTTTCGATAATTTGCCAGAACGGTGATGTACAAAAGGCAGATGATATTGCCGAAAAAATTATGCAATACTTGGATAATCTAGTTATCGATAAAAATAAAATTCAAAGAGAAAGAACAAAATTCAGGCAGAAGCCAAAGCAGCATCCCAATACTATGATTTGTCAAAATGCATCTCGTTCGATGGCAAGAAAGAAATGACTTTAAAGAACAAGGTAGTTTTAAACGAAACAAAATTCATGAAAGTTTCCGAAGAGCACGTGACTTTACTAGAGGAGTCAGGTTCAAAATTTATCGACTTCACAGTACCAAAGGATGGTTCTGGTGAGGAAATTCAAAAGGCCATAGTGCGTATGCGCTATTTTTCTTCATATCGTTGATATTGAAACTTTAGGAATATTTGTACGTTGTGTGCCCTTTGGTCACAATTGGTTTATAATATGAAAGTTTTCTGTGCTTGGCATCAATTTCGGTACCTTCATGCTGAAAAAGCCTCTAAATGGAATCATCGCGTTACGTGAGAATATATCTGTGGTCATATGGAAGAGTAGCTTAAGTCGGCAAAAGAGAAAATTTAGTTATTGATGCAGTTATATAGCTAAAGTATAACTCCATATTCACACAAATCAAGCTGACAAGCTGACAAGTGTTCCGACTTTGGTCGTTAACGGGACTTCATTGATTGTGACGTCGACAAAAAATGTTATGGATAATTAACCGACTCGGAAATCATAGCGTTCTTACGGATTCATCTCAGATGAGACGGATTCGGAGAAGGAGGAAGTCTTAAATTAACCCATTCCACCGAAAGAACTGCTGGGAGCAGTTGAACTTTTTCAACAACATTTTCTCACCGAAAATTCATTTACGCACGACAGATAACAAACAACAATAACGAACTTCTTCGAAAAATTTTAAGTTTAACATTATTTAAGTAAAGAGTTGAGAATACATATAAACTACATATATTTTTTCTTATACTTTTGGTTTTCTTTCCAAAAAAGTGGTTTTGCATAATTGAACGAAAAGTGCAGTTAAACGGGATTTTTTATTGAGCTACTGTTCAATTAAGAGAGATTTAGTTAATTGAATTTCCCGTTTAATTGAACAAACGTGTGAACATTTTTGCTTGTGCAATTAAGCGGGGATTACTGTAATAGTGTTTCCGCATAATTTGAAAACACTGAAATAATTAATACCGAATTTAGAACTGTCGCTGATGTCGAAGTTTTAAAACAGCTGAGTTTTGGGCTAAAGTTGGTTCAATAAAAATGAAAATAGTAAACTTATGTTTTGTATTATATTTAAAATTATCGAAGGCATACTTATCTTGCCTCATTCGTCGGCTAACGTTGAACGTATATTTTTTTTTTTCAAAATTTTATCAAAACAAAATGTCGAAATAGGCTTCAAGTAAGCATCTTTTTAAGATGCATGCCAACAAAATAACTTTTAAAACAGGGGTGCGCAAACTAATACGTTCAAAGTTTTGTGTTTGTATTGCAAAGCTTTTATTTTTCAAGTTAACACTGAACGAAAAGCACGAGTTAGTTCATTGTTACAATCACAACATATGTTCAGTCGCTGTTTGAACTTCATGCTTAAAAGTTGCGGTCGCTTCCTACTGCGTTGACATATTCAATACTACAAGCTTCGTTTAAAAATTAAGTACAATTCTACGAATTAATTAAATCCTTATTATTTAAAAACAAAAAATTATTACAGACAAACAAATACAATAAACAAACGCATATTCATGCGTATGAATGGTAGTTTGTCGATTTTAATAAGGCAACGCAGAAGCAAGCGACCGCAACCTTACAGCATGAAGTTCGCACCAGAGATAAAGAGATGGGAAACTTCTTTTTAATGATGTTTTTTTTCATGTTTCCCTCCAAATTCATGCTTCTTCTTCAATTTTTTGGGTACTTTTGTGAGTCTCATGTATTGTATATATGATTCACCTCATAGTTGTCAAGTATTATTGTCAGATTCTATTAATAGGGTTGCATTGCAAAAAAAATAAAAATGTACTATTATATCAAAGTTGGTTCGAACTTAAAGGCTGTTGCGTTAGAACAATGGTATTTTCTTTTACCGATAAAAGATATCAAGAATATATTCAATTTTTGTGCACCCTCTATGCAAAGAGTGCAGAATATATTAAATTTTTTATTTAACCCAAAACCTTTGCCCTGTTCTTAGTTGATAAAAAAACAAAAAAACCAAATTCTGTCGTAATTCTACTTTAGGGCCCACGCCTTTTTATTTTTTTCGAGTTGGATTAGTTAGATTATATGTATTTGGGCTCTCTTAGCCCAATGGTGGTAAAATAAAAGGACTCTTTTTTGGCTTAGGAGATAAAATTCATCAAAATTCGAAAAAAGCTTATTCAAATCTATGATTTTTTTATAATTTTTTAATATTCAATATTAGACAACAAGTTTAAATAGAGAAACTTGCCTTTATTGTTCATTTATTTTAGCAACAAATTATTAACCGTTGTAACCAGAGTGGCTTTTAGTTAATCGTGCCCTTCTAGTTTGAATATTTGGAAGATTTTTTCTCTTTTTAGTAGAATCAGCTTTGAGAGAAGAAAGATAAATGAAGGAAGTAAATGTATTTACCAACAAAAAAATATGAAAATGTTTCAAATCTAGTTTTTTATCTAATGAAATCTTTAAGTGAAACGTATTGCTTATTTTATGTTTCGGTTTTATAACAAAAACGTATTCCTTTTAGTTCTGAATTTACAGATAAATATTTGTTATCTTCCAAATAAAAGTATTTTTCATTCTAAAGAAGAAATTCATTAACTTTTAAAATTTGTGGTTTTACACTTTCGCCCTGTTTACCAAGAGTTATACAATGACCTCTATTAAATATTTCAATCACTTTCCCAATTTGCGCAAAGCAATATCTTATTCACCAACTTTAAACTTGTTAACAAATAATTGGTGAGTGGTAAAAAGTTATTCAACACAATTTATAAACTTTTAACTAAGTTCTTCTATCTCAAGCGAAAGCTTCATTGATTAAATAAAGAAATAATGGGTTCCGTAAGCGAGAAGGCAATCAGTGATTTAAATAATCTGGATAACTCTCTCAATTGCATGTAAGCAGGATTTTGTTGAGGATTTTGTTGATTTGCTATCAACTTTTCAGTTCCTTCAGTTGATAGCATTTGAGGGTAGAAGTTTAAAATCGTAAATTTTAAGATAGAACTGCAATTTATCTTACTTTTGAGATCAACATTTTTGTGAGAAAAACATTATTAAATTTTAAAGGTCAGAATTTGTTTGAGAAGAGAACCAAAAACTGCAAAATTCTTAAAGAGGGCCAAAATAATAAAAAGTTATTCTGTACCTTGATTCTATTCCTAGTGGAGACGTTCTGTAACAAAAACCAACCTGTATAAAATTAATTCCGAATAAAATAGTACTAGTACAATTCTACTATAATTTCGTACTTATTAATTCGTAGTGAATAATACCTACTCTAAATAGTACAAAACTACGTTTTTATGCAACTCTGCTGTGGGCTTTCATGCCACGGTGGGTTTCAGATTAAAGCAGTGAGCGCTTTCAAGCGATACAACTGTTCCAGTAGAAAACCTAATTAGCGCTTTTTTTCTATGACTGAGTTCATAAGTCAAACATCAAAAATATTGGCAAGTAGTTAAAATGCAATGCCGTGCAACATAAATTTTGACAAATAACAATGAATGCGCATGTTCTTGTAGTTTTGAGAGCATATTTTTAAAATTAATACTGAATAAATAAACTTAAAAGAGACAAAAATTACAATTTCCTGGTTAGGCTACCAATTTATTCAATAAACTGTTTTACATTTCATTAATTTGACAACTATTTTGACGTTTCAAATAGCAAACTATTCAGAAAATATAACTTATTGAGAGCGCTGGACGTGGCCACTGAGTTTTCACCAGACTGCTTAAATTTAAGGAAACTGTTGAATTATGTATTTAATTAAGGTAACTGGGGAGTATGTCAAAAATTGCACCAACACATTTATAGAGTTTATGTTGGTATTGTTGCCATTTTGACAGAGGGCTATCTCTTTCTTGCTGAAATTTGTCGAAGTTTCCCATCTCATTATCTCTGGTTCGCACAGCGACTGATCGTGTGCTGTGATAGCACGAATGTGAATAAATATTCAGTGTAACAGTGCGAGTCTCGACTGCAAAGCTTTTTTGACTGAAAGCTATCGTATGCATGTGAAAGCTATCCGTCCATGGGCGGCCTTTTGCGCATGCCTGTTTTAAAATCAAATAGAGCTATTATCTAAAAAAATTAAAAACCTAGATATAGATATTTTATTGAATAATACAAATCTGATATTATTTATTTTTACTTCAATTTTAACTAAACTTTTATACTTGAATCTTATATATTACACACTGAAAGAAATTTTTAAAAAAGTAAACATTCCTGTTAAGGGAACATGCTCATAGATCAGTGATGCACAGCGTTGGCAGAGCTTTCAATACAAGCACATCATTTTTGTCTTAGTATATGTGTATAAACCAAAATTCAACAAAACAATTTGCGCATAAGATGCTTACTGCGTGAAGATCAAACGCAAACTGATTCAATGCAAGCGTCGTAGAAGTTCGGTTGCTTGGTACACACGACTTGTCTGTAAAAGCCGAGAGGGCTCTTGTTTGCATCTTTCTCATAGATATAAACAAAATTGACCAAAACGTAAACTTTAACTTGGTAGGCCGATATCTTGCCATCGCAACAAGAGAAAGATTTCAACTTTTTAATTAAATTAATTTTGAATATTTCTCTTTAATAATACAAGCTTATGGTCACGGCAGACTTTTCTGCGGAATTGCCCATATACAAATGTAAATTTGGATTTCAATTCTGAATTCTGTACTTTTAGTACTTTTTGAATTTCGCTTAGTACCAAACCTAAAATTTAAATTATCTTCCCTGAAGTGGATTGAATCAGAGTTGCGTGCGTTGAGGTTTGAATCAGAGAACTGCAATTATTCTTGTTTTTGAGTCATAGGTTGACTAACACAAAAAAGAATATAAGTGGATTTAAGTCAAAGAAGAAATTCCACTCATATCCATTCATACTCGTTCGTGTGCGGTACACATAGCGAATGAATGAACAAGAATAATTTTTGTGTTGTTATAAACCGATGCAGTGCTCAGGTCTCTCATTGAGTCAATGGATTTATTGTGCTATACCGTAATGACTCACAACACCAATAAACACCACGTGTTCAGTGGAATGACTTAAGTACTTAGAGTCATTTTTAGTTCAGCTTTCTTGTTATTTCATCCAAATTTAATTGCAAATATCCAGCACCACGTTCGAAACTAATAATAATACTGTTTTGCACGTTCCAAACTAATAAAACAATAACTTTTTTGCAAGAAGCATAACTAAAATAATACTCAGCTCTTTCATTCTTTCACACAAAAAGTAAACAAAACAGCAAAAATCATCAGCAGAGCATAACACAAAATAATACTCAACTCACTCATAGTTTTTATATTCCTCTCTCACGAATAAGTGAGTCACATCAGATCATTGACAAACATCCCAGTGTGCAATACGGATCCGTTTCGAATTCGAAACGGACTGACTTCTTCGTACATTTTTTCCGAAACGGATTGCGTTTCGGATCCGTTACGGGTCCGTTTTCGTATGAAATTCCTCTCAAAAATTCGAATCGTTCTTACCGTTTCCCCGGATCCGTTTCGAACTCGGAACGGACTCCATATACGAGTCCTCGTTTGTTTTTAATAATGCGAGTCCGCGACTGACTCGTTTTTTGAAACAATGCGAATCCGCAACGGACTCGCTATTTTAAATAATGCGAATCCGCGACGTACTCGTTTTTATTTAATAATACGAATCCGCAACGGACTCGCTATTTTTAATAATGAGAATCCGCGACGGACTCGTTTTTTTTTAATAATACGAATCCGCGACGGTTTTTTTTTAACAATATGCATTCAAAGCGGAACATTCTGAATTTATTGAAACAATTTTGCATAATTTTAATTGTATGATTTTTTTATTTCAATTCGTGGAAAATTATTGTAGTTTTAATTATATAACATGCTTTAATATGGATATGAAAATGATATAAAAATGATATGGTATGTATATGAAAATTATTTTATAATTCAATATTTACTATCACTTTTCTTCTTCTTCGTAATGCGATCATTCGCATAGTGGAAGAACTACTTTGCAACGTCCTCCACTGCCAATATACCCACTGCCGATTCCATATATACTTTAAAGTGCACCTGAGGAAAATTAAATAAAAGATTTATAAATTTAAAGGGTCAAGTACATAGCATTAATCTGCGTGCATAAGCGTAAAGTCATTGACGAATGAAAAGTTGGAATATATTAGAATTTATGAAGCAGAGTTCAATGCAAACGTAAGCTTTCTGCAACAACATTTTCAACTTTCAAACGCACGCAAATACATATTATATACTTGCGCTTACAAACATTTATTAGCTCTGATAGCTGCAACGACAATTAAATTTTTGGCCCCTTTTTTCTCCTTTATGCCCAGCCAGGTCATCTTTTGTGCTAATTAATCAGAGAAAACAGCATGCAGACACGTCCTCGAGGCTTGCGGGTTTTTACCACTTAAGTTGAACGCGTATCGTATCTTAACCCAGTTAATAAATAATAAAAAATAGGTGATATTAATTTATTGTCCTGTATGAAAAGCCAATTTTCGTGGGAATTATTCCGAATTTTAACAGGCAACCTTGAGCAAGAGTGACAAATATAAAAACTACAAAACAACAACGCCAAAGCAATGCAAGTGACGCCGTTTTTTTCATGGGCCTGTTTTTTGCATTTGCTTTGACACGAACAGAAGCAGCCGATAGAACAGCCGAAACATAAAAAAAAAACAAATTCCGCTCTGACGGACTCGTAAAGGGTTCGAAACGGAACCGCATCCATTTTTGTGCACATTGGGATCCAATAAAGTCATAATTTGTAGACACACATGCAAGTTAGAGAACTATGAGTATTTTCTGGTTTTAGTGGGAATGAGTCAAAGTATTTTGTTGAGTTGGAATAAGTACATATTTGCCCCAATTGTTATGGCTCATGACTTAAGTATACTAATTGTTTTGGTACTCATTGCAGATCTCTGGTTTGAATGCATATGAATACTTATTTCTGATGAATATACTCTGAATAGAAAACAAGTAAAGAAAGTCTAAAGTCGGTCTAGGCCGACTATGAAATACCCTAAACCCACTTTTCAAAAATAAAAAATTTTTTATTGTAAATGGGCGTCTCCGTGGGTGGATGAAGCCTATATTTTAATTGCATTTAAATGGTGATGAAAAATTTACACTTACCAAGTTTTATTCCTGTAGCTCACAGTTAATGCCTTTATTGTGCTTTCGCTATGGGAGGTGGGCGTGTTAATTGACGGATTACTCCTACTTTGAACACACCTTAGTTTTGGTATAAAATACATACATACCAAATATAATTTCTCTATGACAAACATAACCTTATTTATTGAGTTTTAAACTTTTTGGGTTGTATGGGAGGTAGGCGTGTCCGTATGCGGAAGACGTCCATTTTTCAAAACCATCTTTGTCTTGTCATAAAAAAAATATGTGCCAAATTTTAGCTATGTAGGTTAAACAGAGGCTTATTTATTGCGTTTTCAATTTTTGGGTTGTATGGGAGGTGGGCGTGTCCGTGAACAGATGACGTCCATTTTTCGAAGACATCTTTGTGTTTGTATAAAACACATACATATCAAATTTTATTGTTGTAGGCAAAATATGAGCTGAGTTATGCAGTTTTCTTTTATGAAAAAAAACAAACTTTTTATTAGACTCTTACAAGAGTTATCAACAGTATTTAGAGTTTAAATTAACTTAAGTCAAAACTATACTTGAAAATATAATTTGCTCACTCTTAAATGTCTGAACCAGTTTTCGCAGTGTAGATTTTTATTTTTTTTTAATATTTATTTTTAGCTTCCGTTAAGATTTTCTTTGTATTATACAATTATCTGTTGATTTTTAATTCAAACTTTTTATATAAAGCATGCAATATAAGAATACGTTAAAAACTTTTATTGTCTATGCAATACTTGTCTGAACTCAAAAGTAAAAACAAAAATGTACCTATAATATATACATGTATACTTAGAAATTATTTTTATTGGTCTGATTTTTTCTGAAGTTTTCAAAAACTTTACTCATAAAGACGGTGAAATTAAGTGTTCTTCAATTGTTCGCTTATCAGAAAGTTTTCTTTGATGCATGCTTGAATAATTGAACAAAACGATAGTTTAAATAGTGGAATAATAAGAATATTGCAGTAGCAGTTAGCAGCATAGCACAAACAAATGAAAGCTCAATATGTTTTATGCTTAAAAAGATGCCGAATACAGTTTCTTACTAGTTCGCCAAATTTTAATAAACTTCGAGCTTAAAATATTTAAAATATGACATATTCAAAGTGACCTCAAAACTTGAAGAAAATCGTTAAATTCATGTTGACTGTATCAATATAATAACCAGTGCATGTATTTTGATAAAAAACTAACTGAACATAAGAAATACTATTTTACAGAATTGAGTTTAAATTTAGTCAAGTTCTATATATAAAAATGTTCGCACCTTATCATGTATATGAGTTTATTTAAATGACTTCATTGAAAAGAGCATTCAAAGGATTTCTTTTGTTCTTCTCCTTTTTCTTTTAATCATGTCTTTGATAATTTCCACAAAATAGTGGGTTTTTGTTAGCAACGACTTTACTAGTTGTTGCTTGTCTTGTTGTCAAGGGCACTTAATTGATAACATTAAGAAATTGAAATTAAATTAAACTTGAAATTAAAATTAAATTAATACTAAAGAGTGAACTTTGAAATTCAATCCACCCACTGCATTACATATTCACTTATGTTGAAATATTTCTAACATTGACTAAACTACTCTTACAGTGCCTGAACTGCCATTGGTTATTACTTATTGAAATTATGTTAGTTTTCAATAAATTTAAATATAAGACAAACTGTTTCGAGAAATATTTAAATACACAAAATCAAAGTTTTTGTGAATGTGTAGCTCAATTCCAATGTAAAATTTTTCGTTTTTATTAAAAGACACTTGACAGAATAGAAATTGTAAGCAAGTACCTAAACAGTCATAAATTCTTTGAATAAAATGCTTTTTATGGAATCAAACAATAATCAATTTTTATAGCTGCTGATGGTTGAGAAGTTGTAAGGATGTGTGACATTTTACCTTAAAAAGGTATCACTTTATTTTAAAAACAATTACTTTTTGAGAGTTTGCAATTTAAAAACCAATTTTTTGGGCACATATCGGTGACTTTTCATTAGAGAAATAAAAAGGATTTATTCTCTGCGTATGTTAAATTATTGACATGAAATAATTTTGTATTTTTTGCTATTCTAAATTCTGAATATGAATTCTGAATGAGAATTGAACGAGAAAAAAAAAACTTACATAACTGAAGATACATAACTGAATTTTTATGGGCTTTTTGTTTCTACTATGAACATTTTTTTCGAGCACATACTTGGTTTTTTTAATTTTTAATTAAATATTTTAAAAACTTTACAATGAATTTAAAGCAAAACTTACAACAAAATGTTTCCAACATTTAGAGATAAGGGAAAAATGTTCAGCGTATAGATGAACAAAATCTTGCCAAAATTTTCAACGAAATATTTTTTGTGAAAACGAGCCAAATTTAAAAAACTAATACTCGGTTTTCCATGCCCATAATAAGGAGAAACTTACTTACTTACTTAGGTGGCCATGACAACCCGTTGAGGGTTACGGCCGACTTCATCAGCTTTCGCCAGGCGTCTCTGCTTCGCGAGCGCCGTCTCCAATCTCTTTCACCAAGCGCGGTAAGGGCTTCCTCGGCCTGGTCAATCCATCGGAGGCATGGACTTCCGCTTCGTCGTCGACCCTCGGCCAACTCGAACAGGACCAAAAGATTTTGCGAAGAACTTTCTTCTCGAACACCCCAAGAGAGGCTGCATCTGTTTGCGATACCACCCATGCCTCAGCGCCATAGAGAAGCACAGGTATGATGAGCGTCTTGTAGAATGTTAGTTTTGTCGATTGAGAGAGGGCTCTGAAACCTAATTGTTTACTTAGCCCGTAGTAGCACCTATTAGCAATTGTTATTCTTCGCTTCATCTCCAGGCTGACATTGTTTTTGCTGTTTACGGCGGTGCCAACATGGGAGCTAAGACGCCGTGCTTCCCCATTTTCAGACAGCATATACTATGTTTTGCCCTCGTTTACCGTCAAACCCACTTTGACTAATTCCTTTTCGATAGCGGCAAAAGCAGCGGTTACATCTCTCTTGGTTCTGCCGATATATCGATATCATCAGCATACGGAAGGAGCTGGACACCTTTCTAGAAAATGGTACCATTTCGATGTACACCTGCCTTTCGTAGGATCCCCTCCATGATGAAATTGAATAGATCGCATGATAGCGGGTCACCTTGTCTGAAACCTCGTTCGGTATTAAAGGTTTCGGAGAGAAAACTCCTGCCTTGACGGAGCTGCATGTATTGCTAAACGTCATCTTTCAGAGCCATATCAACTTTGCAGGTATACCGAACTCAGACATTGTTGCGTACAGGCAATCCCGAATCGGTCTATCGCAGCTTTGTAATCAACAAAGAGATGGTGGGTGTCAATTTGATTTTGGTGGGTTTTCTCCAGGACTTGGCGTAGTGTAAAAATCTGGTCTATGGTAGATTTGCCAGGTCGAAAGCCACACTGATAAGGTCCAATCAGTGTTTTGGTATGTGGCTTCAATCTTTCACACAATACGCTCGAAAGAACCTTGTATGCGATGGAAATAAAGCTGATACCTTGGTAGTTGACGCAGATTGTCGAGTCTCCTTTCTTAAGTATAGGACAAACCACACTGAGATTCCAATCGTCGGGCATGCTTTCCGCTAGCCATATTTTACTGATGAGTTGATGCATGCACCTTATCAATTCACCGCCGCCGGTTTTAAACAATTCAGCAGGCAGGCCGTCAGCTCCTGCGGCTTTGTTGTTTTTGAGTCGCTGGATAGCAACTTTAACCTCGTCATGGCTAGGTGGTGGAATTTCCACTCCATCATCGTCGATTGGTGGTGTCAGACTACATTCTCCAAGGGCGGAATTGTTGGCATCGTCGCCTGCAAGCGATTGGAAAAATGCTGTCTCCATAATTTCAGCTCCGGGCTTGAAACCTTTGGTTAGACGATTGACCTGCTGGTAGAATTTTCGAGCATCCTTCTTGCCCTGGTGCACCTCAATTTGGGGAGATTACGATTTCCGGGGCGCCGCGATTTGACGATGGATTCGAAGAGTACTCTTAATAAAAATAAGAATAGCCAAATGAAATGTTGTGTTATCGATTTGTTTTCGAGTTATCGATTTTTTAAATTTTTTTTTTTGCTATAAAGCAGGGGTGCGCAAACTAATACATACAAAGTTTTGTGGTTGTATTGCAAAGCTTTTGTTTTTAAGTTAACACTGAACGAAAAGCACGAGTTAGTTCATTGTTACAATCACAACATATGTTCAGTCGCTGTTTGAACTTCATGCTGAAAGGTTGCGGTCGCTTGCTACTGCGTTGACATATTCAATACAACAAGCTTCGTTTAAAAATTAAGTGAAATTCTGCGAATTAATTAAATCCTTATTATTTAAAAACAAAAAATTATTACAGACAAACAAATACAATAAACAAACGCATATTCATGCGTATGAATGGTAGTTTGTCGTTTTTAATAAGGCAACGCAGGAGCAAGCGACCGCAACCTTACAGCATGAAGTTCGCACAGCGACTGATCGTGTGCTGTGATAGGACGAATGTGAATAAATATTCAGTGTAACAGTTCGAGTCTCGACTGCAAAGCTTTTTTGACTGAAAGCTGTCGTATGCATGTGAAAGCTATCCGCCCATGGGCGGCCTTTTGCGCATGCCTGCTATAAAGTCTATGAAGAAAATTGGCTATATTATTCGTAATATATAACCGATATTAATGAGGTATTATATAAAAGGATATATATACGGCTTTTAGAAAAATTTTAAGTTAATGAAATCTGTTGAGTACTTTGTATTTTATAGGCATTTTTGTTCAATAAAAAAATATTTTCTTACACAAAACCGTTATTTTCTCAAAAATTACCGTTATTACTATGAATTAGAAAAAGTAAATTATTAAAGCTTGAAAATTTATCTTTCATTTGGTATATAATATATATAATTTATTTGACTTTTTGTGGTGTTTTTTATGATACAATGATTTGCCCTTGTACGGGAAATTGCTTATTTCACTCATTTGTACCTAAGATGTTTGGCTTTCTTACTCCATATTGACGAATATTGCCATTACAATAAATAATTGTTTTTAAGGCAACATTGAAGCTACAATATTTATATGAATTAACGGGATTTTCGAGTCAGTGAAAAAAATTTGTATATTTTTTATTCGATCAGTTAATAAAAAAATATACATATTTTTATCTATCGAAAAAAAGGTAAAACTTTCAGCTTTTCAAAAAAATATATATTTTTGGTATCTTAAAAACGTAAATTTGGTAGAAAAAAACGGTTCTTTTAATTAAAAAATTCAAATCTGATATTTATTCAGTTATAAATTTAAAAACTTTTTTGAAATTATATTTGTATTATATATCGTTGAAGAGGCATTTAATTACCTTTCGAATAGCATGTCAATCTTTAAGATTCATTGGATATTGGCAAAGATATAGAAAATTTTGTGAACAGATTTTTTAACAAAGAAAACACTTGGAAAATTTAAATTTTATGTAATATAGTGTGAAATTAAATAAAATATGTATATTTTTATATGTCAAACAAAAGGTCTAACTGTAAGCTTTTCAAAAAAAATATATTTAGTAACTTAATAAAGTAAATTTTTTAGAAAATAACGGTTCTTTTCATTAAAAAATTCAACTCTGGAATAAATTTGGAATAATATATTCGTCAATATTGCCATTACAATAAATAATTGTTTTTAAGGCAACATTGTAGCTACAATATTTATATGAATTAATGGGATTTTCGAGTCAGTGAAAAAAATTTGTATTTTTTATTCGATCAGTTAATAAAAAAATATACATATTTTTATCTATCGAAAAAAAGGTAAAACTTTCAGCTTTTCAAAAAAAAATATATTTTTAGTATCTTAAAAACGTAAATTTTTTAGAAAAAAACGGTTCTTTAAATTAAAAATTTCAAATCTGATATTTATTCAGTTATAAATTTAAAACTTTTTCAAATTTTATTTGTATTATAAATCGTTGAAAAGGCATTTAATTACCTTTCGAATAGCATGTCAATCTTTAAGATCCATTGAATATTGGCAAAGATATAGAAAATTTTGTGAACAGATTTTTTAACAAAGAAAACACTTGGAAAATTTAAATTTTATGTAATATAGTGTGAAATTAAATAAACTATGTATATTTTTATATGTCAAAAAAAAGGTCTAACTATAAGCTTTTCAAAAAAAATATATTTTTAGTAACTTAATAACGTACATTTTTTTGAAAATAACGGTTCTTTTCTGTAAAAAATTCAACTCTGGGATAAATTCGCTTATAAAACTAAAAATAATTGTAGCAATGATATTTATAACAAATATATTTGAAAGGTCATTTAATGACCTTTCAAATGAAATATCAATCTTTAAGATCCATTGAGTAACGGTAAAGATATAGATGTTTTTTTGAACAGATCTTTTAACAAAAAATTTTTTTAAAAAAATCGATAACTCGATAACTAATAAAGCTATAGATTTTTCGTTCGGCGAATCATGTTTTTTTCTTGTTCTCTACCAGAAAACATCTTCAAATCGCGGCGCCCCGGAAATCGTAATCGTGCCCTCAATTTTTTTGCTGCTGTCGCGTCGCGACACTCCTGGTCATACCATTGGTTGCGAGGTTGCGGGCACCGAAAACCAATGACTTCTTCAGCAGCAGTGCGCATGGAGAGGGATATATGCGCCCACAGTCCACCAGCGTCGTCGAGGCAAGAGTAAGGTTGGTTGAGCTTAACCGAGAGATCAGCGGAGTAGGCCTCGGCGGTCCGTTGTGATAGCAGCTCATCGACATCAAGCTTTCGTTGCACACCTGTGCGTACATTCTTCGCATTTCAAAATCGCATGCGGATCTTGGCTGCAACAAGATGATGGTTGGAGTCAATATTGACCCCCCGAAATGTGCGCATATCCAGCACACTTGACGCCTGTCTTCCGTCGATCACAACATGATCAATTTGGTTTCGCATTTTTTGATCCGGGTACAGCCAGGTTGCCTTATGGATATCGAGGTGTTGGAATCTGGTGCTACTAACTACCATGTTTCGCGCCGCGGCGAAGTCAATCAGTCTAAGACCGTTATTCAAAGTGGTCTCGTGGAGACTGAACTGACCGATAGTGGAGCCAAAGATGCCTTCTTTTCCGACCTTCGCGTTAAAATCGCCGAACTATTTTTGAGTCGTGGGCCGGGCAGCGATCATACACGTCCTCTAGGATCGTGTAGAAGGTGTCCTTGACAGCATCGTCCTTTTTTTTCGTCGGGGCATGTGTAGAAATTAAGCTTATGTGGAAGAATTTAGCCTTGATGCGGATTGTCGCCAGCCTTTCGTTCACAGGTGTGAACCGGGAAACAAGATTGCGTACACTGAGGGAAATATGTGTTAAAATTAAATGAAATTGTGTTCATTTTAAACGAATTTGTTTTTGAAATAGAGCTTGAAACAAATTCATTTAAATTAAACACAAATGTTTTTAAAGTTATATTTAAAACAAGGTTTTTTGTTTTTAAAACAATGTTTTTAAATAAGAAAACAAATTTAAAACAAAAATTTTTAAATTTAAAACAAATGTCTTAAAGCATAATTTTTTCGATGCCATTTTTTAATTTTTTCCGAGTTTTTGATGACAGATTCGTAATCAGCGACCCTTGGGACCCCCCGAATACCAAATCTTAACTCCTTTCAATGAAGTTTGCATTTTAAATATTTCAATATTGAAAAACTGAATTAGTTTTATATTATTTTATGTTCGATATTTTTCAAACCAATGAAAATTCAAAATTCAAAAAATGTCAAAGAAAGTTTCAAAGAAATAATGAATGAAAAAAAATTGAAAGGAGTGTATAGTTGAAATTTAAACACAATTGTTTTAAATTTTGTTTTGTAGAAACGCAAAGGCGTTAAATTTATATTTTAAATATTTTTATTTAATTTTAAAGTATGTTTTTTTTCTCAGTGTAGTTTCCGACTTACGACGAATCTGCATCCAAAGTCACGCTTCTCCGCATGGCAGCTGTAGTAGATATCGCAGTCTGCTCTCTTAGAGCAGCCTTGTCCTTTCCATCGCATCTCCTGGATGGCGGTGATGTCAGCCTTTATATTTTCGAGGGCTTCTACCAGTTGAACAGCGGCACCTTCCCTATAAAGGGTCCGGAAATTACAGGTGCATATCTCTAAATAATTATCCGTTTTTCGTTTGCGGAGGTCGTCAACGTAGTGGGGGTTCATATCCGAGACTGATTTTGTTTTCATTGGGAAATTATAATGTGGTTGAGACCCAAAGCCTTCGCACATTCCATTTTTAAGGTCATGTAGAGACCTCTCAAGTTTATAGTCTAGAGAAGACAACGCCGCTCAAATTAGCCACCAAAGTTTATCGGGCGATAGTTTTTGACGTTTCCAGGAGACACCACGCGGAGGTTTTGAGTCGACTTGAGACGATTTCGAAATGGATAATGCTGGACTCACAAAGTTGAGGCAATCAGACAAGTTGCCATGTGAAGATCGCCCCCTTGTCTCCCAACCTGTATAGATTGAACCTGTATATTAGGGGTGGGATAGTGCAAACATTTTCGATTTTGATACCCAGGAACCCTAAATTTTGTGAGGATGTACAAAACGTTGCTTTTGGAAAAAAAAAATTGGGGGTGGCGAGGGGTTAAGTTGTGCCGCATCGAGGTTATAAGTTGGTGAAAAGTAGAAAAATTAGACGAACACATCCATAACTACCCAAGTGTTCTCCCTAGAGGGGTAAAATGTTGAACCGACCCCTATTCAATTTTCTTCCCCAACATTTTTTGTCAACATACCTACCCCCTATCTCCACCCCCTAAGGGGGCTCCCATACAAAAATCTTTTTTAATAAATGGATCCACCGGTCCCAGGGTGCTCGTAAAGCCTCGTTAATACTTTTGAGGCAAAACTGAGAGAATGCATCACTCTTCATTTTTGAGGAAAGCACCAGTAAGGCCCCAAGCAGCTGCTTCATAACTTTTTAGGGTGAAACTGGTTATGTGAGAGCGGATCATCGTTGTGGTCCGTCTTAAAGACAATAGCGAAGTACTTTGTGTCGAAGCTCACTCAACTCTCAATGCATACTTTTGTGCTAAAACCTATCATGATTAAATTGTGTACTTAGTTTTATATCATTTCTAGCAGTTTTGTAAGAATTTTGGTATAATTTTTTGATTCAATTGAGAAAAAGAATAGGCAAAGAAATATTTTTGAAATATAAACAAATAAAAATTTTATAGCAAAATAAGGGTCTGATAAAAATTATAACTAAATGGAAAATAGCCATAAAATTTCATAGACATCTCTTAAGTTTATGTGGAATGCGTTTTGAACGTTCGTTTTTAATTGGACTAAATTGCACATTACAATAAATGCTTGTAAGCTTCTGTTACATGATTTTTGTTTAAGTCTACAGTACAAGCTTCCCTAGTGTAAATTGTTCATTGAAATGGTAATGAAACAAAGATCTTTTTTGCAGAACTTTTTGTTTTAATCCTTTGTGTATTATTAATTTAATTGCCATTTTTTTCCCATTTAAGTTTCAAGATTACAAACTCTTCTTTGAGAGCTATCCTGCACTTGAACCCTAAGAATTTACAGATAGATTTGTCCACCAAAGATAAAATAAATATTCAATGAATTCTAAAAAAAGGTCAGTTCAATAACCTTGGAATAAGGTCAGTTCAATCTCTGCTTGAATCTATTCTATTCTACGTCATTTTAGCACTCTATTGCCAACGCTTGCATATTAAAGAAGACAAATTAGTTGGCTTATCTTATAAATATGGCAACACAAACAAATCAGAGACAGAAAATAAAGCATATGAAAATAGAACAACTTCAGCAAAAATACAAAATCCAATCTAGCAACAAAAATAATAAAACCGTTTGTTTATGTCTAAGTTGCCACTTCATTGGTTTGGTTATTTTGTCTACCCTGTTTTTGCACTTCTTCAACCGGAAGTTGTAGTTAGAGTTTTATTGCACGAACACTTGTTCGTCCTGCAGATAAATATGCAACCTTATTAAAAATAACCAACTAAAAAGTATTGCATGGTATTCCGACAGACCAAAAAGTTAGAGTAAATTATTTTTTTCTTCTTTTATGTGCGTTTGACCTTTGCTAGCTGCAGCAAATATTTATTTAGGATAAGAGTGAAAAGTAACTGAGCAAAGAAACTGAACAGCTGTAGCGTAGTAAACTTTGAGCTTGGTCATGTTATGCTTATGGGACTGACAATTTTGTCTGCGGAAAATACATCGTTATTATAACGATCGGTTGTTGACTTAAAGGCTATAAAAAAAAATCTTATTAAATGCTGTGTGCATTAAAATTAAGCTTAACCATACACAAAGGAATAACACAAGGCTAAGTTAATATAAGAACTCTTCAAGGTCAAATGAAGTCAATTGTATTCTTCATCATTCTATTCTATCAAGTGCGAGAAAGAACTATCTTTCAGTTTTATAAAAGATTTCTTTTTCTAGGTCATTAACTTTTTTTATTTGTTTAGTATCTGGTAAATTTTAATCATACTTGAATAAAGTTTTTTTACTTATAATAAGGTGGCTTGGAGGAATCATATAGCTAACTTAGAACATTAAATTTTTATGAATAACAATAACAAATTTATAAATTTTTACAGATTCTATATTTTTACAATTTAATAAATTAAGCTTTAATACTGAATTTGTTGTCCGAGTTCAGACAGTTCATTATTCAGTCATGGTTAAATCAGCATTGTAAAAAATTTATCATGCTTGTTTTATTCTTCATGAAACTTTTCTATATACTTATATAAAAAAAAACTGTTTTAAAAGATATGAAATAAACTGGACAAATATAAAAAATAATAACACTTTGCAACAAAATTCTTATTTTGAATTCTAATCTGAAAGTAAACAATAAAGAAAGATCTATATTTTTCAGACTAAAATTAAAACATTAATTCAGACCAGAAGCACGATATTAAGACCAGAAATTAGAAGTGAACGCTTCAAAAAAGTAAAATACATTTCAGATCGGAATAGGCGGAATATTTGTATGAAAAGTTCAGCACCACAGTTCAACCTGTATATTTCTATAAAGAAATGGATTTTGAACTTAAATAAGAAGGTATTTCTATTTCTTGTCCAAAATGAGGTACTTGTAAGACACAATAAAATTATAAAAATGTATTAAAAAGTTTACACTAACACAATCTAAAGATTTCAAATATTGAAAAGTTATAAATTGGTTAAAACAATTGCCACGTAAAAGGTAATAAAAAAAGAGTTCATTGAAGTTGGTTCTGAAATTTATCATACTAACATAGAACTCCTTATTCTATAAAACAGTAGGCCACATCATTATAAAAGCAAAAACCAGTGGCCAGACACCTGGCAGGAGAGTTTCGTTCAGCCAAACACTTAAAAGGTTTTAAAATTACTGATGACCCTGGAAGCAGTGGTCTTTCAGCTTATAAAATCAAATAAATTGTATCAATATTGGTATCATATGAAAGTTAATTTCATCATGGTTATTTTATGTTCCACAAATTTTTTGTTCACCAAATACTTTTGGAATTATGACGGTTTATTATATTCTGTTATTTGTTTTTTTTTTATATTAATGAATTTTATTTTTCGACATAGATGTGTCTACATAGCCTTTTTTGGAGCTGTTAAATGGCTTTATACGTGCTATTCGACCATGAAATTTCGTTTGCGCAAGGCAAGGCAAATAGTTTCCACACTACACTGTTTAACATAAAATAGAGATAAGAATAAAAAGATGAAGTACTGTAAGTCATACAGTCCCTTATTTAATATTTTATCTTCCTTATAATAAGTTATCTTCTTTAAAATTTATTATGAATGGATGCAAAGTAGCTAGGCCATTTGTAAAGTTTAAGGTATAAACTATATTTCCTGGTATCAGTTTCGGATTATTATTAGGTCCTTTACATGCCCGTTTTTTATGAGAACAACATCTTCTAAGTAGAAAATAAAATTACAATGGTATTCATATTTTGTACGAAATCAAAATGTTAGCATGCTTAAAAGGACTATGAAAATTGCTCAATTTATAATTTCGAATGGGTACCGATCCAAAGTTAGGTAACTCCTCAATTTTTTTTTCATCAAAATCGGACACTATGCAGCTCATCCATTAGACGTTTCGTATGGAATGACTCTAAACCAGTTTCGGGCATAAACATGCAAGCTTGTGTGTGTGTCCAAGAGAGAGCGACAGCGCCGTTTATATTTTCTATAAAATAAATCTAGCATCCATTTCTCATTAAATATTTTTCTTTGCGTATTTATTTAATAGTTTCGAAGCGAGCTCTTACTTTCTTTAATGCTTAACGTCAACTGACATCAGTTGAATAGCAAAACTACGCTCACAGCTTCTCATAAGCACGAGCCAAAGCCATTACTCGGCTACAGTTCGTACGACACACGAAGTATATATTGCGTACGTGTGGAAATATTGACGTCGGCAGCAAATGCTAGCTCAATCACATGTGAATAGGAATTTCATTTTTGCCCGACACTGCTCTAGACCGAGTTTATCAAACAATTTTTTTCAACCCTTTCTACCAAATAGTATTGCCTGCCATTGTTGTCCAGCTGCCCATATAAAAACCTTTATAAACAATATATGCTTCACCATGAGTCACTAAATCGTATATCAGCAGTTCCAATGATTATGCAATGCCTTCTAAATTCAGAAACAAATTAAATTATTAAGCATAGAACACAAATGGCGTGCCTAAACCACCAACCAAAATCTTAAAACATAATAAAGTGATTCAAGCATAAAAATGCAAGCTTGCAAAGTGGTTTCCTTTGATTTTTGCTTTCTTTCTATGATTTTTGGCTTAATGACCGTAAAATAAGGATACACAAATACAACCTATCCTATGAACAAAGAGGACAAGTACAATAAGGAATTCTTCGAACCTTACTCAAATAATCCTTAAGTAGTCATTCTAAAGCATCAACAAACAAATACTCACCCACACGCACACACAGACACTCATTGATATGTTGGTTCCGTTTCCGTTTGCGGCATTTTCGGTTTTGTTTGACCAATCTTCTGGGTATTACTCTGGCATGAGCTCCTGCACGTTCATACCATTAAGCTGTGGAGTCATTGAGAACGACCGCATTAACTGACCATAAAGTCAAAAATAAGACGAACACCACAAGATGCGAAAAAAGGACGCAAAAAGGAAAAAAACCACAGATAAATATAAAATTAAGAACAACATTGAAATCAAATCAAATGCTGTTATTATTTCTTTCAATTCTTTTAAGGTTTATTTTGTTTTTGTTCTTGGTATATTTTTATCATTCTTTGTAGTTGAAAAATAAGTGGCGTGCGTACCAAAGGCGATGCATTATTCGCATATTTATTGGCCAATATATAAATAGCTGGGAGCAAGAACCGCAGTCTATGATTGTGTTCTATGCTGTCAGTGTGTGTGATGAGTTGATAAACATGATGGCTAGTACTTTCGGCATGACAGCGCAGACATAAAGTTGAGTCATATATTTTATTTTTTGCACTCTTTTAAGGTCTTCCTTTAATGGCTTTAATGATCGTTCTTGCAGTTATAGAGCTATAAAATAGAATCCTTTGTGTGTGTGTGTGTTTGTGCGTAAGAACGTATTCAGTTGCTGAGCATGAGCAGAACAAAGAAGTTGTATTAAAGTGTAGTAATAAAAAATCAGGTTCATGAACGTGATAATTAATGTTACTCATACGCCACGCTTACACTTCAGCAAAGTTTATTAAGATTGAGTTCAGAATAAAGCTCAAATAAAAAGTTAAGTAACATCCATTTAGAGGAAAAACCCAATCATTTTGAGCAAATTTTAATTTCTGACAACAATTTTTATTTACAAACTTTCTCAATTGTTTTCCAATTAATATAATCTTATTCTTCTGCCGTTAAATAATAAAATGCCTACAATTACATTTCCAACTCAAGCCATAAATACTCAATTAATTCTTATTCTATCAAGTATTCAGTTTTAATTTTATTATTCATTCCAGCCATGGTTCATTCTCGATTGATTTTATTGCATCATTTTGTGTCGGGCTAGACCAGGAAGCATGGATAGCTATTTTAAATGCTAATTAAGCAATTTCATGCCCTGCTGCGGTTAACATTTGCGTCAATTTTTGTTTGCATAAAAAATTCAATAACATTTAGGCCATCAAATTGAAAAAAGCACACTAAAAAAAAAAAAATAACACAACAATAATACGTAAACTTAACTTAAAGATGCTGTGTTTGCTATCTACAGGATAAACAAAGCGTATTTCAGCTACATTGAGACAAAAACAATTTCTAGCAGTTGGCGTGGCACGTAGCTGGTAAGCTGGCGGCTGCTTTTTGATTGTCTGTCAGCTACATGCTAGCCTGTGGTGAACAAAATAAAATTGAACAATACAACAAAAATGCGTTTTTTCAAAATCGGCCTATGTGCTCTATTGTCGTCATTGTATGGCCTTTTCAGAATATCCAACCAAGTGTTGACAAAAGCTTCATTGTATTTTTAAGTTAAAACGACAGGCGCGAGCTGGATTAAATTTATTTAAATTTGTTTTTATTTGACATGATTTACTTAATGAGTTCTATTAGAAAGAATTAATTACTGGCTCTGACCGCTCTGACACAGTAATCATTCAGGCGGAGTGCTCACACTGTATGTGTTTGTTTATTTGTTGCATAAATAATAACACGTTTGTTAGTTGAGAGCCGCACATTATTTTCTGAATTGATTCAATTCTTTTGTATGTGTAAATTTTTTTTTTTTTGCTTGACTTGTGAATATTTTATGAGTTTTTTCTAATCGACCACATGCTGTGTGGTGCTGTACAATATTTATTTAACATCATTCACAAAACGATTGCCACATAAAAGCATTATAGGCTGCTACGTGAGCTCTGAAAGCCATGCTTGCATGTCAATCGGAGTTCATTTTTTTGTTATTAATATTATTTTATATTTTTTTTTTGTTTTGTTATTATGATGCAAAGAATATTATCTAAAAACCTTGATTGAATTTCGTACATAATTTTTTACGAAAGAAAAGTTATTTTTCTTTTTCATAACAGAACTGATATTAAATATGAGCTTTTAATCCTTCTTTGGTCTATCCCGGGGAATCCCAAAATTTAATTTGATTCCATGTGTAGGCAGTTTTGGTGGTAAAAGTTTGTGAATTGAAAGTTTATGATATTCAATTGAATAAATTATTTAATGAATAGTGCGGAAAATAAATACGAAACTACATAATATTATATTTTTATAGTGAAAATAAATAATATGTTGCTGCTAGCTTGTAATTATTTAACAACAAGTTGGAAAAAAATTGCAGTTGTATATTTATCTATTTTGAAAGGTCTAGAGCCGATCGAAGTTTGTAACACCATAAAATTTTCATCTCTCAACAAATTTAATTTTGGTTTTTAAATCCTTTTCTATTGACATAAAACTAATACAACAATAAGTTTTTATTTAAATGTTTTTATCATATTTCATTGTCTCAGAAAATGTTTTGTCATTGTAAGATAAGTCATACGGTAAGTTGTTAGATAATTGGCTTCCCGGATGTCATATATATTGTATTACAAAATATTTTAATACATGAGCTTGTCCGAAGAATGTTTCTAAATTTATGTAAATATATAATTAAAATTTGTTTTTAAATATTGGCTTTTATATACGAGGTAAACGCAAACACGAAAATATGTGATGACATCAAAAATCATGCACGAGCATAATAACGAAGCTGAAAGAAGATGGATATTACGAAAAGCACTTACATGACAATCTGCATGTAAGTGCTCCAAAACTAACTAACGATGTTGTAAAATACCCCGAAACCATTCGCAGAGTCCTAAATGAAGCCAATTTTTATGGACGCACAGCCCGCAACATACCATTTTTCAGTGCCAAAAACCGTTATACTAGATTGAAGTTTTCAAGAGATCACAATAGGCGTTTTCATTTATTTTTTAAGAGCAGAGTAGAGACTGTCAAAAAACTTGTTCGTGATTTTTATTTTGTTCAGAGCAATAAGAGAGGATTTATCGAGTTTTTGTTTTTACTCATAGCACAACGAGAGTGTTCTCGGTGCGATACTATGTGCTAGAGCATAGATCAGAACGTAGAGCATCAGCGTTCTTTCTGCAACATTTATATGAAATGAATAAAAACAAATAATCTTTAACAAAAATAAAGGAAAATAATAAAAATAACATCCAAAATATAAAATTGTGCAAAAAAATATATTATTGTAAATAATAATTAAACAAAAAATACTCATAAATGACAGCTAAGACATTTGATGCACGGTTTAATTTTTTATTAATTCCGAGTTCTCTAGCTCAACAATCTGCTCTTCCGTCAACATAAAAACGAAAACGCCTATTAATAAGGATAAGAAAACTTCTGGAACACCGTTAATTTTGCTAACCTTCCGATCAGAAAAGGTGAAACTTGCTTTTGTCAGCAAATGTAACGGTGAATTATAAAAAAAGTCAAGCTTATTAAAATCAGTTCTTGATTTGCTGGAAGATTGACTTTGAAACATATCACATATTTCTGTATATTTGTATGGTTGTATATTAAGCTTACAAATATTTTTTTAATAACAACGGTAATGCACTCAGCGTGTAAAATGTAATTTTTATTCTATGAATTTCAAATCAAATCCTATTTGATTTTGTACATTTTAACATTTTGTAGAAAAATATTTCGAAAATAATTCATTTCTGAAAAAAAGGTCTGGCAAATTTTGCATAGCCTGCTTCAAAAGAGAAGAACATTTTTTAGTTTCATTTTTCGATGAGCAGTGAGAAATTAGTTCTAAAGCTAGACATTTTTTTTTAGCGTAATTTATGTACTGTACTTCTTGCTGAACTTTATGTTTTTTTTTGTGTGTGTTTTTTACTGTTTTTGACACAGTATTTCAAAAACCACAGATTGATTTCATTATTTTATTTCGAAAACCGTTTTGCTTCACAGGATAGTACAGCCAAAGCTTTAAATCCTTGTTTTGAACTATATATTTAAAAGCGCCAACATTCAGAACAAATGCTCGTACAAGTACGGTGTTGCACCGACGACCTGCAGAAACCGACATGCAGCTTGGGAGAGAAAATAAAAACAAATTACACAAAAAATAAATTTTTTTTTTTAAACAATAATTGTGAAGTAACAAATTATTGAACGGCTTACAAATTATTTTCTGACATAAATTTTGTTTTCAATTTTGATTGCAAGGCATATTTATCCAGGTACTATTATTAACAACCGACTGAATGGGGGTAAAATGTCAAAAAAAGAAACGACAATAAGGAAAATTGCTTCTGCACCAAAAACGAAACAAAAATGGATTTTTTTTAATTACAAATAATTCAATAAATTGTTCTTCAAAATATTTTCAAAACACAATTAAAGATCAAGCACAAAATTCAACACTTTCAACATTTAAAAACTGCAAGCTTGCTCAAACAAAAATTAGAAAAAAGCTAACATAAAGTTTTTATCTGAAAATCTAAAAATCCGCCAACTCTTTTATAAGAGTTTGCATTATTTGATTTTGACACTAGATTTCCAAAAGTTGGCAGCGCAGTTGCGTTTTATGGATAAATATGCCTTGTTTTGATTGGTTGATTTTGAAAAATAAAATTCAGTACTTCCGCAGCGCAGTTGCGAAGAACAACAAAATCCATGAATATACAATAGTTTTTTCATTTATTTTGCTGCTCAGAGAATATTAAACTTTATTTTTTATGTCGACCAATCAGAATGAAGAACACTCTCAAATTTCAAATTTTCTTATTCTAAACATGCGCGAGAATGTTCTTCTTTTTTAAAACAGCCCAGAAGCAAAAGAAAGGAGTTAGAAGTAATTTCAGAAGATCTTCTAAGGGAGGTAGAGGGACTTACCAACTACATTCTTTTCTTAATTATTTGCATTCTCACTTCTTCAAAAAGAGGTTATATAAGTTGTTATATGACACGACTTCAGGAATGCCTTAATAAGAAGTGTTTCTATAATGCTTTTTAAAGAACAGCACTCAGAAGTGGTTATATTCAAGTTATGGAGAAGTACTTACGTGAGAGGTTACATGGAATCTATTCAGAAAAACTAGCTTTCATAGAATTAAACACTACATTTTAAATTTCTAATATCATTTATACCAACGTTTTTATAAACTAATCAATCAAAGTATTTATGTATACTTTTATAAATTTCATCAAAAGCAGAATTAATATGAGGTATTAATAATAGTTATAACTAATAAAGCTATAAGCAACAATGAAAAACTATGATAAAAACAAGTAAAGAAAGTCTAAAGTCGGTCTAGGCCGACTATGAAATACCCTTAATCTACTTTTTTAAAAAAATAATATTATTGAGACACGCCCATTTCCAATAATATTATTTTTTTTGCATTCGTGGGCGGTTGAAGCCTATATTTTATATGCATTTAAATGTTGAAGAAATATATAAACATACCAAGTTTTATTCCTGTAGTTCACAGTTAATGCCTTTATTATGCTTTCGCTATGGGAGATGAGCGTGTTCATGGACGGATTACTCCCATTTTTTGAACGCACCTTAATTTTGGTATAAAATACATACATACCAAATTTGATCTCTCTGTGACTAACATAATCTTATTTATTGCGTTTTCAATTTTTGGGTTGCATGGGAGGTGGGCGTGTCCGTGAGCAAATGACCTTTCAGGTTAAGGGTATAATAAAGAAATTAAAAAAAATACTGAGGAAAATAATTATAAAAAATATAGGAGTTATAAGTAATAAAGCTATAAACAACAACGAAAAACTATGATCAAAATAAAGAAACTAAAAAAAATACTGACGAAAATAATTATAAAAAATATAGTAAGCAATGTAGGATTAAGTATCTTAAATAGCATCCAAAGCATTCTAAACCATCTGTCGCAATCAATCCATTTGTATCCAAAACTTCAATTTTATTGCACGACTGATAACATTTATACTGAATTATCGGTCACAACACTTTTACTAATAATTTTATATTTATTTAAATAACACTTTTTTTTTAATTTATTCTTCAACAATAAGATTAACAACTGCTGCGTTCAAAATTAATTCGACAATAATGCTCAAATCACAATTTTTCAATATGACACTTTCTTTGTCTATCGCTTGTTGATAAGCAAGAAAGGCGTACGACTCATTCTCGTCTCACTTCTATTTTTGAACTTAGATGTTGTTTCAGAATCAATGCAAATAGAGTAATTATAAGATGTGTAGAGTGGTTTGAAGCAGTTATATCAGTGCTTCTGATAAGAGGGCTTGATAATTATTCTACTGGGAGGCTATACTCATGGTAGAAGAACAAGGTAGGCGCATATTGGAGAGGAAGTGAGCTAGATGTCAAAATAAGCTGTTCGAATTTGAGTTATTCTAATTGTTGTTGCCTTTTCGCTTGACACTTATAGCACTCCCAGCATTGTTTGTGTAAAAATAGATATTCGAGCAACCATATTAATATGAACCTACCTGATTATTCTTTCATGGCTATACTTGGTTTTTTTTTATCTTTCGATCCCGAAATAATCTCGGAGTCACGGGATTGAGTTTTTCAATTCCAATAATCTCGGGATCAAGAAAAGCTTCCGGGATTAGACTTCCTAGTATGTATATACATACAGTATTGTGCAAAACCTCAGCAACTCGTCCTTCCCATTTGAATAAAGTGTCGAATTTTTTTAATGCGCAGAAATAAATATAAGAAACGGTTTCCTTTTACAGCTTATATAACTACTCCAACAAATAAAAGAAACTAAAACATGTTTCATTTAGTAACGGTATATATATAAAAAATCAAAACAGTCCCAAACAAGTAAAGAAAGTCTAAAATCGGTCAATGCCGACTATGAAATATCATAAACCCACTTTTCAAAAACAAAAAATTTTTATTGTAAATGGGCGTCTCCAAGGGCGGATGAAGCCTATATTTTATATGCATTTAAATGTTGATGAAAATTTTACACATACCATGTTTTATTCCTGTAGCTCACAGTTAATGCCTTTATTGTGCTTTCCCAATTGGAGGTGGGCGAGTTCATGGACGGATTACTTTCAATTTTTGAACACACCTTAGTTTTGGTATAAAATACATGCATACCAAATTTAATTTCTCTATGACAAACATCACCTTATTTATTGAGCTTACAACTTTTTGGGTTGTATGGGAAATAGGCGTGTCCGTAGGCGGATGACGTCCATTTTTCAAAAGCATCTTTGTCTTGTCATAAAAAACATACGTTCCAAATTTTAGCTCTGTAGGTTAAACAGAGGCTTATTTATTGCGTTTTCAATTTTTGGATGGTATGGGAGGTGGGCGTGTCCGTGAGTGGATGACGTCCATTTTTCGAAGACATCTTTGTATTTGTATAAAACACATACATATCAAATTTTATTGTTGTAGGCTAATTATGAGCTGAGTTATGCAGTTTTCAATTTTTGCGTTGTATGGGAGGTAGGCGTGTCCGTGAGCGGATGATGTCCACTTTTCAAAACCATCTTTGTTTTGTTACAAAAAACATATGTACCAAAGTTTAGCTCTTTAGGTTAAACACAGGCTTATTTATTGCGTTTTCAATTTTTGGGTTGTATGGGAGGTGGACGTGTCCGTAAGCGGATGACGTCCATTTTTCAAAGACATCTTTGTGTTGATATAAAACACATACATACCAAATTTTATTGTTGTAGGCTAATTATGAGCTGAGTTATGCAGTTTTACATTTTTGCGTTGTATGGGTGGTAGGCGTGTCCGTGGGCGGATTCCAAAATATTCAATAGTGCAGATCCTTGGTTCCATGTGACTATGTATACCAAGTTTCATCTAATTATCTCAACTCCTTCTTCTTATCCTGTATATACGGACAACACACAGACGGACAGACGGACGGACGGACGGACATGGATAGCTCGACTCACGTGGTGACGCTGATCAAAAATATATATAGTTTTCTATACCGGACTCGCTTCGTTCTATTCGTTACAAACGTTTGCACAAAGTTAATATACCCTGACCTTTCAGGTTTAGGGTATAAAAAGCTGTGCAAAACCAAAGCAACTTTTGCTTTGAATAACATTATGTTTTGTTTATGGATCCAGCGAAACTTTGAGGATTTGATTTTGTCTGATATAAAATGATGTTTTTAATCTTTAATTTTCAGACATTCTTTTATCTAGTCATCCATAAATTAGTTTTTTAAGCATAAAGTTTACAAGCGAAGTTTGATTATCTTGGCGAAATTTCAGATGAGATTGAAGTTTTGTAATGATAACAATCAATCAATTGTGACTATTTTTTTCACTATTTATCACGTTTTATTATTTATATATACACTGAGAAAAAAAACATATTTTAAAATCAAACAAAAAATTTTAAAATAGCAATTTAATGCTTTTACGTTTCTACAAAACAAAATTTAAAGCAAGTGTGTTTGATTTTCAACTACCTATAAACTCCTTTCTTTTTTTAATTTTCTCATCATTATTTCTTTGAAAAAACAAACAAAAATCTGAATATAATGACAATTTTTTAATTTTTCAAATTGGTTTGACATATATAGACCAAATGATAAAATAAAACTAATTTAATTTATATTAACTAATATTGAAATATTTAAAATGCATGCTTCATCAAATGGATTTAACATTTGGTTTAAATAGGGTCCCAAAGGTAGCTTATTATGAATCTGTTGCCAAAAACTCGGAAAAACTAAAAAAATGGCATGGAAAAAATTATGCTTTAAAACATTTGTTTTAAATTTTAAAATTTTTATTTTAAATCGTTTTTCATAACAAAAATATTGTTTTAAAAACAAAAACTATTGTTTTGAACTTAACGTTAAAAACAGTTGAGTTTAATTTTAATGAATTTGTTTCAAGCTCTATTTCAAAAACAAATTCGTTAAATATGAACACAATTTCATTTAATTTTAACACATATTTCCCTCAGTGTATTGTCATATGTATTCAAAATTAAAATTATTTTAAATCTTATATAAATTCATTATTTTCGGTTGTTTTCTGACATCAGGTAGAATAAATCTATTGGATGGATTTCCTATCCTTAAAAGACCAAAATATTACGGAAAAAAAGTTCTGCATTAGATAATCACGGACATTTAAAAGGATGGACCTTGTGCTTGGTTTTTTGTCAAAGTAAAACTCGTTGGTACAGAATTATAAACTTATATCCCCTTAAATGTGAGGGAATCAAAGGGATTCGAGGCATTAAAATATTTTCTCCTCTGCTGGACCAGTCAGAATAATACCCTTAACACGTAACCGAACTCCATTGCATGCAAATTCGAAAGTAAGTCATCTTTTGTTTTCAGTGCATTGCTCAAGCATGAAGTAAACTTTATGCCAGTATCCAACTGTCAGAACTGTTGAAGCAAACGTACCAGTTTTAAGTTACCGCGTAGTTGCACTCGAATATTCGTGCACAATTGTACAACTTGCTCTTTATGCCAAAATAATGACTTTTAAAGAAGCTTCTTTAAAATCGCCCGAAATCACCGGAAAAAAACAAACTTATCCGAGCTTCATGAAATGAACGAATATCTCTTTCGTTTAGGACATTAATTCGTTCTTATTATTCTGGATTTACATATGTAAGTAATGTTACTGTAGAAACCTTAAAAATAACCTACATAGCTTTTTAAAATAACTATTACTGACCCTGTGTAAAAAAAGTTATTGTGTGTTTGCGATTAGAAATTTGCTCATTAAATCCGCGTGTCTTTGATTAATTATAACTTTTATACTCTTCTAACCCCACTTCTATGGAAACATATTTTATTTTATCACGAAATAGCCGCGAAAAATTTAAGGGACTCTGTTTTATTTTTAAATATTACTGAAAACTAGTGTCCGACCGAAGGTGAATTTTTGCCGAAGCCGAAGCCGATTCTTCGGCAAAATGTAAATAATCGGCCGAAGGCCGAAGCCGAAGCCCAATAACAAACAAATGTTTTAAAGTCAAAAAAATTATAAAAATTTATTCTTTGCTTTTGTTATATATTCATTTACAAGTACAAAAAAAAGTAATGAAATCATTAAATTCGAATGAAATGTAAGAGTTTTCTACAAAATTCGGATGTTTCTGTAATTGATTTATTGACGTCAGGATAACGTAGAAAAAAATGTTATCAATTTTTGACCCAGTCGAGAAAAGCTACTTACTGATACTAACTGGGTCATTCCGCCGAGATTGATTACAAAAAAGGAAATTCGGTCGGTCAACCATTTTAAAAATTTGTTTTTTTTTACCATTAATTTTGTAATGTTTCGGCACCTTAGAACTGCTTTAAAAAAATTTTTTGTTGTATTTACAAAATGGCGACCATGTTTTTCATGCAACCACGAGCGATTTTCGTATTTATAGAGTTTGCGGTAATGATCATATCTCAGCTCCTATTCAACATACAGTAATACATGAATAAACATAATATTAATTATACCTTAGGCTATAATCTTGCATATCAGAAAAATTTATTGGGATGTTAGTTAATTTAAAAAAAAAGTTAAAGTTTTAAAAAAATTTTAATATAAAGAAGTTAGTGGCAGACCTATTTTTTTTGGTATTAGGTACGTCTAAGTAAGAACTTAAAATATAAATTTTTAGAAGTGATTAGATCATAAACTTTTTGAGTTACATCGCTTTGAAAAATGAGAAATCTCAAGTTTGTCCCAACTTTGGGGTCAAATATCTCCAATGGCCACGGGTGAAAAAATTTGAAATTAATGTTAAATAGACTACGTAATAAGAGGATTCTGATGATATAAAAATTAAAGTGATTTTTATGGTTCATTAAAAAGATATAGCATTTTAAAATTCGTTCATTTCATTACATGAGGTATGAGTATTAAGGTGGGTCACCCCATATGGGAAAAAAGAGTTTGAATTTACCGCCCCTAATGTGAAAGCTTATATTGAGAGGATTTCAGAACAATAAAAATTTTTTTTGTGAACCCGAAATCTGCCCCAAATGGTCTTTTTTGTATAACTTCACCAGTTTTAACCCGATCGTGAAAAGAAGTATATTTTTGGATAGGTCTCAATTAGTACACAAGCACCCCAAAAACTTTAAATTTTTTTAATATAACAAAATTTCATAAAAAATCATTAAACATTTGTGAAGAAACTATTAAATTTCATTCGTAGGAAAAAATTTACAGCGAATCAAAATTTTAGTGAAGTTCGCTTTCCGTTATAAAAACTTTCGATAGAGGGCGCTTAAAGTAATAAAATATATATGGCTCAATAGCGCCTGAACTGCTAGACCGAATGTAAAAAATTTGGTATGAAAAACGAACCAATTCATAAGAAATGATTTATCAATTGAATTAAATTTTCAACGAGTGAACACCAACTTATGAAAGAACAGAAAAGGAGAGAAAAAAAAAAAACAATGAAAAATGTTCCAAATGTGGAATTATGAACGGAGTTCACTTAAGAATTCAAAAAAATTCTAAAAACTTATAAAAAAAACTGTTTAGCAAAGCAAAAACATTCGGCAAAAATAATCGGCTATCTCGGCCGAAGCCGAAGCCGATGCCGAAGGTCCAAATATCGGCCGATTATGCCGATTACCGAAGCCGAAGCCGAATAATCGGTCGGACACTACTGAAAACCAAATAGAGCAACTTTGAAAAACTTTACTCTTTTTTATTTTATACCACAACCTTTGAAATAAAACTCGTTGTAGTGGTTTTTTACAAAATGAATGACAATATCGATAATTTACTTCTTTCAATAATAATTATTTCTTAATCGTTTCTGATTTAGCAAAAACCGTACAAAATTTTAACCGTTAGACTAAGTCGACTTTGATAAGTATCGAATCATTTATTTAAGAAGTATGACTTTACTTCTGACTTCTTTTTATAGTACGAAAAGATCTTCAGTTTGTTCATATATATTGTTTGACTACCTATATACCAATTCAAATAAAGAGAATCCTAATGAAAAATAAAGCAATTTATGAGATATCATGTTAAATGTTCAACTATTGTTTAAAATCGTAGATAGAAGATATATCACTTTTTAATAATTTAAAATTCAAAGTGAAAATTTTATTTAAATCAATGATATAGTTCATGAGTTATTAAACAAACAAAAAAAAAACGAATCTTTGAGATTAATTTTTATGTAATTCCATAGATATATTCAAGCTCTTTTATACTGCAAGTTGAAACCATTTTTATACCATAAAAATATAAGGTGATGTGATTAAATTTCTGCAAACGCTTGTAACGCATAGAAATAAGCGATTCCGGTAAAGAAAATTATATATATTCTTGATCAGGTGTCATCTCATGAGTCGATTTATCTGTCTATTTATCCGTCCGTCTGTGTGTTGTCCATAAGCATAGGATAAGAAGCAGTTGAGATAACTCCATTTTGGTAGACATATTGAAATGGATCCAAGATCTGCACTTTTGAATATTTTTAGAATTCACCCATGGACACGCTTACCTCCCCTACAACCCAAATATTTAAAACTCCATACATAAGCTTATGTTTGGCCAAAGAAAACAAAATTTGGTTTATATTTTATATCAAAACTAAGATGTGTTAAAAATAATGTGTGTAATACGAATAAACTCATACCTTTTTAAAATATTAAACTTTTGGGAAATAAATACAAAAATAATTCTTTATCCCTTAAAATGCTTACAAATAAACATATAAAAAATCCATGAAATGCTTGTGAATGTACATAGTACAAAAAACCTAAGTGAATCTTTGTATTATATCCTTTTAAGGCAAGTGGTCTTCAAAACGTCATGCTCTTTAATTTTAGCCTTAAATTTTAACAAAAATTTCGATTCCCATTTTTCTGTAGCTTTACTGTTCTGCACACAGTAGAGAGCGAGTAAGAATTCTACTGTTTTTACTTGTACAGAAAAAATTCCCACTGCAAATAATGATTACGTTGAGACAGCAACAAACGAAAAACTCATAAGAATTTCTAAAATAAGAAATTCCAATTGAAAAAATAAAGCAAAGACACAAATGCAAATATCTAAATAAAGCAAATACAAATGTTTAACACATAACCATGTTGCTCTATTTATTTGTAAAACAGCGCGCAGCTGCCAATCAACACAACATTACGCAGTCGCAACTTAATTGTCTCCTTCTCGTTCATCGACTTGGCTTAAATTTCTGCACGAAGCATGTTGCAGCATTTTGCAGCGAAAACAACAATGTGTGCGCTGCAAACAACGATAGCCATCGAAGCTATCAACAATCGACATGCTTGCCAGAAATTGTAGGAAAATTAATAAATTTTTAACTAAAATATCAATTTTACGGAAAACTATTGATCTGAGATACATGTCACCACTGAGTTTTTTGTTGGAAACGGCAAGATCTTTCATTTGGTCATACATCTTACCCACCTAACTGTTAAGGTGTAGGCAGCATATGGAAAAAAAGCGATTAATTTGATGGAAATATATTGACTTAAGTAAGATTATTGGCCAAAAACTTCTTAGCTTTTTCATAACTTAAAATTCTGAGTAAATTCTAAAGACAGTCTAGAATAATTTATTGTTCGATTAGTGAAAATTTCATTCAAATCAGTACAGTGGTTCCGGAGATCCTGAGCAACATACATGAAAAAAGCGAATCTTGGAGTTTCATTTTTATATAATAGTATATAGATAGAAAAAGGTGTAAAAGAAAAAAATATTTTTTCAACACTTTTTGTTTACCCCTACTTTTAGCCATTCTAAAGAAGTGCTTCTATCAGGCCTCTTTTGAGCTATCGGAGCGGAAGGCCTGCGAAATTTTCCCACTTCATATAAAAAAGAAAGTGTAATTGTATATGAGTGCGGCAGTACTACAAAATCCACAGGAAGGCCTGCTAGCAGCGATGTCATTGTCTACTGGGTACTCCTAAATGGCTGGGCCGATTGTGTTGAATATTTTGTGTGTATTTGTATGGATTTCTGGATGGTTTAAATTCACAATTAGACCCAGTAGGGGGCAATGCAATCGGAGTTCAGGAAATTATGTTTTACAGCTGACGTTGTATTCTGTGTTATTATGTGAGCCTGCTAGAATATATAAATGCATTTATGAATAATCTGCCACTTGGGATGTTCTTTTACTATATTTTTCAATAGAAAATTAAGATATCCGACATTTTCCGTAGCGCTCGGATCATTTCATCTGCGTTTCTGTTGTTAGACAAAGAACGTAATGAAGACAACGATAGATCGGACGAATCTGAAGATAATGCGATGTCTTTCGAAGATGACAGCGAAACAGTGAATTTTCAAATTTTGATGAAGAAATAGACGAATAGCAGGAGGTTGGCGCGCAAATCATTGAGTTTGGTTTTTATTTTCCTGGCGGAGCAGGCAAGCGTTCAGCAAATTTTATTATAAAATCAACAATAGCAAAGCTTTCTAGTAAATGGTATTTTTTTATTGCAGAACCAAAGTTGTTTATAATATTACATTTTAGCTTTTTTTGTTTCTCCTAAAAATTTGATTTTTTGGAGTTGTGACTGTTTTGTATTAAGTGTCTGATAAGGTATTTCTTACAATTCTATCAATTTATGCATTTCTTCAAAATACTTTGCCTCGATTCAATCAAAAAAGTTTAAAATTTATTTTCCATGCGCCATTTTCATTAGCAACAAAAACGTCTCAACTGTGAGCTTAAACTTTTGTAACTACAATTAATGCTCAAGTTTATTTATGACAGGGAATAAGTCGACTTTCACTTCATTGCAGACAATGATAAACCTCAAAGTAAAAATGTAATGTAAAGCTTCTTGAGTACATGAACTTGAGCCGTTCGGAGTCGTCATAAAACATGAAAGTCCAGTTCTCGGTCAATTGTGTACAATTGCTTATAACACATACAACACAATTGATCATAAGAATCTCTGTCTTTTAAGGGCTTAAATGGCCAATTTGTTTTTGTTTAATGTTTTTTTTTATGTTCATTTATGTGCCATCATATAAAAACACAACAACACCATTGACCATAAGCAGCATAATGAAAGTCTTATATAGGGCTGGATAAGCTGGCAAGTTTTTCTTCGAAAATATTGTATATTTGACGCTTAGAAAGAAATAAAAATATGTCAAAATATTTATCGCCTTGTATATTAACGAACAGCGCGATTTAAACTAGAAAATTCTTTTATATGCACATATTTTAGTTTTGTATTTTAATTTTTTAATATTTTTTTGTTTTTTGTGTTAAACTTGTCAACTCCAGAGAAATCTCGCCATAAAAATGCTCAAATATTTAAATTTTTAATATGCTCAACAGGATACTTAATAGTTTTTTCTATGTACTTTGAGTTTTTGTTGACATTTCTTTTTGTTAATTCATAAGCACAGAAAAGCTCTTATTTGCTACTTAGCAGCATTTATATACAACAATTTTAATGTCTACTTTTTATAGCTTGAGCGACTTTTGTTCAGTCTATGTGGGCGTTGCGTATCAAAACATAAAACAAAAATAATAAAAATTTTTAACAGAGTAAACAAAAATTCATAACAATCATCGGGCTTGTTTTAAAATATGTTAAATTTACGATGCTCATAATACTCGCTATGAATGCAAAATGAATGGCCTTAATTTGTCTTTTAAATTTATGCCACCGGAAACTTTCAAGAGCCGCAAAACTCATCGTGCGAAAACCTCAGACAGGATGTTTAAGCAATAACAGAGTACAAAATGCGAGATACTAAAAATAAAATTAAAAATAGTTATTTTAAAAATAGCACTTCAGAATAAGGCACTCATGAAAACCTTTTAAAAAAGCTAACAAATCTATTTCATGAATCCGCAAAAGTTTTAACTCAACACGATTTAACTTTGTATCTCTGATGCTAGTTGAACTGAGCTCAAAAATCCCTCATCGATATTCCACAGATACATAACAACAAAATACAAGCAAACATAAGCATAGAATACAAAGACATCGAATACAAAACTAATTGAGGCTGAATAGCGAAACTCAAGCATGGCCCAAATTCAACAATCAGTATTGATTTTTAACCGACTTCATAGCATATGGATTCATGTCAGGCATTCATAAAGAGCTCAACACTTCAACGTTAATTAATTTTGTTTCATATAAATATTTGAATTTTTACTGACAGCGATGTCGCGAATAAGACTCTAGCTGAGTCACATATACGTACATGTACGTACGTATAAACTTGGACCAACAATTAACCCTGCCAGCAAATGCATAATTAAAGCGGTTGGCAGAGCGGATCAAAACAAAGACAATGTGGCATTATATGTGTGTGTTGGTTCTTGTGGTTATACGGAAGTGCTCTTACACTCAGCGTCGTGCTCTGCCTAATATACCTATTTCCGCTATTCAAACTTAATTTTGGAAACAAGAAGAAGGAAACACATTTATGTCAACGTGTTTTTCTGCAAGCACGAATATTGCTTGAATGTCTACTACCACATATCCTTGCACACAATGTAAATGTTATTGTTGTTGTTTCTTGTTCCTAGTGTGGCTTAAATTGATAACGTTTCATTACGCGTGTCATGAAATTCATTCATTCACTTTTTCGTCAGCATCCTGTCGGGTTGACATGATGTGTGCTTTTAAGTTGCTGCTGGTTATGCGCTGGCGTTTAATATCTGTATTCCTTGTCAACAGCAACTTGTCTCAATTTGATTACTACATATTTATTAAATGTGTTCGTGCGTGTTGAAGATGTGCTCTTATATATGATAAAGTATTTTGTAGGTCAGACTTATTTATTTGATTTCTTGCTGGCGCGGTCAAGTCATTAAATCCTTTTGCATGAATTTTATGCATACAAAATTCTTCAAATGTCGAAAAGGATTTTGAAACAGAGCTATTCATGAATTTTTGAAATTGTGTTTGCAATGAAATTCTGTTTGCAATAGTTGATCTATTATAGAATTTGGAAAAAATTAAGATTTTTAATATTGTAAGCATAATGTGAGTATTGAACTTGTATGGGTATGGAAAACCTTTAAAATAATGGCAGAGAAAATAATGGCAAGGCACAGCTTCTGCTCAGCTATTGCTTAACCAGATGATTACTGTTTTATTTTATATAACTTTTAAAAAAGTTCTTTTGACATTCTCTCTAGTATATTCTAAGAAATCACATATAAAACAATAAAGTTTGGTCTAATAGAAATATTCTCTTTCCCTTTGAATCTGTTAAACCTTCAATTAACTCCTCAATTTGACTGAAAGTTTTGTAAATTACGGTTTAAGCTTTTATTGCAAACCTTATGTGCAGCTCCTTTTGCTTTTTTTAGGTGACTGGCCACTCAGTGTATCTCATAAATTCCAGGCTTGTTAAAATAGTTTTGCTACTGCATATAAAGTTAGTATGATAGAGAGAAAAAGTTTTGCTGATTTAACTGGCGGCAAAACCTTTTCCACTAACTAGCTTAACTACAAACAAAAATTGTTGGCATTGAATTATAATGGTGATTATGTTTTTGGTTACACCGAACTGTCTTTGACTTGCAATAGCAGCCGCTAAGAGTAAGAAACTTTTAATGAAAATAAATGACATGAAGTGGTATTAAAATAAATTAAATAAAAAAAGGGAAGGTTATGCATAAAAACTTTGTTAAACTATGCAACACTTATGTATTAAATTTAAATTAAAAAAAAATTTAGTTTCCTCTTCAAATAATGGTATCGTCTTTATCGCCATAAATCGGACTAAATGAAGGAATGTATTTTTATTCCCCCATGCGTACTAATTAATAAGGGGTATATTAATTTTGTATATATATTCTTGATCAGCATCACCACCTGAGTTGATTTAGCCATGTCCGTCTGTCCGTCCGTCTGTTCACCTGTCTGTGGACACGATTACAGCCGTAGTTTTGAAGCCATCGTACTGAAATCCGGTAATTGAGCTTTTTTCTAAAAACTAAGATCAAGTTCGGGAATGGACTAAATCAAATGAAAACCACGCCTACGTCCCATACAACTACAATAATGAAAACTCTATAAAGAGGCTAATATATAACTTACAAAACTTAAATTCGGTATTTTATGTCACAACTGAGGTGTGCTGGAAAAATGGGCGTCATCCACCTACTAACACGCTCACCTCTCATACAACCCCAAAATTGAAAAATATATAAATAGGCTTCTGGCGAAGCTACAAGAGTAAAATTAAATATTTATTCATCTTCTTCTAATATATAAAATCAAATGTTTGTCCTTCTGTCTGTTCCTTATAGGGTCGCGCACCGTTCATCCGATTGGGCTGAAATTTGGACAACGAGTACGTTTCATAGAGAAAAAGGTCATAAGGTTGTTAAAAATTTGGTTAAAAAGTATGTGGGCGTGGCAAATCACAATAGCTCCTAAGCGCCTAAACCGATTTCAATGAAATTTGGTATGAAGGTTCAATTGCATCCAAGATAAAACATAGGTAAAAAGTGGGCAGAATTATGTGGGCGTGTCACTCCATAATAACTTCTAAGCGCCTGGGCCAATTTCAATGAAATTTGGAATGAACGTTCAAGTGCACCCAAAGATAAAATATGGGCATTTCCATAGTCGCGACCGCGACATTCGTACGCCTTTGAGGAGCAAAATGATAAAGAAAACTCAAGACAAGTTTTCTTTTTTTTCAAGTTTTAGATAGCATTTTATTAGCACTATATTTAGAAAAACAAGTAAAGAAAGTCTAAAGTCGGTCTAGGCCGACTATGAAATACCCTAAACCCACTTTTCAAAAACAAAAAAATTTTTATTGTAAATGGGCGTGTCCGTGGGCGCATGAAGTCTATATTTTATATGCATTTAAATGTTTATGAAAAATTTACACATACCAAGTTTTATTCCTGTAGCTCAAAGTTAATGCCTTTATTGTGCTTTCGCTATGGGAGGTGGGCGTGTTCATGGACGGATTACTCCCAATTTTTGAACACACCTTAGTTTTGGCATAAAATACATACATACCAAATTTAATTTCTCTATGACAAACATAACCTTACTTATTGAGTTTTAAACTTTTTGGGTTGTATGAGAGGTAGGCGTGCCCGTAGGCGGATGACGTCCATTTTTCAAAACCATCTTTGTCTTGTGATAAAAAAAATAAAGGGTGATTTTTTAAGAGCTTGATAACTTTTTTTTAAAAAAAAACGCATAAAATTTGCAAAATCTCATCGGTTCTTTATTTGAAACGTTAGATTGGTCCATGACATTTACTTTTTGAAGATAATTTCATTTAAATGTTGACCGCGGCTGCGTCTTAGGTGGTCCATTCGGAAAGTCCAATTTTGGGCAACTTTTTAAATCGACAAATTTTGTTCAGCGATGAGGCTCATTTCTGGTTGAATGGCTACGTAAATAAGCAAAATTGCCGCATTTGGAGTGAAGAGCAACCAGAAACCGTTCAAGAACTGGCCATGCATCCCGAAAAATGCACTGTTTGGTGTGGTTTGTACGCTGGTGGAATCATTGGACCGTATTTTTTCAAAGATGCTGTTGGACGCAACGTTACGGTGAATGGCGATCGCTATCGTTCGATGCTAACAAACTTTTTGTTGCCAAAAATGGAAGAACTGAACTTGGTTGACATGTGGTTTCAACAAGATGGCGCTACATGCCACACAGCTCGCGATTCTATGGCCATTTTGAGGGAAAACTTCGGAGAACAATTAATCTCAAGAAATGGACCGGTAAGTTGGCCACCAAGATCATGCGATTTGACGCCTTTAGACTATTTTTTGTGGAGCTACGTCAAGTCTAAAGTCTACAGAAATAAGCCAGCAACTTTTCCAGCTTTGGAAGACAACATTTCCGAAGAAATTCGGGCTATTCCGGCCGAAATGCTCGAAAAAGTTGCCCAAAATTGGACTTTCCGAATGGACCACCTAAGACGCAGCCGCGGTCAACATTTAAATGAAATTATCTTCAAAAAGTAAATGTCATGAACCAATCTAACGTTTCAAATAAAGAACCGATGAGATTTTGCAAATTTTATGCGTTTTTTTTAAAAAAAAAAGTTATCAAGCTCTTAAAAAATCACCCCTTATATAAGTATATTAATAAAAAAAAAAAAACAAAAGAACATATGAGGCTAGTGAGAAAAATTATGATATTTGTTTGTAACCCCACCCGTACTACGTATGTGGTTATTTACTTTATGACGACGTTTTTTACGCCTATAAGTAGGCGTGGCAAATACAGAAAAGTGCATTTATTATACTGCAGTATCACCTTCTAAGTTGTTTTAACCATGGCATCCCTGTTTTTGTATGTCCCCCCATCTGTTGACATGATTACAGCCGTTATTATTAAGTTAAAATAATGATTTTCGATATTTAAGCTTATATCGTAAAAAGAAAAATCATGTTCGAAAATAATCCAAATAGGATGAAAACCACGTATACCTCCCATACAAATTGTCGTTCTCAAATTGGAAAATTTCTTAAAAATCTATTAAAAATCAATCCAATGACTTGAGAATTAGCTCATGAGCTCGGCGCATGATCGCGAACGCGACACATTTTGATGATCAATATTAAATGTTTAGTATGATTTTTACCTGCAGTAACTTTTTTTTTATAGTGAGGCGACCATATTTGATTTAAGTTACAATTTTCAGACATTTGCTTAGAACGAAGTTCTGATAACAAATGATGATTTAGGCGACATTCGAATAGTAATTAAAGCAATATAAAAAATTTACCGTTACTTGTGCTTTGTTTGGTATCTTTTTATTTTTTATTGTTTATTTGTAGTTTATAGATGGATTTTATAAGAAGAGTGCAAACATAACGTTAATAAATAAACGAAAAATACTAAAGAGAAAAAGTCCTTAAAAGCAGCTAAAAGCAAGAAAAATATATTTCTCAGATATCAGGCCAATTTTCTCAGAATAAAAACTGAAATTAGTTGTAAATGCAGTAAATTATAAAAATTCAAGCATTTTTTTTAAATAATAACAAAAAAATTATTTGTTTATTTAACATTTTTTTTTTTCGGTCCCGGTAGACCTTTCTGTGGAAATGCCCATATAAAAAATTCCAAAGACTTCCGCAAGAGGGCGCTTTAAGTAATGCATTGTTAAGACTCAATAACTGCTTGGCCGATTTTAAATTTGGTACGTGAAATAATCTGACCCTGCAACAGATTTGAGGTTATTTGAGGTTAATTTCAGAAAACTTCCGTGAGAGGGCGCTTTATTCAATCAACTATGTCTGACTCATTTACGTCAAAACGGATGAACCGATTTTGATGAAACTTGGTAAGCATTTCTGTTACTGAAATAAATTCTTTACTTTTAAAAGTTCTTTCGACAAAAATCAAGGAATGAGCCGAAGGCAAACGAAGTCAAGAACCAAAGACTTTAAACGCATTTTTTTTCGAAATTATTTCTTTCAAACTGGATCGAGTTTGAAAATCGAGAAGTTGAAGATGTCATTTTTTTTGTAATCATGTCCGGCAGGTACAGCTTTACGGAAATTTGACAAAACACTTTCGACGGAGGGAGGGGCAAAACTCCAAAAAACGATGATTTCAAAAATTTTAAAATTTTTGTATATTAGATTTAAGAAAAAAAAAAATATTTTTTGCTGATGTTAAAAAAGTTAATGAATTTTGACTTCTTGAAATTTTTGTAATAAAATTCTCTATCAGGGTTGCCACCGAAAAAAAAATTTTGCAACCAACCACACTAAAAAAAACTACCAAAATGGATACAAAACTACCAAATCAATATAAGCTTTAAAACTCATTTAGGAATACTGTAAAAATGTTGTTATGCTTACATTTATATAAACTTTCTATTGTATATTAAACAAGTAAATTAAAAGTCACATTTTTTATTATAATCCCATTTTAAAAAGTAAAATCAAATCTCAATATTTTCCCAATACGGGCATTCCACGCCCAATATAAGTCGTGATTGCTTCATGCTCTTCGATTGGCTTGAAATTTTGTCTAAGGGTACTTTTTCCACTTATAAGAATGTAAGTTATTCGTTTTTTTTCCCCATTTTTTCGAAAGTTATGGAGATACCAATTTTTAATAAAAGTAAAAATCTTGAAAATAGATTCATTTCCCATAAATCATATCTCTATCATCTGTTATCCTATTTTTGTAAATGAAGTATCTTTAGAAAGATATTAAAAAGCGATTTAAGAAAATAAATATTTTTGGTATTTGTATGCTATAGTTGAAACCTTTTTTGAAAAACATTTAACGTGCTCATATCTCAAAAAGTGAACCTTTTGTTTGTTTTGTAATTTTTAAAGCAGAATATGTAAACTTTTTACCAACAAAAAATTACGTCAAATGATAAGTTTTTTCGCAATCTCAATTTTTTCTGACATCCACTTCACTTTATCGTTCATAACTTCTATACCGTTTGAGATATTTACCCAAAATCTTCAACAAAAATGTTTGCCTTATTAGGGCCAATAAAAATTTATGTATATATAATGGCCTCACACGTGACGTGATTTTTAAAGTTACAACATATATCAATTCAACAGCATGAAATAATAATAACCTTTTTTAATAATATATTAAAGTATATATAAATTGAAAATTATCTGACCACACAAAAACATAAAACATAAAAACTTTTTAACAAAAAAAAAAACCTACTTCAAAATCACTAGAAAGTAAAAAATAATTTTAAATTACTTTTACTATTTATTTCTTGGTCAAATTTGTATTTTTATAATAAATATATTTATTTTTTTATGATAATAAAAGCTTCTAGTCAGCGCTAATCATTGATGTAAAATCATGATTTTTTCGCCATCCCTAATCTATTTAAGACTTTTTTATTTGTAAATATCCTGCTTGGGTGACGCTATATTAATTTGTAATCTTAATTTTTCTTAAATCTTAATTAAAATGCTATATGTGTGTTGCAGCTGCATAAAAAATCTGATTATATTAGCGCCGACTTCGAAGCTCTTATTATCATAAAAAAATAAATATATTTATTATAAAAATACAAATTTGACCAAGAAATAAATAGTAAAAGTAATTTAAAATTATTTTTTACTTTCTAGTGATTTTGAAGTAGGTTTTTTTTTTTGTTAAAAAGTTTTTATTTCTTTCTTTTTAGAGAAAATGATATATATTAAAAAAGTGTATAAATTAATTAAACACCAATTATTTATGCTCATAATATGGAAAAATGCTTTTCTGTCGTTTCTTATTCTGGTCTCTGTCAGTGTGTTTATCAGTACCTACTCTTGTATTTTTATCACTACCCCATTGTAAATATTGACTGAAATATAGTGTGTTTATAATATTGACACGCCTCTTTGTCGAGAATATCACACTCTTTGTCATAGTGTTTTCAATAGTTCTACCCATTCTAACAATGAATTTTACCACCCTTAAGTCAATATGATACAGTTTTTTACACACTGCCACACTCTTAGTCGAATAACGCCCAATTCTTCGGTAGTAATTTGTAATAATTGTGCCTGCGTCTGTACTTTTTCAGTTAGTAGTGTCAGTATTCGATTTAGTGTTTTCTAATATTGCCACACCCCTTTGTCGAATGACGCCCACTTTATTCACAAAAACTTTTTATAAGTGTGCCTACCTCTATACTAAATATCAGTACTCTACTGTCAATATTATTCGCGGTACAGTGTATTTTATATATTGCCACACCCCTTTATCAAACAAGGTCCACTGTATTGAAATTAATTGTTTTATAACTGTGCCTTCCCCTGTAGTTAACTTTAGTATTCTAGTGTCAATATTATTCGAGATACAGAGTTTTTCTAATATTGAAACACCTGTTTGTCGACTAACGCCCACTTAATTGACTGTTATTTTTTACCTACCCTTGCATTTTTTCTGTGAATTTTATTAACTCTAGTACTCTAGTGTCAATATTTACTGAAATACAGTGTTTTTCTTACAGTGACACGCCCCTTTATCGAATACCGCCCACATTACTGACAGTTATTTGTTATATTTGTACCTACCTTTGTACTTAATTTTAGTATCGTAGTGTCAATAGTAATCGAGATACAGTGTTTTTTTTAATATTGCCACTCCCCTTCTCGATTTACGCCCATTTTTTTTTTTACAAAAATTTGTAGTGATTTTTCCTACATTTGTAATAAATTTCTGTACCCTAGTATCAATATTATTCGAGACACAGTAATTCTCTTATATTGCCACACCCCTTTGTCGAATTACGCCCACTTTTGTTATAGTAATTTCCAATAATTGTACCTACCTCTGTACTTAATTTCAGTACTCTAGTGTCAATTTTCGTCGAGATACAGAGTTTTTACAATATTGCCACACCCTTTTTTAGAATTACGCCCACTTAAGTGATCGTCATTTTTAATACTTGTGCTTGCCCTTGTAATTTTATCGTGAATTTTATTACCGTAGTGTCAATATTTACTGAGATACAGTGTTTTTCTTATACAGACACGCCCCTTTTCCGAATACCGCCCCCTTTCATAAACGGGCACCTCCGCGTTGATAATCTCTATATGTTGACAAAAAATTACGGCAATCGGGCAAGTACTTTAGGAGTAATCGATGTACATACATTCACAAAAAAAAAAAAAAAAAAAAAAAAAAAAAACAGAGAAACCAACCAACTTGAGAACCTCCTCCTTTTTGAAGTCGGTTAAAAATAACACCAAAATATTCTTTGGTGAAAAATACATAAAAAAGATTAAACGAAAAATATTTTTCAATACTTTTTGTATATTCCTAAGTTAACCATTCTTAAGAAGTGCTTCTATCACGCCTTTTTTTTTATTTTCATTTATTTTCTTTGAGTTTTATTTAGCTACAAATTTTTATTAACTACAAAATTGAAAAATCTACCAAAATCTTCCATATTGAAAAAAAAAATCTACCAAATAACCATAAGCTGATTTGAAGAAAAAAAACTACCAAATTTGGTTGAATTTAACCAAAGCGGTAACGCTGTTCTCTATTACATAAGAGAGCTAACTTTTTCTCTCCGATATAATTATTTCGTGATCAAACATAAAATATGTTTATAAAAAAACGAAAAATGTGATTTTATTTTACCTGTTTGCAATGATAACAGCCATATTAATTATGGTATTGGCACATTTTTTGCCTTAAAATTTTCATCTGACTCTCTTCAACTGCATGCAATTATGTGAAGTATGTCTTCCCAATAGTAGATTGTTTTAATTTTGCCATTTAAGCCTAGTACTATGCTCGTTCGCGTGAAATTTCGCTGGCAACATCCATTTATTTGTTGCGTGAAAATTTTGACAGAAGTTTTGTTGCGAACGAACAGCTGATGATTAGCTTAAAAATTTCAGCAAGAAGTAAAAAAACAGCTAGAATTAATTAAGGGGAAGCAGAAAATCATTTACGTTCTCTAATTTTAAGTATTTATGATTATATAAATACAAAATAAATATTTATACGAGTATGTATATGAATGATGTGCTTTGTTGTAGAGTAGGACAAGTCATTGGTTTATGGCAGCCTGCAAGCTGCGAAGTCTTGCAACCGACAACACCGCGGAAAGATGCATCCGTATTTACAATTTCCAACAACTGGAATTATTAATTGCAAAACTTTGAAATAGTACAAAAACTATAATTTCAATAAACTTTGTTCTTTTGCTTGCACTTTTTTCTTAAATTTAATGACAACTGTCTCTTTTCACGGCAAAATAAATGGTCGGTTCAATTAAATTGCCGTGAAAATAATGTTGCTAGATGCATGTTGCAGAATATAGTACTAGATTTTCCACAGCGAAGCATAGTACAGCTTTGATGAAAAAGTTGCGAAATATTCACGCTTGTTTCACAGCTGTCATTATTTGTATGAAGATTTCAGTGGAATTTCACGTGAAGCCGAACAGAGTACTATGCTTTACATACAAAATTGCGGTCAATCGAAAAAAATCATTACGATATTCGGATTTTATGAAAAATTCTAGTATTGAAAATGTCGTCGTAATTCGTTGCGGAAAACCTTGTTGACTAGGTTATTATATTGGAAATCTTTTTATTTTCAGTTTTGACGTAGAATTACGTCTTACAGCGCGGTTTGTATGGGGTTGTTTTAACAGATTTTTTCAAGGTCATTAGGCAACGTTTTTGGCGAATACTTTAGGGTATACCTACAGCCTTTAATACTCTTCGTTCACAGATAATATATATACTAAAATATCAGATATATCCTGCGCTGAATGAATATCTAATTTTGGATTTTGTCACTATTATATTCAAGTCACAAAATAGTAAAATATAAGAAGAAAAATGCATGTTTTTATATAAGAAAATCAATCATCAGCTGCTTATGTGCCTGCTGCTTTCTTTGTTTTTCTTTCGTTGTTTATGCTTGTATGCTTTAGTTTTTCACGAACTGATTGGTTCGCTTTGGCAGCACTGTAAGCATAAGTTCGCATTGGGTTTATGTGTGCACTACTGTTCTAGTATACTATTTTGAAACCAGAGTTCATGAACCTCTTTTCAACTCAGTCAATGAACTCAATCTGTCAAATTTAACGAAATGGGTCTGTGATCCGGTTAGATTTAACTCTTATGAAAAAAACGAGTTGGATCATATTTCTTTTTATGCTTTTACCCAAAAGATGGCGTAAAATTTTAATTTTTGCTTTTAATGCAAATTAATTTGGATTCCACATCCCACTAGCACTAGCGAGTGTAGTTTGCAAACTATACATCGAACAGAAAGTTTAGCTAGCAAACTAAATATCAGACAGAGACGGGAGGAAAGGACATGTGCTCAGCGTGAAATAAAGTAACCATACGATCTTTAAAAATCGGGGTCTTAATTTTAATTTGAAATTAGTAGTTAAACTGAGTAGCTCGCAAACTATATATCGGACAGAGACGAAAGTGGCACCAATGGAAAGTGCATTTGCTTCGCCTTCTTTTCAACTAAGTCAATGAACTCAACCTATCAAACTTAACGAAATGATCGAAAAAATTTGAAATTTTGCTTGTTTCTTTTTGTTTGCTCATTTAATCATACTTACGTCTTAACTTTTTCTTTGTTTTGGCATCGTGCATAATTTTTTTTAAGTGTATTATTTTTAGTGTAAATAAAATTTTCATTTATTTTGTAATGTTCACTTAATAATAAACTGAAAGAATTCTTATAAAACATCCTTGGTTTTTTTACAATAAAAAGAAAATAAAAGGACAGTCTTAACTAATACATGTTAAATTACACTATGGAACAAATTCTGGTTAGCAAAAGTAAGGTCGATTCTGAGAGTGAGGGGTGCAAATAGAGACTAAATTAGAAGACCCGTATCGCGGCGTTTGTTTATGTTAGTTCGAATTTTTTTTTTAATCGACCTTCGAACTTTGCAGTCAAATGCAAAATTAACATTTTCGCTAAAAATCTCAAAACCATTCAATTTTTCCCATTCAATTTTTTTAAAAAATTATAATTATTGCGCAGGTCTCTAGCAATAATTTGGCTGTTACAGATTGAAAAAATATCAATTATTCGACGAGTTATAACCAAAAAACCATATAAATAATATGTTCCAATAAAATTGGCATTTGACTGCAAAGTTCGAAGGTCGATTAAAAAATAATTCGAAATGAAATAAACAAACGCCGCGATACGGGTCTTCTTATTTAGCCTCTATTTTCACCCCTCTTTCTCAGAATCGATCAAATTTTTGTTAACCAGAATTTGTTCCATAGAGTTATAGTACCAATGAAAGTAATCATAAGTAGGTCCTTTTAAACAGGAAAGCTTAGGAATCTTTGATGGATAAGGTATTGCAAAAATTGAAAATTTTCCTACTAGTTTATCCGGGCAAATTATGAAATTTAATATTTGAAGTGCGAAACCATAGTAAAAACAGCTATTTCCAAAATGTAAGGACCTTTTTGAAGACATTTTGAATAGACACTGCTCACTTGTTTTCGTTCATAGATTTATTTTCTCTGTCGCCTTGTCAGCTACGTGTTAATAGTGTTTAAATTAAAAATACTGAATTGTTGTTGTTATTGTTGTTATTATTATTATTATTATTATTATTATTATTATTATTATTATTATTATTATTATTATTATTATTATTATTATTATTATTATTATTATTATTATTATTATTATTATTATTATTATTATTATTATTATTATTATTATTATTATTATTATTATTATTATTATTATTATTATTATTATTATTATTATTATTATTATTATTATTATTATTATTATTATTATTATTATTATTATTATTATTATTATTATTATTATTATTATTATTATTATTATTATTATTAAAAAAATAAACCAAAACAACAACGATTAAAAATGCTTTGACATATTTTTTATTTATTTTAGTTTTTTGTTTCTTTTTTTTAATGCAGTAGTCTTACTTGTTCTACCCACACATCAGTTTAAAGATAAAAGAGCAATTTATATACATAAATAATTCAATACAATAAATTTCTCCTATCCGATAATCCAAAGGATGTATTGATAGCTTGTTATCCTGCATCCTCTGATAATAAGACACCCACACCCAATATTATTGTTTTTATATGTATATTTTTTTTTTCGTCAATGACGACAATCGCAGAATCTTAAACAAGGAATCAGCAAAATAACAACAACAGAGAAGGATATAAAAAAAAAAATTCTAACAAAAGCATGAAGTTAAAGTTTGTGCACGTAAAGCTAACAACATGGGCAAAACAAATATCAGCAACAATTGGAACCGCAACAACAACTCTAACCATAACCGGAAGTTGTGCAAACATTTTTGTTATTGTCTGGTTTTTTTCTGTTTTTTTGTTGTCTTGTTTTTAGTGCATTGTTTTTGCCGCCAATTTTGTCTACATGTTTTTCTTTATAATCATTGCTGAGAATTCACTATTGCCTGTCTTATTGTGCTGTTCGCCTGTTGGTTGATAAACAGACACACAACAACAAAATTAGCTACATATATATACAAACACTTACATAAAGAAACACAGACAGCACTATGAGTGTGTTCAGCTTTTTTTCAACGCATGAAACGTCATCAATAACCGCATTTATAAATTTGTTCTTCTAGCTCTTTGTTTGTCTTTTTATTATCTGGTACATTGGGCGAGGATATTCTTACTTATAAAGATATGTTAGTGTATGTATATCTCAGAGTGGGCGGTTCAATTTCGTTTAGATGATAATTCTACGGATTGTTGCTCACATAAACAATTTCATGCGTTCAACTGCTTGATGCATTATTGTTAAAACAAGTTGGCCAAGTGGGTTTGAAATTGAAGAAATATGGCAACAACATCTATTATGTTCTGAGTTATAACGTTTGTTCGAGAAATAAATCCAAGCAAACAGTTACATCCACGTTTTTATCAAGATGAGAATATAAAAGACAATTAATTAATGATGTGATTCTTAAACGAAGCTCCGCGTAACACTTGTGCTCCGTATTCGGTGAAATAGTACTTACTTACTTACTTAGATGGCGCTTACAACCGTTGGTCGGTTTTGGCCTCGTCTAGGAATTTTCGCCAGCCTTTTTTGTCGTGCGCTTGCTGGCGCCAGTTGGAAACTCCAAGCGTTGTCAGGTTATCCAATGCCTGGTCTTTCCAACGGAGATGCGGTCTTCCTCGTCTGCGTTGGCCACCGCTGTGTACCGAATCCAATATCTTTTTCGCTGGAGCTTCGTCGTTCATTCTCTCGACATGACCTAGCCAGCGAAGCCGCTCAATTTTAATACGCTTGACTATATCGATGTCGGCATATAGCTCATACAGCTTATGGTTCCATCGTATTCGGTACTCGCCATTGACGCTGATTGGACCATAGATTTTGCGAAGGATTTTTCTCTCGAACGCTCCCAAAGTCCTTTCATCAGAGCTGCTCAGCGTCCAGGTTTGTGATGCGTATAGTAGGACGGGCATGATTATTGACTTATAGAGCGTCAGTTTTGTTCGTCGAGAGAGTGCTCTGCTTCTCAATTGCCTACTGAGCCCTCTCAATACTGATATCGTTGGAGGAGTTAATGCTGGATCCCAGGTAAACAAAGTCCTTCACTACTTCAAAGGAGGTGTTGTCAACAGTGACGTGGTTTCCAAGACGCTGGGACTGTTTGTTTGTTGACACAAGATACTTCGTTTTATCTGCGTTCACTGCAAGACCCATTCGACTCGACTTTTTTCTAGCCTGGAGAATGCTGCACTGACTTCACGCGTATTTTGACCAATGATGTCAATATCATCAGCATACGCCAGCAGCATAATACTCTTATAGAAAATTGTGCCGCTGCGTCTCAGGTCAGCAGCTCGGATGATCTTCTCCATGACTATATTAAAAAAGTTGCACGATAAGGAATCACCTTGTCTGAAACCTCGCTTGGTATCGAAAGGAAGGGAGAGGTCCTTCCCGATTTTCACTGCACTGCTGGTATTGTTCAGTGTCATCCTGCAAAGACGTATTAGCTTCGCAGGAATACCAAATTCAGACATGATGGCATATAGGTGACTCCTTATTGGACTGTCGAAGGCGGCTTTGAAATCGACAAAAAGATGGTGTGTATCGATTTGTTTTTCGAGGGTCTTTTCCAAGATTTGTCGGAGCGTGAAGATCTGGTCGATGGTGGACTTTCCAGATCTGAAGCCACACTGATAAGGTCCAATCAGTTGGTTAACGATGGGCTTGAGTCTTTCACACAATACGCTCGACAGGACCTTATATGCGATATTAAGAAGGCTAATCCCACGGTAGTTGGCGCAAATGGTGGGATCGCCTTTTTTGTGGATTGGGCAGAGCACACTGAGGTTCCAATCATCTGGAATGCATTCTTCCGACCATATTCTGCATAGAAGTCTGTGAATGCATTTAAACAGAGCTTCGCCACCGGTCTTAAACAGCTCAGCCGGTAGGCCATCGGCTCCTGTGGATTTGTTGTTTTTAAGCCGAGCTATAGCTGTTAAGACCTCATTATAGTCGGGCAGCGGAACTTCAACGCTGTCATCCATAATTGGGGTTTCCGGGATATCATCTCCACAGGCGGGATTGTTGTCACCGTCGCCATTTAAAAGTCTAGAGAAGTGCTCCCTCCATAACATCAGTGTACTCTGGATATCTGTCACTAGATTCCCATTCTCATCTTTGCAGGAAGAGGCTCCGGTCTTAAAACCATCGGCCCGGCGTCTTAATTTTTCGAAAAATTTTCGAGTTTCATTCCTGTCGCCATGCATCTCAATTTTCTCGCACTCACGCATTTCCGCCTCTCGTTTTTTTCGCCTGAAAATGCGTCTCTCTTCCCTCCTCTTCTCTCGGTATCGCACCTTAACAGCACGCGTTACAACCGACTGCAGGGTGGCTTTGTAGGCGGCGTCCTTCTCTGCAGTGGCGTCGCGACACTCCTGGTCGTGCCACTGGTTTCGGCGAGGGCGGTGGTAGCCTATCACCTCTTCGGCAGCCGTACGCATAGAGTGGGATATATGCGTCCACTGTCCGCATATATCGTCGATCAGAGGAGTGCTTTCTTGAAGCAGGAGTGAGAGTCGAGTAGCGAAAGCTGCGGCCGTCCGTTTTGACTGCAGCTTGTCGACGTCTAGCTTTCTTTGTGTAGGATTGCGAGCATTCTTAGCTGCGCACAGACGTGTGCGGATCTTGGCTGCGACAAGATAATGATCCGAGTCTATGTTAGCACCACGGATCGTGCGTACGTCTAGTACACTGGAAGAGTGCCTTCCGTCAATCAAAACGTGATCAATTCGGTTGCATGTTTTTTGATCAGGGGACAACCAGGTGGCCTTATGAATATTGAGATGCTTGAATCTAGTGCTACTTATGACCATGTTTCGTGCTGCGGCGAAGTCAATCAACCTCATTCCGTTATCGGATGTGTTGTCGTGGAGGCTGAACTTTCCGACTGTTGGACCAAATATGTTTTCCTTGCCCACCTTGGCGTTGAAGTCACCAAGCACGATTTTTGTGTCATGACGGCGGCAGCGCTCGTATGCGTCTTCAAGGCGCTCGTTAAAACTTTCTTTGGTCTCGTCATCTTTTTCTTCTGTCGGAGCGTGCGCACATATTAGGCTTATGTTAAAAAATTTTGCCTTGAAGCGAATTATGGCAAGTCGTTCGTTCACAAGAGTGAATCGCAGGACATGATGCCGTATTCTCTTGCCGACTACAAATCCGCATCCAAACTCGTGCTTCTCCGCATGGCCGCTGTAGTAGATATCACAGGATGCTTGCCGTAAGCAACCCTGTCCCTTCCATCGCATTTCTTGGATTGCAGTGATATCAGAATTATATCTTTCCAAGATATCAATCAGTTGGATAGAGGCACCATCCCAATTTAGGGTTCGGACATTCCAGGTGCATATCCGTAAATCATTATCAGTTTTTCGTTTGCGGTAGTCGTCATCAGATTTGGGGATCATTCTTTTATTTATTCTTAAGCTTTTCATTGAAATGGTTTTATTACATGGTGGGCTTCAAACCCAACGCACAACCTTTGCTTGATGGCCAAAGGAAGCCCGCCGCTCAGATTCGCCGCCAAAGTTTATCGGGCGATAGTACTTTGACGTTACCAGGAGACACCACGCGGAGGTTTGAGTCGACTTGAGACGATTTCGACATGGATAATGCTGGCCTCGCCAAGTTGAGGCAGTCAGACACGTTGCCATGTGAAGATCGCCCCCTTATCTCCGGTGAAATAGTAGCAAAAATTAAATCCGTATAATGCCAAATTATAGGTTAAATTATGCAATATTTTTTAAGAAATTAACTAGGAAAAATACCTGATTCCGGAATGAAATACCTGAATATGTTTAATTCGCTTTGCGAATATATTCGCCTGTATTTTAAATTATGCGCCTCATCTGTTTATGTCTAACTTATGCATGTAAGGTATGCGGAAACGGAAATATGTACAAAATGTTTCTCATGTAATTTCCGGTATTTACCGGGCTGTGACTGTATGGTTGTTATCTTCGAAATTGTGTTTATTTAACTCTCTTTTGTGTCTTATGCGAACACATTTGTGAAAAAAGAATATTTTGCTACATATCTTAAATTATAGGGGTTAGAAATTTCCGCAGGATGTTTTTAATTTGGGTAAAATTTCTTTATTTATTTTCAGGTTTTTGTGTTCTGCTTAGAGGGTCCACGTTGCACGTGTTAAATATAAGTGCGAATCTTTACGGTCATTTAAACCCTAAGATGAATTGGAAAACTTATTTATTGCTTATGAGAAATACTATTGCATTCCCAAAAGATAATATTAGTAAATGCAAAATAAAAGAAATACAATTTTTATAGCTTCCCATAAATTAAATCTTGAAATAAAAGGTAACAAATAATGGCATATGGCTGATGGTTTTTTGAGATATTAATCAATTTTATTAACTTAACCTTAAAATTAATATTTTTTTAATTTTTCAACAATATTTGTTTTCTCGACACATATTATATCTGGATGTTAATTTGACGCTCAAATTAAAGAAGCAGTTTGGTTTCATACTCGATATTCGTAATGGTCAAAAATAAACACTATGAGAACAGCATACCACAAAGTGAGTTATTTTCCGTATTGTTTCTTTGTTGTATCAGAAGTGTCATCACCAACAAACTTTATATACCAGCCAAGAAAAAGTAAATTCAAGTAATGAATATATAATTGATTTTTCACCTACCTGAAAACATTAATCCATATGACGATAGCGTGATATTCGCACCAAATCAACCCTTACGAATACATAGCCGACATGACATTCCTACACTGCAAATGCAAGAACATACATATATACCTATACAACATGTTAAAGTAAAGTGTTAATATTTTTAGCAGGAATTATTTTTGAATAAGTTTTCAAAACAACCAGAGTTGAGTCACCTTCAAGAATCTGATGGAATAAAACACATATATAGTTTTGAGAAGGAAAACTTTTTTAATCGAAATTTTATTGAGGAATTTTATAAAATGTAATTAACTATTTATAAGTTTATTTTTAACTACAATTGGAACTCTCAATTGAATTTTACTTCTTCTAACTCATTTCTGACACACAAAATATGTGGGTGGAATCAGCTCAGGATTAAAACATGGCGGGGCAATAAAACAATAATCAAAATATTAATTTTTACTCATTAACATATCTATGATTCCATATCATTTCGACAAATTTTAAGCAAAATTTGACCTTAGAGCTTCCGAATTGGTTGAAACTTTGAAGGTTAGTTTATTAACATTAAAAAACATATCGCACACTAAATACAAAACAGTCACAACTCAAAAAACATGACTTTTCAGGAGAAGCGAAAAATAAAACCCTTTGGTTGAAACTGCAAAAAAAAACAATTTTCATTAAAACACACAAACATCATTCTTCCACTTAATGAAGAAAATAATGAAAAAAATAGTGAGATATATGTTTTGTGAATTGATTTATAACAAAAAGTCGATATAAAAAAATTTTGAGTTGTGACTGTTTTGTATTTAGTGTGCGATATTCTGTGTTTTTTGAAAAACATATTGTCAAAAACATTGAAAATTTCAAAAATTGAAGGATTTACTTCAAGTCAAAGAGTTACTACTTAGGAACAATAATTTTTTATATCAGAATAAAATTTTCGGTATACAAAAATAGGAAAACTTCAGAAGGCATTTTTTTAAAAATCATTAAAAAAAGCAATCGTTAGAGATCCAACTTAAAATTTTGCAAAAACCTTCAAAACGCATGCCTTAATGCAATATTATATTAAAATGGTGAAAAACTTATTAGAAGAACTACAAAAAAAGGGTGCCACCAGAAAGATTCATTCATTTTTATTATACACTAAACCTGAAAGGTCAGGGTGTATTAACTTTGTGCAAACGTTTGTAACCCATAGAACGATGCGAGTCCGGTACAGAAAAGTATATATATTCTTGATCAGCGTCACCTCGTGAGTCGCGCTATTCATGTTCGTCCGTCCGTCCGTCTGTCCGTCCGTCTGTGTGTTGTCCGTAAACACAGGATAAGAAGAAGGAGTTAAAAATTAACCGAACAGCATCGACCAAACCCGAAGTTAAACGAAGACAATCCACTTATCGAATCGATGCTTATCGGGTTTTTAAAATTGGAATTTCTTTGAGATAAAATTGCATATAAAATGCATGCAAGGGAGATAAGGGGGCGATCTTCACATGGCAACGTGTCTGACTGCCTCAACTTGGCGAGGCCAGCATTATCCATGTCGAAATCGTCTCAAGTCGACTCAAACCTCCGCGTGGTGTCTCCTGGAAACGTCAAAAATTTATCACCCGATAAACTTTGGAGGCGAATATGAGCGGCGGGCTTCCTTTGGCAATCAAGCAAAGGTTGTGCGTTGGGTTTGAAACCCACCATGTAATAAAACCATTTCAATGAAAAGTTTAAGAATGAATAAAAGAATGATCCCCAAATCTGATGATAACTACCGCAAACGAAAAACTGATAATAATTTACGGATATGCACCTGGTATGTCCGAACCCTAAATTGGGATGGTGCCTCTATCCAACTGATTGATATATTGGAAAGATATAATTCTGATATCACTGCAATCCAAGAAATGCGATGGAAGGGACAGGGTTGCTTACGTCAAGCATCCTGTGATATCTTCTACAGCGGCCATGCGGAGAAGCATGAGCTTGGATGCGGACTTGTAGTTGACAAGAGAATACAGCATCATGTCCTGCGATTCACTTTTGTGAACGAACGACTTGCCATAATCCACTTCAAGGCAAAATTTTTGAACATTAGCCTAATATGTGCGCACGCTCCGACAGAAGAAAAAGATGACGAGACCAAAGAAAGTTTTTACGAGTGCCTTGAAGACGCATACGAGCGCTGCCCCCGTCATGACACAAAAATCGTGCTTGGTGACTACAACGCCAAGGTGCGTAAGGAAAACATATTTAGTCCAACAGTCGGAAAGTTCAGCCTCCACGACAACGGAAGGCACTCTTCCAGTGTACTAGACGTACGCACGATCCGTGGTTCTAACATAGACTCGGATCATTATCTTGTCGCAGCCGAGATTCGCACACGTCTGTGCGCAGCTAAGAATGCTCGCAATCCTACACAAAGAAAGCTAGACGTCGACAAGCAACAGTCAAAACGGACGGCCGAAGCCTTCGCTACTCGACTCTCACTCCTGCTTCAAGAAAGCACTCCTTCGATCGACGATATATGCGCACAGTGGACGCACATATCCCACTTCACTGCAGAGAAGGACATCGCCTACAAAGCCACCTTGCAGTCGTTTGTAACGCGTGCTATTAAAGAGCGGTACCGAGAGAAGAGGAGGAAAAAGAGACGCATTTTCAGGCGGAAATGCGTGAGTGTGAAAGAATTGAGATGCATGGCGACAGGAATGAGACTCAAAAATGTTTCGAAAAAATAAGACGCCTGGCCGATGGTTTTAAGACCGGAGCCTCTTCCTGCAAGGATGAGAATGGGAATCTAGTGACAGATATCCAGAGTACACTGGTGTTATGGAAGGAACACTTCTCTATACTTTTAAATGGCGACGCTGACAACAATCCCGCCAGTAGAGATGATATCCCGGAAACCCCAATTATGAATGACAACGTTGAAGTTCCGCTGCCTGACTATAACGAAGTCTTAACAGCTATAGCTCGCCTTAAAATCAACAAAGGTGCAGGAGCCGATGGCCTACCGGCTGAGTTGTTATAGACCGGTGGCGAAGCTCTGTTTAAATGAATTCACAGACTTCTATGCAGAATATGGTCGGAAGAATGCATTCCATATGATTGGAACCTCAGTGTGCTCTGCAAAATCCACAAGAAAGGCGATCCCACCATTTGCGCCAACTACCGTGGGATTAGCCTTCTTAATATCGCATATAAATTCCTGTCGAACGTATTGTGTGAAAGACTGAAGCCCATCGTTAACCAACTGATTGGACCTTATCAGTGTGGCTTCAGACCTGGAAAGTCCACCATCGACCAGATCTTCACACTCCAACAAATCTTGGAAAAGACCCTCGAAAAACGAATCGACACTTACCATCGTTTTGTCGATTTCAAAGCTGCCTTCGACAGTCCAATAAGGAGTCACCTAAACTCCATCATGTCTGAATTTGGTATTCCTGTGAAGATAATACGTCTTTGCAGGATGACACTGAACTACACCAGCAGCGCAGTGAAAATCGGGAAGGACCTCTCCTTCCGTATGATACCAAGCGAGGTTTCAGACAAGGCGATTCCTTATCCTTATAGTCATGGAGAAGATCATCCGAACTGCTGACCTGAGACGCAGTGGCACAATTTTCTATAAGAGTGTTATGCTGCTGGCGTATGCTGATGATATTGACATCATTGGCCAAAAAGAGTCGAGTGGAATGGGTCTTGCAGTGAACGCAGATAAAACGAAGTATCTTGTGTCAACAAACAAACAGTCCCAGCGTCTTGGAAACTACCTCACTGTTGACAACATCTCCTTTGAGGTAGTGAAGGACTTTGTTAACCTGGGATCCAGTATTAACTCCTCCAACGATATCAGTATTGAGATTAAACGAAGGATAACTCTTGCCAATAGGTGTTACTTTGGGCTCAGTATGCAATTAAGAAGCAGAGTTCTCTCTCGACGAAGAAAACTGACGCTCTATAAGTTAATAATCATGCCCGTGTATACTATACGCATCACAAACCTGGACGCTGAGCAGCTCTGACGAAAGGACTTTGAGAGCGTTCGAGAGAAAAATCCTTCGCAAGATCTATGGTCCAATCTGCATCAGTGGCGAGTACCGAATACGATGGAACCACGAGCTGTATGAGCTATATGCCGACATCGATATAGTCAAGCGTATTAAAAGAGAGCGGCTTCGCTGGCTAGGTCATGTCGAGAGAATGAACGACGAAGCTCCAGTAAAAAAATTATTGCATTCGGTACCCAGCGGTAGCCAACGCAAACGAGGAAGACTGCATATCCGTTGGAAAGTCCAGGCATTGGATAACCTGATAACGCTTGGAGTTTCCAACTGGTGCCAGCTGGTGCCAGCACGACAAAAGAGGCTGGTGCAAATTCTTAGACCAGGCCATAACCGAACAACGGTTGTAAGCGCCATCTAAGTAAGTAAATAACTAAATGCATGCTAAGAATAATTTAGCGCATTTTTCTCGAAATGACTTTTTTTAAAGTGGGTGACCATTTTCCTCAAAAACCAGAGGTCACATCAAGACGTTGAAGATGTCATTTTTTAATCATCTCTGCAGGTACAGTTTTAAGGAAATTTGACTAAGGACTTTCGAGGACTTTTCGACTTTCAAAAATAATATAAAAATAAAAATTTTAAAATTTAATTGATAATTTAAAAAATGTTAAAATAAGAGCAGTTTTAAAAATTGTCCTCTTTCTGTACTCGAGGCACAAGCCCGAGTAACACCGGCTTACATCCGCTAGTTTTATAATAAAAAGAATCATAAAGCTTATCTTCCAAAACTTAATTTGTTGCAAAACGCAAAGTATAAATTTTAATTCTATTTAATATGAATTGAAAAGACCTCATTTGCGTATTAATAAGATGATTAAATAATATTACTTTTTTTATTTTAGGAAGGGCCATTTTTAAATATTTGCAAAATTGTTTTCGAACAAAGTTTTTCACTATAAAACTTTGCTTTTTGGAGGACCCTTAGTCGCAGGGCTCAGGAAGATCTAGTCCCCTTTTTCTCCGGTAGTTATGCCACTTACTGCTGTACACAAAGCTGTATAATAATTTATCGGTTATCTTTTCACAAGAAAGTTCTTTATAGTTTGAATATGTAGTTTATTGAATTGAAACTTAAATAGACCAAACAATTAATTTTAAAAACCGCATTATTAGCTTGATAACAATTATATACGTATTAAAGTAAAAAAATAATACAACTGTTGTTAGATATTAAAAAAATACTTTCAGATTATCTTGATTACAATAAGAAATCACATTTCACAATATGCATATAACTTGCATATAACTTGCATATAAATTGCATATTGAAAGAAACTTTAGAAAACTCTATATAATGAAGAAATATAATGGTAAGACACGTTAAAACATTTATATTGAGAAAACAATTTATCTGCATTAAAATCCGCAGTCAACAAAATGGGATGATTGTTTAGTTTAAAATTTTAAAATAAGTCACATTTTGTTACTTCACACGAAAATTTCACAGTAAATTAAACAAAATTCAAGACTGCTATTAATCAAGAAATGGCACTCAATCAACACTCAACACTCTTGTGAAACTTTTTGGCAATTCTGCGATACTAAAAATTTAATTTTAACACAGTATAAGAAGTAGCATTTAATTGAAACAGAAAAAGTAACTTAAGAAAAATGCCGCCAAAGTGTTAATTTAATGCACTGCATATTTTTTTTGCAGGGAATCTTCAGAATGTATCCGAATTTGTTTAAGCATGACACTTCGTATCCTATAGAAAAATGGAGGCAATGTTAAGTTTGAAGAACACGTTTAGCAGCGTCATAAATAAACTTTATAACAGTGTTATGTGTGAAAAGCTCTTCTTTCGTGAACTGTCGCTTATATTCGTACATTAATTTAATTCAACTCTAACCAACAATTTAATATTATATAAAATTAAATGTAAGCATTTTATAACCACATCTACTAGTGTGGTTGCTTAAATTAGTTTCTGCATTTCAGTTCAGAAAAATTAAATATTTTAACATTAAACACTTCAATGACAATCTCTACAAAGTACATATTTCGTTGGCATTAACGACACGCTATAAACGTATCTTTTGGGTATGCGGTACAAATTAACTTTTTGGCTTGGTTGTTGAAAACATTAAAAGCATTTGAACATAAACCAAAACGTGTTAAGAGCCAATTTGAGAACGACTTTTCAAATGGCAAAATTAAATGGAATAAACACAAACGTGCAGATTTTTAAGTAGCTACTAAGTTTAAATCAACAGTCATTCACGTAATGCGTTCTACGCACATGCAAATACTAAAGCAAAGCGGTTTTGAAAAAGTATGAGCTTTATTGCTTTAACCCTCAAACGGCTGACAGTTTACAAATGTAAACTTTCCGACTTTGAAGCGTTTTTTTTTAATGTTTTTATTGTTAGAATTTCTTGAAACTTCATAAGAGAACTACAAAATCATTTCTTAATTGAATAAAAAAAGATATAAGTTTACAAAAATTTTTTTTATAACTCATATTACCTTTTTTTCAAGACTACCTGCTAAACGGCTGACTAGTTTACATTTGTAAACGTATGTATTTTATATGGAAATACTTATAATATAGCAAAAAATTCATTTGTTTATGTTTTAATTCAAATTTTATTTGAAATTCAATATTTATTATAAATAAGAGGAAAGGTTAAACAATATATTTGCATTACGGGCACTTTGTGGTAGTGACACAGTGGGTATCACACACATTCCTGTTGCAAAGAGAGCAGCATTTTCGGGTGACGCGTTGCCTTTTCTCTATTGCACAAAACACGCTCATCGATACGCGATAAATCGGAGCTTTGCACTCCAAAGTGATTCCAGGGCATGCCCCTTTTTGTTCGTATAACGAAGGGTTATATTTTTCATGACATCAGTGAAAAAGGGGCTCATCGTTTCACGACGTGTTTGCATAATTTTATTCGTTGGACCACCTACCAATCACAAAACTGAAATAAAATCGAATAAGTACGGAGAATAGAGAAATATGGAGAGAAAGAATATTAAATTCTCGAATAATGACCATTTTCTCGTAGGATGTTGTGCAATCTTGTTCGGGTATTGGGTAGAGGATTTTTAACCCATGTAGAACCATCCTTCGATGTATACGTCAGGCTTGGCCCAAGAACATTTATGGTAGCATTCCAATCAGCTTCCACTATACCCTGCTCAATAATATCTGCATCTTCAGCTTCATCGTCCGTCATATCGTCACCGTCGCTTTCATGAAGCTCAAAGAAATTGTCCACCAATTCTTGGTCCGACGCTGGTTCATTTGGCGTGATTTGACATTGCTGGGCCCAGACTCAGGCTCAGATAAAATTGCTGGCACAACAATTGAAAAAACTCTTGGTGGGATTTCAAGACCTGATGGCTCCACAACATTTCACGCATGTTTTGGGATTTTTCGTATTATTATTTTTTTTACTTTTAAACTGACACGCGTATGCTCTTTGAACTCTAAAACAAAACGAACTCATCCTACTATAAAAGTACAGCTTTTAGCGCGTTGCAATGGAAAGAATGTGGTTTACGCATAATGGTATGCGCGTAGCTATTGCCTTGTTGCGATGGAAAGAACTGTGTTGCACATAAACAGCGTTGCCATATTTACAGTGTTAACTGTAAATTATAGTTTTTAACAGGCTTACAGTTTTTTAAAATTACTTGTAGTGCAATTAAATTTTTTTTATATATCGGATTTGAAAGCAAAAAATCGTGTTTGTTTGTATTTTTTAACTGTTAACGTCAATTAAATTATATTTGTAAAGAATCTGGCAACTCTGCGAATAACCGTAAGCTTCAGAAAGCCTGCAGCTGTTGTCGCGTTCCGATAGAAAGAATGTATGTTGCTCATAACGTTCCACGCAGGCTGCGTATGAAAATTATCTATGGGTTTACAAATGTAAACCAGTCCGCTGGAATAGGACATAGTAAACAGTCAGCTGTTTGAGGGTTAATGTGAATCATGAGCAGGATGTTGTTGTTGTTGTTGTTGTTGTTGTTGTTGTTGCTATTGTTGTGTTTATTTAATTCACTACGAATTAAACGATGTGGAATGAATTTTATCAGCTCTAACATGGTTCGATGAATTTTGACCGACATGTAAACACATGAGCCGTAAAATTTTGTTGTGATCAAAGACCAACTTTAATTAAATGAATCTAACAGCTTGCTCAGAGTCTATTTGGCATAAAGCGAAAATTAAGAATTTAATAATTATTCAGAGTTTAGGTTTTGCTACACATAAAGGAAATGAGTTGTTCAGCATTTTGGGGAAACGTTTCAAAATTGTTTTTGAATAAATAATAATTTTTTTACATCAAGAATCAGTTGACATTCGCAAATAAGGCGCCAATGTTAATATAACGGAACGGCGGCAACTGTTATTTTTTTAATAGATGCTTTTATAATGAGAGGAAATGGAACGGCTCGTCGAAATACTGATTTTGCTGGTGAATTATATTCCAAAAATTTTCAATTCTAATGCTTCCTATTTCAACAGATTTATTTGAACATTTCTGAATTAAGAATAATTCTTAAGAGTTTGGTACAAAGGACTTAAGTCAAAAAATTGGATTTTGGGTTTTTGATTGGGTTCTAATCAATAATTTTTCCTCTTTCGATTGCTGTCAACTACTTGGATGTATTATAACTGCACCCCATTCTAATTGGTTGGTCCAAAGGAATTAAGTCATGAAATTTCATTATGTGTTTGGTACAAAAGACTTAAGTCTTTTTGCGCAACGCATTTGAAAAAATTTTTTAGCTTAAAATATTTAAGTCCACAACAATACATGTTTCAAAATACATATTTGTTGCATTGGAATGCATTTGGTAGATCACAATTGCGTTTTAAAAGCAGATTTTCTCTGAAGTGTCAATAAATGTCAGCAATATTTTTTAGTCATCAGAATTCGGAGATTTGAACAGCCATTCAGTTTTGTGGAAATATACACAAAAGAAAACAATTAATATTTCTTAGCAAAAAATGAGTCCGCTGTAGAATACGTTTCGTCACCCACAACGCACAATTTTAATATTGACTCTGATGACAGCATAAATGATAAGGACTTCATTCCTAAATGCAGCAATAGTCTTAGTGGACGCGTCAGCGCAAGTAGTGTGGAGACATCCTTATCTATGCCATCAGCAAATGTCAAAGTGGTGTAAGCGTTCTAGGACAGAGAGAACATCAAAAATGCAAAATGGGTAAAGCTACATTACTACAGAGCAAGGGAGCTACAAATCTTAAAACCGAATAGGAAGAAATGCAGCGCGTTTCTCAAGGATGAGATAAGACAAATAATTTTTGACGAGTACTGGTCGCTAGGGACGTATGCAAAAAGTGTTTCCTTTATTGCAAGCCATATTCATGCGAAGGATACACATGTTTCTCGGAAAAGGAAAGTTGGGAGTCTGAAAAAAAGGACGGTTTCATACGAGTACTTTTTAACAGTAAATGGGGAAGGAGTGGCTGTATGTAACGGGTGCTTCCGTAGTACTTTAGATGAAAAAGAAAAATTTATATCGAACGCTTTAAAAAAATAAAATGCACCTCAGGTATAACGACGGATGATCGACGAGGTAAAAAAATACCCGCGCACAAAAAGTCTGAAGAGGTAATTAATATAGTCCGAGCTCATATATTATCATTTCCGAGTTACCAATATTCCATGAATTTATATAAATTTAGTTACTGAAATCAATGAGGATATAGATCCAGATTAAGAGGATTCAGAAGTTGATTATGATGCAGCAATTTCAATATATATTTTTATCTCTTATGTTACGTTGCTGAAATTTCTTAGATGAATAATAAAACGCATTATAATTTGTTTTTTTACTTGATCTTTGTTTTATTTCCTGACTTAAGTCTTTTTGCTTTTCGAAATTTATAAAAAATGTTTGGGCAAAAGGACTTAAGTCATCGGAAACTTGGTGAATAGAAAATTAATCCTCCAATTTTTTTGGTGAAAGTATTTATCATTATTAATATGTTAATTCTGCATCACTGCTTATTAAAAAGTATTTCACCCTGATTTGCAATTAATAAAACAATCTTAAATTTCAATTTACTCAAAACTACATTTTCTGACTTAAGTCCTTTGTACCAAACTCTAAAGAATTAACACATTCATAGATTGATTGAAACATACCTTTAAAGAAGATAAAGATTAATATTAAAGTAACATTACAACAAATATCACTACAAAATTCTAAAAAATCATGCGATGTTCAGAAGAATCGAGTTATGAGTCACTTAAATAATAATTTGGTTGCAGTTTGAATTTCAGCTTAAGTGCAAAAAAGGTGCGAAAAACTTTTTCTCTCTTTCATTGGAATTGATTTCAGAAATGATGTTAATATATTGGGGCAGGTTATAATTTAAAACAGCTTTTGCATTTCCGTTTGAAAGCGGAAACCGTTTGAAAGCCGGTGGTCATTTTCGTAGTCCATTTAATTCGATTAATTGGAGCTTTATACAGCCATTTATTAGATTCAAAGAGCTTCATTGAGCAAAAATGCTCAAAAAATTATTCCAACTTTGTTGAACTCATCTGGACAAAATTTGGTGGTGATGGATGGAAACTCACTGAAATAATTCGGAATAATTGCTTATTAATTCATGATAGCTTGAGGGAAAACATATTTGTTTAGTTGTATGTGGCTGTGTGTGTGGTTTTGTGTGCATATGATGTGCTGTCTCTGTGTGGTATCTATGATGTTTGTTTGTAGGAAAGAGTGGCTGCATTAGACATGAGCTTCTCATAAAAAGCAATCAATTTTGTTGTCGAGTGTCAGTCATGAGGCAAATCCAAATGTCAACGACAAGTGGCGTCAGATTAATGTCTATAGTAATGATGAAGAATGAAAGAAATTAACCAGCACAGACAGGAGACACCGAATAAATCTTCACACATTCAACTATCATCTAGCTTCAAATGAATGACTAAGGTTTGTATGTATATAAAACAGTGCCATCTATTGCATTCAAGTCTTAAAAGAAAACAAAAAGTTTTCAATACGTTTATTAATTGTTCATTGATGCCTCTCCCGGTTGTACTGCATGAGTACCATCTATTGACGATGACGATGGCGATAATTCAAATTTTATCAGACAGCAATCATCGTTTCTGTTCTGTTGTTTCATGTTGTTTATGATGACAATGGAGATGATGATGAAAGAGCATGAAATGACGGCAGGATGAATTTCTAGTTTTGTTTTATTTTATATCAAATTATTATCAACAGCTGCTGTTGGTTTCAATCAGTCACACCAGCAGTAAACTTCGTTGAGGCATGTTTGGAAATTTCAATTTATTGCTAAGGGGAAAAACAACTCTAGAAATTTCGATACTTTGAAAATGTTAGTTCAAATTGTTCTTTTTTTACTTTATCTGAAAAATCACTTGAAAACTTTCATGTACGGAAAAGAACTGTAAGAGCTCGAATTTTTAATACAGCCCTTTTACTGTTATTTACATGCATAATTAAAATTTTAAATGAGTTTTTCTAAAAACGAACAAATTTTTAGTTGGCCGAGCCAATATCTCGTACATGGACCGAGATATTTATGGTCGAATAATCTTTTGTATCGAAATTAATTTCATGACAAAATTTTTTGTTGTGTCAAGCATATTTATTATCCGATATATTGACCCCTTTGCGCGAAATTATCGTATGTGCCCAAAAGCAAATTTTACAGGAGAGCGTTATTTCTAATTTTCTATGCTTTAGCTTGCAATATCAAAACCAAATTTAGCGGAACCTGTAAGGATTTCAGCTACAATATTTTACAGGCTGATGCGTTATAGGATGTAGAACAAATTTGCATAAAAAAGTCAATTTCGAAAAAAAATGGCACATACGATAATTTCGCGCACAGGGGTCGATATAATGAAATGACAATAAAACAATAATTACGGAAGCTTTTATTCGCCCACGATTGTAGAAACTCGGCCCCGGCTTTGGATTTCTTGTATTTTCTCGCTTTTTTCGATGATACAGTTAACAGTCTGTACATGAGAATATTTCAACAATAATTTTTATTTTTTTGAATAGTTTTTAAATTAATAACTCGTGATAAAATGTTGTTTCACTAAAGATTCAAGCTCTCGCTCAACTTCATATAGTTTTACAACTAAATTACTATTTCGATTCACCACCGATAAAGTTGAAGTTATTCAAGACCGGTTTGTTACATGTTAACTTATACAGTTTTAATAAACCATACGAATGCATTACTGTTGATAAAAAGCTCCACAGATATCGGGGACGATCACGTTTCGCCCAATATAAGCTATTAAGCCTGAAAAATATGACATGAAAATCCTTTGGGCTCGTGATACAAAAAACTAATTTTCACTGAGACCAAATATATATGTACAAGTATGATCAGTGATGTCGATCGTCTACAGAAGAAAAGTAATTTTCATTTAAACACACATACTTCGTTCTTCCAGTTAATGAAGAAAATAATGAAAAAGATAGTGAGTTATGTGTTTTGTGAATTGATTTATAACAAAAAGTCGGTATAAAAAAATGTTGAGTTGTGGCTGTTTTATATTTAGTGTGCGATATATAGGCGACGAACGTACTGTGCTTTACCTTTTAGACACTTACAATAGTTCTGGGAGGAATATGATTGCTGCCGCGGTAGTCGAGATGTAAGGGTGCTTGGCTGCCAACCCAGAGGTGCTGGATTCGAATCCTGACCAGACCAGAGTCCCACGCTTTAACCTTTCTTCGATTCATTCCTTATGTGTAATCAACTGAAATTCAAATTCCTCTATACTTACGGCTTTAAAGTTGTAGTTGGTGGTAGGGATGTGAAATGAGATTTCTAATAATTTGAATTGACTGAGGTAAAGGCGAAACAATTGCCTCATATTAAAATTTGCATGTTTCTGTAGTGCTCCGCAATACATATAAACTTCTACGCTTTTTGCACTTGATTTATTTTTCTCTCCTACTTATCTACTTTGCCATTTTCGAACCAAAGCAGACTTTATTGAATAGGTTTAACATCGTAAATCCTTGGTTTAAAGTTAAAACAAGTAAAGAAACTCTAAAGTCGGTTCGCAAACTATACATCGAACAGAGACGAAAGTATAGCTCGCAAACTAAATATCGTACAGACGCGAGAGTGGCACTAATGGAAAGGATATTTGCTCAGCGTGAAATATAGTTACCATAAGATTTTTTTAAAATCGGGGTCTTAATTTTATTTTGAAATTAGTAGTTAAACTGACTGTAGCTCGCAACTTCTTTTCAACTAAGTCAATGATTTCAACCTATCGAACGTAACGAAACGATCAAACAAGTCTGACATTTTACTTGTTTCTTTTTGCTTGCTCCATTTAATCATGCTTACTTTTAACTTTTTCTTTGTTCTGGTCTCGATAATTAGTCTATACTTGAGTGTTGTTAATTTATTTGTTAATTTTCGGAAGATCAATAAAAAATAAGTACAAAACAATCGGACCAAAGAAACAAAGTAGAAGAGGTTACAACTTAAACGGAATTCTACGTCTACACTTACGATACTATCGAAAATGTTTCTTTTTTTTGATATTTCTTTTTAAAAGTTATGGAGATACCACTTTTTGAAAAAGGTAAAAATCTTGAAAATGGAGTGATTTCCAATAAACAATATCTCCGTATCTGCCACCCTTTTTTTGTTAATGAAATATTTTTGGAATTCCCAGCAAAATCTTCGCTTACATGTAATCGAAAAAGTAATCCAGAAAATTTCATTCATCGCTTACAGAACTCATTATTTTTATGCAGACATGTCATTGGAGGTAATTGATGACGCTTTCGCTTGACGTGGAAATACTTATATATGCGCTAATTAAGCTTGACGAATAACTACTTCTCAGTAAGCAAGTATTTATCAACAACTAAGAGCTTTTGTTAAAAACCGTTAAACTGGCAAAATACTACATTTTTACGTTTTTGACTATCCTTACGTCAAAAATAAATGAAATCTACTAAAAAATTACAGAGATATTTGTTTCCGATATCGACCTTCTGAAAATGTTTTTCTCTCTCTAAGCATTTGATAGAAATACATTCTTAACAACTGATATTAGGAAGAATTGAGAAAAATAATTTTTAAAAAAGCTTCACAATCATTTCTATCACATTTGACAGAAAATTATATAAGCTTTATGAAAATATTAAAAAATTAACCGTTATATTTCCGATGCATCATGCTTTAAACTTGAAACAGTTTTTTCGAATATCTAAACCTGACGCTATATATAATGGCACTATTTACATTTGGAAATATTTTTTTTTGTCATCATTAAAGATAAACAGAACCTCAAAATTTACATGATTTTTTAAGGTGGAATATATGTATTAACACCTTCTAAGTCCAATTCCCAAAATTTCACACCGCTCTCAAGTGCTGTAGAAGTTATAGGGTTCGCAAGTTGGGAAAATATGCCTTGAAAAGTCGTGTTTTTTTTTCCAACAATATCTAGCTTTATGGGTATGAAAAGAAAGGTTTTTCTGTAACCTATTCAAAGAATTATTAACCATTGATATTCATGCATTACTTCTTACGATATAGCGTTTTACATATAATGTACACTTGACGGTCAAGCCCTTTACGAAATAACCAAAATGTAAGTATGAAGATCAAATTAAAAAAAAAATTATAGTTCCAATGAATAACCAAAAACCAATTTCAACAAAAAATATAGTTTTTTCATTAAATTAGTACTTCTAGTTACAATATCAAAACATGACATATTGTTGTGCCAGCGAACCAAAAATTTCTGTTCATTAATATTTTCACAATAAAAGCTATGAAATACGAAATATGTATATATCAAAAATATTTTTTTATTTATTTTATTTATTTAAAGAATTATAATTGTACAGTTGGAGCTTAGACTCTTTTGATACATCAACTTCACAACTTAAAAATGGTATTGGTATAACTTGTGAAGTTGATGTATCAAAAGAGTCTAAGCTCCAACTGTAAATGGTATTGGTATAACTTAAATACTATAACATAACCTAACCTAATATACAAAAATAGACAGAATTGGATAGAAGAGACTGAAATTATTACAGAAATCTCATATTTATTGTAAGAAATTGATTACAGCCATTTTAAAGCACCTTTTATTTTGTCCGGTTTTGACGTACCTTAGTAACATGTTCCACAGTTTCACAACACTAACAAAAAACATTCTGGACGTTATTAACATTTAAATTCAGGTACTATTAAATTAAGTGTACGAATAGATACAGCAAAACAAAGTTTCCTGTACAAGTATTCGGGGCAGTGGGTATGAATTAGTTTGTGTAAGAAGAGGAGATTGCGTGTATTAAAATATTTTGTAAGATCACAGTCAAAAATTGTCAGAGCATAATCTGATATATGGTCATATTTCCGTTTATTGTAAACATATCTTGCCAAGTTGTTCACCACTAATTGCAGCTTTCTTTTAGACGCAGAATCGATGTTGCCATAGACCAATTCACCATATGAGATATGGGGAATTATTAATGAACGTACGAGTTTTAACTTTATATCTTGTGGTATGAAATCCTTCGTCTGCCACAATTTTCTCAGCACTGAGTACATTTTACCAATGGTATGGTAAACATGATCAGTGCAGCTCAAATTTTTATTAATCATATACCCAAGGCTCTTTACAACACCGACAAACGAGATATTTACTCCCGCCATAACAATGGGTGGAAGATAATCAATACTGTACCGCTGTCGAGATATAGCAAGAGCTTGGGTTTTGTATGCATTTCAATTAAGGAGATTGCTATCTGCCCATAGTTGTATTGAGTTCAAATCTTCATTCAATCTAAAAATCAAGTCTTCCGACAATCGGCCTAGATAGATAGATTTGTACATCATCCGCATACAAGTGAATTGAAGAATTTTGGCAACTACACACGATGTCATTTATGAACATGCTGAAAAGAATTGGGCCCAGGATTGACCCCTGTGGAACTCCAGAAAATGTTCTTTTTTGGTCAGAAAACACGTTTTTATTATTGAATTTTTGTTATCGGTCGCTTAAATACGATCTCATTAGCTTAGTTGCACAGTTACTAAACCCAAAATAATGTTCAAGCTTTTGTAGGAGAATCTTATGGTTAACCGAGTCAAAAGCTTTGGAAAAGTCTAACAATATTAAAATGATTAGCTCGTTGTTATCATATGCTGGCCGAATGTCTTCCATCACCTTGAGTATAGCAGTTGTACAACTATGGCCAGACTGATTCTCATTGAGCAGTTTATGTGCATTCAAATGCTGGACTATTTGAACCGAAATAATTTTTTCAAAGGCCTTTGACAAGGCAGGTAGTATTCTTATTGGCCTAAAGTCTTCAGTACGGCTAAGATTCTTTCTTTTTCAATGGCAATCACATAAGCCATCCTCCATTGCTGAGGAAAGGTAAAAGAAGTAATGGCAAAATTAAGTAAATGTGTCAAGCTTGAAGCTATCCACGGTTATATGAGTTTAACAAATCTCAGATTTATATCATCGCCTCCAACAGTGTTGGATTTGATGGTCGAAATAGACTTTATTACTTCATTCTCAGTAACAGTTTTAAAATCAAATTTATTTTTGTGATTATATACAAGTCGATGGTTAATAGTGTAGTCGGAAGAGTCAACAAGTTTATTTGCTTGAAGGAAGAATTCATTCAATTCATTGCAATCTAAGTTACATTCAGAAGCTCTCTTTTTAAAACCGATCGCGTTTAAATTTTTCCATAAAACTTTTTCTGGCAGATTAGGTAATATTCAGTTTGCTGCAAAAATATACCTTCTTGGAGTGATTTAAAATACACGTAGCAAAGTTTCTCGACATCGGAGATATATATCCCAATTGTGAGTTGAAGGATCCCGTTTCCACTTGGTATAGTTTTTATTTCTAATTTTAATAGCTTCTTCAACTTCACGTATAAACCATGGAACTTTAGAATTTTTGATAGTTAACTTTCTCAAAGAAACATATTTATCATGTAAGTAACGTACAAAGGTATTAAAATGTTCAAGTTTTTCTTCAATGTTCGAAATATGTGGAGAGTTTTTCCTTATCATGTTTTTCTATAATTAATTAAAAAATGCGTTAAAACAACATAAAAGCCTTTAAAATACAAAATATTTACATATGTAAATAGTGCCAAACAACGTGATAAAAATGAAAAATTTTCAAAAAGTATTCAGAAAATTCTAAAATTAAAAACAACTTTTGAATTTTCAGAAAGAAAACCAAAAATAGCCACAGAATCCAAGCCATATTCAAATCGCATAAAAAAGGAAGGAGTTATGGCAAATTTAAAATTGGGATATTTACATTAGTAAATAGTGCCAAAGTGAGGTTTAATGCTTTATTAAATACCTAAATAACATTTCTAATACCTCTACTTAAGCTTGCAATAGGTAATGCATCTTATTTAATACGATAATTTTAAATAAAAATATAACGCCAAACCAACTAGCACTTGCCTGAAGTGTGATTAATATATAATAATGTTTTATTTAAACTAATTTTTTGTTTATTCTTTTAAACAAGTCTGCAGTCCTTCAAATATCTATCAATAAAGCGTCTTTTTTGATCAGAGCATATTAAAAAAAACCCAGCACTTAATTAAGAAAAATATTGTGCTACTCACGTTAACGTCAACATCATCATTACCAGCATCACTGTCTTCACCATGTTCGACAGCATCATCATCATTATCGGCACAAGCATCACTAACAGCACTAACAGCAAAAAGTCATTAATACTCGTATCCACGCTGATTGCGCAATTTTAAATATTTAGCATGTAGCTTACTGCCGTAAAAGCTTTACTCTTGCTGTCGCTGTTTAGAAACTAAAAATATTATTTCAGTACATTTTTTTTTAGTACCTCCACCAAATGAGTTTGACTAGCAGTTAAGCTATTTAACACTAGAACAGGTTGCCAAAAATTACACACAGTTCTTGATAAAGCCTTTGCTCTCATACACATACACACACACACATACACTGCCACATATGCATTGCAACACATTCTATAAAATATCCTTGTTGGTTTTTTGCTTGTTTGACAAAAATTTACAAAGTTAATTTCGCTTTAATTAAAAATTTTCACATGTAGGCGTTGTTTAAGTCTATAAAGTGTGGTATGTGTGTGTGTATTCACTGGGGAGTATTATGGGCTCATATAATTGTACCATTTGTAGGCTTACACGCTACGACAATTTATAGCTTTTTCCAAAAACAAAAACTTTTATCAATAAATTCTGTTAGAAAAGAAAAAAAAAAACTGAGTGTATCTAAATTATAAGGCTGAATAATATTTAATATGGGTTATAAGCTTATAAATTTACTTAAATTTAGTATTTTAACACTTTACTTATTCTAGAATAAAACGATTTAATTCTCTACATATAAGAATAATATTGGAATATTTTTGTAAAATATTTAAAGACTTTAGCACTCTTTTTATAGACAGGTTTTTAATATAAAATATATAAATTTAACAAAATATTGCTAAAGTTAGTGTTACCTTAAAACTCTAATGAAATATTATGCAAAAGTATCGCAAATGAACTTTTTGTGTGTTGGATTGTGTTATTTAAGTTTTGTAGCTTTTTGTATTCAGGTGTGGTTATTTTTATTGAAAATATTCATGTGATAAAAACATTGTCACACAAATGCACACACTAACACATAAATACACACAATTATATTACATTCACACTTAAAGAGTCTTTATTTATAGATACACGAGCCAATATTTTGTGTTTGTTCCATTTTATATACGTTTAGCTTTTGTATTAGAATACAATTTAATGCTTTTCTAGCCAAAAATCTTTGTAAGGTCTTAGACTGAAACATTGAGGTACTTTTTATTTTTTTGAGCACAACCTAAATGCTTTGCCGTTTTAGCAGCCATACCTGTTACGTTGTCATGTCAGTGTTGCCAACCCAATTGAAATTAATATCTTGCAAGTGTGATGAGTGTATTGATGGCTTAGTTCTTTTTTCTGGAAGCATTTAATGCATGGTTGCCATCGTTTTTCATAGTCATTTATCATTTGAAATTCTATGGTTATACTTTGATACATTTGCTTAATGAACTGCTTTGTTTGGTTTTTTCTGTTATTTTCAGCTTGAATATTGAACAATGCAAGTTTTTGTGAAAAATTATAGAAGAGTCATTAACTTTTAATAAATGCTTTGAGAAAAGTTTACTCACAAGGAAAGGTCCCCAGGTGACAGTCTTCGATTTGAATGATTTTCGGATATGTGATAGAAGACAAAAATCTAAGGTCGATGTATTTTTTTATACGTGCTCAATCGATGGTTTAGAGTTTCAAACTCGCGTTCAAAAGTCAGCGAAAATTTTGTTTGGTACCAAATTTGTAAATGTTTCCATGGAAAATAGCGAAATTATAGCAAAAAACGAAATTTTCGTTGATTTTGGAACGCGAGTTTGAAACCCTGAACCATCGATTGAGCACGTATAAAAAAATACGTCGACCTTAGATTTTTGTCTTCTATCACATATCCGAAAATCATTCAAATCGGAGACTGTTACCTGGGGACATTTCCTTATCAGTTGGCTTTTTTTATTTGAAAATAAACAATTGTTATTTAAAATAAATATTTTCAGCTATTATTCTTTAATTAGTAGAGTTTTTACTGAATAACACACTTAAAAAATCTTAAAACATATATTAAAATTTTAATAAAATCTTTTTAACCCTCATTTCTAAAGTTTTCAAAAAAATGTACATATATAGGCCATTCCAAGCCTAATGCAGGTTTTTTCCGAAAATTGGCTTCATACTCTTCGATTTTCTTGAAATTTTGGCTATAAGTTCCTTTTCCACTGATGAGAATACTTATAAGTCATTTTTTTTTTTTTATTGCCATTTTTTTCAAAACTTCTGGAGACTCCAATTTTTGATAGAAGTGAAAGTCTTGAAAATGGAGACATTTCCAATAAATCATATCTCCATCATCTGTCAACCTATTTTTATAAAGTATCATTAAAAAGCTATTGAAAAGCGGTTTTGCAAAAAATTAAACATTTTTGGAATTCGTATGTTAGAGTTGCCAACTTTATGAAAAAAGATATAATTTGCTCATATCGCGAAGAGTGCGTTTTTGTTTTTTTTAACAATATTTTTGTAATTTTAAAAACAAAATCAACTTTACATTAACAAAATATTACGATGGCCAAACGATACGTTTTTCGCAATTTCAATTTTTGCTGGCATACATTTCACTATATCGTTCATCACTTCTATACCATTTTGCATATTTATACAAAATCTTCAACAAATTTGATTTTTTCATTTCATTCACTGTATTATTAGTTAGTTTACAAAATTTTATATGTTCGTTTAAAATTTGTTGAACTTTGATCAATTTCACCAGAAGAAGTTTTGAAATCCGTCTTACGACAAAAAAAGTAACGACATTTTTCAATCGGCCTTAAAACATAGAATTAACACAATCATACACTGTGGGATGTCCGGATGAAGTTCATAATTTGTACGCATTTCAGTTTTGACCTAAAAAACAGACACGCCAAGTTTGAAGTCTGTAGTTCAAACATAAACTTGTTTATGGAGTTATCACTTTTGCATTTGTATGGGAGGTGGGTGTGTCCGTTGACGTATAAAGTTCATAATTTGTCCACGTTTTAGTTGTGACCTTTATGACTTTTATTACTGCAGCTCATATATAAAGCTCTGTATAGTCATTTCAATATTATGGGCTGTATAAGAGGTGTGAAACCGCCCATATACAGCTTTTTTTATGGGGGCGGTTATTTTTTTCTCTTTCTTTTGCGCTCTGTATTACTTCTCTCGTTTAATTGCAAGTAATAAGTAGAATTGGCTGGACGCAAATTTAGCACATTTTATTAATGGTGTTATTTACTGTTTTTTTTTTTTTTTTAAAGGAAAATGGCGCAAGGAGGCGCAGCAACAGGTGATTCAGCAATTGAACACCACTGGGAAAAACAATTGCGGAATTAGCAAAACTTTTTTTTTATTATATTTATGTGTCTAAAATACATACATATCAATTTGTTTTACTGCAGCTTAAATGTAAGCCTTTTTATAAAGTTTTAAATTTTGGGGTGGTATGGGAGGTGGGCGTGTTAGTTTGTGTATGACGCCCATTTTTCTAACACACCTCAATTTTGACATAGAAAACACAAGTACCGAGTTTTGTCTAATATGGGAGGTTGTATGGGAGGTGGGCGTGTTAGTGAGTGGATGACGCCCATTTTTCTAACACATCTAAGTTTTGACATAGAATACACAAATACCGAATTTCAGTATTGTATCTGAAATAATATCTAATTTAATATTAGTTTCTTTATAGAGTTTACAATTTTGGGGTTGTATGGGAAATAGGCGTGGTTTTCATACGATTAAGCCCATTCTCAACCTTAATCTTGGTTTTTTTTTAAATAAGCTTAAATATCGAATTTCATTACGATAGCTTGAAAATGACGGCTGTAATCGTTTCGACAGACAGACGGACAGACGAACAGATAGACGGATATGGCTAAAGCAACTCAAGTGGTGATGCTGATCAAGAATATATATACTTTTCTATACCTACCACGCCTCCTTTTGGGTGTTACACACGTCATGACAAAGTTAATATACCCCTTACGCAGTACGCGTGGGGGGATAAAAATGTGCATGGGTGCATTGTTCAGCATCAAGAATATATACTTTTCTATACCTACCACGGCTCCTTTTGGGTGTTACACACGTCATGACAAAGTTAATATACCCCTTACGCAGTACGCGTGGGGGGATAAAAATGTGCATGGGTGCATTGTTCAGCATAAGCCACACCTGTCAAAAAAAATTTGAAGAGTCGAATTTCATTTGCCCTGCTTTCTGTAAACATGGAAGCGCGGCGTCTAGGTCCCATGTTACAGCAGGCAAATATAACTTTGAAGTTGTCAAGAAGTTTACATACCTTGGCACCGCCGTAAACAGCAACAACAATGTCAGCCTGGAGATAAAACGAAGAATAACAATAGGAGCTAATAGGAGCTAATAGGAGCTACTACGGACTAAGTAAGCAATTGAGTTCCAGAGCCCTCTCTGGATCGACAAAACTAACACTCTACAAGACGCTCATCGCACATGTGGTTCTCTATGGCGCTGAGGCATGGGTGGTATCGCAAACAGACGCAGCCGTTCTTGGGGTGTTCGAGAGGAAAGTTTTTCGCAAAATCTTTGGTCCTGTTCGAGTTTGCGACGACTATCGCATTTGAATGAACCACGAACTGTACGAGCTCTACGACGACATTGACTTAGTCCAGCGTATAACAATTCAGCGACTACGTTGGCAGGGTCATGTCTTTCGTATGGATGAAGAAGCTCCAGCGAAAAAGGTGTTTGAGGCGAAAGCCGAGGGTCGACGACGAAGAGGAAGACCATGCCTCCGATGGATTGACCAGGCCGAGGAAGCCCTTGGAGAAAGAGAGCGCTTGGTGAAAAAGATTGGAGACACCGCTAGAGCTGATGAACCGACTACGGGTTGTCATGGCCACCTAAGTAAGTAAGTAAGACTACATTGTCAAGATTTTTACTTTTATCAAAAATTGGCATCTCCATAAAATTTGAAAAAAATGGCGAAAAAACAAATAACTTATATGCTTACAAATAAAAAAAGAACATATGGCAAAAATTTCAAGCAAATCGAAGATGAAGCCAATCACGGCTTGCATTAGCCGTGGAATGGCCGATATAAGTGCATTTAATAAATTTTATGAAATTTTATGAATAGTTAAATGAATCTGTATCTGCAGCTTTCAGTAAAACGAAAAGATTGTTTGGAAAGTTAAGTGGATGCTTGTTTAGGTGAAAAATTGAAAAGCGCAACTGTTTGTTCTAATTATCAACAAATTCATTTTTCCAATTCATACTTTCTACGATTTCCGTACCAAATTTTTTTGCTCAAAGTCCAAATATTTTCTGCCACAATTAATTGAAGAGTACAGCCACTTTTTATGAATCTGAATAATAACAATGACTTGTTCCGTCATTTTATTTTCCCTATTTTTATGCCCGCCAATTTGTTAGCCAATTACGTTTCAGTATTTTATTTAATCACTCATATTTTATATATGTAACAATAGAAATATATTAAAATGTGTCTTATTGTAGAATTTACCAAATTTTTTATAGGAATCTACATTTTAATTATTCTAAGAATTTATTATCCACAAAATAACACAAAATATACATTCAAAGCTCTTATTAAATACATTTAAGTTAACAAATCAAAATGACAAATTAGGTTTAGCACTAGAATCTACAGAACACAAGAATGCAAATCAAGTTTATTATTATTGTTATTATTTCGTCTATTGCATCGTATAATTAACGCTGTTCTATGACAAAGAAGCCTTCAAATTATTACCAAAGCATTAACAACGCAGGAAACTCATCAACAGGGAGGATAAACAAGCCTTTATTTATATAGAAGCACAAACAAGAGCAAACAAATAACATGAAACAAGGACAATAAAATAGCACAGAAGCTGAGCTAATAAATAATGAACCAAGTAATTAAAAGGCACGAGGAATTGTTATATGCATCATTATCAGCCTCTTCAAAGAAAGGTCAAAACTGTAGACGAAAAATTTAAATTTTAATGATAAATGGAGGAAAAAATTTAATTGCTTAAAGAGGACACTGTGAATATGGAAACATAATTTTAAAAATCGAACAACTAATCGAAGGTTTGTGGTTGAGAGTTTAAGCGTTAAGAGTTTAATAATTTAAGTCTTATCCCTGGGGGAGTTTTGTTAATTTAAAATACATATATTATTCCTTAAAATCAAGTTATAAAATAGTTGCCACAGTAGATTTAAAACTTTCGAAATTGTTTTTTAATGTGACTTCCCTTTAATATATGATAATTTAAATGAGCCGTTTTCGATTTTTGCCCATAATTTCTTCTCAATATTATAGTATTGATTGATTGCTGCTCCTTCAGAACATTGAATTCCTGGGAAAAACTTAATGCATTGCTTCGCTGACTTGTATTGGAATTAAATTTTCGTCAATTACGAAGAGTACCAAAAATATTTATGATAAATTTTTTGCGAAAATAAAATATAAAATAGCGCGTTTTGAGGATTTATGACCATAAAAAAACTATGTTTAACAAACTGCGCAATTTTTGCTATATTTCAGTCTTGAAAAACCCAATATCTAGTAAATATTGCCTGGTATGTTCACAAACCTAACATAGAATAACGAAAGAAATATTATATTTTGCAAACATTTTATATCTTGTAGCAAGTGCAGGTGAGCTTGGTGTTGAAAACTTCAAGTTTTGGTGTCTTGTGAAAAATTCAATATTTAGAAATTTTGACCTAAAGGATAAATAAAGATCAACTACCACAAAAAAGTTACAAGTCATATTTTTTGGTATTTGATATATTTAAAAAAGATAATGCCTGAGACATTCTGAACAACTTTTCCAAAGAAATCCTACCGAAAAAGTAGACCAGATACAAAATTTAAGACATAAAATAATTAATATAATCTTCAAAAATTTTCAACAAACAACTTTGTATGAAGTCAGACCGAAAACTTAAAAAACTAATGACGCCGTTTGATTCCCAATGGCTCAAGTAAGGTGAAATCATGCTTTTCAGACAGCCTTCAAATTTTTTTTAAAAAATGTGTTAGTTTTATTATTAGATATTTTTGCTTAGGGCTATGTTATGGTGACGGTCATGGGCTCGTCATGGGCACGAGTTTTTACTCTCTTTTTCCGTTTGATGAATGTCGTGCCCAAAGTATGTTATGCTGGCGGTCATATGATCCCTGATCACTGGTACACTTTATGCTACTTTTAGTACTTTATGCAAAAAAGTATTGTCGTTCCTATGTGTAATAAAGAACAAACTGAAGTGATACATTGCTCTCAGCATTGTATAAGTCAATTTATAAACACTTGCTAGCAAAAAGTGTTCCTATTAAGTAAGTTTTATTTGTTCCTTTATACCTTTTTTACTAAAATGCACTATCCTCATACTATACAGCACTACTTTAATACTAAAAACCGAATATTGTGAATATTTCCACAACGTAACACTGTTTTGATCCAGTGATTTGGTATCGACAGCCAAATCATTTGGTGACCACGGTGGTCAAAATTTGTTCCCTCGCTCACTCTCTCAGATTTCCCTTTTACATTGAAACAACAACAATTCGTGCCCATGACGACCCATGACCGCCAGCATAACATAGCCCTTACCAGTTTTAGTTCAATTATGGTTTATGGGACATGGGTTTTAATAGAATTTTAAAGGGAGTGACTTTTTTCAAAAAATGGTATTTATTTTGTGTTAACTTTCATTCCACAACTTTGCCTTCAACTTCGACTTATGCAAGTTGTGATTGGCTTCATAATCTTTGATTTACTTGAAATTTTTGTTAAAGGCTCCTTTTCCACTTATAAGAATATATGTTATTTGTTTTTTTTTTATCGCCATTTTTTCAAAAGTTTGAAAATTGAGTTATTTCCAATAAATCTTGTCTCCGTTATCTGGCATCCTATTTTCTCTAAAAAATATCAAAGAATAATAATTGCAATGAGAGAAAAAAGGGCTCAAATAAAAGGAAAAGCAAATAAAGAAATCAAGCCTCGAAGCTTAAAGCAAAAGAAGAATTCAAAACCTTGCGTTGGCTGATGACAAACGAAGCAAACGAAGCTTTTGCCTATAAATGCTTTGCCATAAAGTACCAGTTTTGGGTCGAAGAAAGGCAAAATATAATATTAAGTGATGAAAAAAATTCAGCCTGAATGGTTCCGACTGTTATAAAAAATATTGGAGCGGGTTTGCAAGAGTTGTGTGAAACGTGATCCACAGTAGGATGATCAGTTAAGACTTGGGCTGCATTTTATTATAACGGAAGGAGACCAGTATGCTTAATATCTAATAACATGAAGGCGCAAATGTATGTTCAACAACTTGATGATGAACTGGTCAAATTTGCTGGTCAGTTTTTTACCAGCCGGAAAATACCGTTATTGCAATCAATGAGGGACCCTTTTATGGTAGTGTTTTTAAAAATGGAAGACAGTTAGATACTGTCAAATATTTAAAAACTGCGATTGAACAGGAATGGTGTTAAGGACTTTTCAAACCTTACTAAAATTGATGATCATAACTTTACTTCTGTTAATCAAAGGTTGAATTTTATATCAATACTAACACTTGTAGTCATCCATTTTTGTTAAAATGTATTTTAACGTTAGATATTTTTCGAAGTTAATGATTGCACAAAACATTTTTTTTTTAAATTTTTAAAAATCTAATAAAATAAAAACGTTGACTTTTTACAGCGCCATTGTTTTAAAATAGATACATTATTTGTTTTTATTTAAACAATAATACAAAATTGCAAGTCTTATGTTTGTTGCAATATATAAAGGTTTGAAAATTCGTTCAACAGAATATAAAAAATTAAAAGAATAAGTGACAAAAATTTTTTTCGAAAAAACACATAATTTGTTAATATTTTTTTTACATAGTTTTTTTCTTGATACAATATCGTTTACTTCCTCCAAACATTGTATTTTAATTAGAGCAACTTACTTTCGTAAAAAATCGATTTTTCGATCTTAACAATCTTTCCTCTCTCTGTGTTTCTAAATGTAGATTAATAATTTCTAAGAGTAGAAAAACACTTCTTTGATTAAATGAAAATACTCTCGGTAATTCCGTTTTGGTTTTCCAGCAGTCTTGGTGAAAGTCTTGCTGAGCATATTAGCTTTTCAAAGTTAGTGGACTGCATAAACCACAGAGACTATTGATGAGTCGGAGTAGCGTCCTACGAAACCATGGTCTAGTCTGCTATGAAAGAAAAAATATGGTTTTTAAGAATTGTAATGCCATGTTCACACAGAGAGTTTAGTTTGCGTTTCGTTTGAGTTTAAATGCAGCTGTTCACACAGAGATGCGTCGGCAGAATTGAGTTTACGGTGGATTGAAATGATCGCCAATTTTTGGAATTTCGCTCAAAACTCAGCTTTTTACGGCCCATACTGACTGACTGATGAGAAACCCTCATCTTCTAAACTTTCCCAAGTTATTTTATTTGTTTTTTGGCTTATTTTTGTTAATAATAAAATACAAATAGAAACTTGCACAATTGAGAATCAGCTGTTGTTTGCATTTTTTATCGTTCAATCGAATCGAACACAGCTAAAATCTAACTGAACGAATGTTTTCATCAAACACTAGCATAATTTTAGGCATGTATCAAATTGAGTTTTGGTAAACGTAGAAAGCAAGTTGTGTTTAGTTGCGTTTTCTCCTGCATAATTGTAGGAAACGTCAGCGTTTAAATTGAGTTTAAGGGCAAAACGCAACTTTGTACTGGAAACGCAAACTAAACTCTCTGTGTGAACATAGCAAAAGCAAAGAACATTTAAAGCACAGCAACTTTGTTTAATTTGATTGCAATAACTAGTAAAATGGAAAACTAAAATATGTTGCTCTGAGTAATATACAATGTTCGGGGGAAATATAGGAAATTATCTAAAGAAAAAAATTATGTCAAAATTATATTGAAAAATTCTATGTGTTAACGATAAAATTGCATTGAAAGTTGAATTGTTTTGACGTAGAATTACGTGTTACAGCGCGGTTTGTATGGGGTTGATTTAACAGATTTTTTGAAGGTCATGCAACGTTTTTGGCTAATACTTTAGGATATACCTACAGCCTTTAATACTTATCGTTCAAAGATAATATATAAACTAAAATATCAGATATATCCTGCGCTGAATGAATATCTAATTTTGGATTTTGTCACTATTATATTAAAGTCACAAAATAGTAAAATATAAGAAGAAAAATGCTTGTTTTTATATAAGAAAGTCGATCATCAGCTGCTTATAATGTACCTGCTACTTTCTTTGTTTTTGTTTCGTTGTTTATGCTTGTATTGTTTTTATTTTGCACTGATTGGCTCTTATTAGAGCTTCAGCTCAAACACGTGTTTCGAACTACACATGTTCACGGAAGTTTGAACTCCGTGTAGATCGTGTTTTGAAACACGAACCTCAACTACATTTGGTCCAAAATGGATGATTCTATGGCCAATCGGATGCAGTGGGATTATCTGAGGTCACAGGTGGGTCATTGGCACATTTATGGGTTCAATGAACATTTGGACCAAAATGGATGATTCTATGGCCAATCGGATGCAGTGGGATTATCTGAGGTCACAGGCGGAAATGTAGAAATTTTTTAAGCAATTAAAAAGTTTATTAATGAATTTTTAAACTAGTTGTTATATGTAACAGTATACCCAAAACAAATTACTATTCAAAATTATGTTTTAGCAGATTTAAAGCTATAAATGAGTTTTGTTTCATGATATATAGTCTCAGAACTTAGTAATCACAAAATCATATTTTGTAATTTTTGACATATATGACATGAACATGTTTTTCTGAAAAATTCTGGATAAATGTATGGCTACAAAACAATTGACTCCTCCATTCATCATACTCTGAAAATCATGCAGGTTTTCGAAACTTAATGGCTTAAGAAATGACTACTTTACTAGCAAGTTTGAACACTTCTTAACCTGAATATAAAATGTAAAAAAGTGTTTTTTTTTTAAAACTTAATGGAATATAAAAAAATGTTTTTGCATTTTTACTTTTGTACTCCATCTTAATATCATGAAAATTTTAATATAATTTGTTTGGAAGTTGTACTCCTAACCAATGAAAAATTACATATGGAATTGACTTGGGTTTTAGTGTGAGCGTTAATATTGAACAAAATTTAATATAAAGTTAAAGTTTGTTTCAATAAAAACGAAGTCCTGGTGATGGTAAAAATATTTTCATTCACTTGTGCACCCTCTTGATATTCAAATATAAAACCGAAGTCATTGAGGTGTCTTTATATTAAAAAAAATCAAAAATTATGTGGTAAAAAGTTATTTTGCCAAATTTTACACCCCTTTTTGGAGTGCACCCGGGGCGGACCGCACCCCCCGCCCCCCCTTGCTACGCTACTGCTTTAATTACTATTCGAATGTCGCGTTCTTGTACCTAAATCATCATTTGTTATCAGAACTTCGTGATCGTTCTAAGCAAGTGTCTGAAAATTATAACTTAAATCAGATTTTTTGCTTCACTATAAAAAAAAAGTTAATGCAGGTAAAAATCATACTTAACATTTAATATTGATTTTCAAAGTGTGTCGCGTTCGCGATCAAGCGCCGTTTTTTAAATACACTTTGTATGGGAAGTATGGAAAGGTTTCATTCGATTTTGCTGAATTTTACTAAGTGTTAATAGATCATATTCAAGCTCATTAGCAAATTCTCAAGTCTTTGGATTGATTTTTAATAGATTTTTAATTAGTTTTCCAATTTGAAAACGTCAATTTGTATGGGAGGTATACGTGGTTTTCATCCTATTCGGATTATTTTCGAACATGATCTCTATTTTTACGATATAAGCTTCAATATAAAATTTCATTACGATAACATAATAATAACGGCTGTAAGCATGTCAACAGATTGGGGGACATACAAAAACAGGGACGCCATGATTAAAACAATTTAGAAGATGATACTGCAGGATAAAATATGCACTTTTCTATGTCTGCCACGCCTCATTATGGGAGTTAAAAACGTCGTCATAAAGTAAATAGCCACATACGTAGTACGGGTGGGGTTACAAAAAATATCATAAATTTTCTCACTAGCCTCATATGTATTTTTGTTTTTTTTTATTAATATTATCTTATTTATAAAATCAAATGTTTGTCCTCCTGTCTGTCTGTTCCGTATAGGCTCGCGCACCGCTTATCCGATTGAGCTGAAATTTGGAAACCGAGTAACCGAGGCCCTGCAACAGAATTGAGGCTATTTAAATTTCAGAAAACTTCCATGAAAGATCGCTTTATTCAACCAACTACGTCTGCTTTATTCACGTCAAAACGGATGAACCGATTTTGATGAAGCTTGGTAAGCATTTGTATCTGTTACTGAAAAAGATCCTTTGCTTTTAAAAATTCTTTCGACAAAAATCAAGGAACGCGCCGAAGGCAAACGAAGTCAAGAACCAAAGACTAACGAGTAAAAAAAGTTTAACGAATATGAGCGGAAGCTATGTAAAGAACAAAAATCAATCGAACAGTATCGACTTAAACCGAAGTTAAAACCGAACGAAGACAATCCAAAATTGAATCGATGCCAAAAGGACTTTTTAAAGTTGGAATTTTTTTTGAGATAAAAATGCATATTAAATGCATGCTAAGAAAAACTTTAAACACATTTTTTACGAAATGCCTTTTTTCAAACTGGGTGATCATTTTCCTCAGAAACCAGACGTCAGATTGAGACGTTGAAGATATAATATTTTTGTAATCGTATCCGGCAGGTACAGTTTTATGGAAATTTGGCTAAACATTTTCGACGGAAGGAGGGGCAAAACCCCAAAAAACTATCATTTTAAATTATTTAAAAAATTTAATTGATAATTTAAAAAAAGTTAAAATGGGAGCAGTTTTAAAAATCGTCCTTTTTCTGTGTTCGAGACACAACCCCGAGTAACACCGGGTAACATCCGCTAGTTATTACTAATATACAACTCACAAATAATATATACGATGTTTTTCGAAGGTAATACAATATTTATCTTAAATTACTTTAACTAATTATTTTTACAAACGTGATGAGAAAAAATGTCGCGTGCTAGATGTCGCGTTCGCGATCAGGCTTAAGCTCAATAAAAAAAAACGAATGGAAGTATGTCAAAAGGACAACTATTTCTTGAAAGCCACATTAATCTTTTTTAATTTACAACTAACCGCTTTAAAAAAATTATGTTGCGTTTGGCAGATATCTGCATTATTCTAGATGCAGTCGAAAACGAGTTCCATTTTTGTCCCGTTCGCGATGTCATGTTTATTGCTTATATTTTGGAAAAATAAAATCTAGAGAACCTAACTTTGTTTTCTAAATATAGGGCTAACAAAATGCTATCGAAAACTTGAAAAAAAAGAAATTTTTTCAACGAACGAAAAAATTGCGAAAAATTGCTTACGCAGAACTTGGGCAACTCAATATATTGCTGAGGAAGTACGTTCTTTTGCTCTCTAGCTTTTGTATGCTTACGCATAACGTGGTTGAGCATTTAAACGGAATTCTACGTCTACACTTACGATACTATCGAAACTGTTTCTTTTTTTTAATAACTTATGTTTCGAATTTATGTGCGCATAACTTTTTTAGTTGGGACTTAATTGAAAATTTCACTTAATCGTCTTATCAATCAACATGAGTGTTAAAGATTCCATCAAGACCAACACACAAGTAAAAGGTGCTGAATTTAAGGAAAAAAACCATTTTTATTAATACATCATCCCTTTCTACAATGACATTTGCCTCATGCACCTCGTCTGTTTTCTTCTTTTTGCATATCATTAAAATTAAAAATATGCATGGCTCCCAGATTGCAACGGAACCACTTTAGTTGTTTATAAATTGTTTAACCATTGTATTTGAGTTGCACATGTATAAGGATGTACATGTTAAGTGTAGTTGCATATGTGTTGGTTTTGCTATGTATGCTTCATTATTTGCTTCCTGTTGCTTGTAGGTGTGCCATTTTTTCTATTTCTATCTTTTGTCTACGTCTCTAAGCTTTCGTTGGCATCCGGTCCCTGTCCTTCTCGTGTCTACTACTTATGGCCTTCTCATGTTCTGGATAGATGCTTAAGTTACGATGTGGCTTTTTAATTAATCAAAAGTTTGACTACTGCCACATCTGGGAATGAAAAGTCAAACATTTAAACAGTGATAAGGACAAATATATTCACCCTCAAAGTCTAAAAAGCTTGAAAATTTTATTGTTTAGAAAAAGATTTAATTGCAACTTGTGGCTAAACTTCAAGATAACGAAAGTTTTTGTTTCTTATTATTTAACGTTTAATTAGATAAAGAACTTTGTTCTATGATTTGTAGCTTGTATGTTTTGAATATGGGCAGGAATGAAATTTTTTCTGAATACTAGACATACCTCTATTTAACGCGTACTTTTATTTTTTTATTAATTTATTTAATGAACGTTCTAATACAATAAGAACAAGTTCTTTTGCTGTACAAAGTTAATAACTTAAAGTATTGAATCTCTTTAACTTATTGAAATATTAAATAACATATACTTCTAACGCTACGCGGAATAAAATTAATACAAAAGCGTATTTAATTTATCCATTATTGTTTTCGCACTAGTAATGCATTCACAGATATTTAATTCGCAGATATTTAAATAAGTTAAATTATGCACGTTTTTTATTTAAAATCATATATTCTAAAAAACACAAATTTATTTTACAGTAAAGATGCAGAGAATTATACTAATTAAAAGAAATTCAAATAAATTGCTAAAAGTTCTAAGTAAGCATGCCCGAAATTAAGCTTGTATTTTGCTTGTATAATAATTTAAAGGTTAAGGTTAAATTTAAAATTTTTTTTTAATTTTAAACTCGATACTCTTCCGATAACAAATACCTACTATTTCAATACTGGTATTACATAAAAACGAAACACACACACAATCTTATTTATGAACGCTTGAACAAAAGGTTTAACAAAAGCATCTATGGAATCAACAAAGCCCAGCATTGTTTTCGAAAGATATTGTTTTCGGAGTGAGGAGGGTAAACCAGATACATTCAGAAAGTAAAAAATTGATGCAACAAAAACTCAATCAATATTTTAATTAAATGCAAAAATCGCACTTCAAATTCATTCTCCCTGCAAACCTGCAATTGTTGCTTGCTGCAATGAATATCGAAATCAGGATATTGTGTCGATGTTTGTTCTGTGCGTGCAGCATGATGTAAATTAAAATTTGAACGTAATATAAAATCATCCACAGTTCGGTGGATGATACAAAATAATTTTGAAAAACTTTATCATGCATAGGTTGCTACTTATATGGCTAAAATATGATACGAGACAGGCAACACCGTAATAGATACCCAAAATCAGTATCTTAAAGTTTAACACTTTTAATGATATACTGTAGGCGTGCGTCAAAAATGAGTAGAGACATGCTAATTTTTTCATTTTACTCTTGTTCCAAAAAATTGAAGAGAATTATCTGATTTCTGATAATGCAGAAATAAAGCTTACTTTATTCATAAAGAAAAACCAAAGTTTAATTCCAAAAACAACAACACCATAATATTATTTTTAAATATAAATCAAAGAAACGAATTTTTTGCACTTCAAAAGTGAGTAGACACAAATCGTACTTTCCGAAATTTTAATACTTATTACATAAAATACAATTATTTTAGTATTTTGTTTGTCCACCTTTAGCATAGATTACACTTTCCATTCGTCTTGGCAATTATTTAATTTGTTATTTTGTATAATCTGGAGATATATTGTTCAACTCCGTAGTTAAAACGTTTTTCAGCATATTTGCAGTCTGTATGTTGTGTTGACGCACTTTTCGGTTCAAATGCTCCCAGAGATGTTCAATAGGGTTGAGATCAGGTGATTGTGGGGGTGATCTAACTGTCCTGGAGTCCTAAAGAGCAACCACTCTTTCACTAAGAATGACGCATGTTTTGGGTCATTATCTTGTTGAAAGATATCCCCTCGGCAGTCCCAATTTATTTACACTCGGCTCCAAATTGTATTGCAATATCTTCAAGTAATCATTCTTATTCATAGTGCTGTCAATAAAGACTAGATTGACAACTCCAGCTGCTGTCCCCACACCATCACATGTCCACCATCGTGTTTGACTGTGCTTTTTATATTTTTTCGTTATAGGCTATATTTTTTTTTCTCCATATTTTAGTGTTCGCCCATTCCACGCATAACGCAATACTTTTTTTTTAAAAAATTGACCACATGGCTTTCGATTTGTTTTATTTTTGGGCTATAGGTTCCTATTTAAATTCTAAGAACATGAGTTCATTTATTTTTTGACGTAGAATTACGTCTTACAGCGCGGTTTGTATGAGGTTGTTTTAACAGATTTTTTGAAGGTCATGCAACTTTTTTGGCTAATACTTTAAGGTATACCTACAGCCTTTAATACTTATCGTTCAAAAATAATATATTTACTCAAATAGCAAATAATATTTATATATATTATTATAATATAGATATATTATATCCTGCGCTAAGTGAATATCTTATTTTTGTCACTAATATATTAAATATAAGAAATTTGTCACTAATATATTAAAATCACAAAATAGTAAAATATAAGAAGAAAAATGCATGTTTTTATGTAAGAAAATCAATCATCAGCTGTTTATAATGTGCCTGCTGCTTTCTTTGTTTTTGTTTCGTTGTTTATGCTTGTATTGTTTTTGTTTTGCACGAACTGAATGGTTCTCATTGGTTTTATGTATGCACTACTGTTCTAGTTTAATAAGTGCTCTATTTTGACACCAGAGGTTATTAACCTCTTTTCAACTCAGTCAATGAACTCAAACTGTAAAATTTAACGAAATGAGTCTGTGATCCGGTTAGATTTAACTCTTATAGAAAGAAAAACGAGTTGGATCATATTTGGTTTTATGCTTTCACCCAATAGATGGATCCCCAATTTGGATCCCACACCCCACTAGCACTAGCCAGTGTAGTTGGCAAACTATGCATCGAACAGAGACGAAAGTGTAGCTCGCAAACTAAATATCGGACAGAGACGAGAGTGGCACTAATGGAAAGAACATGTGCTCAGTCTGAAATATAGTTACCATACGATTTAATAAAAATCGTTGCCTTAATTTTAATTTGAAATTTTCGGAAGATCATTAAAAAAAACGTGCAAAATGGACAAAACAACAGAAGAGGTTACAACTTAAACGGAATTCTACGTTTACACTTACGATACTATCGAAACTGTTCCTTGATTTTTTTTTATCGCCATTCGTTGAAAAGTTATGGACCTCTCAATTCTGCAAATCGTCTGAAAACGCCAGAATTGGGAAATTTTCAATTAATTTTATCTACGTCAGTTTTAATCCAATTTTTATAAATGAGGTACCGTTTAAAAGGTATTAGAAATAACTTTCTCGCTCTTTCAATAAAGAAGTTACAATGATTTGTATGGGTTGACAAGTATGAGCCCACCTCGAGTGGGGGGGGGAAGTATGGTATGCAAAATTATTGGCATGACTCAATCCACTCTGCATGAACCAAATACGGATCTCAATCCACTCTGCATGAACCAAATACAGATCTGATACCGATGAAATAGTGGAACAACTAATTGAAAAAATTTGGCCAAAGCTTCTGATAAAGAGGAGAAATGGAAATTTTAAAAGTTTTTTTCATGGGTGAATAAATTTTTGTTTTTGCATTATTAAAACTCAGATTATTCTCTTAAATCTTTTGGCACAAGAGTTACATGAAAAAATTAGAATTTATTGGCGGGTCCTGGCGTTTAAATAGGTTCTCAGTGGGATCGCTGTTACTCGAAGCTTTAACTGGTACAACGGCCGAGTATGCCACCGCTGCAGCAGTGAATGAGGAAATGTTGGTTGGGCCTCCAGAATCCTTGCCCCGACCGTGAGAGTTCCCACGGGTGGATTTCCACTATTGTGGCTGCCACCTGGAGTAATAATGTTATTACCAGACATTAATGCGGTTATGGTTTATTTTCAGGGTGTCCTTCCCATCCTTTTATACCTACGTACAGGTTTTAAAGACTGCCGACCGCTACGCTACAGACGCAGACCAGAAAGCCACCCACTATGGGTTAAACGCGTTTGGATTTTATACATAATTTTTTCTTTACTTCTTTTTTAATTTATTTTTTGGTGTTTGCATTTTTTTTTTTTTGTTTCTTTTTTTTATTTATTTATTTGTTATTTTTTTCAATATTTTTTTTCCGTTTATCCCTAGGGGCAGGTCAAAAGACTGCCAGCCGATACGGCGCAGACGCAGACCAGGGAGCCGCCCAATCTGAGACAGACGCGCCTGGGTTTGGTTAACTGAGGTCCGCGGGGTTGTTAGGCCCGAGGGATCTCAACATTGTTGATCCTCCCCTGCGGGTTATGGTTATGGTTATGGTTATGGTTTTGGTTATGGTTTTGGTTATGGTTATGGTTATTGTTATGGTTATGGTTATGGTTATGGTTATGGTTATGGTTATGGTTATGGTTATGGTTATGGTTATGGTTATGGTTATGGTTATGGTTATGGTTATGGTTATGGTTATGGTTATGGTTATGGTTATGGTTATGGTTATGGTTATGGTTATGGTTATGGTTATGGTTATGGTTATGGTTATGGTTATGGTTATGGTTATGGTTATGGTTATGGTTATGGTTATGGTTATGGTTATGGTTATGGTTATGGTTATGGTTATGGTTATGGTTATGGTTATGGTTATGGTTATGGTTATGGTTATGGTTATGGTTATGGTTATGGTTATGGTTATGGTTATGGTTATGGTTATGGTTATGGTTATGGTTATGGTTATGGTTATGGTTATGGTTATGGTTATGGTTATGGTTATGGTTATGGTTATGGTTATGGTTATGGTTATGGTTATGGTTATGGTTATGGTTATGGTTATGGTTATGGTTATGGTTATGGTTATGGTTATGGTTATGGTTATGGTTATGGTTATGGTTATGGTTATGGTTATGGTTATGGTTATGGTTATGGTTATGGTTATGGTTATGGTTATGGTTATGGTTATGGTTATGGTTATGGTTATGGTTATGGTTATGGTTATGGTTATGGTTATGGTTATGGTTATGGTTATGGTTATGGTTATGGTTATGGTTATGGTTATGGTTATGGTTATGGTTATGGTTATGGTTATGGTTATGGTTATGGTTATGGTTATGGTTATGGTTATGGTTATGGTTATGGTTATGGTTATGGTTATGGTTATGGTTATGGTTATGGTTATGGTTATGGTTATGGTTATGGTTATGGTTATGGTTATGGTTATGGTTATGGTTATGGTTATGGTTATGGTTATGGTTATGGTTATGGTTATGGTTATGGTTATGGTTATGGTTATGGTTATGGTTATGGTTATGGTTATGGTTATGGTTATGGTTATGGTTATGGTTATGGTTATGGTTATGGTTATGGTTATGGTTATGGTTATGGTTATGGTTATGGTTATGGTTATGGTTATGGTTATGGTTATGGTTATGGTTATGGTTATGGTTATGGTTATGGTTATGGTTATGGTTATGGTTATGGTTATGGTTATGGTTATGGTTATGGTTATGGTTATGGTTATGGTTATGGTTATGGTTATGGTTATGGTTATGGTTATGGTTATGGTTATGGTTATGGTTATGGTTATGGTTATGGTTATGGTTATGGTTATGGTTATGGTTATGGTTATGTCCTTATATCCTTTTTTCTGTAGGATAAGCGGTTTTGCGAAAAGTATAACATTATGTTAATTTTGAAGTTTTGGGTTTTTTCTTATCACATTCGGTTTTAATTGGTGGAATTCAGTATTCAATATCCTTCATTTGAATCGTAATGAAGAGATTAAAATGATATATAGCTTTTCGCTAAATTATTGTTTTCAAGCAACATTTTTCTTTATTTGCTATTCCATTTAACAAAAAAAAACATTTTGATTAAATGATATTTAAGTATATTTATAATAAAAAAAAATTAATAAATTATTGTCGTTTTACTGAAGAGCATTTTAGGTAAAAAATGAATGAATGAATATGAATTTATATTATTTGCATATCAGATACTTGGCTTGTTGTTATAATTTATTTTCATGACTTAATATTCTGTTTATTGTTTTTAGAAATAATGTTAGACCATTTTGTTGTTATAATAAGTCGACTTAACCATTTATTTTTGCAGGTTTAAACTTTTACGGTTATTTTTACTCTTATTTAATTTTTATTTCTATAACTTTAATTTGTTTATTGGATATTTTAATAACTTCTCACTCGTTGTGCGTAAATTTATAATTTTTTAGTATTTAAACGAAGCAATTCAAGAACCATTAAATGATAAACTTATACAAAATTGAGAAATGGAATTTATGAGTTTTTTGATTAATGAATTGGACTGAATTTAAACAGCTTTATTTTGACATGACTTAGAACACTAGTACATGTTGTATCACAGTGCTCTGTGATATAATGCCAAATAACCCAACAATTTTCCAAAACTTAAGACACTCAATTAATCAATGTTAGGTATAATTCATAAACCGAAAATTGCCTGCAGTAAAACATGGACAGTTTGTAATATTGAAGCCGTGCTGTGTTTTAGCTATATTTAATGTTAATGCTAAATAAGCCTTATTTAACAATATTTATGAACTAAATTTTACGAATATTTTTATTAATTCGAATACATAATTTGAAATTTAAAAAAAAATTAGATATAAAAATAAAAAAATGATGGTGATTTAACTTTTCAAAAACTTAATTTAGCACACAAAATTTCATTTTTAATTTTTTAATGTCAGCTGCGTTGACATTTCAGTACAATATAACATTCTAACGTGTTGGCTACATTTAATTTGTTCGTGTCATAAAAAGACAAGCACAATCTATATGTGCCTATTTAGTCATCTCAGGAAGAGCATTGCAAGCGGTATTGCTTAAGTCATTTGCTAGTCCCAGAAAAATAGAGAGCTTAAACACTTTTGTTGTTGCTTAACTTTTTTAAAATTATTTTCTTAATAGGGTTGTAACTCCAACCCAACCCAAGCCAATCTTCTAATTACTGAATACCTGAAAATGTACGACGCGGCTTGTTTTAATATCAACTAATATTGCTTTCGCTTTCCAACACTAAGGCAGCCCACCTTCTCTTCAATTAAACTGACCCTTTATGCAAATTCTATGCTCTCTCTATTATTTATATTTGCATAAATTTTACTGACCTTTGAAAATTTTATCAATTTAATTTCATTGAAAATTGTTGAACCACATTAAATAAGGGTGCAACTGTGCGTGTGAGTGATTTTATAATAAAGCATCTACATATTTTTTTTTTTAATAGTAAAACAAAATTAAAGCTGGTATATTTAGAATAAGTTACAAAGCAAAAAAGTTGAAATGAAAAAACACAAAATATATAAGTTATGATAAATGACATTTTTGAAGGCGTGCAACAATGCGTATGATTGGCTTACAGCTCATCTAATCAAGGACATGAAATATGAAATTTTGCCACAACTTTGAAAATTAAAGCTTTTAGCTGTTTGCTGAACAAATATGTTTCGGTTTAGTTCTGTTGTTGGCTTGTTTTTAAAGCAGTCAGCTTAAATTAACTTTTTCTTGCAATTTTTGGCAAGTTTTGCTAATTCGCAAGCAAGCCAATGTATGTGTGAGTCAGTAAGAGTGCGTCTAAATTTTGATTAAATACCGCTAGTTAATGTGTTGTTTTATGTGTTGTTTTATTCACAACCTGTTTTAATTAATTTTTATGCTTATTCTGGGCTTCTGTCAACAATAGTTTCTTGTTGCCAATCAAATTGTTTTACGAATCTATTAAATTTTTTTATGTTCTTTTGTTTTTGAATGCTTGCAGTATTTGTGACGCATTTTGCTTAACATAGTACTTTTTTATTATCTTGGTATTTTTGGTTTGTTTTTGTTTTTATTGCATGTCCTGTTAACATTTTCAAACATACTTCAAGACACGCACACCTATGTATATATTGAAAACGTTTATGTTTCTTTGTTTTTCCTGTTAAAAATTCGTGAAAATTTATTGACCAACTGATCTGAGTATCTAGGTTATAAGCTATTTATGAGCTTATAAAAGCGTCTAATTAATTAAAAATTATAAATTAATGTTTTACAAAGCTAACGGTTCCTTACTTTGAAAAGGAATAGGAATTTGTTTATAAAATAAAAATTTTATTGGCTATTAAATATGTTGAAAGTTTTTCTTTAGAGAGGTTTATTGAATCAACAAGATAGCAGGATAAAATGTTTGTTTATGAAAATAGTTTGCACAAAAGCGTAAAGTTCAAAAGAGATAAATATTCTTAATTTGCTTTAATTTTTACAGTGACCTGCAAAACTTTTCGGATGTTTTTTACTTTTGCACTTAAATTTCTGTAAAAATATAATAATCAGTACGAACATCACCAATTTTTTCGAGGCAATAATTTTTTTATTATAAAATAAAATATTTATAAACATAAAAGCTTTATACATAGCAAAAACAAAATTCTAAAAAAATAATCAAATTCATTCTATTCAGTTTGCCAAATTTTCAATATTTTGTCCACAAACCCTTGCGTTTGATGATATTTTCCATACGTCACGGCATATTTTCGACTAAATTGTACAATATTTCATTTGAAATGTTTCTTCACAAAGCTTGGGCTCTGCTCTATTTTTTCCATATAACTAGGCGCTGCTTAGCCCAAAATTTTTCGTCGTACAGTGGATCGAACGCGAAGTAAAATACGACTTTTTCTATTCATCAATCACCAAAGTTTTGTTTTTAATTAAAAAGCCGATTGATGTTGCTGCAAAAAGTTTATACATATTTAATAAAAAATTATAAATTAAAAAAAAAAATATCAAAAATTTAGTGGCTCCAATATATTAAAAACATAAACATTAAGATAATATAATTGACATTTTACTGCCTAGTTCCGCCTTTTTTTTATTTTGATCCACTGTATGTCACGCACTGCGTTGGCCCATGGATAAAAATCAAAATTTTTTTTTGTCTCGAAAATAAAAAATATTCGTCCATGTCAACACCTGTACGATGATTAAGTTTTCAGATTTTTCACAACTAATCGCGTTCCATCACAAAGACCTCTCTTGATGTTTTAATTTCGAGGAAGTATTTATTATAATACTTCCAATTTTCAGGTTTAACTTATGCAGTGAAATTCTTGAGAGACAGCAATCATTCAAAATCTCGGCAGATTAATTTTGTTTACCATTATCTTCACTGTCCGTGGTGACAATGTAATCCGTGCTCAGATCTGTCACCAACTAAAATATTTAGAACTTGCTCGTTGACTTCGTGCACATCGGAATTTTTTGGGTAAAGAATATCAATTTTGGAATTACGGTTGATGTTATTCGGAATCAAAATATCGCCAAAAATCTCTTTAACCCTTTCAATGAATTTGTCCATTACATTGGACACTTCGGAAAATATTTTTTTTTTCCAAAGTCTTTTGCAAAATCAAATAGATTTCATAGTAAATGAAGTTGTGTCAAGATGACAAAAATAATTTTGACGCTTAACTTAGTTAGATGTTCGATTTTATGCCCAACAGAAGCCTAACATTTTTTAAATAGCGTTACAATAAATTTTGCAAAAAAAGTGGTTATTGTAATTGGTGTGCAAAATATAATTTTTTTTCTATAACAATATTATAAATAACGCATTTGTATTGATCTCCGGTTGTTTTAGTTGAAATTAAATATTATAATACAATGTTATGGGAGATAAGGGGGCGATCTTCACATGGCAACGTGTCTGACTGCCTCAACTTGGCGAGGCCAGCATTATCCATGTCGAAATCGTCCCAAGTCTAAAACTATCATACCGATATACTTTGGCGGCGAATCTGAGCGGCGGGCTTCCTTTGGCCATCAAGCAAAGGTTGTGCGTTGGGTTTGAAGCCCACCATGTAATAAAAATATTTTAATAAAAAGTTTAAGCATGAATAAAAGAATGGTCCCCAAATCTGATGATGACTACCGCAAACGAAAAACTGATAATGATTTACGGATATGCACCTGGAATGTCCGAACCCTAAATTGGGATGGTGCCTCTATCCAACTGATTGATATCTTTTAAAGATATAATGCTGATATCACTGCAATCCAAGAAATGCGATGGAAGGGACAGGGTTGCTTACGGCAAGCATCCTGTGATATCTACTACAGCGGCCATGCGGAGAAGCACGAGTTTGGATGCGGATTTGTAGTTGGCAAGAGAATACGGCATCATGTCCTGCGATTCACTCCTGTGAACGAACGACTTGCCATTATCCACTTCAAGGCAAAATTTTTTAACATAAGCCTCCGACAGAAGAAAAAGATGACGAGAACAAAGAAAGTTTTACGAGCGCCTTGAAGACGCATACGAGCGCTGCCCCCGTCATGACTTAAAAATCGTGCTTGGTGACTTCAACGCCAAGGTGGGTAAGGAAAACATATTTGGTCCTACAGTCGGAAAGTTCAGCCTCCACGACAACACATCCAATAACGGAATGAGGTTGATTGACTTCGCCGCAGCACAAAACATGGTCGTAAGTAGCACTAGATTCAAGCATCTCAATATTCATAAGGCCACCTGGTTGTCCCCTGATCAAAAAACATGCAACCAAATTGATCACGTTTTGATTGACGGAAGGCACTCTTCCAGTGTACTAGACGTAAGCACGATCCGTGGTGATAACATAGACTCGGATCATTATCTTGTCACAGCCAAGGTCCGCACACGTCTGTGCGCAGCTAAGTATGCTCGCAATCCTACACAAAGAAAGCTAGACGTCGACAAGCTGCAGTCAAAACGGACGGCCAAAGCCTTCGCTACTCGACTCTCACTCCTGCTTCAAGAAAGCACTCCTCTGATCGACGATATATGCGGACAGTGCATATACACACTAGACATGGGTAACGCAGCGTTGCGTTGCGTTATTGAGTTGAAGCATTTAAATGCGTTATTGCGTTGATACACTTCTTTTAAAAAAAGTAACGCAATAGCGCATTAATACAAATGCAACACTCAAAGTAAGGCCAACAGCAAGAAAAACATTGAAAGCAAATGTACAAGTTGTACGGTTCATCGAGCACAGTTGGAAAAGACAGAAAGTTGAATCAAACAAAATAAATTATGCTCGTATTATATAGAAAAGAGGTTGTGGGGAAGATGCTGTTAAGCATGAACTCTTGGAGCATGTCTGATTGGATGATGATTGAGCACACATGTGTGAGTTTATTTCAAATTGAACATGTTCGATTTCAAAAGTATAAGCAAACTTAAATCGAACTTCAAACTTGTTTTGCCCACTAGAAATGTGTATGTATCTGTTTGAAAGCTCGATTAAATGATAAAAAACACAACCATCTGCTTACTTGCTGGAATTTTGGGTTTTTTAATTGTTGGTGGATGCTGAAATCTGCACTTTATTTAGTTAAATTTTATACTTGCTACTTTTTATTATATTCTTATTAATGAATGTAGCCATAACATTAAACATTGTAAAGGATTTTGATGTTTTTTTACTTTATATGTATGAGTTCTTTACCACATGACTCAACGCACTATGCAATGTTCTACTGTGAGACTTTCTGTGCTGATACGCGTCTTGTTGATACAGATACCATAATATTTTCAACAGCGGCATGACGCAATTGCGTTAACGCATTTCGCTGATACAGTTTACTGCGCTTGAGTTAGTGTGTCAGCGCTGCAATTTTTACTGCGTTACCCATGTCTAATACACACTCTATGCGTACGACTGCCGAAGAGGTGATAAGCTACCAACGCTCTCGCCGAAACCAGTGGCACGACCAGGAGTGTCGCGACGCCACTGCAGAGAAGGACGCCGCCTACAAAGCCACCCTGCAGTCGGTTGTAACGCGTGCTGTTAAGGAGCAATACCGAGAGAAAAGGAGGGAAGAGAGACGCATTTTCAGGCAAAAAAACGAGAGGCGGAAATGCGTGAGTGCGAGAAAATTGAGATACATGGAGACAGGAATGAGACTCGAAAATTTTTCGAAAAAATAAGACGCCTGGCCGATGGTTTTAAGACCGGAGCCTTTTCCTGCAAGGACGAGATTGGGAATCTAGTGACAGATATCCAGAGTACACTGATGTTATGGAGGGAGCACTTCTCTAGACTTTTAAATGGCGACGCTGACAACAATCCCGCCAGTGGAGATGATATCCCGGAAACCCCAATTATGGACGACAGAGTTGAAGTTCCGCTGCCCGATTATAACGAGGTCTTAACAGCTATAGCTCGGCTTAAAAACAACAAAGCCGCAGGAGCCGATGGCGTACCGGCTGAGCTGTTTAAGACCGATGGCGAAGCTCTGTTTAAATGCATTCACAGACTTCTTTGCAGAATATGGTCGGAAGAATGCATTCCAGATGATTGGAACCTCAGTGTGCTCTGCCCGTGGGATTAGCCTTCTTAATATCGCTTATAAGGTTGTGTCGAGCGTATTGTGTGAAAGACTGAAGCCCATCGTTAACCAACTGATTGGACCTTATCAGTGTGGGTCCAGACCTGGAAAGTCCACCATCGACCAGATCTTCACGCTCCGACAAATCTTGGAAAAGACCCTCGAAAAACAAATCGACACACATCATCTTTTTGTCGATTTCAAAGCCGCCTTCGACAGTCCAATAAGGAGTCACCTATATGCCATCATGTCTGAATTTGGTATTCCTGCGAAGCTAATACGTCTTTGCAGGATGACACTGAACAACACCAGCAGCGCAGTGAAAATCGGAAAGGACCTCTCCCTTCCTTTCGATACCAAGCGAGGTTTCAGACAAGGTGATTCCTTATCGTGTGACTTTTTTAATATAGTCATGGAGAAGATCATCCGAGCTGCTGACCTGAGACGCAGCGGCACAATTTTCTATAAGAGTGTTATGCTGCTGGCGTATGCTGATGATATTGATATCATTGGCCAAAAAGAGTCGAGTGGAATGGGTCTTGCAGTGAACGCAGATATAACGAAGTATCTCGTGTCAACAAACAAACAGTCCCAGCGTCTTGGAAACCATATCACTATTGACAATACCTCCTTTGAGGTAGTGAAGGACTTTGTTTACCTGGGATCCAGTATTAACTCCTCAAACGATATCAGTATTGAGATTAAACGAAGGATAACTCTTGCCAACAGATGTTACTTTGGGCTCAGTAGGCAATTGAAAAGCAGAGTTCTCTCTCGACGAACAAAACTGACGCTCTATAAGTCAATAATCATGGCCGTCCTACTATGCGCATCACAAACCTAGACGTTGAGCAGCTCTGATGAATGGACTTTGGGAGCATTCGAGAGAAAAATCCTTCGCAAGATCTATGGTCCAATCTGCGTCAATGGCGAGTACTAAATACGATGGAACCACGAGCTGTATGAGCTATATGCCAACATCGATATAGTCAAGCGGTTTGAAATAGAGCGGCTTCGCTGACTAGGTCATGTCGAGAGAATGAACGACGAAGCTCCAGTAAAAAAATTATTGGATTCGGTACCCAGCGGTTGCCAACGTAGACGTGGAAGACCGCATCTCCGTTGGAAAGACCAGGCATTGGATAACCTGACAACGCTTGGAGTTTCCAACTGGTGCCAGCAAGCGCACTACAAAAGAGGCTGGCCAAATTCTTAGACCACGCCAAAACCGACCAACGGTTGAAAGCGCCATCTAAGTAAGTAAGTAAGGTTTTTTTATTCAATATTTTGAAATTATAACATCTCAATTTTGAGGTCGATCGAAGCAATATTGGCGGATTTATGGTAGTTTTAATAACCGTTGCTCCAACTCGTTATACCAGTGTACAAAACTTTAAAGCGATTTTCTCACAAGTCATGTTTTCAAAGTCGGTGAGCACTCTCCAGCCAAACCGATAGTTTTGAAATTTGATGCACTCATTTGCAACTAAATTCATAGTCAAGTTTTCCATTTTACAGTAAAAAATATGAAAAAAAAACACGACCGCGTTAAGTCCGAATGCAGAACACCTTGTAAAATGCGATTAGGAATGCACTTCCGATTTTCACCCAAATCCGAAACGGAATTTAGAACACGGCAGAATATTTAAATTATCTATGAGATAAGCCTGCCCTGTCATGGCTTATAGCAAGAATTTTAAAATACTATGGCGTGTGCGAAGAATTGCTTAAAATTATTTAACCCACTTTTTCAGAAGTACTTATTGCCAGAAAAGTTAAACGTTTACTGAGATACAGAAATTTAATTTGAAAAAAAGACTGCAAGCAAACGTACAGCGTTTGAATATAATCTTTTCACTTAAATGACAAACAACGAAGAAAGAGTGCTCATAAAGAATTTTTAAAAGCACTTTAAAAGCACTTTCTGTTGATAAAATTATCCATTTGAATGCAATAATATAAGTTTATTTTTTAATATTCATGCTGGTTTAATGGTCTTAAACACCATCTTTGCATCCAACACACAATCAAAGTCATGTTCAAAATAATAACTACAAAACATTAAATGACACTCTTAGCCATGAAGTACAGAATGTACTGCTGCTCCTGCTGCTACTTAACAATTAAAATATTTTCACTGCCACTACCATGTTTTTGTCCTGCACTCGATGTCTTTAATTATAAGAAATATTTAATTAAATCGCACGTTATGCGAACATGTGCTTTAGTTGTAGATCAACCAGAGCAGAGCAGCAGCAGCAGCTTAATAAAATCTGGTCACTTGACTTCATTCTTGTGACTTCTTGCTGCTGCGACATGTTGTTGTTATGCATAGTCGTTGTCGTTGTCGCTGTTGGTGTCATTATTTTTTTTTTTATATATATTTAAATTCAGCTTAAAATTCTCAAGTTGATGAAATAAAAGTAGGAACGTGTGAAAGCATTACTGTTGCCTTCTATTTATGTCACTGTCAGATTGAAAGATGGTTGGCAACGCAACTTCAGTTGCTGTTATTATGAGTAATCGGATATTTGGCATCGCATTAAATTAATGAGGGAGCGTGTCAAACGAATTCGAAATCAGAATAAGTCACTCTACAGTCTCAATGCTATCAATGACAGGTTGACATTTTTATTTTGATTTTTCTTTTAATTTGTAAACAGATGAGCTTAACTAGTATTTAATTTGTTGGCAAATTTGTTGCTTCTTCAAGCACGTTCATTATTTATAATATTTTGCTGTATTAAAGTTCTTTCAAACACGCTTTACTTGCTTCATGTACGACTATGTAAGAAAAAATATTCAATGTCGTGTCTAAAATAAGCAAGCTTATTTTTGTTGTTTTTTTTTTCTATATGTTTAATATTTTAAAAGCTGCCTAATGTTGTTGCTCTTGAGTTAATGGTATTGGGGCAGGAATGGGGTGGTCTTATTTGCATAATGCGACTTGTATGATATTGAAGATGTCAGCTTTGTTTGGCTATATATGATAAAAAGTGGCAGCGTCGGAAATTCGAAAAATATTTTACGCACGATATGCTTGCACACTTATGGTTTTCTTTACAAAATAAAATTAAACCATGCACATTTCTATTAGATTTTTATTGGTTTTAACATTTGATATTTTCTAAATTTTTATTTATACCTTTTACTATATAGTGTTAATGAAATTAAAGGTTATATTTTTTTAAATGACTGATTTTTAGTTTTAATTTCTATGCATTATTCAGTATTTTGGAAAATTTTCTTGTTATGCCTACTATTTATATAAATAAACGAGAGAAAACTTTAAAGGATAAACTGGGATACTTTTCATTTCGGAACACAATTGACTTTGTCGTTCAGAGGCTAACACGCTTTAAGACAAGAAATATCATCTGCACAGCTTTCCTCACTTTGCTTTAAAGTGACGTTGACAGAACTTATTTAAAAAGTCCTACATTGAAACGAACTTTAACATTTGTAAGTTTTTTCAATAAAAAAAATTTTCTGATCGGTCTCCTCCTCTCTGCAGACAATGGCAAAGCTCAGAGAGTAAATAATGCCATGTAAAGCTTCTTGAGAACATGAACTCTAGCCGTTCGGAGCCGGCATAAAATATGTAGGTCCAGTTCTCGGTCAATTGTGTGCAAACATTCAATAACACACACAACACAATTGATCATAAGAAGTTCGGTCAAAGTCCTTTCAAGGGCTGAAATGGTCAATTTGTTTTTTTTTGTTTTATATTACTGCTATGCAATGGCAGATGATGGCAAAAATGTTTTCCAAACCTGAGAGTAGCACTTCAAATACTTATTACTATTTCAGTATAAATGTATCAATCAGTGTAAAATTGAATTAAATATGTAAAATACAGTACAATGTCGAATTTTAGCGTCTTCACTCAAATGCATCTCCTGACCGTATTTTTGCACGCATTTCTTTCGCCGGTAGCTTATATTCTCCACTAAAAATGAAAATAGATTTCGTAGTAGTTTCGTAGTAGTTTTTTATGAATTATGAAAGCGCAAAAACTACTCATCCAAATGTAAAAAATTGTTGAGCAAACATGAAGAAAATTATAAATTTAATTCGGCTTAGCGTGATTATTAATATTGAACAAGAAGTGTACAAGATATATTTCAACATATGCGACTATATTTGAAAAAAGTGAGAAAAACTTTAAAAATCTTATAAAATCTTTAAAAAAGACGTAAATCCTAGTAGGTACTCTGTCCGTTTGCGTGAAATTTCACTCGCAACATTCATTTTTTTGTTGCGTGAAAATTCTGACAAATATTTTGTTGTGAAGTAATTGAAAAATTTGAGAAAGTCATGCTTTACTTTTCAAAATAGACCAGCCTTATTCATACAAAAATTCAATATATCTTTAGTTCGTGTTTGTAAGAGTAGAATAAAGTTAAAATATCGAATGTAACATGATCAGTTCGATACAATTGATATCAAAATTAAATATAGTAAAATTTACTTAATTGAAAAAAAAAATATAAACTTTATTATTTCCGTTAGCGAGTAGTTGAGCAAACAACAGTTATCTTTAACGAACTGTCAAAGTTAGGAATAAACATTGCTAGCAAAGATGTTATGGATACGAGTTAACAGGTTAGGTAGTTAAGGGCCAGTTAACGATAACCACAAGTGTCTTTAACGCTTTTGGGAATTCCACTGATGTTAATGCTCTACATAAAAAATAATTTAAAAATGAAGTGGCTGAATACTTGGGAAAAAATAAGACTAGCATAACAGAACAACCCAAAATAATCAAAGCTCAGAATTACTAATATCCTTAGACTTTCATTCTTCACTCCTTAACCAACGTTATTTTCTCTTCATGTCCTTTTGTTTCTTCGGCTAATGATACTCCTATTCTAATGTTTGAAACCACCTTTTTTATTTAAACCAATTAAGAAATATATTAAAAAACTTTTAAATGAATTGGTAACATCTCGATGTTACTCGATCTTTGTACTCATACAACTAATATTTGTCAAATGTACCTCAATCAAAAACGTCAAATGTACCCAAATGGTCTCGGCATCTTTTTTTTTAAACTTTTTTAGTTTATATTTAGTTTTATTGAAATTCACTTATATTTTCAAAAACATAAATAGTTTTTACCTTATGTAAAAGGTACTTTGATTAACTTTTATAACTCGTTCAGGAAGTCGTTACGTATCAGTTCCGGAAAATAACAGTTACGCGCGCAAAAACACAAGAACTTTTCTGTTACTTTTCTCTATGTAATGCAAGAATCGTCACACTTCGTGACGATTACTGAAATACAATGATGCAAAATTTATAAAACAAATTATTGTAAAATAACGGTTCGATCATACCGAAAACGTCATAGCACCAAAGTCAAGGGCATTCCAGTTTACCCTACTAGGCTTAACTATAAAAAATTTTTTTGCAATTTTCGTGTTAAGACACCCTAAATCTATAACAAAATATAATGAACTGTCGTGTACAGAACGTGTAGTGTTATTTGTATTAATGTTATATAATATGTGTATTATAATTATTTGTTCTAAATATTAAAAAATATATATATAATTTTTATATATATATTATAATCATAATTTTTTTCATTATTTCATTGGGGGCGCCAAAAAATTGTTTTTCCCCGGGCGCCAGTTATGCTCGCTACGCCACTGATCGGACTACAATCTCCAAGGGCAAAATTGTTGGTATCGTCGCATATATTTTCTCTTTTTTTACGTCTGAAAAGGCATCTCTCTTCCTTCCTCTTTTCACGATATTTTTCGCGCATGGCCTGCTTTGCAGCTCACTGCAGCTATCTTTTTACATATGGCGTATTTTTGTACTGTCGCGGCGTGACACTCCTGGTTATATAATTGGTTACGAGGTTGCAGGCGCCGAAAACCAATAACTTCCTTAACAGAAGTGCGAATGGAGCTAGATATATGAGACCAAAGTCCTTCAGCGTCGTCGAGGCAAGAGTAAGGTTGGTTGAGCTTAACCGAGAGTTTAGCGGAGTAGGCCTTGGCGGTTCATTGTGATAGCAGCTTATCGACATCAAGCTTTCGTTGCACACCTATGCGTATATTCTGCGCATTGCACAATCACATGCGTATCTTGGCTGCAACAAGATAATGGTCGGAGTCAATATTGACGCCCCGAAATGTGCGCGCATCCAGGCGCGGATTTAGGTGGGGGAAAGGGGGGCTGCAGCCCCCGGCCCCGAGCAGGAAGGGGCCCCGCAGGCGCTTTTATATGAAGTGCTTGTTATAAAAACATGACATGCTATATAAAAAATATTTCGAAGTAATCGACCTTAAAGTTTTAAAAAAAATTAATATTTGTAAGAAATCATGTTTATTCTAAAAATTTCTTTTAAGTATAGGGCCAGAATTGCTTGTAACAGAATTGCTTGTAACAGTACCGGTGAGTGTTCGGACTTTACTGCGCTTTTTGTCAAAATTGAATGTTTTACTGCGTCACTGCGGTTTTTTTAAATCTTCTGCGAAGTATTCGCGACAAATATTAGAATTGGTGATTTTTTTTTTATTTCTCTTAAAAACCAACAGAAAACACAATCACTAATTCAAATATATTTTGTATCAGTAAAAAAATATGTTTCTGCAACATGCAAAAATATAGTACACTAGGGCGTTAAAGATGCTACCAGCATCCAAGTGACGGCACCACACTCTTCAAATGGATGACATTTTTGACGGATGGAAATCTTAACATGAACATACCATATATGTCAGATCGATCTGACAATTAATAATGACGTTACAGTGTTCTAAATGAAATTACTTTTGGTGTTATTATTAAAAAAAAGTAAGAAGAATGCCATGGCTGGATTAAGCGTTAATTTTTGCGTAACAAAAGTACGAAAGAAACAAAAAAAAAGCTCAATAAATATAATGATGATCTGCTTCGTCGTATTCAACCGTAAAATATTGGATTGCAGATTTCAAAAGAGGTTGAACCAGAACAAGAAATGAACACGCCGGGGGAGCACCAAACACAGTGACCACTCCAAAATGTTTTGGAAAATCCACGATTACGTATTAGACAATCATATCAAGTGCGTCGGTGGTTTAAATTAAACATGAAAATTTTGGTATGAGAAAACTGACTGTAAGATGGGTGCCACATACGTTAACAATCAATAAAAAACATGAAAGTGTTCGCACTTCCCAACAATGTTTGGACATGTTTAAACAAAATTTAACTGATTTTTTGTAAAAGTAGTGATCATGGATGAAACACGGATCCACCGCTATACACCTGAATAAGAGGAATCAGCAAAAGAGTGGGTAGGTCCCAATAGCGGTGCACCAAAGTGAGCGAAGACTCAACAAACGACCGGAAAGGTGTTGGCGTCTGTTTTTTTTTTGGGATTCAGCGGCATTTTATTCGGCTATTTGAGAAAATGAAAAGCAGTCAACTTTTTTACGATTGAAGAATGAAATCGTAACAAGTGGGCTCCAATTATCGAAGAAAAAATCAACTTTTTGTAAGACAAATCAATCCACACGCTTCGAACTGTTTCTTCATTCCTCATATTCCCCAGCTTAAGCCCCCAGCGACTTTTATCTGTTCCCAAACTTAAAAAGGTGGCTCCAGGAGAGGAGTTTTGTTACGAATGAACAATGGTTTTTTCAAACTTTTTTTTTTCGACCCATTCTAATGAACATCTCGAATTGGAAACTAAAGTTTATTTTAGATCTCTTCAGAAATCTCACCATTCAAAAGGCATCGCAATATTAAAAATCGTTGGGATAAGAAAAAACGTGTGTTCTCTTTGTTAAACCGGCAGCATCTTGAACGCTCTAGAACAGTAATTTACAGTTTGTTTGTTTATTCTGTCAATAGTATAAAATATACGAACGCGCTTGTGAATAAATGAAAAAATAAAAAAACTTTTGCGAAAAAGTTTAGTTTGCTGCCATTTTTTAATTAAATTTACTGCGATTTACGAATTTTGAAGTCCGAACTCTGATACCTATAGCAAATTGTGAAGCTGAAAGGTTATTTTTAGTATTTAAAAAAATAAGAATGTTCATCAACCTTCTATGTTACATGAAAGTTTGTCGTCAATAACGCAACTTTGTATGGAAAGTGATATGTTGCAAACGATTAACTTTGACGAGTGGATAGAACGTTTTAATTTAACAGCACAAAAATACTTTGAAACGTTCATTCAACAAAGAAAATTGTTTACTTAAACGCAAATCATTCAATCGAACAGTGTTTTGAAATAACAGCGGCCGACTGTTAACATTACAGTTGATATTTTTCTGAGTGCATTAGCGCAGTGGATGTGCACTAGACTGTCATGCGGGAGCCGTGGGTTCGAACCCTAGCTGTGTAAGTATCAAAAATTGTAATTTAACAATTGAAATAATAATAATTCTGTTTCATTAATTGTTTGATCAAAAATAACCTTAAAAATGAAATGCTTACAATCTTGCAAAAAAACAAATTGCAAATTTCATTTTTTATTTAAAAAAAAATATTTTGTATAAAAAAAAAAATTTTTATTGGCCTTGCCGGATTTGAACCGTGGACACTCGAGTACTAGACGCAGAGTCAACCGACTGTTGATTTGAAAGTTTCATTTGTTGGATGGTATTTAACAGTGAAATCTGTTATTTCAACCCATGATTTGTTTGATAAAACGAATCCGCATCCAAATTCACGCTTCTCTGCATGGCAGTTGTAGTATATATCGCAGTCTGCTATTTTAGAGATGGTTTGGTTTTTATGGGAAAGTTATAATGTGGTGGACATTACAAACCCTACGCACTTTCCATTTTTAAGGTCTTATAGGGACCTCCCCAAGTTAATAGTTTAGAAGAGACAAGGAGTTTTGAACATATATCTTTTAAGGCGGCTCCTAATTGCCTTGACAGACAGCACCAGTTGTGACCAGACTATGTCGTTTTTAGAGTCTTCTAGACTCTATCTGGTCACCCGCTACTTGTCCGGGACCGCAAAAAGCGGTTAACCTCTATATCATTTCTCTATAGCTAAGCCCCACAAATTTCTCACAGAATCCACAGCACCAGATCCACGATTTAGTTATATTTAGCGAGTTATATTTAGTATATTTAGTTGCATAATTATTTAAATTTTTGTGAATTAGAGCCTATAGTAGATCCTTATTATAATAAAATTTTGATTTTGAAGTACTGGCTTGATTATTATATTTTAATTTTTGAGAATTAGAAATTGAGAAGATGCATCAGAACTCCTTAATTTAATATGTTTCATTATTTTAAATACTTTGATTTAATATTGCCGTTTTTAAGAGAGATAAACTTATTGACATCCTGCTGCTTTTGTGCTAAATGCAAAAAAATCTACCCACATATTACGCAAAAAATTTAAATGACATCATCTCTTTGAATATGTTGTCCAAAAATGGTAACGCGAGCTACTAACCTGAATTTTTATTTCACTGTGTAAATATTATGTAACAACTGAATTTTTTTAATCAATTCTTAACATCCAAGATCTAATTTTTCATAAGACTGCATGTGTATCTGTTAAACTAAGTAATCTTTATATAAATAAGCGTAGTAGTAGGGCAGCCCAAGTGGAGATTTTGCGCGTTACTCGAGCGCGTCAGAAAATCATATGGGTAGAAACTTTGCAACCTGTTATGTAATTCGACCAAATATGAACCCTTAATATAGGGGGCGTGCGTTGAGGGTAGCGTGTCAGATTTGTAAAAAAAGTTGATCCTCAAAAATACTCGAGCGCGTTTTCATTGGACGATGTAACTAAAACAGGCCTGAACATTCCATTACACATTACACATTACATTTTTTTGGATCGGAGAAGTCCCCATGGAGCAGTTTTGGTTCTCCTGAACCCCTTTTTTGGCCAAAAAATCAAGTTTTTTGCATATCAATTTTTGTTTTTCTTCAGATAAGATTTAAAGATTTAAATCATAGATAAGAAAAGATGCATACCCAAGATAAGAAAAACATTAAAGATTTTTGTGGTACACAAATAGCGTTTAAGAAAATTTTGAAATTTATTACCTTTTTTTAAAAACCCCAAAAAATTAATATTTCGTTATTTTCGAAAATATGTTTTTTTTAACACCTATAAAATATGAATTTTTCATGGTATTTCCATGCATTTAAGCTTATTTGAAAAGTATTGAGCTCTTCTTTCCGTTGGTATATCGTATGGAGTGGTTAAACCGAAACTAAGTGCCACAATTATATAAAACGTAAAAAATTGTTATTCAAACGGCTTTTTCAGCTCAATTATTATTTTATTTTCATAATTACCGTTCGATTTTGACAAATCTTGGTAGAAATTAGTTTTAAAATTCGCAAAATCGAATTCTGGCAACCGATTTTTAGTAAAGTATACGCTAGAGGGCGTTCCAGTGCAAAATTCATGATTTTCAAAAACATAGTTTTTTAAACGCCAATAAAATACTAAAACAAATTATACTTAAATACCTATAAAATCTATTATATTAATAATATATGTATGTGAATCAAAAAGTTTGTACACAAAGCAGTTATGAGTTTAAATTTGTTTGTACATCTTTTTCCAGTACATTTGCAGAAAAGACAAGTATAAACAATTTATTTTGTATTTACCTAAAAATAATAATTTAATTTCAATTTGAATTCATATTAAATTTTAAAAAACTACAAAAGACATAATTTTGACATCAAAAAAGTTTAGGCACAAGTGATTATATTTTTATCAGAGCGAGTAAATTTCAGTCCTCTAATATTTGGCTACACCTCCTTTGGCCTAAATTATCGCCACTTAACGTCATCGCATTCTTACAAAATTTGATATCTTCTCTGGTGATATTATTGGCCATTATTATTGACGGTGCGTACACGCAGAGAAAAAAAACTTTTATCGCCAGTTTGCTGCAAACGAACTTCGTTTGTCGTGCTTTAAATCATTGTTTGCAAACGTTTGAACAGTTGGCATAATAATGGTTAGTTGCGGGAAACACGTTATTTAGTTGCAAGAAATTAATTTTGTTTGTCATAAACGGCAGTGATTTTTAAATTGCAGCAACCGAAAAATTTGTTTTTTCCAACTGAAAACTTCGTTTGCAGGAAAAAAAATTAATTTGTTATAAGCGAATAGTTCTCAACTGACAAAAAAAGTTGCTTTATTTCGGTGATGAAAAGTGTTTAATATTTGCCCTCAACGAAAAGGAAGTATTTTAAGACTGTGAACAAACAGACACACAACTGTGAATCACATGCGCAGTCACACAACTCCTACACAGCTCGCTTTCGTTGATGACAAATGTTAAATATTTGCCATAAACGAAAAAACAAGAATGTGTTCCAGTTTAAGTAAGCGCAGCCACACAAATGGCATCTCGCTTGTACCTTTCCACTTTGTCTTAAAAATTTTAGTTGTTGTTATATTAATAGTCAGTTGCGGGAAACGCGTTATTTAGATGCAAGAAATAAGTTTCGATTGCCATTAACGTAAGTTGTTTTTAAATTTCGGCAACCGAAGAATTTGTTTTGTTCAACTGAAAACTTCATTTGTAGAAAAAAGATCCTTTTCTTATGACATACACATTTGTAATCTAAAAAAATCATTCTACACAATATCTCACAATAGCTCAATGAAAGCATGCTAGACTGTCGCGCGGAAGACGTGGGTTCGAATCTTGGCTGTGTAAGTATCAAAAATTTTAATTTAATTATTGAAATTCTAATTGTGTTTCATTAACTGCTTCGTCAAAAATAACCGTCAAAATAAGAATAATAAAAATAAATAATAAAAAAACATTAATTAAAAAAAAAATGGTGTTCCTGCTAGGAATTGAACCCAGGTCACTCAAGTTCCTAGACTCGAACGCCAGCACGCTCGGCTAAACTTGAACTTCCAAAACAATGACAAAATTTCATTAAGTTCGATGTTTTTCGTTTCAAGCAAGAATATTTTTAAGCTGATGACAACTGAATACTCGTTTGCAGCAAATACAGTTCGCAAACGAAGTATAGTTGGTGAATTTTTCAGTTACGATAAACGAAAAATTTCTTTGCGTGTATGTCCTACTTGAGCGTATTTTTACAAGTATGTAATATGAGATTTGGTTTTTTTTCCTAGTAACTACCAAATATGTTACTGCATGCCACGGTGGTGACCGTGGCATGCAGGTTAAGTGTGTGGCTTAGCATGCTCGGAGCCCGGGTTCGATCCCCAGCCGCGGCGAAAAGTTTTTTTCAATAACAAATTTTTCTGATCGGTCACCACCTCTCTGCAGACAATGGCAAACCTCAGAGAGTAAACAATGCCATGTAAAGCTTCTTGAGGACATGAACTTTAGCCGTTCGGAGTCGGCACAAAACATGTAGGTCCAGTTCTCGGTCAATTGTGTGCAAACATTTAATAACACACACAACACAATTGATCATTAGAAGCTCGGTTAAAGTCCTTTCAAGGGCTGAAATGGTCAATTTGTTTTTTTTTTGTTTTTAACTACCAAATATGCTGAATAGATAAGCCATTCCAGCAAATGATAAGACCAATTTTTTGGGACTTATCTTGTTGAAATTAATATTGTATCCCAGTTAGCCCCAATTTTTCAACACTGGGTATCAAATGCTCATTTAAAATATTTAAGCAATGGTTTTTATTCATTTTCTCATCAATAAAAATGAGATTCCCAACTCCAGACACCGCCACACAGCCCTTAATCATACGATTTCCGCCACTGTATTTCACTGTTTTTATTATGCTATTTTCCTACACCTCTTTGTTTAGTTTTCTTAAATCACTAAATATAATACAATCCCAAAATGAATCCGGCTCATTTACGTAGGGTTTTGAAAATCTGATAGAAAAATCTGACGCGCTCGAGTATTTCAAGTTAACAATTTTTTAAAACTGTTGCTGAAAACTTAACATAAACTTTTTTCGTTATATGTATATATATTTATATTTACGCTCTAGTAACTGCAAATTTAGCATCCCGGGCTCCCCTACTATAGAAAAAATGAAAAAATTTCTCCAGTGTTACTCAATCGATTTTGATAATTGTTTTTAAAATGAATCAGAGTGCGGAGAAGGAGTGCACCGAGTATTTTTAAAAGAGGATTATTTTAAAATGTGTTTTTCTTACGAAAGTAAATTTTTTTTCACTACATATATATTTTCTTTTAAAAATTCTTTACCTTAAAAAAAACCTAAAAAACTCAAAACTTAGCAAGTTTTGTTAAGCTATAACATATAAAATGATTCTTGGATTTTAGCGAAATTTTTCTATAATTTTCTTCGAAGTATTAACTTTTGATTTTCAAAATATTATTTGCACTTTTTCATAAACAAGAAAGTTATGCAGGCTTAAAAAAAGTGACTTTTGCGAAAAGTGGTAATTTTTCTATTGAAAAATAATCAAAATTTAGCAAAGTTCAAAAGGAAGCTATTGTAAATAGAAAGGATTCTTTTATTTTGACTAAATTTTTTTGCTATTTTATTTGAAGTTTGACTTCCATAATATTATCTGCACCTTTTTTTTAAACAAGAATGTTAGGCAGATTTAAAAAAGTGACTTCTTGCAAAAAATGGTTATTTTTGTATGGAAAAATATTCAAAATCTAGCAAAATTCAAAAAGAAATTAAAAAAAAAAAGAGAATTCTTTGATTTTGACGTAACTAATTTTTTTGACTCAGAAACAGAAACGAGCGCACATAAAAACTGGTCTTTTCACCAAAAAATTAAATTTTTTAATTTATTCCATCAGTTTATATAAGAGTTAAGTTGTAAAAAGAAAAAGTTCATCAAACACTTTTTTCGACCCGGCCAAATGTACAGACTTAAAAACAAAAAGCTTGAGAACTCCTTCTTTTTGAAGTCGGATAAAAAAAAATACAAGGTCTCAAGTGATTTAACGTTAATAAACTAGAAGTTAATTGTTATGAAATTCGCAACCATTTCAATTCATTTTATTTCTAACGAATTTTATAATGCACATCTTGGTTAATCTTTGCGTACTAGCTGTACTTTTTTCGCAGCAGCAGAATATAATTTTTTTGCCATTCGCAAAACTTCTTTTCGCTCAACTTTTAATCTTACCCTCTCCTTTTTAATTAAAATTTTGCTACTTAAACTAAAATGAGCTGTATTAAAAAAAATTTCTGCCACACTTCATTAGTTAAAAATTATTAATTTTTACTTTTTATTCGTTGTTGTTGTTGCAATTTTCTTTCACACATTTCTTTACACTTGCAGCAATAAATACTTGGACTCTAGTGAATTGCAGCTCGATGAAAATGTCCAACGTTTACCACTCGAGAGCATGCAGGACTCTTCAGTCAGCAATAAAAGCAACAGGAACAAGCAAGTCAGCAACAACAAAAATAACAACAACAACGACTTCAGCATGAATAACAACAATACCAACAACAGCGCTGAGCTCACAGTCGACAATCTTGATGAAATCAATCAAAGCGTTGAACTGCAGTGTTTGCTACAGGAACACATTGAAAAAACATCCTTCGGGAACACCAGCGACTATTGCTTAACGCAATTCGATACCATTCTCTGTTGGCCTCGTACAGCTCGTGGCACGCTGGCCGTGTTGCCATGTCTCAATGAATTTCAAGGAATTAAGTACGACAGTTCACGTAAGTATGAAAGTACAGCTAAATGAGTGCAGTAAAAGTTCAACCTAGCTGCTGTGTTGGTTCAACCTAGCTTCTTAAGAAAACACGAAGAAAATTGGTTTAACACAACAGCTGTTGATGCTGTTCCATTTACTGTATCTCTTTATTGAAAATCTTAAAAGTTCAATGAATTCTCACTCACCTTTGCACGTGCATCTAAGAACGTCAACAGTTTCATCATCATCATCATCATCATCATCATCATCATCATCATCAACTTTAGTTTAAGACTTACAAAAAGCTAACGGAAAGTTACCAACTCAGCTAAACTAACGTCTTAAGTACCAACACGTTAGGTTGAAATTCTGTAGCTAGACTTTTTCACCTGTGGGGTTAAAAAAGAGAATATCTCATTACAAGCTGTATAAATTTGAATAATAAAAACGCCGAGTCATGTTTGGATTATTTTTATAGGTTTCGAGGTTTAAAGACGACGGCAAATATTTTTCATTGGTTTCGGTTTTATTTTTGTTTTTTGTTGGTATATTTTAAACATAAAAAGACATTTACGACTTTATGGCAAGATGAAGGATAATTTAATACAAATTGTTGTCTCTTGAGTATTTCTCATGGGATTTTGTTTTTAATATGAAAATAATGTCTTGTTAAAGAGATCCAAATAAAATTTTTTTTTATTTAGGGTAGTTAGGTTTGGAGTGGAGAGGGATGGACTTATAGCTTTCTACTTAACAAGTAAGTGAACGGATGAAATGAAATTAACAGAAAAACATTTTTTGGCTTAATTTCATGACTTTTCTTAAACTTATTAAACCTACTATACTCAAAGACTCCGGTTTTGATTAAATATCGTGGCTAAAAATAGAAAATTAGAAATTTAGGTGGATTGATCAAAAAAATCCCTTAGCCCTGTTTAATTTTTAATGTTTGTATACAAAAAAAAAACCATGGTGACCGTGGCATGCAGGTTAAGTGTGTGGCTAAACATACTCGGAGCCCGATTTCGATCCCCAGTCGCGGCGAAAAGTTTTTTCAATAAAAAATTTTTCTGATCGGTTACCACCTCTCTGCAGACAATGGCAAACCTCAGAGAGTAAATAATGACATGTAAAGCTTCTTGAGAACATGAACTTTAGTTGTCGGTCAATTGCGCGCAAATATTTAATGACACACACAACACAATTGATCATAAGAAGTTCAATCAAAGTCCTTTCAAGAGCTGAAATGGCAAATTTGTTTGTGTTTGTATGGAAAAGAGGAAGGTTCTACTTTTGAAATACATCATAGTATTAACATCCTACATATCATAAACAGTATTCTTCTTCATCTCCTGAAAAGTATATAATTTTGAGTTTCGTATCATTAGAATTTAGCCGACGATATGTTGTAGTGAAATAAAAGCTGCTAACTAAGGTTTTCCCTAAAAATTCACACGAACTATTTTTTATTGCTTAAAATTAAGGAAAAACAAAAGAACAAATCCTTTTTTTTTTGTTCTCCCTACAAAATCCGGATACACTTATTGTATTGTTAGGAAATTTTTACAAAATTTCTTTTGATAATTTGCTTTTTATAAAAAAAAAAATTAACAAGACATTTTGTATAAAAAACACTTTTTGTAAAATATTTATTATATCTTTCATTGTGACCAAGCTAAAAAAAAAATGCTCAAATTTTAGAGATATATATTAAATAATTTTCTTATCTGTACATAAAGGCCTGAAACTGCTTAACCATTAAAACTCAGAAATTTAATTTGAAATACAGAAAGGATCAAAAAAATTTTAAAAGAACATTTGTACTTTTGGCCAGAAAATCGACAAAATTTCTTTTTAATTATTTTAATTTGCAACATCCATCGAAGTAAGAAAACAATTAAGATAGTTTTGTTTTTTGCCAACATATTCTGTTAAATCAGGGTTTTCAGTATTCACCATAAATTACTTAAATAAAGGAATAAAATATTTTTATTGACTGTGATATTCAAGCAATTTAGAATGAATACATGTTTAAATATTTCAACGAAGATCTCTTATAAATCACATAATATTTAATATTTCGAACCAAAACATATTTTCGGTGTACTTTTGCTAAAAACTAAAATAATGAAACAGCAAAAAGGATGACAATATTTATACATTCGAGTGTTGTGTGCAATCATCCTGTGTGACAAGATGTAGTATTATTTCAACAACTTTACTTAACTGTTTACTGTACAAACAGACTTTCATGACGACTTTCTTCGCTAGATGGTGTGTCGTGAGTTGCACGACTTAAACTAGGATTGTCAGCTGTCTCTTGATAAGATATTTTTTATTTATTTGTTCTTTATATTAACTGCTCGCAATGACAACGCTTTGTCATGCTTCGAGTAGACCTTATTTGTTCGAGGCTTGTAAACAACGTGTACATATTTCTTGTTGTGTGTTCAGATTATATTTCAACATAATCCTATAATCCATAAGTCTGCCTATTGTCTTTATTTCGCAAAGTATTTTTTTTTTTTTGGCAATGAAATATGTCGATTATCTTATCTTGTCATTTAATAGCTACTTAGTTTAACCAATAATATTGCACTTGTTTAAAATTGCAGTTATTTCTTCATAAATCAAAATTATCTTGGATTGTTGTTACGATGCGACCAAAAGAAATTTTGTACGAGTGCCTTAAAGACGCATGCCAGTGCCTTCACCCGTCATGAGATTAAAATCGTGCTTGGTGACTTCAACGCCAACATGGTCAAAGAAATCATCTTTGGTCCAACAGTTGGAAAGTTCAGCCTCCAAAATAGCACATTTTTTTTTTGGTTTTGATCCAAAAATTTCAGAAATCAAACCTATTCAGTCTAGTCTGCCTTGGTTCCGAAATGGGGAGATAGATATGTAGGGTAGGGGAGAAAGGGAAATCAAGAGAAGCAAGTGTAGAATGTTGTTTGTGTGGCGGAGAGCTATATCAACATGCAAATTTGAATCTGAGGCAGGTGTTATGCCTTTATCTCAGTCAATTCGAGTTATCTCATTCCACAAACATCTGTTCCACCAACTACAACTTCCACAGTTGTATATTTTGATGAATTTCTAATTTCAATTGATAAGAAATGAGGAAAGAATTAAAAAAAGGTAAAAGCGTTGCAACAGTTGGAAATTTCAGCCTCCATGATACCACATTCGGTAAAAGAATGAGGTTGATTAATTTCGCTGCAGCACGAAACATGGTTTTTAGTAATTCTAGATTCCAGCATCTTGATATACCTCTTGATAAACCAAATCGATCACATTTTATTTGACGGAAGGCACTCTCCCAGTGAACTAGACGTACGCAAGATCATCGGTGCCAACATAGACTTGGATCATTGTCTTGTTGAAGCCAAGATCCGCACGCGTTTGTGTCTAGCTAAGAGTGCAAGTTATCATACGCAGAAAAAGGTTCAACCAAAATGGACTGTAGACTGGGTCAGATTTGTATAAAAAATGCTAAAGTATTTTGGATTCTGCGTGCATCACGGAATTATAAACCGAGCCGGTTTCGACAATTCTTAAACTTTTTATAGCTCAAATCATTTCATTCGTAACCATAGTTTATTATTCTGAGGGGTCACGCAAAATCCCAAATACTTTAGCATTTGACCCAGTCTAATGGATAGTGAGAGCTTTTGCTACTCGGTGCTCACTTCTGCGTCAAAAAATCACTCCTGTGTTAAACAATATAAGCGCACAGTAGACACACATATGCCACTCTAAGCGTACAGCTGCCGAAGAAGTAATTGGCTGTCACCGCCCTCACCGAAACCAACAGCACAACCAGAACTGCAGAGAAGGATGCTGCCTATAAGGCCATGCTGCAGTTGGTTAATACGCGTGCTACTATGGAGCGATACCGAGAGAAGGGGCTGAGAGAAAGACGCCTTTTCAGGAGAAAAAAATAGAAACAGAAAATCATGAGTGCAAGCAAATTGAGATGAATGGCGAGAAGAATGAACGACTGATGCCCATCGTAAGCCAATTGATTGAACCTTATCAGTGTAGCTTCAGAACCTGGAAAGTCCACAAAATCCGACCAAATATTTGCGCTGCGACAAATCGTGGAAAAGATTCTATAACAGATACGCAACATAGTTTTGTTGATTAACTGCTTTTTTTTGTATTAAAAATAAGATCAAAGGATAACTTTTGCCAACAGGTGCTATTTTGAGCATAGTTTTTTAATAAAGAAACAAAGCTCTCTTTCGGTGAACAAATCTTACGCTCTCTGAGTCAATAATCATGTCCGTCCTTTTATATGCAGCACAAACATTGACGTTAAGCAGCTCTAATGAAAGGATTTGGAAGAATTTGAGAGGAAAATTCCTTAACAAGATCTATGGTCCAATCTGCGTCAATGCCGAATACTCAATAAAAAAAAATTAAGTATTTCCGATATGGCCTAGTACAGTGATACGACTCCGATGTACAGAAAACATATTTTATAAAGATTTGAAACAGCTGGCGACATTGTTAGACATAATTAATTTCAATAAGAACACAGAATGGTTCGATAAACGATCATAAAAAGGAATCAGGTTTATTGGACACCGCAAACAAATAAACCTGATTCCTTCCCTGATTCCAAACGACCATTCTTATCTTACCTTATCTAAGACGGAGATTTTCCGTTTTAATTATACCCTAAACCTGAAAGGTCAGGGTATATTAACTTTGTGCAAACGTTTGTAACGCATAGAACGAAGCGAGTCCGGTATAGAAAAGTATATATATTCTTGATCAGCGTCACCACGTGAGTCGAGCTATCCATGTCCGTCCGTCCGTCCGTCCGTCCGTCCGTCCGTCCGTCTGTCCGTCTGTGTGTTGTCCGTATACACAGGATAAGAAGAAGGAGTTGAGATAATTAGATGAACCTTGGTACACATGGTCACATGAACCCAAGGATCTGCACTATTGAATATTTTTGGAATCCGCCCACTGACACGCCTACCTCCCATACAACGCAAAAATTGAAAACTGCATAACTCAGCTTATAGTTAGCCTACACCTATAAAATTTGGTGTGTATGTGTTTTGTATCAACTCAAAAAAGTCTTCGAAAAATGGGTGTCACCCGCTCATGGACACGCCCACCTTCCATACAACCCAAAAATTGAAAACACAATAAATAAGCCTCTGTTTAACCTACAGAGATCAAATTTAGCACATATGTTTTTTATGACAAGACAAAGACGGTTTTGAAAAATGGACATCATACGCCCACGGACACGCCTACCTCCCATACAACGCAAAAATTGAAAACTGCATAACTCAGCTCGTAGTTAACCTACACCTATAAAATTTGGTGTGTATGTGTTTTGTATCAACACAAAGATGTCTTCGAAAAATGGGTGTCACATGCTCACGGACACGCCCACCTCCCATACAACCCAAAAATTGAAAACACAATAAATAAGCCTCTGTTTAACCTACAGAGATAAAATTTGGCACATATGTTTTTTATGACAAAAAATAGATGGTTTTGAAAAACGGACGTCATCCGCCCACGGACACGCCCACCTCCCATACAACCCAAAAAGGTTAAAACTGAATAAATAAGATTATGTTTGCCATAGAGAGATCAAATTGGGTATGTATGTATTTTATACCAAAACTAAGGTGTGTTCAAAAATTGTGAGTAATCCGTCATTGAACACGCCCAACTCCCATAGCGAAAGCATAATAAAGGCATTAACTGTGAGCTACAGGAATAAAACTTGGTATGTATAAATTTTTCATCAAAATTGAAATGCATATTAAGTATGGGCTTCATCCACCCATTTTCAAGAATATTATCGTATATTGAAAAAGTAGGTTTAGGGTATTTCATAGTCGGCCTAGACCGACTTTAGACTTTCTTTACTTGTTTTATTTTTAAATTGTTCAATTGTTGTTGTATTTTAAATTGTTGTTGTTCTTGCCTTCAAAATATTAGATTTTATATAACGTGAGCACAATTATCTATAACCCGAGACTTTTATATAAACATATTATCCCAAAAAAACACACTATTTGAGAATAGTTCTCAGCACTATTTTTGCTTGGATTAACTTAAACCGTGCAGAGTCGTCATAAAACATGTAGGTCCAGTTCTCGGTCAAAGTCCTTTTGAAGGGTTGAAATGTCCAATTCGTTATTCGTTCTTATGTATTGCACCCACAATTGTATAATAAAAATATTTTTAACATTGTTAGTGGTGTTATGACGTGAAGAATTCTTTATTTTAAGAATTGTGCCAATTTGACACAGTATACGTTTGAAGGTTAAATAAAACTTGCTGTAAATTTTCCCAAATTAGCTCAGCATTTTGTCTAAAGTCACTCTCTGCTTGCGTACGTGAGTTGAATCTAAATTTAATTAACTGTTATCTACGAAATAATTTATATCTTTCTTTTCTCGTGTGTTCGTGCCGTTAGATTAATTTAAATTTTTAATATTTATAGCATGAAAAGTTTTATTTTAAAGTTTAAATTCCTTAATAGTTGCTTTTTTATATCCCAAATAAAACAACCAAAAATATGGTTTCATTTAAACTCCATATTTTATGGCAAATGTAAAGAAAAATTAAAATTTATGACTTTACGGAAGCAAACAAACTAAGTACACATTATATAAGTACATACATTTATATCGTCTATTGAATTTTCCACGTTTATAGCTTAAATTCGGTGAAGAATATTCCGCATAATATTTCAACTTCAAACTTATGAGCTGAGTACAATTTTACTACAGCTAAAACAACAATAGGACCTGCTCCAACATGGCATGTACAAATAGAAAAATTTCAAAGGATCTTCGATCCCCAGTGGAAGTGGCTCCAGAGTAACGTGTTCAGCTTACAACGTATTGCCATAGTTTACATAGCCTGCGTTGTTTCCTCCTTGAATAGCGACCAGGAGTTTCAGCGCCAAACAATGAATGTCCATGGAATAGAAACATATTTATTTATGATTTTGTGCAAAGTGAAACTTTTTTCCCCAACAACAACTATGAAACATGCATTGAGTAAAAGAAAAAAAATACATGATAAAATAAGCAATACAAACAGGGTGCTACTTTAAGAAGTGCAGCACTTAAAACAGTACTTTATCAGTGTGAATGTTGATGTTTGATATATTTTAACAACAACAACAAAGAATAGCAAAACAACAATATAACGTGCTCTAAGCAATGGTGCTCCTGTTGTCACCATTGCTTCACCCACATTTGGAATTCATCCGCATTCTTGTGGACAACAAATAGTCAGAATGAGTGCGAAGCACAAGCGTTTGAAAAAACTTTAAGTACATATTTAACGTAAATGAAGTAAAAATTTCGTTGGTTTGAAATGCTTGCAGTTATTGTTCAACGAGGGTTTTAAAGATATGAACACTGGGAAAGACCGTTGTTCAATTTTTGTGAATTTCTAGAAATGTTACAAGATCAACTTTTAAGTGCCATTTATAATTATTGGCAGAAAGAATTTCGTTTAACTGTTATTGAAAAAAATAATTTAAATATTTTTCCTTGGAAAGAGTATCAGAGTTTGAAATTCTGAGACTTCGTATGAAGCGTTCAAGAATGGAACTCGTGAAAGCTAAGTTCATTGACAATTTTATTGCTATGGCATCACATGTAGTTGATATTTTGGCTCAGTTGGTAAAGTGCTCTTTAAAAGCTAACATCACTGGGTGACTATGTCTCACCCATGATTTGGGAGTATTTTGACCCTTTTCCATATTGACTCTTGAATTCGTCTCTACGAATTTGACGGTTTCTATTTCTTGTCTAATAATAAAAAAACAAATATTTGTAATCGAAATTGGTTTTGCTGTTGTTCAAAATATTCTGCATTATGCAAAATAATTCACCTTTTCTTCGACTTTTAAAAATGTCTCCGATGACTTGGGGCAAACCATTTGCTTCAATGTGGTTCTTCCATGAACACATTTTGTTGTATATCACTTGTTCGTAAGAAGACCTATGAAATCAATTGATGTCGAGAAAACCCATTAAGTCAATAAATCCATAGAAAATGTATGAGTGAACGCCAATATCAAGCTTTAAAACTTTTATGATTTTTTTAAAACTCGACTTTCCCTGTCAAATTTGAACTTCTGACTCTACACCAGTTGCAATCAACTTATGTTTTCCCATAGCCCGCGGGCATCGTGAGTTTTTTGTTTTAGCACACGAAAAAGCAATCGGTTCGGTATGTTAGAATACGCGTAAAAGTTTGTTTTCTATGTTTTGCTTAAAAATGTATGCTCTTATGAATTTATTTAAATAAAAAATTTAGAAGTATGCTCTGAAAGAACAAACCATTCCCAACCAGGAAAGAATGCACAAAATTAGGCTTATACAGCGAATTCTCTAAGCTGCTTTGCAGAGCACTAGGGGAAATTTTACCCTATTTTGTGGCCAAAATTCGAAAAGTTGAAGTATCAGCTTAAAACTTGATCCATCACTTAAGTTAGAAGTATTAAGCTTGCCTTACAAAAATATACTTGCCACGCCCACTTTTTTATAGGTGGGAGGTATAGAGTTATATTATCAGCTTGAATTTTGATCCAGCACTGGGCTCGAATTAGTAAGCTTCCAATACAAAAGTTGACTTGCCACGCCCACTATTTCTACGGGTAGGTGGTAAAAAGTTCAATAAATGTTGTAATTTTTAGGTTAGAAAAATTATATTTTTTTTCAAATGCCCAATGTAGCTGCTCCGATTTTAATAAGATTCCTCAAAGACAGTTGACTTTTGATAATATACTTGTTGTTGAAAATTTTGAAATGGCTGATGTATGTGATGAAATGTCGAGAATACCTTCAACATCAAATTTTTCCATTTGTTATGTTCTTTGCTCAAGCCAGACGATTGTAGGTTTTTTTTAAGAAACTACATTATATTGTGACGTTTCTTTTGCAATTTTGTTTAATTTATGTAATTGTTCATTGAATAAAATAAAAGTTGATTTTTTTAAAAAAGGATTACATGAAATATTTGAACTATTATAACTTCTTTGTTTTTAAACTTAATTAATAATTTTTTCAACACAAATTAAAGAAATTTGAAGGAGTTTAATCTGCGGGGTAAATCGGCTAAAGGGGCTTACTAGTTGAATATGACCTCAAAAGTCAAAATTTTCTAATAAGGCAATGTAGTGCTCATTAAGCTCTTTTCAACGACATTGCATTTTTTAAGATCTGACATGTAATGCTTAAGTTACGCAAAAAATACCATTTTGGCTGTTTTTCCGGTGGTCCAAACAACAATTTTTTTTGTTTTTGTAATCCTCTGGAGGGGATGGTAAAAGGATTTAAAATAGGTGCTGGTTTTTTAAAACTTTTTTTTTCGACCCACTCTAAGGTCCAGTTCTCGGTCAATTGTGTGCAAACATTAAATAACACAACACAATTGATCATAAGAAGCTCGGTCAAAGTCCTTTCAAGGGCTGAAATGGCCAATTTGTTTTTTTATTTAGTCATAGTACTTGCTCAGTTTCATGTAAAATTTCAATCGAATTACAAAAAACTATAGCTGTGAAATATGTGTGAAATTTTTCACATGTTCATCAAAGTTGTACTCTATTCCGATGTGAAAAATACTCGCAACATTTCTATTGCAAAATTTTTTCAAGACAATTTAATTGAACTGCCTATTTATTTTGAAGTGAAAAGTGACAATTGTCGTAAAATTTTTGTTTTATATATTTATTTTTTTCTATTTTGAAAAGAAAATCATGACTTTCTCAAATTTTTCAATTTCTTCGCAACAAAATATTTGTCAGAATTTTCACGCACCAAAAAAAAAATGTTGTGAGCGAAATTTCACAAAAACGAGCAGAGAACTAGGTTTAAGCTACAAAAATAAAATTAGATATTCAGCCCAATCATGAAACATTTTCTCCCGGGAGTTACAAATGGGAGTTTCTGGTTTTAAAATAGCAGATAAAGATATATAATTTTTTTCATTTTACACTCATAAATATTGGCGGTTAATGAATAAAATTGCATTAAAAATTTCCAAAACATATTTGAACTTTATCTTAAGAACGGAAACTCCCATTTACAACTCCCGGGAGAAAATGTTTCATGATTCTGCTGATTTATTCATTTAATAGCGAAATTAAAGCGTGTTAGAAAAAGGGGCGTCATCCACCTACTAAAACGCCTTCCTTCCATAAATTCCATTAATTTCACTTATAATAAATTCACTTTCTATAAGAAACATTCAATTTAAAAGCAATTATTAATTATTATTTATTATTAAAAAATATATATTATTAAACAAACCATCATTAGTTTTGTCCCTTTTTTAGTCATCTTAAGTTGCTGTCAGATTTTAAAGTAGATCCATTTGAACACGATATAAAAAACGATATTAAAAAAATAAATTTTTCACTCATTTCGAAACAACATCTTTGTGATGTACCATAGCAGTGATAAGACACATAATTTTAAAACAGAATTTACATTTGTATGCTTTGGAATATTCCCTGCTAGATAAAACCAAAAATAGAAAGATTCAAACAAGTTGAAAAATTTACTTTTGGCCTCAAAATGGGGCCAAATTTGCAGTGTTTACTATTTTACCTCTTTAAATAGTTTATAAAGACAGGCGTTTTTAACTTTAAACGCATTTTTCTAGATTCAACATTTTTTCAACTGATGGATAGTTAATCTCAGAATTGGATTGGCTGAATTTAAAGAACTTTATAAAAGAAATTTAAAAAAAAAAAAAATTAGCAAAAGTGAAAGGTCCAAAAATGCTGTGGTTTATTTTTAGATGATGCCAAATTTTTTCTTTCTTCATTTTTAAAAATATTATGGTAGATTGCCGGGCGGAAGGCATCCCTCTTTAAGAATGTTTTCTTTTTTTTTTGTTTCAGATATATGGACACCGCCATATGAACAACGGATTTTTAAGCACTTCACTTTGCCGCCATATTTTAACGCATACAAGTTATGAAAAAAGTTTCTTTATTTTTTTTTGCAATCTTCAGAAATATACAAAATATTAAAAAAAATATGTTTATATCTAATAAAGGCCCCAAGTTATTAACTTTAGAATATTGCTTAATTTTTTTCTATCCGAAACATTTAGTAATTTATCGTATTTTGAGGTACAAACTATAATATTGCATAGACAGCAAAGCAGCTTTCTAGTCAAACTAAGATAATTTTCTAAGGTCTAAAATAGTTGTCTTTGTTCCATTTGTGGACTTTTGAAGAGCTTCGCTTACGTCGTATGTATAAAGCTTTAAAAATAAGTACGGGATTTGTTTCTGAGTTTTGTTTTTATTTTATTTTAATTTATTTACTTTGTTCTTTTCTTCTTCAATGCCCGCTTTTGTTCTTAACTGGGTGTTATACCAGCTGATTCGCAGTTTTTACTTATTAACTTACTTAGGTGTCCATGACAACCCGTTGTCGGGCTACGACCGACTTCATCAGCTCTCGCTAGGCGTCTCTGCTTCGTGCGCGCCGTCTCCAATCTCTTTCACCAAGCGTGGTTCAGGCTTTCTCGGCCTGGTCAATCCATTGGAGGCATGATCTACCTCTTCGTCTTCGACCCTCGGCTTTCGCCTCAAACACCTTTTTCGCTGGAGCTTTTTCATCCATACGAAAGACTGACCCAACCAACGTAGTCGCTGAATTGTTATACGCTGAACTAAGTCAATATCGTCGTAGAGCTCGTACAGTTCGAGGTTAATTCTAATGCGATAGTCATCGCCAACTCGAACAGGACCAAAGATTTTGCGAAGAACTTTCCTCTCGAACATCCCAAGAGCGTCTGTATCTATTTGCGATGCCACCCATGCCTCAGCGCCATAGAGAAGCACAACACATGATGAGCGGCTTGCAGAGTGTTAATCGAATCGAGAGAAGATTCTGGAACCTAATTGTTTACTTAGTTTGTAGTGGCACCTATTAGCAATTGTTATTCTTCGCTTAATCTCCAGGCTGACATTGTTGTTGTTGTTTACGGCGGTGCCAAGGTATGTAAACTCCTTGATAATTTCAAAGTTATATTTGTAACATGTAAGCCTCCTGTAACATGGAAGCCTAGACGCCGCACTTCCCTGTTTGCAGATAGCATATACTTTGTATTGCCTTCGTTTACCGTCAAACCCACTTTGGATGGTTCATTTTCGAAAGCGGCGATATCTCTTACATCTCTCTTAGTTCTGCCGATAATATCGATATTATCAGCATTAGGGATTCCAGTCCCGGAACTGATTTCAAATTTTGGGAATTTCGGGATTGTTAGTGAGGAATCCCGGGATCCCAGGATTATTCCCGGAATTTCGAAAACAGAAAAAACCCATTTTTTTAAATAAATTAATTCATAGGTTTGTTAAGAAAGTTAAAATATTATTTCTAAAAACAAACTGACCAAAGAAATAAAGAAACACTTTTGTACAGAATATATTCGTCTTTTTCAGTGAAATCTGTGAAAATAAAGTTCAGGAATAAAGAATCATCGTATTTAACAAAATATATTCATAACTACCAGTCATTTTTGCAAAACAGCAAACAATCCCTTTTTAACCAGCCAGTAGATACCAACAAACAGTCTTGTAAACAGGTGTTTCTCGAATGTCAAACTAAGTGTTGCATTTTTCTACTACCATTTTTAATTGCCATTACTCGAAAAAGAGTGCCAGCAATATTATTAAATAATTTTGATTATTTGAAATGAACATTTTTATAAATTCTTTTATTTTTTCTACATTTATGAAAAAATTCGGAAAAATCAACCAAATCCTGGGATTTCAGGACTTATAATAACAGGACTTTCGGAACAGGAAAAAGTCCAGGATCCCGGTTTTTCGGGATCTCGGGACTGGAATCCCTAATCAGCATACGCAAGAAGCTGGACACTTTTGTAGAAAATGGTACCATTTCTATGTACACCTGCCTTTTGTATGATCCCCTCCATGATGAATTTGATTCGTCTTGTCTGAAACCTCGTTCGGTATTAAAGGTTTTGCAGAGGTCATTTCCTATCTTGTCGGAGCTGCATGTATTTCTCAACGTCATCCTGCAGAGCCTTATCAACTTTGCAGGCATACCGAACTCAGACATTGTTGCGTACAGGTAATCCCGAATCAAGCTATCGAACGCAGCTTTGTAATCAACAAAGAGATGATGAGTGTCAATTTGATTTTCGTGGGTTTTCTCCAGGATTTGGCGTAGTGTAAAAATCTGGTCTATGGTAGATTTGCCAGGGCGATAGTCACACTGATAAGGTCCAATCAGTGTTTTGGTATGCAGCTTAAATCTTCCTCACAATACGCTAAAACCGAACCTTGTATCCGATGGAAATAAGACTGATACCCCACAGGTTGTAAACGATTCAGAAGACAGGCCGTCAGCTCCTGCGACTTTGTTGTTTTTGAGTCGCTGGATAGCAACTTTAACCTCGTCATGGCTAGGTGGGAGAATTTCCACTTCATCATCATCGAATGGTGGTGTCGGACGGCATTCTCTGAGGGCGAAATTGTTGGTATCGTCGCCTGCAAGCAGATTGAAAAAATGCTGTCTTCATAATCGCAATGTGCACTGCGTATCTGTAACCAGATCACTATTCTCATCTCTACAAGTGGAAGCTCCGGGCTTGAAACCTTGGGTTAGACACTTAAGCCGTTGGTAGAATTTTCGAGCACCCTTCTTGGCCTGGTTCCTGCTTTCTTTTTTATGTCTGAAAAGGCATCTCTCTTCCTTCCTCTTAATTCTATAGTTTTCGTGCATGGCTCACGTTGCAGCTGACTGCATCGTCTTTTTATATGCGTTGTATTTTGCTGCTGCCCCGTCATCACACTCCTGGTCATACTATTGGTAACGAGGTTGTGGGCGCTGAAAACCAATGACTTCCTCAGCAGCAATGCCCATGAAGTGGGATATATGCGCCCAAAGTCCACCAGTATCATCGAGTTCAGAGTTAGGATGGTTGAGCTTAACCAAGAGTTGAGCGGAGTAGACCTCGGCGGCCCGTTGTGATAGGAGCTTATCGACATCAAGCTTTCGTTCCACACCTATGTGTATATTCTTCGTATTGCACAATCACATGCGGATCTTGGCTTCAACAAGATAATGTTCGGAATTTATTGGCTCCTCGAAGAGTGCGCACATCCAGTGCCTTGAAGCGTGCTTTTCCGTCGATCACAACATGATCAATTTGGTTTCGCGTTTTTTGATCCGGGGACAGGCAGGTTGTCTTTAGATATCGAGGTGTTGGAATCTGGTGAAAATAACTTCCATGTTTCGCGTTGCGGCGAAGTCGATCAGTCTTAGACCGTTATTCGAAGTGGTCTCATGGAGACTGAACTGACCGACAGTGGAGCCAAAGATTCTTTTCCGACCTTCGCGTTAAAAGCGCCGAGAACTATTTTCACATCATGGGCCGGGCAGCGATCATACACATCCCTTAGGCTCGCGTAGAAGGTGTCCTTGACAGCATCGTCCTTTTCCTCCGTCGGGGCATGGGCGCAAATTAAGCTTATGTAGAAGAATTTCGCCTTGATGCGGATTGTCGCCAGCCTTTCATTCAAAGGTGTGAACCGGGAAACAAGATGGCGTAGTTTCCGACTTACGACAAATCCGCATCCAAATTCGCGCTTCTCCGCATGGCAGCTGTAGTAGATATTGCAGTCTGCTCTCTTAAAGCAGCCTTGTTCTTTCCATCGCATTTCCTGGATGGCGGTGATGTCAGCCTTTATTTTTTCAAGGGCTTACGCCAGTTGGACAGCGACACCTTTCCTATAAAGGGTCCGGACATTCCCGGTGCATATCCGTAAATCATTGTCCGTTTTTTGTTTGCGATGATCGTCAACGTAGTAAGGGTTCATATCCGAGGCTGTTTTGGTTTTGATTGGAAAATTAGTTATGTGGTTGGGACCTCAACCCTACGCACATTCCATTTTTAAGGTCTTTAGAGACCCCTCAAGTTTATAGTCTGGAGGAGACACCACCGCTCAAATTAGTCGACAACTAAACGGGTGCTAGTTTTCCGTTTTCAGGAGACACCACTTGGAGGTTTTGAGTTGACATGAGACGATTACGACATGGATAATGCTGGCCTTGCCAAGTTGAGACAATCAGACACGTTGCCACGTGAATATCGCCAATTCTTACATGTATTTATTTAAATTTTGCTTTTGCCAGGTTTCTTTCCCTTATATCACCGATTTGTAGTCTAACGCCATTGTGCCACTTCGATTTATATCGAAACGAAGATTTTTTCATTTATGTACCTATTACAGTCGTAGGTACCACTAAGCAGCATTAAGTGCAATATTAGATAGAATTGAACCATATCGAATACTCGTTTTGAACTAAATTTTCTTCAGACTGCATCTAAATTTTCTTCAGGAGCATTACTGATAACGTTTGGAACTAAAGGTCTATTATCCAAAACCCGAGGGATTTACCTTGCAGCCTACTGGAAACCGATACCAAGCATTTAAATTTATCATTTCATTCAAACATGCAAAGAAAAAAGTAAGGTGCCGCACTCAGCTAATCAGGAGGCCAAACAATATTTTTCTATTAAGCATGTACCAAATATTACTACATACTTACACCAACTCTGTCAGGAACATGTCGTTATTCATACGTGACAAGAAAATAAAAAAATTGTATAAAACGGCTTTTTTGGTTTTTTCAATATTTTTTTTTTTTTCTTCTTAATATAGACATCGATTTATACTTATAATTTTCTTCTACCACATCAGTGATTCATGCCTAATTGTTTTGCTGAAATTTGAATTTTAAGATAACAACTTAGAACCTTGGTTTACTCAACATCTTTGAATTATTTTCAAGATTAGCCAAAGATTAATCTGCAAACTATTAAATAAAATTAATACATACGTGTCTTCTTAACAAAACTAAGCGTCTTAAAATAACATGAAATGCTCCTGTAGCTACGCATGAGATATTTACTTCTTTCATGCATAAATATCTGTAAGACTTCGAGTATTAAATTGCATAATTTTTTACACCGTTTGACCTTTTTTAAACTAAACTGATGCTATTAAAAGTTAAAGACTTCAAAGCTCTTATTCATTTAAGTTAATGCGTTTAAATTTGAATTTATATGGTTAAAGTTATGCCAATGGGTTTTGTATTTAACCCATTAATTTTTCACATAACGAAGATCAGGCATTAGACCTGAGTTGATGCCTATTATCTGCTTTCTGCAGTTTTAGCCATATTTTTTATGGTAATTAAATGTTTACTTAGTCATTTTTGGTTTAACAATAAATATAAAATGATCTCGCTTTTTTTCCTAACTTATTTGCTGAAATTCAATGAAGCGACCAATTATTTTGATGAGTCCTATCGTGTTATTTCTATGCCTGCAAAATTCTTATCAATTTTGCACCTGCCTTAATAACACCCTAAGCATAAATTCTTTACACTCATCCACCACAGTTTACTAATCCATAAAAACGAGCTACATCTCATCCCACACCCTCAGTTTGTTGCTAAGCTGCTCATATAGAATCCTCAAATACTTAACGTCTTTCGGCACTTTTCTGCCTCACAAATTTTAAATTGATTTCTTAATACAATCTTGTGGAATTTCATCACTCTCCTGCAATCCTGCATTGCTTTCAAAATTTTCTTTGTACATGTAGTCAGCGGTACCTGCGGCAAGTCAAATCCTCATTTTCATTACATTGCTTTTACTGCATGTAACCAAGCGTGCGTAAGTCTATTTATATATATATATATATATATATCAATGCTTTTCAAGGTAATTCTTTGGAGTCAGTGTTGTAAAAAGTATTTGAAATAAATAGAATTATAAACAGGCGGCGCCAGTCTTTTGCAGTTTTAGTTTGACATTTTTTCAAATTCAGCCAACCAGTCAGTTTATCAGCTGAAGCGAAGCTGAGATCTTTCTTTCATTTTGGCAGAAACATTAAAGTAAAAATAACACATTCATAATTTATATATTTAATGCATTCTTCAAAAACATTTTTAGAATTATTATGTAGCTGGAGTAGCAACTGACATATTTTTGGACATGTTTTTTTTTTTCTCGTTACCCAGAATCATGAAATCTATTAAAAATTAATCAGAAAAAAATACAAAACAAACTAAAAGAACTTGAAAATGTCAAATGAGAGCTTTAAACCTAAGGTGCGCTATATAATTTCGATTCTTCGACTACTTTTAGCATGAGAAAAATGATTTCGAAATTAAATTAATTTTCAATGACATCCAAAGGTAAGATAAGAGAGATATGGCAGTCCATGAGAGATGCAATTAATTTTTTATGAGCACATAAAAAAGAGTTACACAACGACCAGGCAAAATTACAACAAATTTGCACTGTTGCAAAACTGAAGTTAATATCAGGCATTAAGTCAGCATCAAGCCATCCAATTTAAGCACCAGCGTTCATGTAGATTATCTATGAAAGTTGTTCGTCACAATGCTTTATGGATGAATTGTGTATCATGTGGTTGTTGGTATGCAGAATTTAAGGAATTTCCGCTATGTTTGGCTGGTTGAAGGGTTGAAAATAATCAAGAAATGAAAATTGCTAAAAATTCTCTTACTTCATAATTTAATCTGAAGACTTTAATACACTTTAGTAAGGAAGATATGAATCGAAACTTGTGTGAGTGATATTAAATATTGGGTTTGGGAAAAGTATTCGAAATTATTTAATTAAGAATATATCTTTTTTTATTCAAAAGATATTTAAAAAACCCAAACATTGTCCATTCTTTTTAACTACCTTCTGTAATTTTTCGGCCATGCTTCCTTTATAGCTGAATTTCGGGATTTTGTGATTAAAAAACTAATGCTAAATGCTATTCGCAGTCTTATTTTGAAGTAACTTTTTCTCCATCAATAGAGAGCTAGTTAAAGTCTCTTAGTTTTCGACAGGTAAAAAAAAAACGCTAGGCCACGTTGCCATGATGAAACATAACACATTTCCTTCTCAAGCGACGAGTTGAGACGCTAAAAGTTCGGTTCTTACGGAACAAAACGTCTCATCAAACTGTTTCGTTCAGTTTCGATGTGCTTACGTTTGCTTATTTTGGGCAACAACATTGAATTGCATTTAAGCGAACATTTTCGTCTTCGCTCGTTACGGAGCAAATCGTCTATTTTGGTTAGGGCTTCATTCAGAAAATGACAAAAAGTAACTGCATTTTTATTTTTATTAAGTGTGATTTGAATTTTCAAAATGTCAAACATAGTAAAATGTATTCTCATTTCTTTGGTGTAGGTCTACTTGTTATGAGATCTAAACCGCGAGTTTAAAAATGACGCTACATCTTCTTCTAATAGAAGAGTTCCGCAAGTATTCAGCAACTACACAGAAAATAAAAGAATTGATTTATTATCTAAGCAAGTTTATTTTTATCTAAGCAATAAAACAATCATGCATTAGGATATTCACTAAATTAAAAATTGTAAATTATTCTATAATTTTGCTTATAAAATCACCTAATTTTTATATTATTTTTACCTAAACCAAGTTGTTGATTTGAAAGTAATTTATATTTAGCTTGAACTATATTTATACCCTAAACCTGAAAGGTCAGGGTATATTAACTTTGTTCAAACGTTTGTAACGCATAGAAAAAAGAGAGTCCGGTATAGAAAAGTATATATATTCTTGATCAGCGTCACCACGTGAGTCGAGCTATCTATGTCGGTCTGTCCGTCCGAGCGTCTGTGGGTTGTCCGTAAACACAGGATAAGAAGAAGGAGTTGAGATAATTGGATGAATGGATCGATACACATAGTCACATGGGCACAAGGATCTGCAGTATTGAATATTTTTGGAATCCGCCGACGGACACGCCTACCTCCCATACAACGCAAAAATTTAAAACTGCATAACTCAGCTCATAATTAGCCTACAACAATAAAATTTGGTATGTGTGTGTTTTATACCAACACAAAGATGTCTTTGAAAATGGACGTCATTTGTTCACGGACACGCCCACCTCCCATACAACCCAAAAATTGAAAACGCAATAAATAAGCCTCTGTTTAACTTACAGAGCTAAAATTTGGCACATGTGTTTTTCGTAACAAAACAAAGATGGTTTTGAAAAATGGACATCATCCGCCTACGGACACGCCTACCTTCCATACAACGCGAAAATTGAAAATTGCATAACTCAGCTTATAATAAGCCTACAACAATAAAATTTTATATGTATTTGTTTTATACAAACACAAAGATGTCTTAGAAAAATGGACGTCATCCGCTCACGGACACGTCCACCTCACATACAACCCAACAATTGAAAACGCAATAAATAAGCTTCTGTTTAACCTACAGAGCTAAAATTTGGCACGTATGTTTTTTATGACAAGACAAAGATGGTTTTGAAAAATGGACGTCATCCGCCAACGAACACGCCTACCTCCCATACAACCCAAAAAGTTTAAAACTCAATAAATAAGGTTATGTTTGTCGTAGAGAAATTATATTTGGTATGTATGTATTTTATACCAAAACTAAGGTGTGTTCCAAAATTGGGAGTAATCCGTCCATGAACACGTCCACCTCCCATAGCGAAAGCACAATGAAGGCATTGACTGTGAGCTACAGGAATAAAACTTGGTAAGTGTAAATTTTTCATCAACAGTTAAATGCATATTAAATATAGGCTTCATCCGCCCTTGGAGACGCCCATTTACAATAAAAATTTTTTGTTTTTGAAAAGTGTGTTTAGGGTATTTCATAGTCGACCTAGACCGACTTAAGACTTTCTTTACTTGTTTTAAAATATTTTTTGTATGATTTTATATTGAAATAGAATCAAAGAAATGCATTGCCTTGCTGGTCGAGTATGTTGAGTTTTTAAAATATCTCGCGCGGGTTTGAGCCCGGATAAACCCAAAATATGTGTTTTATAATATTTTTAAACAAATATCAATGTTAATATTTATAAAAAAACAATTTTTTAATCCATGGCTGGGATAAAACTTAATATCAAATACAAAAACCTATATGTATGCTTTTGTTCCAATTTTTTGATAGTTTTTGAGATGAGCAGTACATAATGATGTGTTGCTACAGTGAAATTATAGTTACCAACATCTCAGTGGAAGTGTGAATGACTGGCATGCGGAGGTGTAGGTTCACATCCTGTGTAAGAATGAATGTTTTAATTTAATTTTTATTGGAATTCCGAATCCAATTCTATGATTCATTGGCTGCTTGAAATGAAACAACACCCAAAATGCTTACATTTACAAAAAAATTGTTGCCTTACGCTGTGTCTCCACGAGCAATATTTCGGGCAATTTTGCGAGCACGGAAATATTGTTTCAACTGGCAATATATCGATGACGGGCAACATATTGCCGCAATGTGCCATAATTGAAATGGCGTTGAAAGAGAAGTACATTCATCTATTAACAATAAAGTCCCTAGAAAATTTCTTTTGCTAAAAATACCCAAGCAGATTTTGTAAATGTTTCCTTTTTTATCAGTTGCAACACATTTTCAACCAACACCCTTTACTTCTATACAAAATTTAATAATTTTATTATTTTGTCTTTCCATCACTCTTCACTTACATCCATATTTAAATTTGATGACATATTGATATGTCAAAAATGCCTGTGTTTTTGACATATTTATATGTCAAAAATGCCTGTGTTTTTCAGGCAGGAATTAATGCGATTGAAAAAGAATCCCGAACCTCAGAACCGGAGATAATGCCAAAACAAACTGGTCTTCCAGAAGTGACTGCATTATATCTAGAAGGCTCTGACCAGAAATAGACAAGAACAGAAGTAAAAGACTTTTGCTGTTGGCAAAACGGTAAATTTGTATACTGGTGGGAATCCTAACAGGTCACTGCCCGGTCAAGGTGATTGCCAAATGGATTGGCATTGCAGCACTAGACTTTTATTGAAGCTATAATGATTCGGAAGAAACGGAAACAATCACCTATCTTCTGTGTGAATGCTCAAATCTACAGAATCACCGACTCCGATAAACAGAAAACAAATTTTTCAAAGACTTGGAGGAGCTAGTGAACGCACCATTGTTAGACTTATGGAAGTCCACAAAGAACACAGAGTGGTTCGGAGAACGAGCACGCGAATAAAACGGAATAAATTTTATTGGGTACCATAACCAATAGGTTATATGCAAACAAATAAGGAATTCGTAATGGACCAAAAAGCTCACACAGAAGCATCTTAACGACGCACGACCTTTCTAATCTAACCTTACCGCGTGCTAGTTACTGGTTATAAATTTCAAGTTTAAACTGATTGCTACCAAATTTTCTAAATAGAGGGGTAAATGGGAGGTGGACATAGTTTTCATCATATCTCGCCCAAACTGAAAAACCGCTATTAATAGCAAACTATCTTGAAAAATATCAAGTCATTTGCTTTGTTTTTGTGAAATTTTAAAAGATTTTGAAATATTACTTCCGCCACTTAGTATGAAAGGTAGGTGTGCTTCTTACCCGATCTTACATTATTTTTATATATTATGGAAATATACATGGGAGATGTAGAAACTCTTTTTCAATAAAAAAACAAATACGATTAACATGATGTGTCAGATAGGTATGTTCGATTATAATCGATATTCGATGCTACATCGATGTCACGAATATATAATCGATGTTATTAAATTTAATTTTTTATAAACGCTTTCACAAAGTATTTCAGTAAATTTAAAAATTTTCTCAAAATCTTTGTTGGTTAATTTGAAAAGAGGTCCTATGAAATGAAATATTGTGATAATGTGGTTTTACAAAATGTTAGCTGGTTTTAAGGCAGCTGGTTTTGTTTAGGCCAGAGGAAATTTTTTCAACACTCGAAGTCGGTGTTCCAAAAGGTATTAAATCTAAAAGTATTTTTAAATAAGTTTGACGTCTGCCAGTGGTTTTAATTTGAAAAAAAAAACTTATGGAAACTAAGGATACATATCTACCCAAAATTTGGATGCAAATTAAGGGTTTACGAAACCCCAAGCTTGGAATCCACACCTTCGGAGTTTTGAATACCCTTTCATTTTCAATCTTAATAGGTTTGGGTAGGTATTTCCCAAGTTAATTAACGACGTAATTGACATAATTCTTGTCAAAACAAAACCGAAACTCTTTTGGATTTGGCATGTTCTTGAAAACAGCTTTCACAATATAAGACCCGAAAAAAATATGCTTTCTCGAGCAAGCTTAATGTTATTGTATTAAATAAATCCCGTGATTCTGCATTATTTTCTGTATTGATGATGATATTGGGCAATATCGATGTTTTTTGTTCGATATACATCAACAATCGGTGTTGAGTTTTCGAAGTCTGGGAACATTTTTGGTGATGTGTTCCTTCTTTGACGATATAAACTCGCAAACATTTGGGAACGATATAAATCCAGCCGACACATCAATAGGAATTTGGCTTTTGTCAAGTGCCAGCAGTTGCAACGCAACTCTCATATTCATGATCAATTTTAACTTCTTGACATGACGTCATAAAGACCACGATTTTAGGAATGCATAAAGATCATCGGCAGCAGTAGATTTCAGGCTGACGGGAAGCATTTGACGAAAATCTCTGGAGAGCAATAAAAAGCCCCACCAAATCGTCTCGAATCAACTCGTTGACCTTTCGGTCAACTGCCTCTAAAGCTCGTTTAAGCGCCATCGTGCATTCATCCCTAATGATGATTTTGCATTCTCGCATCAATTTCGCTGTCACCGAGTTTTTGTTCATTGTGCACGTTGGCTTGTCAACAGTGATAGGTTTCTTTCACAATTATCCTAATTTTTTCCGAAGTTTTCAACGAATCTTTCACCTTAACATTGTCTAAAATCATGAAGTCATGCAATAAAATGCAAAATTTCGCCGAAAAAAAAATTATTCGTGTTCTTCCGCAATTTTCCGAGTTTTCACTAAGAATTTTCTATTTCTCGATTCGAAAAGCCATTCCGGAACAATTACACACAAATTTTCAAACAAAAATCAATTTTCGATTTTTCAAATTTCTCGACTTTTCCGGAAAGTTTTCCAAAAACCTTCTTCTAGCAATAATAAACCACTGAAAAAAAATTTTATTCAAATCGGCCCAGCCTTTCTCAACTGATGAATTACTATAAATTTTTCACAACATTTTTAAATATATATATTAAGCTTTTAATAATTATAGTCAAGGCCTAGGAATAATTAAAAATTTCAGCTATATCAGCTTACTTTTAAATCCTTTATCGGTATTTGAAATTTAAGCTCAAGTTATTTATTTAAATTTACAGCATTCCGTTTCAACACTCTCACACACGTTTCCTCACATTAACATTCTGCACAGATTCTCTCAAATGCACAACCACACATTATACAGTATTGTGCATATTTCACACCGAATGCACAAATGATTTTTTTTTTTCTTTTTTTCCATTTCATTTCATTGCATTTTTCAACGTCTAAGCTTTTCCAAAACTATCGTTCATTCGTTCGTTCGCTGCGCTAACCATCATTTGTCCCACATTTTTTCTCATTCCAGAAAATGCCACACGCTATTGTGATCAGGATGGAGTGTGGGAGAAATATACCAACTACGATTTATGCATGCATCTACCAGCGCCATCAACAGTGCCGGAATTCGAGCCAATTATAGAGTTGCCAACGATCATTTATTATATTGGCTACACAATTAGTCTAGTTTCGCTGACGCTGGCGATAATAGTTTTCATCTATTTTAAGTAAGTAAATATTGAGCGATGTTGTTACGGTTTGTTTCTAAATATTGTTCATGTTATACGGTGTATATTTTTTGAGATATATTTATTTTGATGGCAACTACTTTACTCGGCAGTTAATTAAAAAGCAGCCTTTATATTTCATGTAAAAGGACTTGATTTTAGAGCGCACGAAAATGAATTAATTTACCACTAAATAATATATAAATAAATGGATTTTTTATGATTTTATGCATAAAAAATGTAAACTGTGAATAACGGTTCAAGAATAGATTCCATGAAAGCCGAATTGACTTTGGAAAAGCTTACGTTTCATTTTAATTTAAGAATTTTAAAATTGATTTGAATACAAACAATAAATTCTTATTTTTTCAAATAAATGAAATTATGGGCAAAATTGCATTAATTTATTATTATAGTTTTTTTATTGTTCTATAAAAGACAAGTTTCAAGTGAAGCTTGCATAGGATATAACTACAATATTCATACTATATCGTATAAACTGAGACGAGTAACTTGAGTAGTTTTTAGCCTCATTTGAATAAATAGTGGCGGCCGTGGTTGCGTGTGATAAGTGTGTGGCGTGCGAGCGAACGTATTCCGAGTTCAATCCTGACCTCGAGCAAAACTTTTTTTAAATAAACAAAAAATATTCTGGTCGGCCCTCACCTCTTTGCAGACATTGGCAAACCTAAGATAGTTAACAATGCCATGTAAAGCTTCTTAAGAACATGAACTTTAGCCGTTCGGAGTCGGCATAAAATATGTAGGTCCAGTTCTCGTTCAATTGTGTGCAATTATTTAAAAACACACACAACACAATTAATCATAAGAAGGTCGATCAAAGTCCTTTCAAGAGTTAAAATAGCCAATTCATTTTTTTATGGGGACTTTATCATTGGAGGCTCTAATGAACTGAATCATTATCACTCAAATCTCATATGTTTTTATCTGAACTGCCCTCACCTAAAAAGCTTACATACATTTCAATCCCAAGTTTGTTACAAAATCTTTTAATAAATTTAATATCAAAACCATTATTCTTCTTCCAAATTTAAAGTAAGTTAATCCGTCAAATGAAAGATAATGTTTGTTTTTTTTAATTTACGAAACATTCAGTTCATTTCTCATTTTCAATCTTAATTTGCTTTACTTGTACTCAAAGTTTGCCCTGCGTTTTCTGCTTTTTTCCCCACTCTTTTTTTTAAACTGTTTGCATTGTCTTTTGTTTACAACTTTTTCCGCTTAAAATTACCACACTTAACGGTATCTATAATTAATGTGTAAAAATGTTTTTATAGCTGAAGGCGACCTACAAGGACTGTTGTTTTTTTTGCTTCTGGGTTGCGTACAAGTGCAACCAACTTTCACAGTGGCATCATACTTGCCTGTGGATCTTTTAAAGTGTTTTGTGGCAACATTGTAAGGATAATTGTTTTGAATGTTTGCACACATAGTAAATTTCAGACGCATACATACTCGTATACCTAAGTGTTTGTTAAAGGATCATCCATGCAAAAAGCAGTTGTCAAGGACTTTTGATGCAGTTCTTATCTTCTACACAAGCGCATTGAATTTTTAATATTGTACAATGTTCTTATTTAATATTTTTGTTTGGAAAAAGTTACTTCATTATAATTCAAGGGCACTTTCCAAGGATATTTCTCGTTGTGTTTTTCTACTGACAACATGTGATGTAGTGGAATCTTTAATTTATTAACTTTTATGAAAAAAATGCTGATATATTGGCTTCAAAAAACTAAGTCGTTTTTATGGTTCTTAATTCATATGATTTTTTTAATTTTCTCAGGTATTATGTTCTCGTATTCTTTAAGCCTAAGAATCCGAAAAAAATTTATTCTATATATTCTATATTCTACATACTACATGCCAAGAAGATCTGATCATGGTTTTGTCGAGCACTACTCCGACTCATCAGAAGTCTCTTTGATTGCTGTAGTCCTCTAACTTTAAAAACCTGAAGACTGCCCTGCAATGAAACCAAAACGGAATCAAATCACAGTGAACCTCCTCACGAATGAAAGTAAAGTCGAAATTTTGCTGCAATACTTTTTCATACACATCTTGTCATATCTTGTAAAGTTTTAGAGAAATTTGCACTCAAAGTTTAAGTTTAGCAGTTTCAAGCGATTGAATTCATCTGCACACAAGCACAGAAAAGTGTGATTTTTTCGATTTTGCAATCCAGCGGTAGAAAAATTGCTTCAAAATTTGCGCTTAGAAAGTAGTTTTTAGTGATCCATGTGAACGTAGCATTTGATATAATTGTCAAAAAAATCTGTGAAATTTTTCAAAGATGAGGAAAAGTGACAAAAAAAGGTAAATGTTTATTACTAAGGCTAAAAATTAGTATAACCATATAAATATTGTGTAATGTTTCAAAAAGGTATTTAAGTACCATTTTTTATGTCATTAATATATTAAAACTAGTTCTTTCCCGTCAAAAATGACGGGACCGTTTCCACTTATTATATTTTAAATTATTCCAATAATAATTTTTAGTTCCAAATACTGAAAAATACCTCAACCATAGTAGGTACGACGAAATTTGTTTAAAAATTTTTTGTAAAACTGAAACTTTAAAAATAAAAACAAAAATATAAAGTTTTTGAAGTTTCAATAAATTACAAAACAGAAAATGCCTAAAAATATGCCTGAAATTTTTCAATAAAATCAAGCGTTCCGCACTCACATTTTACGAAATTATATTATAGTAATGTGTTGGAATGTTTGGTGAATTTTCACCTATTTTTTGGAGGACTTTCTAAACAATTTTTTAGCTACATTAAAAGACGTTTCCATCCTAGAACTTCCAAAGTAAATTTTAGTATGAATTCGGTGCACTTAAAAAGCGCTTCAGATGTGTGAAACACTATGGAACAAGTGCTTGCATAGAGCTTTTAAAGCACTTCGATTACCGTTGGGAATGAGCTCTCAAATTAAGTTTCTTGTGAGTTGTTTTTTATGCTAGATAAAATAACCTGAGTCAATATCATGAAATACTTATTATTTCTGTAGCTCCTTAGAGTGTGAAAATAGACAAAATCCCCACCATTTTTTTTTCTAAAATCGGAGAAAATCTGCCGAAGTAATTTTGATTATCCTGAAGGTCCTTTTTGATAAAAAAAAACATGTTTTTTTTTGTAACTTTTTATTTTTCACAGAACGCATACCCACATCTGCTAAAATCTTAAATTTCTTGCTCATACCAATATTTTGACATAAAAAAGTTTTAAAAATTTAATCACCAAAAATTAAATTTTTTGCTATTTTCACAAACACATTTTTTTAAAATCGCTGCAAATAGGTCGAATTCAAATTTTAAAATTTTCGATACGATTGACTTCAATTTAGTACTATTTTCAACTTGATTCGTTACGAAATCCAAAAGAGAAAATGACATCACTGGGTGGTGACCGATCAGAAAAATTTTTATTGAAAAAACTTATCGCTGCGACTGAGGATCGAACTCGGGCTCCGAGCATGCAGAGCCACACACTTAACCTGAATGCCATGGCCACCACATGCATGCATTTAAAATGCAATTTTATCTCAAAAAAATTTCAATTTTAAAAAATCCTTTTAGCATTGATTCGATTTTAGGATTATTTTCGTTCAACTGCGGTTTTGGCAGTTGAACTGCGGTTTGGTTATAGCTTCTGCTCGTATTCGTTAAACTTATTTTTATTCGTTAGTCTTAATAATTCTTTCGACATTCCTTGATTTTTGTCGAAAGAACTTTTAGAATTATAGGATTTATTTCAGTAACAGATACTAATGCTTACCAAGTTTCATCAAAACTTGACGGTTGATTCATTTTGAAGTCATTGAGCCAGACATAGTTGATTGAATGAAGCGCCCTCTTACAGAAGTTTTCTGAAATTTAAGTAGCCTCAATTCTGTTGCAGGGTCAGGTTATTTCAAATACCAACTTTTGGCAAAATTGGTGAAGTCGTTTAGGAGTTAATGAGTCTTAACAATGCTCGACTTAAAGCGCCCTCTTGCGTAAGTCTTTGGAATTTTTATATTTTATGTTTTATCTTGGGTGCAGTTGAACGTTCATACCAAATTTCATTGAAATCGGTCCAGGCGTCGAGGAGTTATTAAAGTCCTTAAAAATGCATTACTTAAAGCGCCCTCTTGCGGAAGTCTTTGGAATTTTTTATAGCCTATGTTTAATTTTGGGAGCAGTTGAACCCTCATACCATATTTCATGGAAATCGGTTCAGGTGTTTATAAGTTATTGTGGAGTGCGAATATACTTCCGCCCACTTTTGTACACCCCCTTTGTTCTTTCTCTCAATCAAACGTACTCGGTGTCCAAATTTCAGCTCAATCGGATAAACGGTACCTTTACGGAACAGACAGGCAGACAGACAGTCAGACAGATGAACAAACATTTGATTTTATATATTAGAAAATATTTATTAATATTAATATGTATATCTGTGTCGACAAGGAATAACAGCTAAACTCATTTTAAAAATTTCATAAAAGCATTTTTAAGATTAAAATTGTTACCTAATACCAGGATACCCAGACTTTTGCTGTTTAGATTTGACTGCTTGAAACATTTAATTTTCAAGGTACAACCATAAAAATGTACGTACAAGTGTTTTTCGTTGCGAAAAAATGTAATGAAAGTAATAACCTCACTTTGTCCTAATTCGACTTGAGCGGCTATTCCTTGTCGACACAGATATATATAAATATTATTGGAGGTTAAGGGAATTCCATAGTCGGACCAGGCCGACTTTAGAGTTTCCTTACTTGTTTTTAAACTTGACTTCAACGCCACTTACAAATTGACAAATTATGAAAATTATAATAAAATTTTTTATATTATTTGTTAAATAATTTGGTAAGAAAAACTATATGAGGATATGATAAGAAAACTATATAAAATTCTTAAAAAAAGTGCTGCAAAATTTAAAAGTTAAAAAAAAATGTCAACTGTGAACGATAACGACATTGTTGGTATTCAAAAGATTATTGAAGAAGATCAAAAATTATGTTGCTTGACTAGCGACTAAGTTTCATGGTTTCTGCAATTTTTTTATTTTCTTTATTTGACAATAATTTCAGTGTGGGAAGTTGCACACAACAAATTTTATGGTAGATAGTGCTACCCACACCTTTCGCCGGTCCTACTCGTGACCTTTTTGCATTAACATTCCTTTAAATATTTTAAGTTTCTGACATTCTTTAGTATTAAATATTCCATAATAATAATTAATGTCACTCATACGCCTAAGTGTCTTTCATTTGATTAATCTTGTTTATCCAACTAATAGAATAGGGATTTTTCATAAAAAATCATACGTATCATAAAAATAAGTATTAGTATAGGTATCAAATCATAAAAAGTTGGCACTATTGGGTGACAATAAGCTTTAATTAAAGCTTTTAAGGATTATATTATTATTGTAACATAACTTGAGACATTTTAAGCATTTTCTTTTTCTACTATCACATTTTTAAGTTTAAAATTATTTTTTCAGATCACTTTCAGTTAAATTTCTAGATTTTTTTAAATAAACCTTGCTTTTGTTTCTAAATAAAAGTAAATTTTAATCCAAACACATTGCATATGCAAAATGATGATAAAATGTTAACTTTTTGCGCCATATTCTGGCATTCGACAAAGTAAACTTTCCATGTGAAGTTATTGCGAATGTAATTGCAGTGTTATGAATAAAGTTTGAGCTCAATTGCAATTGAAAATTTTTCTTTAATCTTTTTCACCATTTCAAAAAAATAGTTTTTGAGAAAATTAAAACGTGAAAATCACGTTTGAAGTTTGAAGTATTAAAGCATTTCTTTTAGCTGGCTGCATGTATAAATAGATATTAACTTATTATTATTAAAGACACACATAAAATAACCTTTTTATGAAAAAAAAACACAAAAGAAAATACTCTTTAAAACCCTTAATTGCTTTCGCGAAATGTGGCCTACTGGTTTAAAGGATGTGTCTGAGCATTATTTTTATTTTTTTTCTTCTATGAACGCAAAATTTTTAAACTCTCTGAAAGATGATTTCAGAAAAAAATGCACAATAAATTGATTCAAATTGATAAATAAAAACTTTAAAACATATGAATTACATATCATACAAGAAGCACTCTCCCCACATGAAATCAAGGCTAGCAATAATTCATACCCTAGTATATTGCTCGGGTAGATTCCCTGTTAAGAAACTACAAATAATTTTCTTAAAAATTTCTTGGTGTAAGTTAAGAGAATAAAACTGTCAACCGCATTCGTTAATGTTAACATTGAAAGCATTTCAGGTAAAGTGTTTAAAGCGTTGCCGTCAGATGTAAACAATTTTCGAAAGAAATTTTGAATTTTTCCTACACATTTCATCACTTTTTCATCATATAATATTTTGAGGAATACCAAACGCACCTCCTTTAAAAAAAAAACACATCATAATGAAGAACCATAAAGATAATAACACGAAAAGCACAGCTAAGAGCTAAAAACACACCTTCCTTTGCCGTTTATATTTCTTCTAATAACCTCACGTTATTTGCTTTAAATTCCTGCCCCCAACTAGCAAACGCACACACACATACACACACACACATAGAAAAACACACTCGTTACTTTTGGTATTCCGTTTTTTGCACATGCAGTTCTCTTATTTTTTCACTACTAAAAATGCACTTCATATTTTTTTTTTCATTTATTTTTATTGCTGCTGCTGTGTTGGCTGCACCCATTTCAACATTGCTGTAAACAACAACACCAATAACCATATCGACAACAACAAAAACAACAACTGCAATCAACTAGGGAATTACGTTGTCTGCGAAATTCCATTCATGCGAATTTATTCTTTACATACATAATGTCGGCGTTATTCTGGATACTGACACTGTCTGTGCAGGTACGTAAAGCTTTTCTTTGCATGATTGTGTGTTTACATGTCGGTATGTTTATTTTAATGTGTGAATAAGTGAGATAAACAAATAGTTGAAGTTATATAATTTCTAACTTACTAACTAGACTTCAAACTGAAATTTTGCAACATAAATTATGGATGAAGACTTTTTTTCTGAATTGACGGACAAATTTTACAACTAACCATACAATTATTTACTTTAGTTGAAACAAGACGCAGTATAATACTCCCATAGAACCAAAAGTATTATAACTTTTGTGTTATTAATTTTTTTGTCCGTTTATGACCTTTTCTGAGTTGCATAGAAATTTTCGACTCTAGCAAACTAAAAATGTCTTTTTTTGTTTAAGTCACAAAATCCTTATAGACCGCAACAAATTGGAAAATAAAATTTCAATAAAAACAATTGTAATTTTAATGTTTTAAATTTTAATTTTATTTAAATACAAGAATGCATTTCAGCCGGATTTACAATAATGACCTGCCATCTTCAGCGTATACGCGTGACTGACTTTCAAACTAATTTGCTTTACTCGTTTAAACTGAGAAACGCATTCAAAATTATAATTTTTTAAGAGCAATAAACCTTTAAAAATACACCATTTTTCATTGCAACTAATTTAAATATGCGATTAAATAAACATGGTTTTTTTAAGAAACAATACAACAATGCTATAATCATCACTTGCTCCAAATTTATCCTCCTATACAAGTTTGATCCACGTTGCGTGCCCAGAAACCACATAGCGTAGTTTCGAATTTATAACGAAACCGAGAACTCGGATCAGATATCTCGTATTCGTTTCGAATTCGACAAAAATTCGAGATTATTAAAAAAAGCGAATACATTTTAATATAAAATTTCATATTTCTTAGAAATTTATTTCTTATATCTGACTTATCTATGAATCTAAGATATCTGAAAAAAAAATAATTTTTTTTATTAAATTGGTTTTAATATATCAACGTAATAAAGTATTATTCGCAATATTGCATTTTTTCGAATCGTTTTCGAATTCGAAACGAGTCTGCAATCTCGTAAAACAAAATGCATTTTTATATTGTTGCAATTAATCAGGGCAACATTACTTTTTTTCTTTAAATTCGTGATTCGTTCCGATTTTTTGCAAAAATAGAGAAAAAACACCACATTAAAAATAAAACAACAATACATTTTTTGCCTTGGCTGGGAGTCGAACCCAAGTTCTCAAGCGATTGTTTTCGTAATCAAGCAAATTACGGTGCTATAAAATAACAATAGAGAAAGGCTTTTAGATAACGTGGAAGACTAGCACCCAGGGACGTGGGTACGGTTCCTGGAAATTATTTTTTTGTTCCTTATAGCAATTATAATCTTATAAACTTTTATTATAATAATCTCCCAACCTACCAAAATGCTTGAGAATAATATTATAACAAGCTTAGCAACATAAGCCTTAAGCTTGAAAAAAGCTTGAGAATCTTTTTAAAAAGTATATCACAGTAATTGTAGAAAAATCAAAACGGAACCCTTGTGATAATTTTACTCCGGCAAGATTGTTATAAGCTTGTTATTGCAATTGTAGAAAAAGTTTATTAAATAATATTATATCAATAAATGTGTAGAAAAGCTTACTATTCTCAAAAGTTATAAAAGCTTGTTCTCGCAACTGTAAAATAAGCTTAAAAATACTATTTTATTTTCGCATACATGCATATGAAAGCTTGCTATCCTCAATAGTATTTTTAAGCTATTTCTTGCATCTGTAAAATCAACTTAAAAATAATGTTTTATTAACATAGCATAGATTGTATTCATATGCACATATACAGCTGCAACTGTGGATAGTCTCATCTAAAAAATCTTCAAATTCAATAATCAATTTTATGTCCAACAAAATAATATATTTTATTTGACAGAAAAAAACATGGTTAGAGATTATATTTTATAGAACAACCGATTATCAATCATAGTTAATAAAGTATTGTTATATACAAGTGTTTATTAAGCATACTTTTAAATCAGTTATGTTTATCAAGCGTTTCTCAAATACGATTGAGAATTCATTATGATTTATCTTTTCTTTATCAAGTTTGTTAAAAGTGATACTGAGAAAACCTTATAACCCAGTATTTTTAGCTGTGTTTTATTTGTTCTGGTTTAACCTAATGAACGAATAGACCGCATTGGTAAAACTTTTTTAAGTTTAGCTTCTGACCGCTGGGGGTATTGTCGGCGATGATGAGATCAAACAGCTGGTTCCAAAATAATTATTACAATTGATTTAGCATCATATTAACGCTTGTTGGCTGGACCTAGCAAAATAACAATTTATGCAATTAAATAATAAAAAATTTATAATTGAATGTTACAAAGATTCCTCTGCTCATGAGATCTTACATAACTGCCGCCATTCCATACTTCTTCCAAACAGGATGCTTGAAGTCTTCTAGACGGCTGCCATAGACATTAAGCAATGCACGCATTTCTTTCTTCGTGCATTTTTGCCCGCTAACAAAAATCTTATTTGATTTTAATTGAGTTAAAAAAAAAAAAAATGTTACAAAATAAACTTACGATTCTTTCGCATTCATTCATCTTATTTATTGTAAATAAATAAGCACAGCTGTTTCATTTGATGGTAATGGGTGACTTTGAATCAAGGAAAAAAGAAAAAAATAGCGACATCTATGGGGCCGTAGCGAAACAAAAACCAGTTCAACGAGATGAACCAGCGACTGAGCTAGTTCATCTCTTTGTTAGTGTTCTGCATGTAATTTTTAACCTTTTTGGTTTAACCAGAACGAATAAAACACGCCTTTTATTAAGCTTATTCTCAAGTACAATTGCCTTTCGCTGTTCAAATTGTTGGTTGGGCTATTTCCGTAAGGTATGATGAGTACATTCAAAAAAATTTAATTTCGAAAAGAAATTACTAGAAGTATTCGAAAACGATTTACTAATGTTGCAATTATCGATTCGATATTGATTCGATTATGACAAAAAATCTCGTTACGAAAATAAATGTGCATTTCTCCTGCCATCGGGTTCATAAGCAAAACGTTTTCGAAATAAATATCCGAGATCTCGGACTCACCTGATTCAAATTGGTTTGGTTAATTGGATATTAAGAAAATATGGAAAAGTATTTGAAAACGTACAATTCATGACTTGTTCCTAAACACATTTACGAACAAAAACAAGCTTGCATCCACTTGAACTATTTTAATCAACGTTACGTAGTTATAAATGAGATACGAAAAATTATTTAAAAAAGTAATCTTCTGAGTACTAGTTTGTGGTGATCGTGGCATGCAGATTAATTGTGTGGCTTAGCATGCCCGGAGCCCCAGATCGATGCCGAAGCCCAGTCGCGGCAAAAGTATTTTTCAATCAAAATTTTTCTGGTCGGTCTCCACCTCTCTGCAGACAATGGCAAACCTCAGAGAGTAAATAATGTCTTGTAAAGCTTCTTGAGAACACGAACTTTAGCCGTTCGGAGTCGGCATAAAACATGTAGGTTCACTTCTCGGTCAACTGTGTGCAAACATTTAATAACACACCAAACACACTTCATCGTAAGTAGCTCGGTCAAAGTCCTTTCAATGGCTGAAATGGCCAATTTGTTTTATTTTACATTAACAAACTTAATGTATCACACGGTTAGAAATCTTGGACTTAATTTTAAACTTTTTTGGATTACATATAGGACACGACCAAAAAAAGATTATTTTTTAATCCAATGAAAAGTTAAATTTTTCAATCCAAAAAGGATTTATTTTTAATCCGCAAAAAGTTTAAAATTTCTTAATCCAAAAAGGAATAATTGTTAATCCACAGAAAGTTTAAAATATTATGATACAAAAACGATTAGATTTTAGTCCAAAAAAGTTTAAAACATTGTAATCCGAAAAGGGATTACTATTTCATCCACAAAGGTTTAAACACTGTTTACTGTAATAATGTATAAAATAATATTTTGGTTCAGATTTTAATAAACAATTTATTTCATTTTATTAAAAATAACTTTCGGATGCTTTAACAACATTTACAATTATATTTAGCTTAAACTTTGTAGTAGTAGTAGTTTTCAATCTTATACCTGAATTACAATGCGGCAGTGGCAGCGTCAGTGGCAATGGCATTGATCAGCTGTTATTTTAGGAATACTGTTGTTCAATAGTAAAATTTACATAGTAGCAGTGGCAGTAAGCAGTACTGCTGAGGTCAGCCCTATTTCTAAATTCACTGCCAACATAAAATAATTAAACTACTTAAAAAAATTCAACATTCACTGATTTTGATGCTGACGCTGCCACTGACACAGCTGCTGTCTCTGCCACTGCTACATTGTAATTCAGCTATTAAATAACATAAATACTTTTTCCTGAAATTACTACCTTAATACAAATTTGTAGTCCAAAATAGTCTTAAACTTAAACTTTTTCGGACTAAAAAAAATTAAACTAAAATATGGAATAAAAATTAGTACTTTTAGGATTAAAAATTGCTTTAAACCAAAGTTTGATTTAAAAACTAGTCCAAAATTTTTAACCGTGCAGTTATCATACATTTTCAAACATATTTTTATAAAAAACATATATATGATTCAGTTGCAAGCTTATATAAGTACTCTAAAAGTATAAATAATGCTTTGTTGCTATAGTCATTAATTTTGTATGCATAGAAATATATTTAATGATTTTCGTTATTTTTCTAAAACAAACTTGTTGACACAAAGCAAGAAAACTACTGGTTTGAAAACGGAAATCTTTATACAAAGAAAAATATAGCTCTTATATATTAATCCATGAACACTGAAGTTTGACGTATACTTTTTTGGTATTAATTAGAACTTAAGAAGAATGAAACTAATGTCGTTCGAAAGGTACTGTTACAAAGGTACGCAGAATGTATATATAAGTGATATATCTGATGGAGAGGATTCCCTACCTTCAAGGAGAAGAAAATATTTTTAAGTAAAAACACGCATTTTGAGTTGATAGAATTTGAGTTTTTTTTTTCAAAATCAACAATTTCTTCAAAATATTTAGTTTTAATCATTCATCAATATTAAAATTTGTAAAAACATGTGTTTTGAATTAAAAAATTTGACTTTCTAGATATTGTTCAAATAGCAACGCTTTTCTTTTAAATATGATATTAATCACTGTGAAGCTCTAACCAAAAGTATTTTTAATAAATTTTCTTAATATTGTCGTCAGATATTAAGCGTGTATTTCAATCAAATGCCAAGAGAAAGAAAAAACTGTCTCAAAATAAAGGTTCTAAATTGGGAAGCCAATATCTCCACCATCTGTGAATAGATTTCATTTGTTTTTGATTTTAAGTCTTAATAAGTCTAGATTTTTTTGACAAAATTATATTTATTTAAAATGTTGTACTTATATATTTATAAAAATTAGTAAAATTCAAAAATATTTTCTTGATCGACTCGATTTTCGATTCGAGTAACTCGGTTTTTCGAATAACTCGAAATTACGAGTTACTCGAGCATATTCGAAAAATTAACGAGTTACTCGACTTATTTTTTTTTTTGCACGTTCTCAACTTCACTCTCAATAATACATACCCAGTAGCAATTAGGGCATAATAAGCATTAAAGCAAATAAGAGTAATATAACATTGAAGAAATGTGCAATCTTCAATAAATGCATAAAATTATATTAATGATTGCTTCATCAATCAATAAAAATTCAATCAATAAAAATCATCATCAATAAAAATTGTCAATCATTGCTTATAAATGATTGACAATTTTTATATTATCTTTTTAATTACTTAACCGCAATCTCATTATCACAATCTCTTAATCCTAGAGAGATAATATTTTAACGACTTAAACTCCAAAAATTTTAATTTTTATGCAAGAAATACCGGTGTGAAGTTAGCCCAAAGTCTTTATCCCAAATTTTAAGCTCAGCCCAACTTTTGAATTCGCCGCAAAATCAGTTAAACAATTTTAATTCGCCGTACTTGAATAAAAATTGCTAAAGTCAACTAAAACATATTTTTTGAAGCAAAATACAAAAAAATATTCAAAAAACAATTATTTATGAATATTCAATGGTCCTCATGGTGAATTTGCACCAAATGCATCAATAGTAATTTTGAAGATTTTTTTCGGAAAAAACGTCAAAAAGGGCTAGAAGATGGAAAATTATCATCCTGGATTTTTGCTCATAAATGTCCTTTGACAATTGGCACTATGCTCAAGTTCCGATCGATCGTTCTTCGTTGTGAAATTTGAGCCTTAAATCTTTGATCGTAAAAATATTCTTTTAATATTTTAAGGAAACTTAAGAAACATTTCTTTAACAAACATAAGAATTGTTATTTAACTACAATAAATTTAAATAGTTAAATAACAATTGCATTGCTTAACATTCGATGTGTAAGATAAGCACATTTAGTTCAACCTTTCTTAAAATGCATTTATTTCCAAAGGCTAAAAAGAGATTTCGAGAGACACTACTATGCTCGAAATAGCTTTTATTCTACAAACAGTGTGTCCTATCGTGAAAGATATTCATCGTTCAAAGATAACATGTTTACTAAAATATCAAATATGTCCTGCGCTGAATGAATATCTAGGAAATGTAAGAAGAAAAATGTATGTAGAAAATGAATCATCAGCTGCTTAAGCCCGTATGATACGTTTAACGGTATGAAGGACGATTGATATCAATTTTGGGAAGTGCAGACAAAATCATCTTTTTTCCATAGCTATCACATATCAAAAATCCAGGATGAAAACTTTTGTTTTGGGACTACTTTTGGGGGTGTTGAAGTTTGAATTTCATACAAAAATATACACTCAAAAATATACACAAATTTCACCACGAAGGACGATCGATCGGAACTTGAGCATAGTGCCAATCGATTAACCTTGTCAAAATACATTTATGAGCAAAAATCCAGGATGAGAACTTTTCATCTTCTACCCCTTTTGACGTTTTAAATTTTTTCAAAACCTGACTATTTCACTTCCAGGCCGTTTTACGGTATGAAGGACGATTGATAGCAATTTTGGGGTTGGTGAAGTTTGACTTTCATAAAAAAATCACTTTTTTTTGCTTTTCGGCTCAAATTTCACCACGAAGGACGATCGAAATTCAGATTCAAAATGACAATTGATGCATTTGGTGCAAATTCACCATGGGAAAGACGAATTATACGATCAAAAGGATAATGGAAATTTTTTAATTTAAATTTTCTAATCCGGCCATTTGCAGGCAAATCGCTTTTCAATTTTGACTTTTACACATCTTTCCATTCATGACATTTTCAAAACCTGACTATTTCACTTCCAGGCCATTTTACGGTATGAAGGACGAATGTTGTGAAAATGGACATATTTATACCCCCACGCGTACTGCATAAGGGGTATATTAATTTTGTCACAACGTGTGTAACACCCAAAAGGAGGCGTGGTAGGTACGGAAAAGTATATATATTCTTGCTCAGCACCACCATCTGAGTTGATTTAGCCATGTCCGTCTGTCGACACGATTACAGCCGCAATTTTGAAGCTATCGTAATGAAATTCGATATTTAAGTTTTTTTTAAAAAAACTAAGGTCAAGTTCGAGAATGGGCTAAATCGGATGAAAACCATGCCTACCTCCCATACAACCCCAAAATTGAAAACTCTACAAAGAAACTAATATCTAAGCTACAATACTGCAATTTTGTATATGTGTATTCTATATTAAAACTGAGATGCCTTAGAAAGATGGGCGTCATCCACTCACTAACACGCCAACCTCCCATACAACCACAAAATTGAAAAATCTATAAAGAGGCTAATATTAAAGCTACAAGACGGAAACTCGGTATTTGGGTATTCAATGTCAAAACTGAAGTGTGTTAGAAAAATGGGCGTCATCCATCAACTAACACGCCCACCTCCCATACAACCTCAAAAATGAAAAATCTATAAAGAGGCTAATAATAAAGTTATAAGACAGAAACTCGGTATTTGTGTATTCAATGTCAAAACTGAGGTGTGTTAGAAAAATGGGCGTCATCCACCCACTAACACGCCCACCTCCCATACAACCCCAAAATTTAACAATCTATAAAGAGGCTAATATTAAAGTTACAAGATGAAAACTCGGTATTTGTGTAATCAATGTCAAAACTGAGGTGTGTTATAAAATTGGGCGTCATCCACCTACTAACACGCCCACCTCCCATACAACCCCAAAATTGAAAACCCTATAAAGAGGCTAATATTAAAGTTACAAGACAGAAGCTCGATATTTGTGTATTCTATGTCAAAACTGAGATATGCTAGAAAAATGGGCGTCATACAAAATCTAACACGCCCACCTCCCATACAACACCAAAATTTAAAACTTTATAAAAAGGCTTATATTTAAGCTGAAGGAAAACAATTTGATATGTATGTTTTTTAGACACATAAAAATAATAATATCTCTCAAAATCTCATACAAAAAGCTCTCCAATTTAATATTCTTCCATCCTTAAGAATCGGCCGTGGGGGTATTTTAACTTCGGCCAAGTCGAAGATATACCTTACTAGTATGCAATTAAATTTAATTTTTTATCAATTTTTTATTAACATTTTATTCTACACTTTATTTTGTTGTTGCGGCGAATTCATATCTCAGAAATGATTTGCGGCGAATTGAGCAAAAATTTGGGCTGAAGATTTTGGGCTATCTTCACAGAAGTCAAGAAATAGTACTCATATTTCAAGCAAAACATATCAAAAGCCAAACGTTAAAACATTCGAAAAAAAAACGGAATTTATTTTTTTTTTCCAAAAATTTTTCAAAAAGTATGTTGAATTATTTTTTCTAATAACAATAAATGCAAGGATAACTAAGCAAAGAATATTTGAGGAAGTTAGTGTTTGGATGCATTAACGTATTTTCAACAGGACGTTTTCTCTATCTGCACGGAGCGACATCATAAGAATGACTCAAAGAATGAAAACTGGTTGCCATCTCTTTGGAAGTACTTATAATTTGTACCTATAGAGAATTTCTGTCGACACATCCAAGGAAATTTTTTTTATTCTGAGAATTATATTAAGTCAACCAGTCAAAAGAATGAGAGAGAGGTAGAGAGAAAAAGAAACAATGCAAGGACATTTTTTCATATGCACTTTATTGAAATTTTTAAGCTTAAAAGAAACATTTCAAACTCACACAAATTACAGATTTGTATGCAAAAATACAAGACTCGATACCGTTTGTGGTATAACAGATAACCGTTTTTCGTTGACAATATCACCTACTAAAGAAAAAGCCTTTCGACTTACGTACATGAAATTGGTAGATATCTTAATGCCAATTAATTAAGATATTATTAAATTTATTAATTTTGAATTTTCATTTTGCCACCATAGCATGGATTGTTCTGCAGGATCAATTCGTGGCAAATAGCTGTATAGTACCAATTCTGGTCAATGTTTTGAGCAACATTATCAGTTTTAGCATGTGTTCTGATATGAAATTCCCTTAAAAAATCCCAAAAAGGAGATGCTTCCTATTCAATACTGTAAAAGTTAATAAAAGAAAAATTATTTTGAGGGTTTTAAACCATTGGAGCTAAAAATAATTACACTCTTTACAAGTACAAATTTTATCACAAATATTTTCAAGAGATTTTTATTTTAGGATCTCTGCTTTGAGTTCAGCTTTAATTTTATTTAATTTTTCTATATCGGAAAATATTTCCTTGCCCTAAAGTCTAAAAATGTGGCTTTTTGATAAGTAATATTATTCTTGAATAAATAATATTACTAATTTATAAATAATATAAATCCTGAATTCATATTTCAATGTAAAAGAATAATATTTCTTATGAAACATGGCAACTCTATTCAAAAATAACTCAGCACAAATTACGTTATTCATTGGAAGAGTTGTTTTTATGTTAACCTTGAACGCATTGCACTGTGTGTCAAATATGACAGTAGACAAATAAAATATATTTTCAATATATATACAAGTAATTTAACTTCAACTTCAATATGGAAAAAATTTTGCACACATTTGTATGCTTTTTTTGTTGTCATGAAGTATTTGGAAGGTGTTTTACATGTGTAAATCAATATACATATATAATTTGAGAGTGAAGGTTTATTAATGACATTTATATATGCAAAATTTTAATTACCTGTTCTTCATTACACTTTACAGCTGGGAAATACCAAGAACGCCACATGTACGGGTGAGTTAGTCTGAATCTTCAGAAGACAAAAATCTTAAAAAATTTTTTTCATTTGTAGGGTTTCTAAGATAACGGTACTTTTGTAGTTCTCGAGAGATCATTTCATTCCAATTTACTTACAGCTGAAACTACTTATCTGATACGTAGTACATAGCTGAAAAGGCAATTGAATTGCCTTTCTATTGATATACTGATCGTATCGATCGGACAAAATATGTTCAAGTGATAGCTTGTCAAAGTTAAAATTTCTTGCAATTTTCATGTCCTTTTTTAAAAGTTCCATTTTTAAGTAACTTTTTTTTTTTAGAAAAAGTTAAAATCAGGAACATTTTATATTTTTGAAGTAAAGTGTATTTTTTTACAAACATTTTTAGACTAATTTGGCCAAAAACCCCTACGTTTAAAAAACGTAAACGGGACATATTAATATTGTCACTCCACTTACAACGCCCATAAGGAGGCGTGGTAGGTAAAGAAAAGTATACATATTCTTGATCAGCATCAACTCCCGAGTCAATTAGTCATGTCCGTCTGTTCGTCTTTCCGTGTGATCACGATTCCAGCCACAATTTTAAAGCTATCTAAACGAAATTCGATATTTCACCTTTTATCCCCAAAATGAAGGTCAAGTTCGTAAATGAGCCATATCGGATGAAAACCACGCCTACCTCCCATACAAAGTGACTTTCAAAACGGTAAAATCTCTTAGAATTCTGCAATATTAATTTATAGACTCGAAATTTCGCATATGAGCTTCGATATTTAATATGCACTCTAAGTATGAATATCAATCTAATCGGATGAAAACCACGCTTACCTTCTATACAGAGCTTACCTTGAATGAAATCATCTCTCGAGAACTACAAAAGTACCGTTATCTTAAAAACCCTACAAATGAAAAAAAAAATGTATGATTTTTGTGTTTTGGAGATCCAGACTAACTTGCTTATATGTGTGCCGTTCGTGGTATTTATCTAAAATTATTATTTGTAAAGCAGTGTTATGTATGATAGTCTATGGTAGCTAAGCCATAAACTTTATTATATTAATACAAAAAACTAAATTTGTACATTCTTACTCTGTTAACAGCTTTGATTTATGAGTGTTTCAATATTGAAACCCACTAGGAAATGTAAACCTATTTCTAAACCATGCATATGGAAATTCAAGCAAGGGAAGTGGTTTAGGATTAAATAAAATAAAAAATTAATAATGTTCCCATAAACTACCATAACATACACAGAGGTTTCTTATATACCACATTTTTTTCTACACAGCGTCAGCTAACGCTAATACTCCTAATTCGATTTAGCTTTTTCCGTTCGTCTGTCTGTATTCATGATTACAGGCGAGTTTTGAAACTATAGCAATAATATTCGTTATAGCTTTTCGATAAAAGTTTCTATAATAACGTTCGAGAATGACCCAAATCGGTTGAAGACCACGCCTTACTCCCCTCCAAAACAGTAAAATATCTTCAAAAATAATACTGCGACTTGAGCATAAGTCTTGATTTTTAATATGCACTCTAATCTTGCAATTCGGCATAATCAAAAAAAATTCCTCTTTCCTCCCTTACAACAACACATCAAAGCACAAAACAACCATTATTACCAAATATACCTACGGTAAAGAACGACATGCTGTTAGACCAATTTTTTACTGGGTATTTTCACTGATAAGTAAAAGCACTAAAAAACTCGAAAAATTTCGAGTAAATCGAAAACACGAGTTATTCGTTACGAGATTCGAATCGAGTAATTCAACTCAACTCGAGCCGAATTACTCGAAAATCTCCTAGTTTATATCTCCAATCAATTAAATTTTATGACCCCGAATTTATTTTAAACATCTCGCTTATTCATCATTAAAATATTTCATTTTTGAAGCAATGTTCATTTCACATTTTTTTTAATTTTATATGGCAATGATTTTCGTAATAATTCAAATGATATTAAAACCAATAAAAATTACTTTATTTTCTCGAACTTAGATTTATATACGCACTGGACTTGCAGGATGCATTGTCCTGGTAACACTGTTTCATTTTTTTACGCTAACAAATTTCTTCTGGATGTTAGTTGAGGGTAAGTTTGTTTTTGTCATAGATATGTTTATATGTTTTTTACATATTTTATTTCATTTGGCTGATACAATCCTAAAAAAAAACTCATATGCAAGATAAATTTGCTGTCTAAAAATAAATGTTTTTTTTTTGAAGCACCTTTTCAGTCTAAACTTTGAGAATATCATTGAATATATATGTGGAATTCAAATCCGCAATTTTTCGGATAAAATATAATTGCCAATCCCAAAGAAATTAATTTTGGTAGTGATTCTGAGCTAAGCGATTATATGGAGCTTGATATGGAGCCCTAATATGATTGTTTATCAAAAAATTAACTCGCCCATTCGTGCATAATGAATGTGATTTCCAATATAAGAAGTATTTGGATTATTGTGCCCAATCAGGCGCGGATACAAGGTGAGAGGGGCGTAAAGGGGATAACTACCCTCCCCCAAGAACTTTTAAATACTTTACTTTTTAATACTTTATTTGGAGAAAATAACACTGATTTACAAATAACGAAAAGTTGTTTGTACTTTGAATGCCACTATACTTTTCTCATGTAAAATTGGTCGCTAATTCCAAAAAAAATTTTTTTTGTTTTCTGTCACTCCGTTTTCGAGATATTGCCCACTGTAGGGTTTTCAACGAAAAAAAAAGTTGGTTCCACTTAATTGCATATATCTCCAGAACCAACAACAGTAATCAAACAAATGATATATCAAATAAAAGCTAACAAAATTTCTTACACACATCATTTTTTGGTCGAGCTGTTAGTTTTGGCGGAATAAATTCAAATTTCGGGGATTTTTTTTATTTTTCAGAAAAATTTCCAAAAAAAAAAAAAAAATAGTTGCAAATCTCGTTAAGAAATCAAAATATTTTGTTGCTTTTGATATTTTTTACTAAAAACCTTTATTTTTCCAAAAAAAATAAGCTATTGTTGAAGAAAATCTATTGAGACATGAAAAAGTTGTGTTCAATGGAACGAAAGAACCCAAATTGTGTGATTATCAATTTATGTATTTGGACTTATTTAATTGCCATAAAAAAAAAATGAGAATTAAAGGTTGTTGTTATAAAATCATATATTCTTAATTTTTATTGTTCTTTTAATAATTTACATTATTCGTCGCCCATCATTCCTTTGTCCCAAAATCCTTGGTACCGATTCTCAATTACTTTCATCTGTTGGTGGAATCTTTCCCCATGTTCGTCGCTCTCGTCACCGAGATTCTTCGCTTTCTTTGTCTACCGCCTTGACAGTGTTTTTCATAAGTCCAAGTTTGATGTGCAACGGTGGGAGAATTATGTTTTCCTTTTTGACGAGAGGAACGTTTTTGACGTTGCTCTCTCCAACTTTCGACTCAATTCTTTCTGGCCAGTCCTTATTGTAATAGCGGTGTTCACGTGCTCAACTATCCCACTTGCATAGAAAACAGCAGTACTTTGTGTAGCCACTCTGTAAACCACAAAGCATACCAACGACTTTGAGATCAGAATCGATGGCGTTTTGTTTTCTATATAAAGTAATACCGCCTTCAAGCTCACTTTGCTGCCATCAATAAACAAACGCACCTCTTTGGGAATGTACGGCTGACCACAAATGCCAGGAATTTCTACGCAATAGCAGATATTGTCATTCTTAGTAATGTGTATAGCAAACGGTTTTTCACGATTTCTGTAGTATGTCACCTTAACATCGGGTCTCAAAAAGTTGAATTGTTGCATACGAGAAGCATGCAATTCCGATTTTTCCTTTGACAGTTCCAAATCTCTTATCCAATCATTCAGCTGCGGTTGCGATAAAAGGTGAGTTGTGTTTTCAGTTGTAATAGTACTACCACCTGTGGTTCCTTCCGACTCTTCTGAATCTACGGATTTTCGATTGTTTTCACGTGTTCAATCGGGACAAGTAGGATATGGAACATCGTCAGAATGAGATACTGGCAATGAAACATTCGGGACAGTGGCGTATATCACTCGTTTGTGTTTTCCAACACCAGTCACTTTGGCCAGACAAAAATAGCAATCGTTTAGGTGGCAAAACGGTTGTCTCCAGATCATCGGAACATCGAATTTCATGTATCGTTTTTTACCCGAGCTCCATTCAGACAATATTAATTTGCACGATTGACACAAAATACTTGGCGTCCATGATTTACCAATGTTCTTAGCCGCAATACCAAAATAATGAAAATATGACATTTGCAGTAAATTCGTAAAATTGACTGGTGTCTTTTCGAAAGTAAGTTCACCGCACACGTAGCAGAAAGTATCTGGGTAGTTTTTACACTGGAATTCTCGCAGTCTTTTACTCATTATACCCTAAACCTGAAAGGTCAGGGTATATTAACTTTGTGCAAACGTTTGTAACGCATAGAACGAAGCGAGTCCGGTATAGAAAAGTATATATATTCTGGATCAGCGTCACCACGTGAGTCGAGCTATCCATGTCCGTCCGTCCGTCCGTCCGTCCGTCCGTCCGTCCGTCTGTCCGTCTGTGTGTTGTCCGTATACACAGGATAAGAAGAAGGAGTCGAGATAATTGGATGAAACTTGGTAAACATGGTCACAAGCACCCAAGGATCTGCACTATTGAATATTTTTGGAATCCGCCCACGGACACGCCTACCTCCCATACAACGCAAAAATTTAAAACTGCATAACTCAGCTCATAATTAACCTACAACAATAAAATTTAGTATATATGTGTTTTGTATCAACACAAAGATGTCATCGAAAAATGGGTGTCGTTCGCTCAAGGACACGCCCACCTCCCATACAATCCAAAAATTGAAAACGCAATAAATAAGCTTGTGTTTAACATAAAGAGCTAAAATTTGGCACATATGTTTTTTATGACAAGAAAAAGATGGTTTTGGAAAACGGACGTCATCCGCTTATGGACACGCCTACCTCCCATACAACCCAAAAATTGAAAACGCAATAAATAAGCCTGTGTTTAACCTACAGAGCTTAAATTTGGCACATATGTTTATTATGACAAGACAAAGACGTTTTTGAAAAATGGACGTCATCCGCCTACGGACACGCCTACCTCCCATACAACCCAAAAAGTTTAAAACTCAATAAATAAGGTTTTGTTTGTCATAGAGAAATTAAATTTGGTATGTATGTAATTTATACCAAAACTAAGGTGTGTTCAAAAATTGGGAGTAGTCCGTCCATGAACACGCCCACCTCCCATAGTGAAAGCATAATAAAGGCATTAACTGTGAGCTACAGGAATAAAACTTGGTATGTGTACATTTTTCTTCAACATTTAAATGCATATAAAATATAGGCTTCATGCGCCCACGGACACGCCCATTTACAATAAAAATTTTTTTGTTTTTGAAAAGTGGGTTTAGGGTATTTCATAGTCGGCCTAGACCGACTTTAGACTTTCTTTACTTGTTTTATTTTGAAGTATATCTTATTATACCCTAAACCTGAAAGGTCAGGGTATATTAACTTTGTGCAAACGTTTGTAACGCATAGAACGAAGCGAGTCCGGTATAGAAAAGGATATATATTCTTGATCAGAGTCACCACCTGAGTCGAGCTATCCATGTCCGTCCGTCCGTCCGTCCGTCTGTCCGTCTGTGTGTTGTCCGTATACACAGGATAAGAAGAAGGAGTAGAGATAATTGAATGAAACTTCGTACACATGGTCACATGCACCCAAGGATCTGCACTATTGAATATTTTTGGAATCCGCCCTCGGACACGCCTACCTCCCATACAACGCAAAAATTGAAAACTGCATAACTCAGCTCATAGTTAACCTACAACAATAAAATTTGATATGTATGTGTTTTATATCAACGCAAAGATGTCTTCGAAAAATGGACGTCATCCGCTCACTGACACGCCCACCTCCCATACAACCCAAAAATTTAAAACGCATTAAATAAGCCTGTGTTTAACCTACAGAGCTAAAACTTGGCACATATGTTTTTTATGACAAGACAAAGATGGTTTTGAAAAATGGACGTCATCCGCCTGCGGACACGCCTACCTCCCATACAACATACAAAGTTGAAAACTCAATAAATAAGGTTATGTTTGTCATAGAGAAATTAAATTTGGTATGTATGTATTTTATACCAAAACTAAGGTGTGTTCAAAAATTGGGAGTAATCCGTCCAAAAACTCGCCCACCTCCCATAGCGAAAGAACAATTAAGGCATTAACTGTGAGCTACAGGAATTAAACTTGGTATGTGTACATTTTTCATCAACATTTAAATGCACATAAAATATAGGCTTCATTAGCCCATGGACACGCCGACTTTAGACTTTCTTTACTTGTTTTTTCCTTTCGTTACAAATTGTGCGTCCCTTTGTTTGCCACGTTTTTTAGTATAATGCATGAATGTTTTTGCTTTTATGCATCTCGAAAGTGCTGCAGGTACAATAAAGGTAGGTAGGTCGACGACTCAGAGCGCGACCGCCGAAACTGTCAAAAAAACACAAAATAAGTATTCACATGGCATAATAAAAACAGGTAGGCTCTCTTTCTTATAGCCATAAGTGTCGAAATCAGACGTTTTGCTGTGACGGTTTCGACGGTTGCACTCTCAGTCGTGAGCCTACCTATTTTTATTGTAGCGTGTTTGTTCTTATCTTTTCTTTCGCAAAACTCTTGACGTGATTCCTATGAACAATAAAAATGAAAAATAAAAAATTATAGTACAATAACCCAATTTATTTATATGACAATAAAATTTGTAAAAAAAAACATAACTTGGGTGCTTTCGTTCCATTAAACACAACTTTTTCATTTCTCAATAGATTTTCTTCAACAATAGCTTATTTTTTTTGGAAAAATAAAGGCTCTTAGTAAAAATATCAAAAGTAACAAAATATTTTGATTTCTAACGAAATTTGCAACTATTTTGTCTTTTTTTGGAAATTTTTCTGAAAAATAAAAAAAATCACCGATATTTGATTTAATTCCGCCAAAACTAACTTTTTCGTTGAAAACCCTACAGTGGGCAATATCTCGAAAACGGAGTGACAGAAAAAAAAAATTTTTTTTCGGAATCAGCGACCGATTTTACATGAGAAAAGAATAGTGGCATTAAAAGTACAAACAACTTTTCGTTATTTGTAAACCAGTGTAATTTTCCATAAGGAAAACGTGATCCGATGCGTTTTTTTCATTAAATTTAAATCTAATCGGATCACAGACTGAAACAACTGCGGCTGATATTTTCAAATAAATACAAAATATCGATGGTTAAGCGAACTAAAGTGATAAGTAGGGTCCGGATGTTGATGACCTAAAAAATAAGTAAAAATGCAATATAAAAAATGACAAAAAGCACTGAAAATTGCAAAAAAAATGCATTAAAAATTTAAATAAATTACTTTTAAGTACATACCTGTTTTCAAAAAAGTTTTATTCATTACAATATATAAAAATGTACTTTTTTAAATTTTCAAATGTAAAATTTCTTCGATTGTCTGCCAAAACAGTTTTGTACAGTGAAAAACTGCGTTCCACTTCTGTACTCACTATAGGTGCATATTTAAAATGTGTTAAGTCATTGGCTGTCAATTCTAAGTTTTCAGTATTAAAATTTTGGCCACCAAGAATTTTTTTAAATTTTAGCTAAAATTTTGAATCTTGAATTTTTATTGACAACATTTTCAAATTTCTCAAAAATTTTTATTCCTACTTCCCCCGTGACACAACTCAACTGCTCTTTAAGCTTCTAAGCACCTAGATTCTAGTTTTTCAATAATTTTTGGTAAAATTAGGTAATTGCTTTTAATAAAGGCTAATTGACCCTTGATTTCGGTATTATTAAATAATAGTTGACTTTTCTCTATTGCCTTTGAATCTTTTGGATCAAATGATTCTACAACCTGTTTTACAGCTTCAAAGTTGTCACAGATTATTCACAGGCAGTCAACCACGAGCCCCAGTGTGTAATAACTGGTTCTGGAGGCAATGGAATCCCAGGTGCAATGGTTTTAAAAGCGCTTCTTCGCAATCGTGCCTTTACAAAAATCTTTTTTGTTTCTGCTATCAACTTATCAATGACTTCAAATTCATGTCTGATAGTCTCTGCAACTCTATGTTACGCATGTGCGAGACAAGTTACATGAATCATTTTAGAGTAAAAGCTCTGGATAGCTGAACCAGCTTTTACCATATATGGCGCTGCATATATGTAACATAAATTTTTAAAAGAAAAAAATTAAATGAGCTAGTAAATATGTAATTGGAATTGCCATGCATAAAATTTTAAAAACCTTGGAAGCAAAAGACATTGCAAAAACGATATAAAATGCTCCTAAATTATAAAAATGCAAAGAAAATGCAACAACTTTAAGAAATGTTATTAAATGCCAAAAAACTGCCCTTATAAATTTTGTTTGGTGTAACTAGAGCATCTAGGTGATCATTTACAATAGATATGCTATGTTTCTGAAGAAGCAAAAAAAAGATGCAAAGTCATCAACATCCGGACCCTAGTGATAAGTGACCTTTTGACGAGAATAGGTTTACTGCATTTTTCAATACATCAATATAATATCTACCTTGTGTAAATTTATTGAAAATGCATAGCCAGTAGATGCGTGTCAGTACACAGTTAAAATTAGTGTTTTGTATTGAGATGTATTGAAATTTAAAAACAAAATCGACGTTTCTGAACATTTGAAATTTTTCACTTATCACTTTAGTGAGCTTAACCATCGATATATGAATACACTGAATAGTGCTCAATTTATGAAATTTTGGTACACAAGCAACAAGAGGAGCACGAGAACAAACGGCACGAATAACGTACAAGAAAACAGATGACAAAATGTACAAGTGGATTAAGCTACAAAGAAACCAAACAAAAAAAAAATAAATAAACGATGACAAGAAGCAAATTCGGACAAGAAAATATAATTTTTTAATCTATTTTCTGTACTTTTATCACTTATAGAAACAAAAACCAACTGAGAACTCTGTACATAATTCAGTTGCTCATTTTTTGCAGGGTTTCAATTGCTTTCAGCAGAATAGCAAAAGCAACGAAACTTTTACTGCGGTAGTGCTACCGACAGTTTTTAAAAACATTGTTAAGCTGTTCATTTTGCTTTGCTGTGTGAATTTTGAAAAGTAAAGCAAAGGCAGTAGCATTAAAAATAATTTGTTTTACTGCGAAGTGCTACGAAACAAAATAAATTATTTTATTGCTTTGCTTTTCATTTTGCTTTTCTAATTTGTTTCACAGCACTACGACAGCAGCAGTTATTAAGCAGCTAAGTTTCGCTTTGCTTTCGGATGTTGTGTATTCGTTTGGCTTTCGTGATTTCTTTGTCGTCGTTTCTATGCTGCGTCGTTTCAGAGGCGCATGTCTACTTGCATGTCTTTTTATATAATATGTACACTTGTGCGTAGTCGTGTATGTATGTTGTTGCTTTGAAAAACTGTCGGTAGCACTACCGCAGCAAAATTTTGCTGTTCTTTTGCTGTTTTGCTGAAACTATTTTCATGCTGTGTTCGTAGTGCTGCATCAAATAAGAAAAGTAAAATGAAAAGCAAAGCATTAAAATAATTTATTTTGCTTTCGTAGCACTACGCAGTAAAACAAATTATTTTTAATGCTGCTGCTTTTGCTGTTGCTGTTCGATTTTCAAAAAGCACAGCAAAGTAAAAGCAAAAGCAACTGAATTTTTTTTTAGTTTTTTAAACGCTGATTTTTTTGATGTGCAAAAACGACAAAATTAATTTGTTTTCAAACAAGCCCAAGATTACACTTATTAGGCACTAATCGACGTGTTTATCAATAAAAAAATGTAAGACCAATTTCTGGCATAAACTGCGAACGTCAATTGATATGGTTTTGAGCTCTATTCAGCTGACTTCAGTAACGAACAATTTAAACTTGATTTTAGCCACATTTTTTTCTCTCCGTGTTCAGAATTGTTCTGATTGTTCTTTATTCTATTTATTCTTACAGACTGTTTCAGTTTAGTACAGAAAAGATGTGGCTAAATTTTATTCGTTTTTTTTTTCGCAGAGTCTGCATTTCAATATGTTGATAATAGTTCCTATTTTTATAGCATTGTACAGCCTGAAGATATACATACATATTTTTCTAAACAAAGAAAAACCAAATTTTTTTTAAATATACATACATAGATATTTATTTTCTTCTCTCAAAGAACATGCATTAGTGCGCGCTGATGCTGGGGCTGAAGCTGATGCTGGTTTGTGCTTGTAGATGGGTGCAGTTTTATAGAGCTGGTGGTGTCTGTTGGACAAGCTTACTACTTGTTACTTGCTACTGCTTTGTTTTAATTGTTGTTTTTTCTTTGTAAAGCAAAGTCGTTAGTTTTTATTTTGGAAAGTTATTGAAAATTTTGCAACGAGCAGAATAAAGCAAAAGGAATTAAGGGAAAGAGTAAAAAACCTTGCTTTGGTTTTTAGTTAAAAAAAAAAAACATTGCATCGCTAGTAGCCTTTAAGCTCATATTTTGTATTGTAAACATATAGACGAGTACGTATGTACAGAGTGTGGAGAAGAGAAATGGTTTTCCATTCAACAAATAACTTCCATGGATTTTTAGATGAAAAAGGCATTGCATTAGTCAATTTTTTTAAAGCAAGTGAGGATTGTATTGAGCACTTGGTGTGTTTTGCACTCTGATTTTGTTTTTTGCTTAGCTTATCGATGTCCCGGACTGCAGTATTTTAATGTTTGTTGCAATTCACCGAGTTCAGTTAGAAGTTTCACATTTGCTTTTTATTGTTTTGTTGTTGTTTTTACGCATCATCGATCAGGGTTACCGTCATTTTGCGTTTGCATGATATTGTTTTTGTGTGTTCAGCTTCATAAACTTGTGCGCTGTCGCGGTCTCTGTCAGCATACGTGTTGTTTGTTTGTGATTGTCCTTGTTGGTAGCTCGTTTTTATTCATCACGCATGTTTTTTTTTTATTATTGTTTGAAGTGCGCTTCTGATTTTTATGGAATGAAATAAAGTTGAATAAGATAGAAAGAAAATTTGCCCTCCCTCCACAAAGCAGAAACCAAAATTTATTTTCATTTCAGAATTGCAAGTATAATGATTATAACAAAACATTGAAAGAAGAACAACGACATCCAAAGAACATAATAATATACCAACTGTTGAAAATAAAAAAGTGAGATAGTAGAAACATGTGCCAAAAGCTATTTTAAAAATGATAGATGACAAAACATGAAAACAAACAGTTCAAACCAAACTCCTATATTAGATAGAAGATACCAAAGCTGAAAACCATATTACAAGGTTTTCAGCTTTGGTATCTTTGGTATTTGAACTTGAATCTCAAACCAGCATGCACTATGAACACTTATATGTGATGATTGCACTATGATTTTTTTCATATGCATACATATATATGCATATGATCATATACATACATATATGGTCAAAATAAAAAGAACACGAATGCGTTTTCACTTTCTTAACCAACAGCATTAAAAACCAATTGCCGTTATTTTGGTGTACAATGTACGAGGGGCACTATTATATTTCGGAAATTGGCAACATTAATGTCAATAGCTTAAATCTGGCTTCTTACTTACTTACTTATATGGCGCTTACAACCGTTAGCCGATTTTGGCCTCGTCTAAGAATTTTCGGCAGCCTCTTTTGTTTAAAAATTAAAAAAAAAAGAAACAGTTTCGATAGTATCGTAAGTGTAGACGTAGAATTCCGTTTAAGTTGTAACCTCTTCTACTTTGTCCCTTTGGTCGGATTGTTTTGTCACGTATTTTTTATTGATCTTCCAAAAATTAACAAATAAATCAATTGCACTCAATTATGGACTTCTTATCGAGACCAAAACAAAGAAAGTGTCAAAAGTAAGCATGATAAAATGAGCAAAATGTCAAATTTTATCATTTCGTTAAGTTTGACAGGTTGAGTTCATTGACTTAATTGAAAAGAAGGCGAAGCAAATGCATTTTCCATTGGTGCCATTTTCGTCCCTGCCCGATATATAGTTATCGCGCTACAGTCAATTTAACTACTAATTTCAAAATAAAATTATGACCATGATCTTTACAAACATCGTATGGTGACTATATTTCATGCTAAGAACATGTCCTTTCCATTTGTGCCACTCTCGTCTCTGTCCGATATTTTGTTTGCGAGCTACACTTTCGTCTCTGTTCGATGTATAGTTTTAGAACGACACTCGCTAGCGCTAGTGGGAAGTGGGATCAAAATTAATTTGCATTAAAAACAAAAATTAAAGTTGTACGCCATCTTTCACCCATCATCATTGGGTGAAAGCATAAAACTAAATATGATCCAACTCGTTTTTTTTCATAAGAGTTAAATCTAACTAGATCACAGATCCATTTCGTTAAGTTTGACAGTTTGAGTTCATTGACTGAATTGAAAAGAGGTTGCGATTGACTGACATCTTGTGTTAAAATAAAACACTTAGTTCTAAGTAGTACATAAAAGAACCCAATGAAGAAGTAGTACTTACAAGAACCAATGAAAAAGCCTACGAATCAGTTCGTATAAAACAAAAACAATACAAGCAAAAACAACGAAACAAAAGCAAAGAAAGCAGCAGCCACAGCATAAGCAGCTGATGATTAATTTTCTTGTATAAACACATGCATTTTTCTTCTTATATTTTACTATTTTGTGACTTTAATATAATAGTGACAAAATCCAAAATACAATATTCATTCAGCGCAGGATATATCTAATATTTTAGTATATATATTATCTTTGAACGATGAGTATTAAAGGCTGTAGGTATACCCTAAAGTAGTCGCCAAAAAAGTTTCATGGCCTTGAAAAAATCTCTTAAAACGACTCCTGTTCTACGTCAAAACCACAGTATATGCTAATATAGTGAATTCAATCGTGGTCGTAGTTCGGTCACCGACAAATTCCGTGAAGGTCGTCCAAAATCGGTTGTTTTGCCACAAAATATCGATGCAGTACGTGAACTAATATAACAAGATCGTCATGTGACATATCGAGAGATAGATGCATCCCTGCACATTAGGTCCACTTCAATATATTTGATTTTGCATGAACACTTATCTTTAAAAAAAATTACTCTCGTTGGATACCCCATAATTACCAACAAATAGGTAATTTGTGTAGGTATTAAAAATGGTAATATCCTATGATAAATGGTTTTTACGAATACAAAAGTGTATTGGTCACACAGTGAAACAAATTTTAAAAAATGTCAAAATTCCTCTATGCCACTATATAGAAGTGAAAGTATTACTTCATGAGAGCAAATCCCTAGCAGGGTTTTGCAAACTTAGGCGTGATTTTTTTTAACGCATTTAATTTGGTGAACAATGGATTTCTCTGCAATTCAACGCATCCTATTTGGGAATCCAACTTTTCCAGTATAGGGGGTGAGAGTTTTAATAATAATTTTCCAATTTATCCAATTGGATAAATAATAATTATTTTTTTGTTGAAATTTTTGAGCTGAACATCAACTGTTCGTTCGCAACAAAATATCTGTCATAATTTTCAAGCAACAAATAAATGCATGTTGCCAGCGAAATTCACGCAATCGAATATAGTACTAGGCTTAACAACGAAAAATTAGGCAAATTAAGTAATTTTCACTGCGTTCGTGTGTAAGATACTTCTAATCGTAAACGAAGCTGCATTTTAATTCTAAATTATCGGAGCCGTAGTCGGAGGAGTCAAATCAATTGGAAGTTCCAAATTTTTGTAGCTGAACTCAAACCTCCGTTATAACCCTAATTTCTACCCATCTAATAAAAATATGTACAATTTGTAGATAAACATGTTTTAAACCCTTTCAAACACTTGTTTCTAACAAAAAGTTGACAAAAACTCTTAAAAAAGAGAAAAACTAAAAAATATTATAGCCCGTTTCAAAAGAGAAGAACATTTTTTAGTTTCATTGTTCGATGCGCAGTGAGAAATTATTTCTAAAGATAGAAATTTTTTTGAGCGTAATTTATTGCTCTTTTTGCACTGTTTGCTGAACTTTATGTTTTTTTGTGTGTGTTTTTTACCGTTTTTGGACACAGTACCTTAAAAACCACCGATAAATTTTATTGTATTGCTACGAAATCTGTTTTACGTCGCGGGATATCACAGCCGAAGCCTTAAATCCTTGTTCGAACTATATATTTAAAAATAAATTATTTTCTTAAGAAAAAAATTGTGCAGTGAAATTTTGGCTGACAAATTATTTTCTGACACAAATTTTGTTTTCAATTTTGATCGGTTGATTTTGAAAAATAAGATTCACAACTTCCGCAGCAAGAATGATACATAAATATTTATTTTCTATCTTTTTTGCTTCCGCAGCGCAGTTGCGATGAACCACAAAATTCAGGAATATCGATGGTTAAGCGCACTAAAGTGATAAGTTAAAAATTTCAAATGTTCAGGAACGTCGATTTTCTTTTTAAATTTCAATACATCTCAATACAAAACACTTATTTTAACTGTGTACTGACACGCATTCACTGACTATGCATTTTCAATAAATTTACACTAGGTAGATATTATATTGATGGATTGAAAAATGCAGTAAACCAATTTTCGTCAAAAGGTCACTTATCACTTTAGTGCGCTTAACCATCGATATACAATAATATTTTTTCATATATTTTGCTGCTCTGAGAATAATAAATTTTATTTTTAATGTCGACCAATCAGAATGAAGAACACAATCAAAATTATTTTTTTATGCTCAAACATGCGCGAAAATGTTCTTCTCTTTTGAAACAGACTATACGAATGTATCTGTTATTTTGTTCAAATAAAAAACTCATCTTGCAAAGAATTTGGAATGTTGAGAACATTGCCGGGGATTCAACGGGGATATTAACGAATAGTATTTAATTATTAGTAAGGACATATTCCTTATAAAGCATTTAGCATCTCTTCATTAATCTTAAGCATTTTACAGCAGCTGTTTCCAGCTTCAGCGCGCACTATAAACACAGTCTGATATACTACAATAACACCTTAAAGCGTTTTGAATATAAAAGTAATGAAAATCTTATATCTATAAAATAGTTTTTATATTTTAAGCGAACTTGTATGGCATACAAATATTACTTTCATCATTGTTGAAATCACATTTGATCAGTTTTATCCTTGAAAGCATTTGATGTTACATTCAAGTGACGAGTTAAGTTTCCAGGAACATTTGTCAAAATTGAAAACACATTTATGCTTTGAATTTCATTGTTGTCAGTACGACCATAATAAGTATTGTGTTACAAAACGAGATATTCCATTTATCTGATATTTTTTTATTTATATTTGACAGATTTTCTTTTTTAGTGTTTTCTCACATAGTATGAAATGAACATATGAAATTGCAGTTGAATATGTTGAATATATATTGCTTGTATGTGTATAAAATAAACATATATTATTATTTTTTTCCTATTTCTTGTTTCTCTTTTCCAACAGGTCTTTATTTATATATGCTTGTCGTGAAGACATTTTCTGGTGATAACATAAGATTTAATATCTACGCCATGATTGGTTGGGGTAAGTAACGTAAGATGTTCAGTTATTTGTAGGACAAACGTAATGCTTTGAGCATACAATAAAATATGCATTAGAATAATAAAATAATCAAATAGTATTCATAGCAAGAATAATACTAGAAGCAATTTGAATAACTTAACGATTAATAGTTTATGGAAACATTGAGCAGCACTCTCAAAACTACTATAATTGTTTATTATAATATTTAATTTGCAACTAGAATTAGAAGCAGTAGAAACGCTAACACTTTAATTTATTTACCTTTTAGTAGAACGAACTATATGTCAACTGCTCCTTTAAACCGCATGAGTACCTTTGTTAACAACTGTAGCGTTTTTGATGTTAACTTGTCAAAAGGTCAACTCAAAAGTAGATTAAAAGCTATTCTGTAATTAGATCTATGTGTGCATGGTTAGTAGTTACGTCTTGTGTTGTCCCTGAGCCCAACCCAAACTTTGGTGGGTAAATTTTTTCCACATTAACTTTGTTTTTAGCCACTGGAATCTTTATCATTAAAACTTTTTGATGCTTTGGACTGTGGCTTCAAATGAGTTAATGCTGAGAAAGTGCGAAAAAGCTGTAGTAGCTAAACTCTTTTGTTATTGCATAGAATATTTAATATAGAATGTATCGATACCTTAATATAAAATGGCCCTATCACAATTTATTTTTAATATTTGGAAGAAGACAAAAAGAAAGTATTGCAGATTTTGCAATAAAAAATTGGCTTACATCCGTACATTGGGTATATTTTTTAACAAAAAAAAATGCATTTGTACAAACTTTTCCTTTTACTATTGAGATAGGGCGTTTGGAGAAAGGTACTTTCTATATTAAGGTATCGATATATTCAAAAGGACTCATGTGCTGGCCGAAAAGGTGTCAGCCAAAATGTTATGAACATTACTATCTTTATCTATGAAACTGATAAAAAAATCTGTAACTTCAATAAACCGAGAAAAGTCAATTTGACTTAGTGTGCTCATATAGAGCAACAAACATTGAATAAAAATCATTATATTAGTTTATAATTTTAAAAAAACATATATTTTAAGAATTATATTTAGAGATTGATGCCAAATAATTTGTGCAGCCAAACAGGTTGCCTACAACAACAATGTTCTTTGCAGAACAAATCGAGCCGACTAGACCATGATCAAGTCCTTTTTGTACTTTTGACAGGTATTGTGTTTTATTATGAACCTCCGAGTTTTTACTTTTAATTTAAATAAAATAGTCAGCTCACTTTACAAAAATATTGAGTTTTTTTTTAAATTTAAAATTGCAGCTCTTGTTGAATGATTCTTCTGCAGGAACAAACAAGAAAACTGTTTTGTTGAAAGTTGTAACAGTTAATTTGTATATGAATTCACCTCATTAAAAAAAACAATAATAAAACAAGTAAAGAAAGTCTAAAGTCGGTCTAGGCCGACTATGAAATACCCTAAGCCTACTGTTTCAAAATACAATAATATTATTGAAAATGGGCGTGTCCGTGGGCGGATGAAGCCTATATTTTATATGAATTTAAATGTTGATGAAAAATTTACACATACCAAGTTTTATTCCTATAGCTCACAGTTAAAGCCTTTATTGTGCTTTCGCTATGGGAGGTGGTCGTTTTCATAGACGGATTACTTCCAATTTTTGAACACACCTTAGTTTTAGTATAAAATACATACGTACCAAATTTAGTCTCTCTATGACAAACATAATCTTATTTAATGAGTTTGCAGCTATTTGGGTTGTATGGGAGGTAGGCGTGTCCATGGGCGGATGACGTACATTTTTCAAAACCATCTTTGTTTTTTTGTAAAAAACATACGTGCAAAATTTTATCTCTAAAGGTTAAACAGAGGTTTACTTATTGCGTTTTCAATTTTTGGGTTGTATGGGAGGTAGGCCTGTCCGTGCGTGGATAATACCCATTTTACGAAGACATCTTTGTGTTTACATAAAACACATACACATCAAATTTTATTGTTGTAGGTTAATTATGAGCTAATTTATCCAGTTTTCAATTTTAGCTTTGTATGGGAGGTAGGCGTGTCGGTGGGCGGATGATGTCCATTCTTCAAAACTATATTTTTTTTGTTATAAAATACATATGTGTCAAATTTTATCTCTGTAAGTAAAACAGAGGCTTATTTATTGCGTTTTCAATTTTTGGGTTGTATGGGAGGTGGGCGTGTCCGTCAGCGAATGACGTCCATTGTTCGAAGACATCTTTGTGTTGATATAAAACACATACATATCAAACTTTATTGTTGTAGGCTAATTATGAGCTGAGTTATGCAGTTTTCAATTTTCGTGTTGTATGGGAGGTAGGCGTGTCCGTGGGCGGATGATGACCATTTTTCGAAACCATTTTTTTTTTTGGCATATAAAACATACGTGCCAAATTTTACTTCTGTAGGTGAAACAGAGGCTTATTTATTGCGTTTTTAATTTTTAGGTTGTATGGGAGGTGGGCGTGTCCGTGATCGGATGACACACATTTTTCGAAGACATTTTTGTGTTAATACAGAACATACACACACCAAATTTTATTGTTGTAAGCTAATTATGAGCTTAGTTATGCAGTTTTCAATTTTTGCGTTATATTGTAGGTAGGCGTGTCCGTGAGCTGATGATGTCCGTTTTTCAAAACCATCTTTGTTTTGTCATAAAAAACACACGTGTCAAATTTTATATCTGTAGGTTGAACAGAAGTTTATTTATTCCGTTTTCAATTTTTGGGTTGTATGGGAGGTGGGCGTGTTTGTGGGCGGATGACACCCATTTTGACGGACGGACGGACATGGATAGCTCGACTCACGTGGTGACGCTGATCAAGAATATATATACTTTTCTATACCGGACTCGCTTCGTTCTGTGTGTTAAAAACGTTTGCACTAAGTTAATATACCCTGACCTTTCAGGTTTAGGGTATAAAAACAAAAAGTATATCATAAAGGGTTAAAAATTTAAAAAAAAAATCAGTTTACTTATAGCCATAAAAAATCCAGCAGAAACTAATATGAAACAATTGCGTCTAAATAGTTCTACGATATCAACTAATTGTTACCTACTTAAAATTACAACAACATTTTTTTTTAACTGATGCCATCATGTTTGGTTTATTGAGAGCTTTCGTTTGGTACGAAATTTATGTATATTTCTAAGAAAATAACAAAGTCATAGTAAAAGAAACGAAATTTTCGCTGATTTTTGAATGCGAGTTTGAAATCAAACCATAGATTGAGCAATTATAAAAAAAAACCGCCAACCTTAAATTTTTGTCTTATATCACATATCCGAAAATCATTCAAATCGGAGACTGTTTCCTAGGGACCTTTCCTTGTAAGTTTTTATTATCTGGAACAATAACTTCCAAATCAATTTACTTTATATCAAAAATGTGGCTTGCCTGGCCCTTGTCTATTGACCTCAATTTTCAAGTAGAAGACCATCACTAAGTAATAACGCCATTCAAAGTTGGAATTATTTGTGACCTTTACTTCCAAAGCTATTCTGAATCGAAAATTTTCTGATAGAAAGACATGGCCAATAAGTAACTATATAAAGAGTATCAATGTTATTGCACATTTAGTACCAAAGTTATTCAATATTAAACATTTTAATAGTACGGTGGGTGCCAAGCTCCCTTCTAAAATGTTCTCTCGATGTCATAAATGTGTGACTTATATTTTGGAAGTTATACCGAAAAGTTTTAATGCTTAAAAAGTGTCACTCCCCTTGTCTAACGGCTATAAACTATTACCAGTGAAACAACAGGTGTAAATCGAGGTCGAGTACCGAGTTTTAGGCTTTACTTCGAAAGCTTCGATATTTAAAATTGGAGTTTTACGGAACATCACATGAACACTCGCTAGCATTTGGAAGACTGTTTTGCTGACAATCGCCTAAACGAGTCTTTTCCGACTCCACTTGACGATCAACATAAACAAAATACATGTTATATTTTGCTCCGCTCAACGATCAAAAACTGACTGCATGTTTAAGGCAGCATTTGGAATATTGAACAAAGCGTGTGCAGAAGCATATTTGATCGGCAAGTCAATAGAAAAGTTACGATTTTATTTTATGGAGACTAACGGGAAATTGAACAAATTTAAACAATCATATTTTTCACGCCATAAATATATCGCTCAGTTTTGACAGAGCAATCTCAGAGTTAAGTCAACCTTGCTGTTTGTGAAATTTTTAAAGAAATTATAAACAAGGAAAAATACACACACGATCTTACAATAATAAACATCACTCGTCTCAGCCAGCATTTTATGCAATTTTTTAACATACAAGAGTCGTTTTTGATTTTCCTCCATTGTGCGATCATTTTCTGCTCATAAAAAACTCTTTGTGCGGAACAAATTGGTACCCTTCATGCATATCTTCTTGAAGTGTCATTCTCCAGTCGTTTTTTAGTCCATTTTTGGTATTTTTAAGATAAAAAAACAGTCTAAAATGACTCGAAAATGAGTCGTATTTTAGTCGTTTTTGATAATATTCAAGATATAACAAGTACAGAAACTCTAAAATCGATCTAGCCCGACTATGGAATACCCTAAACCTCCTATTATATTAAAATATACATTAATATACTCAAACAAACATAAAAACATTCTTTTTTTTTCCAAGTCCATGTATTCCCTTACAGTATTTAACAGTTTTCACTTAATGTGGGTTGTATGGGAGTAGGGCGTGTTCGTGGGCGGGTGGCGCCCATTTTTGTGCGCACTTTAGTTTTGATATAAAATTATCTCCTACAAAGTTTAATCCTTGTAAGTTATATACAAACCTTTTTATGGTATTTTCAATATTGTGAGTTATATGGGAGGTAAGCGTGTTCGCAGGTGGGTGACATCCATTTTGTGGGCACACCTAAGTCTTAAAATAAGATCCTCCCGTGCCAAGTTTAACTCCTGTAGGCCATGTATTAACCTTTTTATGGTATTTTCAAAATTGTGGGTTGGGACATTATTGACGTACACCTTTTCTTTGAAATAACCCCAAAGAAATAAGTCACATAATCTTGGCGGCCAATTGACATCACCACCACGTGAGATAACACGGTCATTGAATTTTTCGCGCCAAAGATCCATTGTTTCGTTAGCTGTGTGGCAAGTGGCACCGTCCTGTTGAACCACATATTGTCCACATTAATATCTACCAATTCGGGCCATAAAAAGTTCGTTATCATCTTACGATAGCGAACACCATTCACAGTAACTGCCTGACCGGCCTCATTTTGGAAAAAATACGAACCGATGATGCCGCCAGCCCATAAACCGTACCAAACAGTCACTCTTTGTGGGTGCATTGGTTTTTCGACAATCACTCTTGGATTATCATTCGCCCAAATACGGCAATTCTGCTTATTGACTGAGGTCTGCACTAAGGTGAAAATGTGCCTCGAAATCAAATCACGAAGTGCACGATATGCATTTTGATTTCAACGCCCATTTTCATAATAATCTTGAATAACTTTAACGCTTTGCTCGATTGCGTATTTTTCCATGATTCGAATTGAGTTAGTCTGAAATAAAGAAATGTCAAATAAAATGCAAAAAAAAAACTTGACGTTTAGGTGTGGTTCACATTCAACATAGGCTCGTAAAATTTAATCACCCTTTAGTAGCATACATAAAGTGATTTAAAGTTTTTGCACTCATCATAAATCACTTTTATGGTTGTCTATCCATAAGTGGGAAAAAACTTTTAAAATCATGGTCAGTGTTTGTGTAATTTTTATTTAAGTAAATGTGACGGGTGTTACAAATACTCATTGAAAAATCGAACTTCACTCTGAATGTTTATGAAAATCAGCTAAGCTTCAAAAATTTGTTCATGAACCCAAAACTTTTCAAAACTATATTTAAATTAAATTCCGTTTAATAACCTTTTCAATGGTAATTCAAACTCAAAATTCAGTAAATAAGATACCATTTACCTGTTTGAGATATTAATTGGTTTTTTATTTCCGACAGTGATGCTCCATGCAAAATTTTGTCAAATCGGAGATTGTCATACCAAAATCCAGTTCGTTTAAAATGGAATCGCTGATAAGTCAAAATCATCTATTGTTCAGTAGGCGAAGAAAACTCTGTACGGCATATATGATATTTATACTATGATGCATTGTTTCGAACTTTCGACCTCTCTTTTTTCGCATAAATATTTAAAAATAAGAAAGGTCATAACTAGATGTTATTTTAATCGTTATTTTACAAATCCCTAACCTCTAGTACGATACAGGCAGTACAAAAATAATAGAACTAAGGACAATTTAAAAATTTCAATTGAGTCTCAAAAACTTTGAACGGCCATATAAAAATGTCTATCGTACTTCAACAAACCTATTAAAAAAAAACAAATTCGCCATTTCAGCCCTTGAAAGGACTTTGACCGAGCTTCTTATGATCAATTGTGTTGTGTGTGTTATTAAATGTTTGCACACAATTGACTGAGAACTGTACCTACATGTTTTATACCGACTCCGAACGGATAAGTTCATGTTCTCAAGAAGCTTTACATGGCATTATTTACTCTCTGAGGTTTGCCATTGTCTGCAGGTGGTGACCGATCAGAAAAAATTATTATTAAAAAAATTTTTGGCCGTGATTGGGATCGAGCTCGGGCTCCGAGCATGCTAAGCCACACGCTTGACCTGCATGCCACGGGCACCACAAACCTATTGTGATTTTGAATACCAATATTGTCTACTTTAACAGACGCTTAAAAAGTGCCATTCTGAGACGTTGACCGGCAGTTTGCCGCATGGTGTTATAGCACTTTTTACAAAATTATAGTAATGTTTTAACCCTCATTGGTCCTTTGTATGCGCGCGCATACAAATTCAAAATAAAATTTAGGAAAAAAGCTATTAAACCTTAACCAATTGACATGAGTTTTTGGCAAATAGCTTTTTTCTATAACTTTATGCATAAAAGGAATAAATAATTTTCAATTTTATTCATAAAATTTGTGCTGTTTTTATTTCTTTTTAATGTTTTTAGTATGTATGCGCGCGCATACATAAAGAACCCTTTAGGGTTATGGGTCTGAGGGACCGATGAGGGTTAAGTGAAGTGCTCTGTGTTATAATTGTCGTTCGTCCCTAAATCTCAACAGATGCAAAAATGTGCACAACCATTTGGCTAAAAACATTAATTTGACGTAGAATTACGTCTTACAGCGCGGTTTGTATGTGGTCGTTTAAACAGATTTTTTTAAGGTCATGCAACTTTTTTGGCTAATACTTTAGGGTATACCTACAGCCTTTAATACTTATCGTTCAAAGATAATATATATACTAAAATATCAGATATATCCTGCGCTGAATGAATATTTAATTTTGAATTTTGTCACTATTCTATTAAAGTCACAAAATAGTAAAATATCGGAAGAAAAATTCATGTTTTATATAAGAAAATCAATCATCATCTGCTGTGCCTGCTGCATTCTTTGTTTTTGTTTCGTTGTTTATTGCTTTTGTTTTGCACGAGCTGATTGGTTCGTTTTGGTAGCATTGTAAGCATTAGTTCGCATTGGGTTTATGTATGCACTACTGTTGTAGTTTACTAAGTGCTCTATTTTAACACCAGAGGTCATGAACCTCTATTCAACTCAGTCAATGAACGCAAACTGTCAAATTTAACGAAATGGTTCTGTGATCCGGTGAGATTTAACTCTTATGAAAACAACGAGTTGGATCATATTTCGTTTTTTGCTTTTGCCCAATAGATAACGTAAAATTTTAATTTTTGTTTTTAATGCAAACTAATTTGGATTCCACATCCCACTAGCACTAGCGAGTGTAGTTCGCAAACTATACATGACGAGAGGAAAGGACATGTGCTCAGCGTGAAATATAGTCACCATACGGTTTTTTAAAAATCGGGGTCTTAATTTGAATTTGAAATTAGAGTTAAACTGACTGTAGCTCACAAGCTATACATCGGGCAGAGACGAAAGTGGCACCAATGGAAAGTGCATTTGCTTCGCCTTCTTTGACCTCAACCTGTCAAATTTAACGAAATGATCGAAAAAATTTCATATTTTGCTTGTTTCTTTTTTCTTGCTCATTTTATTATGCTTACTTTCAATGTTTTCTTTGTTTTGGTCTCTATAAGAAGTCCATAATTGTGTGTTATTAATTTATTTGTTAATTTTCGGAAGATCAATAAAAAATACAAAAATGCAAAATGGACAAAACAATCGGACCAAATAGAAAAAGGAGAAGAGGTTACAACTTAAACGGTACTATCGAAACTGTTTCTTTTTTTTATTTAAAGATCCAGCATTGTAATAATTAAAACAATAAATAATGACCATGATATACCATGATAAGCCACATAAACCATGGTCTAGTCTGCTCGGTTTGTTCTGCAAAGAACATTGTTGTTGTAGCAACCTGTTAGGCTTCAATAAAGTATTTGGCATCAAGCTCTAAAAATAATTCTTGAAAAATATGTTTTTTAAGAGTTATAAACTTAAAGTAAACAATTAAAATGCCACAATTTTATAAGTCAAATAAATAATTAATTTTTACTTTAATAAATATAAAATGCGTTTCTTTAAATCAGTGTCCTACTCGGATACTGTGTTTCAGTATAATTGTAATACCATTATCTGTACCTCTTACAGGCGGACCAGCAATTTGCGTTGTTATCTGGACGATTTCCAAAGGCTTGACAATGTCTCATAAGATCGAAAAGGTTGGTACAACTTAAGCTCGTAACAAAACAAAACTAAATATTGTACATGACAAGCATATCAACTCATATAATTTATCTATCTCTTTCTTTCATTTTCTCTGTTTATTCTGCTGATGCATTTTGCCATTATTACGGCACGTTATTCTGGCAACATGACTTCCTCTGCCTCCTACTCGACATTCATCGTTAGTTTGACATTGCTTGCCCATGGATGCATGAAACACCTGTCGACTGGATTTTCCAGGGACCCGTATGCGCTGTGCTGATTATTAACTTAATATTTCTCCTAAGGATAATGTGGGTAAGTCTATTCAGCGCAGAGAGAGTCTGTTCAGTTTATTTTTGTTGATGTTTCGGTACATTGTTGATGTTGTTGTTTAAATTTTTTTTTTTTTGTTTTTCTAATATTGCGTTACCTGTTGTTTTTTATGACTTTCTTATTCTTCACTGCTAAGTAGTTTTGTGTCAACATGATATCCTTTTTGCAAAGGATATAAAATACGGTAACTCGTTGTTTCGAAATGCTTATGCAACAGAGTTTTATGTTTAGAATTTTAAAGAATAAATTGAATTTTTTTTTGTGAATTTTCAGCAGATGCGGATATGGCTGTTTATTGTGATTGCAAGTGGAAACACGATGTGCATACAAAAGAAAAATATACAGTGAATCCAACAAGTCTATGTACACATATTTCAGAGTGCCTTGAATAATTCAGGCCTGTAGGCAGGTTTCTTCAAGAAGTAGTTTTGAATATAAACATATATTTTGTTACCTAAGAGAAAAAAGTGAAATGAAAAAGTTATAGTTCCGAGCTCAATATGACTTTTTACACCACGCATATTCTTCTTAGATCTTTATTAAAATTCCATCAACATAACTCTATCTTGGCTTCAACTCATCAACAATTTGGTTTGTTTAAGATTGTTTGACTAACGGAACGTCAACTGACTTTGAAATTAATCAGTTAGCTACTGAACAGTTTTGTTGCACACCGTATTCCATGAAAATTAACCATCAGTTAGCTACTCACAAATTCAATGTTTGCACAGCTAACGGACTGAACAAAAATAGCTTTAGTCATAAAAGAAAATATATGCAAATTTATGTTAAGGGTTATTTTTATGACATTCATTAAAGGTGTCTGCTGACTGTTGTGTTGAAAACAAACTGAATTAATTTTACAAAATGTGAACTTAAGTTAATTGCAAACGAAAAAAAAACTTTTATAGCAAAAACTAACTAAAATTTGCAAAAATTAAATATATCAAATGGAAACAGGATTTGAGTCATGCATTTTAGTTGGTATGAAACAAATATAGACAAGCCAACATTTTTATATTTGTTTCTACAGCAAAACGTTAAAGTTATAACGTGTAATTTAAGCAGACAAACGAACAACTCTCAGAACCAAATATTTTCATTAAGTTAGGGTTGCTTGAATTTTCAACATAATAGTAGTCAATATTGCGTTTGTTAAAGGTTGAATGTCACAACCTTCTCAAATAAATAACAACTCATTCATAGCCAAAGAAATGCTAAAACCTTTTTGAAATTCTTGATTAAAATAATGCTGCGAATGAATCATCAATTCAAAAATTAATTAAATTATTTGAGAACATTCAGTTCATAATAAACCATAGTCATTTGTCCACTCATGAAACCTTTTTTAATTCAATGCTAATTTGAAAATGCCGCAAATGAGAACCGTTATTATGAAAGCCTTTCATCGATTTCTTCAATTTCTCTATTCAATTCAACGAACCTTAACGTTAGCCCTAAAATATTGCATATTAATGCAAATTTTTTGAACAAAAACCTTAACAACTTAACAAGGCGTGAGGAGATGATGTTAAAAGCTGAATCTTTTTGACTTCATTCATAAAATATTTATTGCCAACTTTTTTCTGTAAAAAAAAAGGTTTTAAAGCATAAGATACTTTGAGCATATGTATTAAAAAAAGTAATGTTATCAATAATAATATTTTAAAGAATAACATAAATAAGAACAAACTTGAAGGTTTTAAATTAAATCCCTTATTTTTTGTCGTGTTCAATATAAATCTGGCCAAGCATCTGCATGACGACGTTGTTGTTGGGCTAAATTATTTGTTCGTATTACTAAAAGAGTGTTAAAAAAGGCACAACTAATAAATAGGGATCAAAAACAACAAAGCAAGCAATTCAAACTCTGTGTACAGGCGCGTTCTGGAATATTTTGAAGGCACAGGCGGACTAGAATTTTAGAATTCATATGTATTTTCGAATATTTGCAAATTAAGCACAACTAAAATTTCTTAAAAGTTTAAAGTAAAACTCAAAACTACTCGTAACAGCTCCGACGCGCGATTGGAGTTTACTCCTTACCGATTACCTCGAAATATAATATAATCATAAATAATTGGCAAGGGTTCACCCCCCCCCCCCCCCCTCTTGCCATTTAGGCATCTCTTATAATACTGAAAGGAATACATAATTTGAATCGTATTTAATTCATATTTATAAAAACAACATATCGCACACTAAATACAAAACAGTCACAACTCAAAATTTTTTTATACCGACTTTTTGTTATAAATCAATTCACAAAGCACATATCACAGTATCTTTTTCATTATTTTCTTCATTAACTAGAAGAATGAAGTTTGTGTGTTTAAATGAAAATTGCTTTTCTTCTGTAGTATCAACCAAAGGGTTTTATTTTTCGCTTCTCCTGAAAAGTCATGTTTTTTGAGTTGTGACTGTTTTGTATTTAGTGTGCGATATATTACATTAACCCATTAGAGGTCAAATGAGAACTGGTTATAATTTTTTAAATTAATTTTTTTTTTTAATGAAAATAAGTCTAAAAATACATAAAATGCGAATAAACAAATATTTTTTTAAAAGATTTTTTTTAACCGATATGTTACTGTATAAACTGATAAATTTGCACGCAAAATAAGAACCACACACAAATTTTTTGTTTAGAAGCTTTTAGTTTTTGTTATGAAAATAAATAACAGCACAATGATTGCAAATTCCTTGATCAGATCAGCTGTACTCAGTTGAAAATAGCGACATCTTATGGGTTAATATGTATTTGGTGTACAAAAAAATTTTAACAGATTTTTGTTTGTCGCTTTATTGTGTAAAAATTTGTTAAAAATTACTTTTCAAAGTAATTGCCATCGCTACCCATCTTTTTCCATCTTCTTGGCAATTTTTGGATACCCTTTCGAAAAAACGATGCGTCTTCGTCGACGAAATAAAAAATAGTCGGAATGGGCAATGTCTGGGCTATACGGTGGGTGGGGTAGGACTTCTGCTTTCAGCATTTCAAGTTATGTTTTTGCCTTTGATTGATTCTGGCTTTTTTTTTATTTAATATCCGGCTCAAATGTATCCATTAAGTTCGGTAGTACCCCGACCAATTGGTTCCATCAAATGCAGAGCATGACCGTGTCACTGTGAATATTGTGTGCGCTAAGGGTTTCGTAATAAACCCATTTCTCATCATCATTAATATAAATGAAGTTCGTCTTTTATAAATTTTACTTTAAAACGGAATCCATAACAGTTTCAATACGTGTTCGTGACCTCAAAACTCACATTGCATCCGATTGGCCACAAAATCATATTTTTGTCAAAAATGTTCCATTAAAGTTCCAATAACCCAACATAGACCCCAGATAATCCCATTGCAGCCGATTGGCCGTGGAATCATTTATATTTTTCCGAATGATCCATGGAATCCATAAAAGTTCAATAAACCGCCTATTACCTCAGTTAATCCCAAATTATCGGATTGGCCATCGAATCATTCAGTTTGAAACTTCAAGCGTAACCTATCACGATTTAAAATTAAAACACCTTTTTGTTTCAGGACATACAATTTTGATATTCATAAATTTAAAGTTGTTTAACGCCCAAAGAAGAGACAAAAAAAAACGAATTAGCATTTAGCTTTCCGAATGCAGAGCTTTACACTGAAACAAGAAGTTTTAAAAAGCTCTCGCACCATTCGGTTCAAACAAATACTGTCGCGAGCTCGATTAACATTATAATGTTGTGTTTTTTATTTTCGTGTTTTTTTGTTGTTTAATTAAAATAGCATGTTAAATAATAACATAGATGTTAAAACATATAAAAGAGCAAAAGAGATAAAAGTATGGTAAAAATTAATGAATACTAGGTCTGTTCCCGTACTCTAAAGTGTTAGTCCAATTTATCAGTTTTACAGGTTTTAGTCCGAAAAGCGTTCCCGTACTCGAAAAAATGGTAAAAGAGAGTGTAATTGAGAGAGTAAAAAATTTCCCCTCCTTGTCAAAAGTTGCAAGTTTTAGTCCGAGAAATTTCTTCTGGTAAAAATGGTAAAAGTGTCAAGCAGCCTAAAATCAGCTGTTTACAATGAAGCAAGGAAATTGCATTACATAAAACGTCTTTGAAACTATTAAATGGAAATCAGAAACATGGAAAAATGAGTAAAAACTTGAGCAAAGCTTGAGAATATATTTCAATATTGTTAAACATTTCAAGCATGTTGCCTGCATTGTCGATGCTCCACATCAAGCTAACGCTAGACAAACAAATTTATTTGACAGTTTGTACAATTTTAGTCCGAGAAGCGTTCGCGTACTTTTATGTGTTTTTCTCTATATGTGAGAGATTTTCACGCTTTTGACAGTTTTACCATTTTTAGTCCAAAAAGTACGGGAACAGACCTAATGTTTCAAGAAATTCGACGAAAAAACATATCATACATTGTGATTCATAGTAAGAATTGTAAGCAAATAAAAATTGTAAGCACCATATTGCCAGAAACATTGCAAAATATTTATATTCATCAACAAACCAGCGAGCGACAACCTTACCGCATGGACGCTCATAACAAACCGATTAAAAATTTAATGCGGAGCAGAAAAAACAAACTGGTTTCATGCACTGGTGGAATTACAAGGTGAGCGTGACTTTTTCACCTCTCTCTTTGGGCAAAAAATATTTTTTGGTTTGCATTGTCAAAAACAGCTGATTGCAGATTTTAAGCGATTTTAAAAATTGCAAAACAGTCAATGAGTGGTATTTATTTAATAACAAAAAACTATAAAATTTGGAGTGCAAGTGATTAAGTGATTTGGTGATAATAAATTGCTTAAACGATGTACATTGTGGAAAAACAGATACAAATTGCCATGGCTAAGCAGATAAATGGCCGAACACTGACTGCATATCATGCATAAAACGAGTCCATCTATTTGTTGGAACCTTTGTGTTGTGTTGTGTTGTTTATAAATAAATAATTACATTCATTGTTCGATTTTGTGTTAAATTCATAATGTTATTTATAATATAAACAAATCATTTATGTCACTCCACTTGCACTTGCTTTTATTTTCAATCTTTGTTTTCATCAAGTGAACACATAATTCAACACTTATGGCCTGTTCCCTTCTTTCGCTCCCAAATTTTTGACAATCCAAACCAAACTGAGAAAATATTTTAAACGTCACGTACACTTAGTAATTACACCATGTTTTGCGCAGTGTACGTTGACAGCGAGCCGGCTACTTCGGGTTTGAAAACTCAAAAACACACGACGCCCGCGGGCTATGGGAAAACATAAGTTGATGATCACTGCTTTAAAATGGAAAAAACCAAAATTCCTTCCTATTCCTAAAGTTAATGGTGAATACCGACAAAAGCAATATTGTCTTAGCTATCAAAAGTATTTGAAAAGCTTGTCCACAAGCAAATAAGTAGTTTTTTCTACAAAACAACCTTATATCCGAAAGGCAATCGGGCTTTAGACCAATAAGAATCGGCATGACTGCACTTATCGATGTGTCCAAAGAAATCAAAACTTAATTGGACGAGAATTATATCTCACAAAGAGATCTCAAGTTGTAAATATTGATAATCTTACTTCTGAAGTACGTCCAGTGTCAGGAGGTGTCCCTGAAGGGTCTGTGCTTGGGCCACTTATATTTATTATGTATATTAACAATCTACCTAGAGTTTTAATAGGTACTAAGAGTAATGTTGAGTGGCTCTCAGCTTGAGGTTTTTAATACTGCTAAAAACCTTGCCGTAACTTTTAAAAAACTTTAACATGGAATGACCAGATTTTCCGTGCAATTGGGAAGATTTACGGTATGTTGCGATCGCTTTGGATGTCACAGGGCTTCACGCCTTAAAAGATCTAAAACATATCTTATCCTAACGCTGCTTTACGTATGTGAACTGTATGCCAATTGTGACTTTATCTGTAGACAAAAACTATATCTACTTTTCAAAAATATCGCAATATAAAGATATGGCTTAAGACTTTATGACCATGTCTCTTTATATGCCAAACTCATCTCATATTTGGAAGCTCTTTTAACCATCTTCTAAATTTACGTTTTTTGTTATAGCTGTACAAAATTGTATGCACTTATGAGCCACATTACCTACACTCGAGGCTAATATTCACCCGTTCTGCAAGGGTAAAGCAAATCAACCAATTAAGGCATATATACATAAAATCAGAACGACAATTCTTCATCTACGCAATTCACCTTTGGAATTCATTACCACCTTGCCTACTATAAATCAATAACGCACAACAATTTAAGAAAGTCCTTTTTACTCATTTTAGCACTTAATTCATAACTTTTTATTTTACACTTTAACCTCTCCTGTGTTTTTGTTTAAATGTTCGGCTTAATTTTAAAACTTATTTATACTTATTATGATTTTAATTAATTATTTTTTAACTCAAATTGTATTGCTGTTAAGCTAAATATGTTAACCGTGACTTAAGCTTGTTAAATTTATGATATCCCTGTAACTTGTAGCTTAAGGGTCTTAATATATATATATTATATTATAATAAATAAATAAACAAATCAGTAAATAATAATTTACGGACAAAATTCAATAAATGAATTAAATAAACAAAAAATATCCCATATTCCACAAAAAAGGTCATAGAGATCCAAAAAGACCTTAATTTCTATATTCAATTAAAGAAAAATAACATATTTATTTTTCATCATTTTTTGAGTATGTTTTAAAACAACTTTTTCGAAACACATTCCCTTATTATTATTATTATTATTACTATAACATAATTCCGTAAAATGTGAGTGCGGAACGCTTGATTTGTTTGAAAAATTTCAAAGCATATTTTAGGCATTTTTTTGTTTACTGATTTATTGAAACTTCAAAAACTTTTTATAAATTTTTTTATTTTGAAATTTTCAGTTTTACAAAAAATTCTCAAACTTATTTCGTTGTACCTGCTATAATTTCCATTTTTACTTTAGGGTTTTTTTTATAAATATTTGGAACTATCAATTGTTATTTGGACCATTTAAAATCGAATATGTGACCATCGCTGATTTATAATTCAACATAAAGAAAATTCATAATTCATGTTTTTCCATTATAAAAATCGGGCCCGTCATTTTTGACGGGAAAGAACTAGTAATATGATAATAATGTTAATCTATTTAATACAAATCAAGTTAATTTTGTTCCTTGCTCTTTCTAAAACTGGAGATATTATTCTTTTATACTTTTTAATTTTCATGGGAGGTGATGAAGCGCGTGACTGATCTTGATAAAAATTGTGTGTCGTTATATATTTAAAAGTTTTAGAACGTTATATTAAAACATTTTAAGGTTGCAGCGGAAATGTCTCTTCAAATATATTTCCTGCATTCACATTAGAGATGTGTCGTTCCGAACCTGTATAGTTCCCGGAACTATGTTCACAGTCGGACATAGTTCCAATCGTTCCTTCGATTCATTTTTAACATGTTCAAACAGTTCCGGCTGCAATGAATGTTTTTTTTTCTTACGCAATATGAACATCAATACAACATCTCTTTCTTACATATTAATCGTCTTACATGATTTTTGTGATCGACTACAACTGCAAAGATGATGTTTGTGAGCGAACGAAAGAACTAATGTATGAAATGGAGAGATGACAATTCGTTGTTCTTGTTGTGTGCAATGCTCTGTTCATTTCATTTTGAACATGTTTTCGTTCAATCAAATGGAAGTAGCAGAACTAGATAGTTCCGCGGACATGTGTAAATATGATTGAAAGACATGATAAAAAAACTATTGGAAGATATATTGTCGTTCTTGTTATGCTCATTGTTTTGTTCATTTGGTTGAACAATCGAACGGGTGGAACTAGATAGTTCCGGGACATGTTTTGCTTTCGAGTCAACTGCTGCACATGAACATGTTAAATAATTAAAATATGTGGAATAAATTGCAGGCAAGAAATGAAGAATAATGTTTGTTATATTATTCAAATGAGTATCGTATTTATGAATACTTAATGTAATAATATATATTCATATATAAGCAGATTTCCTCATAAATTTGGGTACACAAACATTATTGAAAAGTGCAAAGGAACTACATAGTTCCGCGAACATGTTTCCGCGAACTAGTTCCGCTGTACAAAAGAAACGTTCCATGTTCGTTCCGGCTCCGGAACTGTTTAGCACAAGCCTAATTCACATTCCGATTGCTTTCCTAAAAACTTGACTGATACTAAAAAAAAAAACCATAGCAAAACTTGAGAGATGAGAGCACGATGAGAAACTACTGTTGGACTCTAATGCATAAAAAAGGCACAATTGTGCTTTTTTCGGCACTTTTGAGAGAAGACGGCACTTTATGCACGTGCCTTTTCATTTCGGCACAATTTTAATATCCTAAATTTGTAAAAAAGTTACACGTTAATAAAACTTTTTATATAATAAAAAAATTTTATTCAAAACAAAAGTATTAATTTACGTTCTTTAAGTTCGTTGATCATATCTTGGGCCCCGTTTCATAAAAATTTTCAAGTTGACAATTGTCACCGACAGTAACCTGTCGTCAAAATATGTAAATTGTCTATTTTCTGTTTCATACAACGTTTGACAAGTTTGTAAAATTGTCGAAAAAACATGACTAATTGTCAGAAATACCAACGATTTCCCCTACAGTTGTCAACGATTTTTGACAAATATGTCACGACAATTTCTTTATGAAACGAAAAAATAAGTAACATTTACAATTTTGTTAAGAATTCAAAATAAGAACGCAAAAATAAGGCTTTCAATTCCATTTATGATTATCAATCAACTTTGTTAATTGTGCTGCCAAGAATAAATACCAATGGCAGTTAGTGACGTGCAAGTCGATTCAAATAGAATCGAAAATTTTGCTCAAAACACAGGTTGCAATCCTATCAGCATAAAGTTATTTTTTTGCCATGTCTCTACCAGCAAATTAGCACGGGTATTTGAAAACGGGGTGTGACTCCACCCTAACAAGCCAAATTTTGTATATCAAATAGCTTAGGAAGTAAAAGTCGTACAGCATTAAAACTCAGAATAGAGTAACCACTTGATAATGCCTTCTACCAGAAAACTGGTGCGGGCTTTGGACAAGTGGGTGTGCCTCCCCACATAAGCTAAATTTTTAACCGAGTAGGTTTGGAAGCTACAGATGAAGTACATGTGTTTGTTTTAGGCATACCAAGATATCTAGGTTATCGCTAGTTTAATTATAAAAAAATAAAATTGTTATTTGGATTAATTGCGATTCTTGGTCTTTTATTTGTTATATTGGTGGTAAACACAATAATTTTGAAAATAAATCTTGAAAAAATAAATAAATACTCAAAATCGAATTTTTTTTGCAGGGGGTATAATTTCGTTAAATAGGTTGTCAAGAGTATGTGGCCAATTGAGTTTGTGTATCAAAATATGTCCGTTGATATAAAAAATAAGTCAGGATAACAAATTATTTCTTGAATTTTTTAATTTTCATTTGTATTGATCTCATTTTAACAATTAAATTATTTTACGTTTACTTTTATTTATTGAAATATTTTAAATTTTTATGGAGACCGTTTGTTGCTTTTTAGATTAAACTATTTTACCGTTATATCAATGTGGATAAGTAAGTTGTGAAGTATAAAATAGAGCTTCACTAGCGACTCTTTCTGTGTACTTATCATAAAACTAATTAAATTTTAGTTTTGTCAGTTTTGCACGATTTGTAAAAATTTGGCACTATTTTGTTCTAAAAAGCACTATTTTTCTCTATAATTAGGAACAATCTCAAAAGATCCAATTCCATCCCTGCTAACGACTCAGTTCAAACGCTTTTCATTTCAGATTTATAACTTTTATTGAATAAAATTGATACAAGATGTCAAAAAAAGTCAAGACTTATTTTATTATAGAATATTTAAATTCAACACGCTCCAAATTACTTTAAAAGCAACTTGTGGTTGTTCATGTTCACTTGTCATGTTAAGTTGTGAATTTTTAGAAAAAATTCTAATTCCAAATTTTTATTATCAATCTAATATTTTACTATTAAACATTGTACATTTCAGGTATTTAATTAAGAGTTTTCTTGAAAAAATTCACAAACCTTTATAGCAAGACTTTAAAACTTATTTTGTGTTCCGGATTGTTTTTTGACTAAAATGCTCATTCTTTTCTAATAGACTTTTCTAATTTCTAATAGAAATGGAGTTTAAACGGCTTAGATGGTAAATAAGAAATAAATAATTGTCATTTATGACAAGAAAGTTCTTATTTCCACAAACAAACTGTTAATTGTACATGAACCGAAATTTTTTTCTATTATTACGATTGCCATGTTTTTTAAATTACATTCTATACGAGATTTTTTTTAAATCATTATTTTGCGCCCTTTTTGGTATCACCACATTCGTGGTTTGCCTCAAGCAGTGCCCCTGTCTGCGCATATTGTCCCAAACATCTTGTCAAATTGGGATGTGTTCTTTTGGCCTGTTTTTGAGGTTGATAACCTTTTTTTGTTTTGTTTTGTGTAGCCAAAACAACATATCAAACATGGCTTTTCACTTGTCATCAACATCGATTGCTAAGCATTTGGTAAGCTCTGCCACATTTTGCCAACAACATTCCACAAATAAAAAAGGTCAAATTTCATTAAGGTATGGTTAAACTTACAATTTGCGGCTTGGGTTCAACAGCTATATAAATAAATAATTACGTTAATCAGCAAAACATGTGTTACTCAATTTAAACCTTAATGTTCTGATCAAGATTAAGATTTCAATAGAATTTGTTTGGTTTTGATTGGAACCGTACTTTTAGCTACAATCAGCAGCTTAATTAACTTGAGGACATCGAATTAACTCATTTTAAAGACGAGTTTATAAAGAATGTTGACGAAATACCTTTTTTATATAAAAAATTCAATTTCTTGAATCTTATATCAAATAATTTTTTTTCATAGTTTCAATCTATTTTCAACTTGTTTGAAAATAAGGATAATATGTTTGGATTGGAGCGGTATAAAAAATTTATTGAGATCATAATAATAATTATTATGTAACGCGAGTTACCATGGGTAATTCTACTGTATTAGTTCATATAAATTTTTAGTTTTTATAAATTTCATATAAATTTTTAGTTTTTATATGAACTAATGCAGTAGAATTACCCATGGTAACTCGCGTTACATTCAAAAGAATTTATGGAGTAAAATTAAGCTTTTAATTTTTATCATTTAGAATAACAAATACAAATGCATTCTTTACGAAAAGAATGAGTTTTGAAAGTGAAATAATACTTTAGGTCAGTAACTCGCATTTTCATTTTTAGACAACATATTTTGAGAGTAAATTTCTTTCAATAAAAACTTCATTTTAAATAAATATTTTTAAATATTTTGATGGTATTCTATATTAAATTCCCGAAATTTTGATACTAAAACATAAAAATTCTCGAAGAGGAACAATTAAAATAAGTGTTTTAAGCCATTTAGTCATATAGAGCATTTAGCACGCTCAGTATTCCATTTGCCCCTAAACGACATACTCATTCCTTACATATGACTACATGACTTGCTCGATTATTTTAATTTATTTGAATAGTTACTCTTCAAGAATATTTATGTTTTTGGTATTAAAATTAGGAAATTCAATATTGAATATGATTAAAATACATTCCTTTTGAAATATGAGCTTAAAAATAAAAGACAAATCTTGTAAAAGTCAAAATTTTTAACAAAAATCAAGTTTATCTGAATACCACACAGACTTTTTGTGGTGACCGTGGCATGCAGGTTAAGTGTGTGGCTTAGCATGCTCGGAGCCCGGGTTCGATCCCCAGCCACGGCGAAAAATTTGTTTCAATGAAACATTTTTCTAATCGATCACCACCTTTCTGCAGACAATGGCAAACCTCAGAGAGTAAATAATGCCATGTAAAGCTTCTTGAGAACATGAACTTTAGCCGTTCGGAGTCGGCATAAAACATGTAGGTCCAGTTCTCGATCAATTGTGTGCAAACATTTAATAACACACACAACACAATTGATGAAAATAAGCTCGGTCAAAGTCTTTTCAAGGGCTGAAATGGCCATTTTGTTTTGTTTTTTTTTTATCACACAGACTTAACATGCCAGAAAATACAATATAATACTTCCCCACTAAAAAGCTTGTTTAATTTTATAAAGATGGTTGTTTTCATATAATTTCATAAAATGCATCCCTACTATAACATAAAATTAAATATAAAGAAAAATAGAAATGATATTAGAGCAAGAAAATACACTTAGCTTCTAATTTGCAACACGCCGTTACAACGAGGTTTCAGACAAAAGTTTTCGTGGAACTTGAATAATGCAAAAGATCGTCTGGTTAAATTTAAGTGTTTGAAAAAATATTAACTATTAAAACAAAAAAGCCCTTCGGCTCAGTTATGCAAAGTTATAATTTGGTCTTTATTTTTTAGTATTGAATGCAAGAAATTCTCAAGAGAGAGACACAGGATGAAGAAAAGTGTTTAAAACAAAATAAATACTTGTTTCAGTTCAAGCAGATTTGAATAAAAATATTTTATTTTAGTCTTTACAACTATCACACCTCGCCTGAAGTAAAAACAGGTTGACCTAAAATGCCAATAAAAACGGAAAGCGACGTTTTGTTGGCAGTTGATAGTACATTAAAAGTCCACTTGAATTTAAATTCTAGCTGATCCTTTTTTCAAGATAAATGGATTTTCGCATTTTCGTAATTTTTCATCATAGTTAAGCGATATTGTTTCTTGGCTGTGCTATTTATTAAGAATGTAAATGTGTGTGTGTGTGTATGTATATGTGTATATTTATATGTTTTTTTCCCCCTTTAGGTGAAAAGCATCAAAAGCCTGAGTGTGAAACTTCAATCCGCTAAAAACACCTCCCCACCAGGTGCGTTAATCCCACCGGGATCACCTATCTGTATTGCTTCGGCAGGAGGATAGAGCATCTATGGCTCCCTAGTCATCTGTCGTTAGCATTTGTCGCGAAATCTATAAGCTCCTTCTAATTTCCATGTAGGATTGTATCCCATTCTATTATTAGGATTAGAATCCCATTCTAATCTGATCTACACTGGCCTGTTTCGTTCTTCTATTCTATTAAAAATCTTATCAGCTCGAACTTATTGCACGATGAACGCGATTATGTGGCTGACTGTGTCCCAAGCTTCTGCCGAAGTCAGCATACATTGGTGTGTCACTCCCAAAGGCGTTCCTGGGCTTGATGTCTTCCGGGGCGGGTGCTCATGGCGTCACCCCTATAGATAAGAAATTTTTAAATGCAGTAAGAAACCAATTCGATGTCATTTAGTGTTTTTATTATTATCTTTATGTTTTAAAAAAAAAAAGGTTAAATAAAGAAAACTTTTTAAGGGCGGGGTAAAGATTTGAACATTTCAAGAATATTGTATTGAATTTTGAGGGAATCGGCTTCAACTCAGCTGTACCAGTGAACAGAACTTTAAATCGATTTTCATAAACATGTAATTCTTAACATCGGTTACCACGATTCGGAGAAAACTACAGAACCGATCGCTTTAAAAATTTCTCCAAACATTGTCCATTTAATTAACTCTCAAAATAACTCTCAATTAGTATCTATCTTACAATAAACAATAGGTCGATTTTATTGTAAAAAAACATCAACATTTTATCACGTTCTTTGCAAAAACCAATTTTTTTGAGGCACCAGCGGCGAACTGCAATAAATCTGCAATTACTTCATATTTTTGTACCAAACTTTTGTAAATAATCTTCAAATGTTGTATTATAATATACTTATTTTCACAATAAATCTGTAATAATAATATGTCATAAAAAAATTCTTGAAAGTATGCTGTTTAATGACGCTGCACACTGTGCAGAGCACAGTGTATTCATTCTATACAATATTGGTACAAAAATAGAAAGAGTGCTCCGATGATTATTAAATGTATGGTTGAATAATTTAAGCTAAATAAGCAAAATTGCAAAAATGGTTGAAATCGGTTAGTTCCTAGGGGTACCTTCCTTGGACCTATATAAATTTTTTACACTATTTTGTATGCGAGTGCTTACAAATATCGGCCCCGATCTTAACAAAATTTGGTCAAAAGGCTAGGCAATTAGAGAAATAGTTTTGCACTGAAAACAATAGAAATTGGTGAGAACTTAGGGGTACCTTCCTTGCACCAATATATAAATTTTTATACGAATTTGTATGGGAGGTACATACAAAAATAGCCCAATCCTCCCAAAACTCAGTGAGAATGGTAGACAAGAAGAGTAATAGACTGCACTGAAAATGATAGAAATTGGTAAAACCTTAAGGGTAACACTCTTGCACCTATATTATTTGTTTTTTAAAATCCAATTTGAAACACATTTTATGTTATTTATAATAGAAAAATAAATATGGTAACTTTTTTTTATCACTCATATTACTACTGACTTTCATCACTACAAAATTAAAGTATGATTTTTTTTTTTTATTTCCCTTTTGAACTTTGCTAAATTATTTTTCTATGCAAAAATTTTAAGTTTTCACAAAAAGTCACTTTATTACACCTGGATAACTTTCTTGTTTATAAAAAGGTGCAGATAATATTTTGGAAATAAAAAGTTAATACTTCAAATCAAATTACGAAAAAGTTTCGCTAAAATCGAAGAATTTTTTTTTGTAATTCAATTTTGAAATTTGAATATTTTTCTGTGCAAAATTAAAATTTTTTTGTAAAAAATCACTTTTTAAATTTGAAAATATTTTTTGTTTATAAAAAAAGTGCAAATAATATTTTGAAAATAAAAAATAAATACTTTAAATAAAATTACAGAAAAGTTTTGCTAAAATCCAATAATCTTCTTCTTTTTTTGTTTTTGTTATAGTTTAAAAACAAAACAACAACATTTTTTTTTTTTTGTACCTTTTTGATGCATTGTGCGCTTAACAAATAAATAACTTTCGAAATGACCTCATCAAAATCAATATTACTTGCAAGCTCGTTTTCAATGGATAAAATAGCAAGATCGGAAACTCTTGAATCTCCTTTGGAAGACCTTGAATAAGTTTTAATTAATTTTAGCTTTGAAAACGTTTCCACAATGTTTTTTCCTCATTGTTTCGACTTGTAAACAGAATTTTAAATTTGAAAACAGCTATTAAATAAATGAGACACACATTTTTTAACGTTAAGTATTTTTTCACTTTTTCTGATTGTTTGAGAAATAAAAAAAATATCGAAATGGTGTCACCCCTAAAATGGTGGTAACCGAGGGAGGACGGGCCCCTCCGTCCCGTCCCCCCCTAGGAACGCCTCTGCATACGCCGCTTTGTTGTTGCAGTATACGCAGAATGCAATTTCTACATGTTAATATCTGTAAAGATATTATCAGAAACAGCCATGCAATGAGAGCCATTGCATCATATGGTGGATAACCTCACCGTGCCGTCTCCTTACCCATGTTTTAATGTTGGGAGTAAGTTCGTAGGTCCATCTGCCCTTGGTCGACCGTCCCAAGCGTCCCTGCCACTCTCTTATAACATTTTTGCGTATCTCGTTTTCTTTCTCTGGTGGTCGTTGCCTTTCGCAGTGCTGCTGCTTGTTTTACGGCAAATTCAGGCATTCTTCCAGCAATAACGTTGACTGCGTCGTCAGATACTGTTTGGAAGGCATACTCTTAACGAAGTAAGTCTGTGCACTGTGTAAACTGCTCCCATGTAGGACTTGTAGGCTATTGCTGCCCATGCTGGTGCTGTGTACATTACAATAGACGTGTTGACTTTTGCCAGTACACTGTAAAAAGTAAATTTTCATATTAGGTGAAAAAACAGTCTTAAAATAAGCTGCAACAGCATTAAGACGGCTTTTGCTGAAATTACTTTTGCCTTTTTATACTGTAAAACAGCATTCAATGATGTCTGACTTAAAGGCAGTTAACTGGTAAATGCAGCCTTACTTCGCTGAATTTCAGCCCTTATCGTAAACAAACTGACCTGAATAGCAATGCAAACTATCTAAAATTAAGACCCATATGATGAATTGTAGACATTTTTAATATTAGAACTAATAAATTTGTTTAAATTAAGCTAGCTTGTCTTAAAATCAACTTCCAAAAGCTGACTTCAAATATGCTTCATTGGATTTTTAAGCATTTAGAATATTAAAATGCAAAACATGCTTAAATTACGGCACAAGTTGAATTAAAGGCAGTCTTTAAAATACGCTATACTTTTTACAGTGTATTTTTCTCCGATATTGGCTGGGATCTCCGGCGTTTGGCATAAGTCTCAATAGGGCCGCGCTGCCTTCCTACTTGCGTAGTGAAGATGGTCCAGTAGGACACCAAGATACTTTAGGTGTGGGCTCGAGGTGATAACGTGCCCTTTCACTCTTAAAGCTCAACCAAGTTATGCGTAAGCATACAAAAGCTAGAGAGCAAAAGAACGTACTTGCTCAGCAATATATTGCGTCGCCCAAGTTGTGCGTAAGCAATTTTTCGTTCAGTTTCTCAATTTTCGTTTACTTTTCAAAACTTGAGTGTTAAGTTATGCGTAAGCATACAAAAGTTTCAGAGAGAAGTCAACGAAAAGTATACAAAAGTTCAAAAACACACTTTTCCAAAATTAATTAAAAACTAAGTAAGCACGAAAAAAATTTCAATATAAATCGATTCGAATGAAATGACAAATAAAAAATAATTTGTTTTTGTCGAAAAAGATTGCCAGCTAAAATTATAAAAAAATATTTTTTTTAAGTTGGTAAATTTATCCATGCTTTATGATTGAAAATAGGGGTCAATTTCAATACAAACCCCGCTTAATAAATAAATCCTGTCTAAAACATATATTTGTTACTGACTTTTAATAAAATTTCGATACATAAGTGTTTAAAATCAAAATTTAAATTATTTTTTAAAAAGGTTGCAACCCTTTTATGCTTAGCAATATACGGTGTCGAGCGCTCACACTCAAGTTTTGAAAAGTAAACGAAAATTGAGAAACTGAACGAAAAATTGCTTACGCACAACTTGGGCGACGCAATATATTGCTGAGCAAGTACGTTCTTTTGCTCTCTAGCTTTTGTATGCTTACGCATAACTTGGTTGGGCCTTTAGCGCTCGACACCGTATATTGCTAAGCAGAAAAGGGTTGCAACCTGTTTAATAAATAATTTAAATTTTGATTTGAAACACTTATGTATCGAAATTTTATTAAAAATCAGTAAAAAATGTATGTTTTAGACAGGATTTATTTATTAAGCGAGGTTTGTATTGAAATTGACAGCTATTTTCAATCATAAAGCATGGATGAATTTACAAACTTAAATAAAATATTTTTTTTTATTTTAGTTGGCAATCTTTTTCGACAAAAACAAATTATTTTTTATTTGTCATTTGTCATACAAAAGTTTTATAGAGAATTCAACGAAAAGTATACAAAAGTTCAAAAACACACTTTTCCATACTTAATTAAAAACGAAGTAAGCATAAAAAAAAATCAATATAAATCGATTCGAATGAAATGACAAATAAAAAATAATTTGTTTTTGTCGAAAAAGATTGCCAACTAAAATTATAAAAAAAATATTTTTTTTTAAGTTGGTAAATTCATCCATGCTTTACGATCGAATATATCGGTCAATTTCAACACAAACCTCGCTTAATAAATAAATCCTGTCTAAAACATACTTTTTTTACTGATTTTTAATAAAATTTCGATACATAAGTGCTTAAAACCAAAATTTAAATTATTTATTAAACAGGTTGCAACCCTTTTCTGCTTTGCAATATACGGTGTCGAGCGCTCACACTCAAGTTTTGAAAAGTAAACGAAAATTGAGAAACTGAACGAAAAATTGCTTACGCACAACTTGGGTGACGCAATATATTGCTGAGCAAGTACGTTCTTTTGCTCTCTGGCTTTTGTATGCTTACGCATAACTTGGTTGGGCCTTTATTGTTAGGCTCTCTATTTTTTTACGGCTACTCTGAGCACATTTTCACATCCGCAATTGTCTCGCTGCATTTGCTACTAATGGTCTCTAGCGTCTTGGCTACCACCAATATCGCGATATCATCTGCATATCCTATTATCTCAACGTCCGGCTGTTTTAGATTTTTAGCACCCCATCGTACATGAAGTTCCACAGGAGAGATCCTACGTTCTTTTACTCCCTTACTTGTGTCGTATACTTATATTCTGTTCTCGAAATAACTGGTCACAATTAGAATCAGATAGTCTGGGACTTGGAATTTGCTTAGAGCATTAGTGATCTGGCTTCATTCGGTGATTCGGTGGAATTGACGGCATTTTAAATCCACATTGTATTTGCGATAGGCCGCTTGTTGCTTCTATAAGGCTCTCTAGCTACTCGACTACTACCTCACCCAAATACTAACTGGGCATGGGTACTTTTAATTGTACCTACATAGATTCAAGCACGAAGAAAATCCTTTCTGCAGTTTCTGTAGAAGAAATGTCATAGATGATGAAGAACATGTTTTCTTCGACAGACAAAATTTAACCAAGAAAGACTTGCGCTAAGCAAAAAAGTAGGAAGGTCGCCAACAGTGGAAGCTTTGTGGGCATTATGCTTCACTCACGAGAAAACTGACCTCAGTTTGCAAAATGGCATGCGCGATTGCAAAAGAATTGTGTCATGTAGAAAGACTGTGCTATGACACAAGAAGTATAGAGTTGCTATCCTATAACTAAAACTAAAACTAAAACTGAAAAGAAAGCAACTCAAGCAATGAAGTAGCTTGAATTGCTTGCCAGCCCCACGACGTAACACTTAGCGATAGTTTCGTGGAAACTAGAAATAGCCAAAGTCTTAGATAAAGAAACGTCGACCTCCAAATAGTTGACGGTAGGTTCTTTTGTTTAAATTGGCTTTCTGTACCAGTGTGCAATTATTATACATGGCAAATAGAAGGGGTTCATAGAAGTATGACAATACTAAAGACAGCTGTCTAGTGCGCGATATGTACTAAATCCTCCTTCCGATGCAGTGCATAACGGTGGTTCCGGGGGATAAAGGGCCAGGTAGAGAGATTTTCTTTGCGTATTGAAGTACCGCACTCAGGCTTTTAATACTTTTCATTTAATGGGGGGGAAAATACACACACATACACACACACTCACATGCTTAAATAATAGCATAGCCAACAAACAATATCTCTTAATTATGATGAAAAATAACGAAAAATCAAAAATCCACTTATCTTCGGTGGAAGCGGACTTTTAATGTACTATAAACTGCCAACGAAACGTCGCTTTCCGTTTTTATTGGCATTTTAGGTCAACCTTTGTTTGTACTTCAGGCGAGGTGTGCCCTGTATAAATTCTGTGGAATAGCCAACCTGTTTAATTAATATTTCATGTTAATTATCCAGATTTCCAAGCATATTATGTTATACTAATTATTTCCCGTCAAAAATGACGGGCCCGGTTTTAATAAAGGAAAAACATGAAATAATAATCAAGGATGGTCACATTTTCGATTTTAAATTGTGCAAACATCAATTTTTAGTTTCAAATATTTATATAAAACCTAAGAGTAAAAACGAAAACCATAGTAAGTACGATGAAATAAGTTTACAAATTTTTTGAAAATCTTAAAATTTCAAAATAAAAATAATATAAAATATTTTGAAGTTTCAATAAATCAAAAAACAAAAATTGCCTAAAAATATGCTTTGAAATTTTTAAAAAAAAATCAAGCGTTCCGCACTCACATTTTACGGAATTATGATAAAGTAAATATTTCAAGTACTGATTTCTTAACAATGTATTTATTTATTTTTTTTTTTGTTTTCGTTTTGCTTGTTGTACGTATTTACTATTTTAATGATATAAAATGAAGAAGAAACATTCAACCTGAGTTGTGTCAACGAATATAATAGCCATAGCCCGCATCTTGAATTCGTTCTGAAAAATTCACGCACTATAGACTTATTTACAGAGAACAAGCTTAGTTAAAGAACATAACAAAAATTATCGCAACAATATAAACAAAAACAACTCACTCTAACAAAAACTTTTACTTGAAATCGCCTTAGCACACACACACCTACACTAATCCCAAAAATACTAAGATTCTTATACACACATACACACACACACACACACACACACAGTGATTGACTTGTCTATGCATAATCATATATTTATTATGCATTGAAAAGCATGAGCAAGCAGCAGCAACAAGTACAAAAGTAGAAAGAAGAAAGGGAAAAAATTAAATAAATAATGTTAAGCATACGCCCCGAAGCACGTCTGCTTTGACGACGGACGACTGTTGCTGCCAAACAATAATAACAACAGCAACAACAATTACCTTACAACTCTTTGTTTTTTATTTTGCTTATTTTGTTGTTATACGTTTTCTTCAATTTGATTGCTTTGATTATGCATACTTTGCCAAATTTCTGCAAAAGAAAAGGGAAATTAAATTTACTCTGACAACAAAATTTTCTGTTAAAAAAAAATAAACAAATAGAATGAATAATGAAGAAATTATTTTGATTATTATATTTCAAATTTCCACTTAATACACATTCAACAACACACACACACACACACACACACACACACACACACATACTCATTTATACCCACTCAAACACTTATAGGTGCTCATAACAAAGCTGCGTTCAGCAAACACAGTGGAAACGCGTCAATACCGCAAGGCAGCCAAAGCTCTGCTGGTGCTCATTCCACTTTTTGGCATCACTTACCTGGTCGTGCTGGCTGGACCCAACGAAGATGGCGTTATGAGTCACATGTTTGCAGTTGTGCGTGCTGTATTGCTAAGCACACAGGTAAGCCAAAACAGCAACAATAACAGAACAACAACAACCACTCGATAATGCTGAATTAATAAAAAATAACACTCAAATTTGCACATTTGATTTGAGCACAAGAAAATTGAGCAATAATATTGATATTGATTAAAATTGATTATTGAATTTTTAATAATTTCTGCATCATTTCCTCTTTTTATTCATTTTCATCTACATTTTATTGGCTTGCTGCTGCTACTGCTGCTGCTGCTGTTGCTTTTGACATACTCGCTGCCTGTGTGTGTGTGTGTGTGCTGCTTGAAATTGGGACGTTCGCAGGGTTTTTCTGTTTCTTTATTTTATTGTTTCCTGAATTCTGAAGTGCGTTCCGCTCTACGTCATCACCTGTCGCGCTGGCAAGATGCTCGTAACATTCAACTGAACCAGAGCAGAAGGTAAGTTTTTTTCAAGCTGTTTATTTATTTTGTATTGCTGTGTTAAAATTTAATCATCAGCAGAGCATTATCAGCATCCGTTTTGTTGCTAATATCCTGTTTAACTTGCTTTGAATTATTTTTTTATGGCTGCATTTATTTGTCTTTTTAACAACTTCAAACGAGTGGAATACATTTATGATTAAGTTTAAAAAATTCTCTAAAAAGTTTTCGCCAAGTTATTGAATTCTGGCAATTGAAGCTGGCAGTTATAGCGTTGACGCTTGGCTGGTATAATTTTAAGTTGGTCATAAATAGTTTGCAAAGATACACATATTGAAGTCTTGAGCATAACTTTTCATATAGCTTGTAGTTAAACAGTTGGTAATCTGGTGAGTCAAATGCGACAAATCTGTACACAGTAGAATCTGGATATAAAGACCTTCAAGGGACGAATATTAGTATGTGTTCTTAGTGCTTAGCTATGAAACCAAACTTGAGTATACATCGTGATCGCTAAAAACGGTAAGTCGTTAAAAGCGAAGTCGTTATATCCAGATTCTACTGTATTATATTTCTGTATATCGGTGTGTATATTAAAATAATGTAATTTACCATCAACATATGATATCATACCATGCCATGCCATGTCATACCATCATCATATCAATTCTGAATTTCAATTGAAATTTTTTTAAAAGAATGTTTTCAGGAAAAGTTATCAAACCACAGTATCCAAACATTTAAAAAATCAATAGAAACGATTAAAAAACACGCCGTAAGATCTGAAGCCCAGATACTAGGTAAATTTATATATGTTCCATTGCAATAGCATCTGCATAAAAAAATATTGCTATCCAATAACAAACCTAAAAGCGGATAAATTTGTTAGAAACGAAACTTTAATTCCTGGAATTATTGATTTTTGTATTCTACGAAACATTCTGAGACAGAAACTATTCATGAGTTTACAGAACTTGATTTAATATGAAAGTGCACTGTGGCGTATGAGTGACATTTGAAAGTGAGCTTTAAACTTGTTTGCTTAAAGCAAGGAACTCGCTTAAAGTAGAACACATCATTCTTTGTCAAAAGAGAGCTGATAAAGAAAACAAGGCTCGGCTTGTCCGCAAATGCATAAAAAAATACACCCAGAGAAAAAATCGGCTTAATTTAACCTAAACTCAGGTAAACATTTTCCATCATGAACCCTTAAGTTTTTTTTGTGGCTTATTAAAACTGATAAATGTTGTTAACCAAAGATTTACCTTTTTTATGGTTAAATAAACTAAAAACTTATAAAAAATTATTAGTTTTCGAATCTGTCCAAGAGTCGAACCTGGTATTCCGTAGCTATCGCATGAGAGTTTAACTACTAACAATCAAGCCATGCTATTGCTTATTTGAATGTGAGCAAAATGTACTTATAAAAAAAATCAAGAGTTATTTTAAGACATGCTTCTGTTTACCAGATCAATGAGGGTAAAGAAGCGTGGATTTGTTAATAAAACAAGTGTTCGCCAGTGGTCGAAATTCGACCTTTTCTCATGCATCTAATTATGCATTTTGAAGAAAATAAAGTTATAGGCAAAAATAAAGTTATTTTTTTGGCCTAAAAAGGGTGTCAGGAGAGCCAAAACTGCTCCAAGGGGATTTTTCCGATCCAAAAAAAAAGTATGCAGAAATAGTTTTTAAGAGTCCCTTTAATTTTTTAATTCGGTGTCCGGCGATATCTATATTTCGATCCGGCATAGCCTTGCGCTTTTTCTTCTTCAACTTCGAATGTTATTCGAAATAAAATCTGTATATTTAATTTGTATTTGTATCTATACAATTTTTTCACGTTAAATAAAGAACCAATCAAATCAAAGAATTAAATAAAATATTTTAGACAAAATATTTATTTATTGAAAATTATATGCAAAAAAAAAAAAAAATTAACTATAAATATTTTAAAAATACTAAAAAGCACATCATAAAGGAAAGATAACATGGAAATGTATTATTGCCCAGACGCACAATGTAACGAGTGGGACAAAATTAGGTAGGGAACAAAATGTCGAAAATATGTAAATCTAAAAGAACTTTGCGATATCTCTCTATTTGTGAATTTTATGCTCTTTTTATGTTCCAATGAAAATATGCCGAAATTTCAGTTTTATAGTTTTGTACTGAATATTTTCCAAAATCGCAAAAATTTATTTGACAAGTTGTTGCCCAACATTAATAAACTTAAAAATATTAACAAACAATTTTTCATATTCCACAAAAAGATCCCAGAAATCCTAAAAACCTTAATTTCTATTTACAATTCAAAAAAAGGGATATTTTTGTTTTATTTTATTTTTGAGTATGTTTTAAAATAAGTATAGTTTGGAATTTAATTTGAAATAACTGCTGGAGATAAACAAGTTTTGACAAAATTTCATTTAAGCTTTTGATTTGAATTGATGTCACTCATACGACATAATGTACTTACATATCATACCAAAAAAAATAGAAAAAACAAACATAACCTCTACACATCATGGGATTAATAACTGTTTTTTTTATGGTTATGGTTTTCTTATGGTCTGGCTGTTAAGAAAGTTTGAAATTTGATTTCAAATGAATCGGACAGTTTTTTATAGAAAATTTTTCAAAAACGGTGGTGACCGTGACTTGTGGTGTCCGTGGCGTGCAGGTTAAGTGTGTGGCTTAGCATGCTCGGAGCCCGAGTTCGATCCCCAGCAGACAATGGCAAACCTCAGAGAGTAAATAATGCCATGTAAAGCTTCTTGAGAACATAAACTTTAGCCGTTCGGAGTCGACATAAAACATGTAGGTCCAGTTCTCTGTTAATTGTGTGCAAACATTTAATAACACATACAACACAATTGATCAAAAGAAGCTCGGTCAAAGTTCTTTCAAAGGCTGAAATGGCCAATTTGTTTTTTTTTTTTTTTTTTTTTTCAAAAACTGTCATAAATTTTCATAATATAATATAAAATAATGATTTTGTTTTCGATTTTTAATGATATTTATAGCACATCAGCGTGAAATCTGATAATTTAATAAAATCACCCTTTATATAGAAACTAAGTTATTATTTCTGAAAAATAAAAACAATTGTACTATAACGGTACTTTGATATTTTATAGTTTATACAAGCTCTATATATCTGCATAATAATTTAACAAATTTTTTATTGTTAAAAGCTATATGTACACAAGTTCATAAAATTTATTTATGAAGCATAAAAAATTCTGACATAAAAAGCTGTAGTTAAGCTCTGTGATGCATTAACGAAACAAATGTATAAAAATAAAGTAAATACAAAAATAGAGATCAAACAAATATTTTGCATAAAAGAAAATAACTAACAAGTAGAACAGAACGCAGTGTTATCTGAGCGGTCGAAACTTGAACACATTTTTTCTTTAAATCAAAGAATGCTCGTATTTTTGATTCACTGCCAACGGAAACTACATTTTTGTTAAATATATATTCTTTGAAACATACAAAAAATACACATTTCCTTTTTTAATCAAACTATTAATTGTTAGCTTAATTGTTGGACACAATAAATGACATTTTAAGATATTTAGAAAATAGTAATATTAGCATTCTTCGCAAAGTAAACTACACTTTTTCTTAAATTTAAGACAAATGAATTGAATAATTTAACTTAAGCAAACTTAAATACATGCACACAATTTGAACTTCAAATGAACTATTCCAAACTGATTAAATTATAAGCCCTGCAGCAATTTTTATTACACCTAGAGAATTTGTTTCACAATCTAAACATGCCTGATTGAAACTTTGATAACTTAATTAAAATTGGTGTTATGGATGCAGTTCGATGCATTATTCTTTGACCAGAATTGAAGACCGGAATAATAAAAGCCAACCTGTCAGCAGTGCATAAAAAAGCATTTAATTAAATGCATATCCTTAAGCAATGGTTTGAAGAGAAACAATGCAATTAACAGTAAGAGCAGCATGTGGATGCATTCCCAGCTGAAGACAAACCTTCACTTACATACATATACACCAACTCACACTTGCATTTCAAATCCTTGCATGCCAAAGTGTTTATTTTTAACAACTACTGAAATTAAATTTGCTGAAACTTTGTTGGCTTTTTATAGAGGGCATTACCCGTTTTTCAACATATTTTATATGAGTGTGTGTTAATTTAGTTACGACATTTGTTTAACCTTTACACGTTATGATAGTCAATTTTAAATTTATGCCTTTGTTTGTTGTCAATAAAAAAAAATAATAAAGAGTGAGCCATAACCCAGAGTATGTTTAAAATAATTGTTAAATTAACTCTGCTAAATGTTTAAGAAATTTTATGCAAAATAATAAAAGAAAGTTCAAACTAATTGCAAAATTAACCCAATAGAAAAAAGCAAGGAACCAACTATGAGAAGTAAAACGCTTTCCATAAATATGCTTTCCATAAATTGTATGAACATTTATTTCGTTAAACCTTGTATTTGAAATAGAAATACCAAAACCTTCTTTAGAGAGGCCGATGTTTTTCTAATTGGTCTTGTTATCATATTTATTTTCATTTCTTTAGAAACATAAAACTATATGAACATATTTGAGGGACATTTTAAATGTAATAATTAAGTTATTTTTAAAATAAAAAGCAGTATTTGAGTAAAAATAAAGTTAATTAAAAAAAAAATATTTTTGCAACAAAATTAGAAAATTCGTCAAACCAAAAAGGGAATGCATTTTAAAAACAAAAAGGACTAGAATTCAACCAAGAAATTTATCATCTTTCAATCAAAATATAATTATTGTTGAAAAAACGAAATATATTAAAACTAAAAAAAAAAAATAGAATTATAATTAGAAAACAAATTTTGTAAGAAAATTCAATATTTTTAAAGCAAAAAGGACGAAATCATTCCCTTTTGCACCTGTTCCTCTTTTGTGTGACTTTATTAAGTTATGAGTTTTGGTTTTGAATTTTTTCACATTATTTTTTTTAAGTTTATTTTACGGTGTGTTTGTGTGTGTGGTCATGTATATGTTATTAATTGTGTTTTTGTTTATTTGTTGTTATTGGCATGTGCTCAGCTTAGTCCCAACCTCTAACTGACCGCTTATTTATCAACTGTGAGCACTTTGGCGATTCTGCTATGTAGAATATGTAAATGAGTTTGTATATGTTTGTGTGCGCGCAAGTGCGCAAATATCTGTTGCTCTCGACAACTCATGCATGCAACCAAAATCCTTAATTGCCACCTAAGCGGTGAAGTTGTTGATGACGGACATGTCGACCACGTTGGCGGTGATGATTAGGACGATGATGCTAGAGAAAATAAGCTGCATAATTCCGCACAGTACACACAATAAAATATGGACACCTGTATTACTCGCCCATTCGTCAACTGAATTTAAAGAGCTTTGATGTTTGAATTAATAATGATTATCATCGTTTGATCTCGGCAGGTAACACTTGTTTTTAAACTTAAAACAGAGGATTTAAGTTGTTACACCTATACAGTGAACTCTGCGTTGGTTATGAAAAATGGAGTGATAAATAAATATGAGAGAAAGGAAAATCTAGTGAAGTAAATGAAAGATGTTCTATATCATTCATTTTGTGCAAGACTGTCACAATTTAAAATTTAGAATTTAAGAAATGGCCATGAAGAAAGTTTGCTTTTGAAAAGCAACTGTTGCTTTGTACCATAAGGCACATTTGTTATAAAAAAGAAATTAACGGCACAAGAAGCAGTCCTTGAATAACTGACTTCAGTGGCATAGATATGGGGGTGGTCCACTGATCCGGACCCCTCCTTAGAGCCATCAGCCAAATATGAAAGTTATTGTCAATTGATTATATTAAGTTAAAAATTGTTTTGCGATTTTCGAAAGAATTTTATGATTAGAAAATATTTAAGATATATTTTTATGATAATTTAAAAAATAAAAGTACTGATTTTTATAAAATTTTTGAATGGAATCATCGTAACAAATATGAGTTTTCAAATTCTCTTAAAATTCTCTTAAACTGGACAGTGATTTAAATATACGCGAAAATATTTCATTTACAAATATTTGTCATGAACTGAGCTGAAATGAAATTAAAAGTACACTGAGAAAAAAAACGTACTTTCAAATTAAACAAAAAATTTTAAAATATAAATTTAATGCATTTGCGTTTCGACAAAACAAAAGTTAAAACAAACGTGTTTCATATTCAAACAAATTCCTTTCTTTTTTTAATAATTTCCTCTTATTGTTTCTTTGCAATAGCAAAAAAAAAACGCTATCTGAGATTAATTGAATGAAAAATTTATGTGCAGACCAGGGGCCAAATTACAGCATCCGTGAACGAACGAGTAATCAATCAAATATAATTCCATTTCGATTATATTTTGGTAAGATAGCATTCGATCGAACACGAAACGGAATTTTTGTTTGATTGCTATCGAAATACTGTCATAACAAAAACTAGAAAAGCTAGATAAAAATACCATTGCAGGAACTTATTATACAACAAAATTTTTTCCTTACACTATAAATAAAAAAGTTAAGTTCCTTTTTTATAGTGTTACGGGTGGGACCGCACAAAATATTATTTAAGAGATTCATTCAAAGATGATTAAATTTCTGTGAGTTACTGCATATTTTCGAAAAAAAATTTTTGATGTGAAAAGTCAAAATTATAATAAACCCATCTTCATTGTTTTTGTTTTTTAAATAAAATTTTTTTTTACTAATTTTAATTAAAGCAAACATATATTCATCGTTACGCGTGGGACATGAAAAAATACCTTTTATGTATTGCTTTTATTTAAGATTATTACCACTTATAGAAGTAAATGTGTCCTAAGTTTTTAATTGCAGCACATCCTGGGCTCCTTCAACGTGCAAAGACATCCACTTTGCAAGCACATTAGCAGCTAATCCAGCAAAAATAATAATTATAACAGTGGAAGTGGAATTGTTACAGTTAAAAATGCATTTATTTTTAAGATTCTTTTAAGATAATATGACGTCATCAACTAAGGATCAAACGGCATGAATTAAACGGCTACTTGCTTCCTTTAGCAGCTACTCGGTTTTGGCAAGCAACGTCTCTTACGGACTTTCGCATGTGCGTCTTTTAAAATGAAAGATATTTTTATTTTTAAAAATATTTTTGGAATAACATCTTTCGCACAGTTCGGATGGCTTGCCGTTTCCTCACCCTTTTGAAATTCATAGTTCAATTTTTTTATTTTGTTCCTGTAACTTAAAAAAAAGTTTCAATAGAAATACATATATTTCATTACAAAATTCATTAATTTTGTAAGAAAGTTAAGCCCACTCGTTTACTAAAGTTGATTCGAATAGGATTTCGACAGAACCGCATCGAACATCTACTCGTTCACGATAGACATAAAACGAAAATTAAATATTTTTCTCGTTTACAACTGCGATGAGTAAAAAATCGATAACTTTCACTCGTTCACGAAGCTTGTCATACCAAATTTTATAAAACCTATCAATCTCACTCGATCACGGATGCTGTAATTTGACCCCTGATCAAGTTTATTTTTGTACATCTTATTTTTAGCACCCATTCTCTAGGAAAGTTCGCGGAGAGTGAAAAAATGTCACTTTTGAAAATTCCATACACTTAATGGGTAGGGGAGCGGGGGGCTAGTTTTAACACTTTTTGGAAAATATGACGGGAAAACGAAGCTACACAATATATCCTGGTTTTAAAAATATGAGTTGAAAGGTTAAATGTCTGACTATCCTTGCATTAAAAAAAAAGTTTTGGAAGAGGAAGTATTTTGTAGCTGAGAGACGTTTTAAAAAAAAATTGCTAGTGTTACATCTTACCCCGTGTATGGGGCTAGTTGTAACAGCCTTGTTGTTGGGCATGTTGTAACAAGCAATAAAACTGAAGTTTTTCAAATATTCAAGTATTTAACAAAATTAAGGCCTAGTTTCACCAACTACTAGCTTCATATGTTTTGAAAAATTCTTAAACGTTGAATTCTGGCCCGGCTTGAGGAAGTGGTTTCAGGTGTCCTTAGAGAAAGTTGTGAGTTTTTTTTTCATGCATTTTTTGCATGCACCAAACAGGCCCAGCCGTATTATTTTAGTGGCATGAGGCTGGTATATTTGGTGAACAGCACATTGGTATGCCAACTCTTTCACCTATATTAGAAGCAGTGCAAAAGATATATTTGCACACGTCAGTAGGTATTAAGTAACGATTATAATAGAAACGGAATAAATCGTTTAAAAGGGTCAAATAAACATAAGCAAACATTGAAAAACATCAATCTTCCTTTATTTAAACTTCATTTCCAAAAATTGTGTTCAAAATATATATGAATTCATTATAAAAAAGAGGCGTCAGAAAATCAAATTAAAAGATATTTGTTTAAGCATTCGTCAAAAGCATTTGTTTTTTCTCGACGAAACGGAACGCAATGCAAAAATCAAAAATCTATAGATCTCTTATTATAAACGCTCGCATAAGAAGTTCATGCAATAGATTGCAAAGTGACATTTCTCAACATACTACAACGTTCCGTTTCGTCTATTATAGTCTGTTTCAAAAGAGAAGAACATTTTAGCGCATGTTTGAGAATAAGAAAATAATTTTGAGAGCGTTCTTCATTCTGATTGGTCGACATCATGACAGAATAATGAGGTAGGCTCATATTTTTACGGCTGCTCAAATGTCTAATTTTACACTAACAAAGCTGTGAGGTGCTATAAACGTCAAGCGAAAAGGCAACAACAACAATTAGAAAACTTAAATTCGAACAGCTGAGTTTTGACATCTAGCTCACTTTCTCTCCAATATGCGCCTACCTTGTTATTCTATCATGGTCGACATTAAAAATTAAATTGAATATTCTCTGAGCAGAAAAATAAATTAAAAAACATTGATGTATATTCCTGAATTTTGTTGTTCATCGCAACTGCGCTGCGGAAGAACTGAATTTTATTTTTCAAAATCAACCAATCAAAATTGAAAAAACGGGGCGTCAAAACATAATTTGTTAGCCAAAATTTCACTTCACAATTTTTTTCTTGAGAAAATAATTTAGTTTTTGTGTAGTTTGTATTTGATTTCTCTCTAAAGATGCAGGTTGCTGCAGGCCGTCGGTGTAACACCGTACTTGTGCGATCATTTGTTCTGAATGTTTGCGTATTTAAATATATAGAAAAATAGTAAAAAACACTCAAAAATAGCATAAAGTTCAGCGAACAGTACAAAAAGAGCAAGAAATTACGCTCTAAAAAATTTTCTAGCTTTAAAATTAATTTCTCACTGCGCATCGAAAAATTAAACTAAAAAATGTTCTTCTCTTTTGAAACGGGCTATATAATCAGCGCTTTAGAGCTTCAGCTCAAACACGTGTTTCAAACTACACGTGTTCACGAAAGTTCGAACTCCATGTAGTTCGTGTTTTGAAACACGAACCTCAACTGCACGTGCATTTTATTTACGGACTATACGTGATTTTCGTATTTACATGAATAGTATTCACGTACTTTAAGCAGAGCCGATTTTTTAATCGTTTTTTTTTTTTGAGTTTATGAGAACGAGATGGGCCAAAAATAAATAAAATATATGACAAAAAATAGAAGAACCGGGATATCTTGAAAACGGAGCGAGATAGACCAAAAATAACCACTTTTTATGAGTTTCCAAGGGTATGAAATTGTCGAGACGCGTTTTTAGAGGGGTCACACTAAATCAAAATATTGTACCAAAAATATTTAAAAAAAAAATTTAAAGAACGTGATAAGCCAAAAATAACCACTTTTGACCTAAAGTTAAAAAAACTATGAAAAATTCGGCTCATGCCTAACGTATGTGAATTCACGTGAAAACGAACCTCACTTGTAGTTCGTGAATAAAATACACGAGTTGTTGAGGTTCGCGTTTTCAATTGATTTTTTTTAAAAACACGTGAACACGTGTAACACATGCTTACGTGAAACTGGAAGCTCTAGAAGTTATGAAGATATTTTATCTTGTGTTGAGCAAGTTGTTTCATGTTACAACTTTTAACATTTTAATATATGAAAATCAACTTAATTTGAAGAAAAAGAAAATATATATCAGCAAACTGTAAAAAAATATTCTACGATTAAAATTTAATTAGTTTTAAAAATCTTTAAGACGCTTTCAAAAAGCGTATATATTATGACATATATTTATTTATATATATTTTATATATTTATATATATATTTTATATTATGAAAATTTTATAAGTATAAAAGGCTGATCTCTAGATTATTACATATTTTATAATAATTGCTATAAATTAAGCCTATATTTACGCCCACTCGATGGAAAGTCCGATGAGACACGAACGGGTCTCATTTGAAAGAGCGCGTAATATAGGATGAAAAAAAGAGAGACTTGTAAAACAAGCTTTCGTATTCTAGGCAAAAATAGAGTGTTACAACTTACCTCTGTTATAACTAGCCCCCCGCTCTTCTACGCTATCTACGCCACGGACTAACATCATAACTTGATTTAAAGCCTGTCTAAAATTTTGCCCGTATAAACTACACCGATTGATAATTAGAACTTATAGTCTTTACACTGAGGGAAAAATGTGCTAAAATTAAATGAAATTGTGTTCATATCTAACGAATTTGTTTTTGAAAAAGAGCTTGAAATAAATTCATTAAAATTAAACACAATTGTTTTTGAATTTAAATTCATAACAAAAGTTTTTCTTTTTAAAACAATGTTTTTGTTAGAAAAAACAAATTCAAAACAAAAATTTTTAAATTTAAAACAAATATTTTAAAGCATATATTTTCGATGCCTTTTTTTTAGCTTTACCGATTTTTTAGCATCACATCCACAGACAGCTGCCCTGGGGACCTCTGAATGTTAACTCAATTCGATGAAATTTACATTTGATATATTTTAATATTTAATTTATTAGTTTTTATTTTATCGTATGTTCGATATTTGTCAAACAAATTCAAGCCTCATATAAATGAGGTTATTTCGTCATAATGCGTTCAAAAAAGACTCATTTCGTATGTTGTGGGCCCCAAAATATGATTCATAAAAATTATTGTTTTATGAGTCTTTTTGTACTCATAGTAATGACGGTTTTAAGACTCACATTTGATACTCTTTTAAGACTCTTATTGCGTACTCTTTTAAGACTCATACTTAGTACTCTTGAAATACTCATATTTAATACTCTTTTAAGACTCATATAAGAAGTCTTTTTGCAACGAACATTTGTTGTAGTTCAATTTTAATGCTTGTTTATCGCCACAAACAAGCAATTCCTCGAAAAGCGACACCAGCATAGCATGCACGGTTAAAAATCTCGGACTAAATTTTAAACTTTTTTGGATTACATATAGGACACGACCAAAAAAAGATTATTTTTTAATCCAATGAAAAGTTTTAAATTTTTCAATCCAAAAAGGATTTAATTTTAATCCGCAAAAAGTTTAAAATTTCTTAATCCAAAAAGGAATAATTGTTAGTCCACAGAAAGTTTAAAATATTATAATCCAAAAAGGATTAGATTTGAGTCCAAAAAAGTTTAAAATATTGTAATCCGAAAATTATTACTATTTAATCCACAAAGCTTAAAACACTGTTTACTGTAATAATGTATATAATAATATTTTGGTTCAGATTTTAGTTAACAATTTATTTCATTTAATTAAAAATAAATTTCGGATGCTTAAATAACATTTAGAATTCGTTGTAGTTGTTTTCAATCTTATACCTGAATTATAATGCGGCAGTGGCATTGATCAGCTGTTATTTAAGAATACTGTTGTTCAATGGTGAAACTTACATTGCAGCAGTGGCAGTAAGCAGTACTGCCGAGGTTAGCGCATTTCTTAACTCACTGCCAACATGCAAATAATAAAACTACTAAGAAAAATTCCACATTCACTGCTTTTGAATCTGACGCTGCCACTGCTAGATTGTAATTTGCAGGCAATAAAATACAAAACAGCTGATCACTGCCGCTGCCACTGTCACAGCTGCTGCCACTGCAACTGCTGTATTGTAATTCAGCTATTAAATAACATACATACTTTTTCTTGAAAATACTACCTTAATGCAAATTTGTAGTCCAAAAATATTATTAAAAAAAATTAAACTAAAATATGAAATAAAAAATAATACATTTAGGATTGAAAATTCCTTTAAACCAAAGTTTGGATTAAAAACTAATCCAACATTTTTAACCGTGTGTAGATAGCATAACGGACAGTTAAAAAGTTTTATACAATTGAAAAAAGAATATGCTTGATTAAGTACTTATTTATTTATTAGTTTGGTGCTTTTGCAATAATCCGATTCTATTTACTCATGAAACACTCGTTTATATGTAAGACTCTTTTATGAGTCTTTTTTATGAACAATCATATCACCGTCATATTTGGGACTCTTTAATGAGTCTCTTTTATGAGTACTCATAAATCAAATACAATAATGACTCTTGTATGAGTCTTATTTTTAAGCAATCATTTAACAATTATATTAAAGACTCTTTCATGAGTCAATTTAATGAGTCATCATAAAACACGCATAAAAAACACACTTTCTAGAGTCATTTTTTGGAGAGCCTCATACAATGATTGTGGGGTTTTTTCAAAGAAATAATAAGAGAAAATTAAAAAAAAAAAGTAGTTTATAGGTAGTTGAAAATTAAACACAATTGTTTTAAATTTTGTTTTGTAGAAACGCAAAGACTTTAAATTTCTCTTTTAAAATTTTTTGTTTGATTTTAAAGTATGTTTCTTTCTCAGTGTATAAACCATCAGAGATAATTCAACTATTGAAAAATAAATACAAAAACAAAATCTCAATAAATTCAAATAAAAATTCAAAATAAGCCAATATTAATACGAAAAAACACAAGTCGAAACAAGAAATAGAGAAAAATCTATAAAATTACCATTTTGGAATTACTGGTGTACAGCAAAGCAAACAACGTCAACATATTTTCTCTGCTTATAACACTATATTTTTTTCCATTTAAAATAATCATGTGGCAGCTAATCAGAAATGCGCAAAATTAAAGTCTCACTACTTAAACCCGCCCCCCCCCCCCCCCCTCAATTCATATTTGTAATATGCTTCTGCATAACTGTCATAAAAAATTATATAAAACCATGTGTTCTTTTGCGCTGTAACGATTTTATTTTTACAGCAAGTCCCTTTTGATATACAACGGATGCACATTTACTGCATCCTATATTCTGCTACAGCGTCAATTCACAACGGCACAAGAATAATAAAATAATATTAAAAAAAAAAACACATGAAATCCATTCTGCAGTAGCGGAGATCTGCTCTCATCGCCTTATATTTTACAACAAATACACACGAGAAATTCAATGCGAAAAGCTAGATAAAAGTATAAACAAGTAGATGTGTAGAAAATAACTACATATATCGCACACTAAATACAAAACAGTCACAACTCAAAAAACATGACTTTTCAGGAGAAGCGAAAAATAAAACCCTTTGGTTGATACTACAGAAAAAAAGCAATTTTCATTTAAACACACAAACTTCATTCTTCCATTTAATGAAGAAAATAATGAAAAAGATTGTGAGATATGTGTGTTGTGAATTGATTTATAACAAAAAGTCGGTATAAAAAAATTTTGAGTTGTGACTGTTTTGTATTTAGTGTGCGATATATTTATTCAGACCTGAAATTAAACAAGTCGTTCATTATTCCTTGCGAATTTTTTATATATTATGATAATTATAAACGAAAAGGTTTTTACTACAGTTAATGGAACGCTAAAAAGCGTTGCAGTTTCATTGTCACTCAAATAAAGATTACTTTACAAACAGATGCTGATATATTTATATTTATATACTACTGAATATTTAACTACTGACAGTTCTATTGTATTTCAATGTCAGATCGGATTTCTTAACTTTATCATTATTATAGCACTCAGCTCTCATCTTATTATAGCACTCACATTTTGAATTGTCTTGAAGTTGTTTTCATCTCTTTAAAATATAGACAAGCAAATCATTCAGAAAGACTTATAAACAGGGCTGCCACTCTCAAACATTTTATTCTACCAAATTTAATCAAAAAATTAACCAAAATGAAAAAGAATTTACCAAATACAAAAAAATAAATATTTTTAAGTTAACAAAACAATGCATTTATACATATTTTTTGAATTAAATGAACATTTATTATACGCTTAAAAATGTTTCATCGCTTTCCACATTGGTCACCTTCTTTCAAATAAAACATTTAAACATCTTTCTGATAAAACGTTTGTCTTTATTTGGAAAATTATTTTCAATCATAAGGATGGTGCTTCACAATGAACATGATTGATATATTTTTTATACAATCATTTTTTTAAATATAACTTATTTTAAATTTTCATTAATTTGAAATTTACCAAATCAAAAAACAATTTACCATTTTACCAAGTCAAAACCTTTTTACCAAATTTGGTAATATTTTACCAAAACGGCAGCCCTGCTTATAAAGACTTTCTGTTAATTTTTCGTTTATGGGATACACGTATGGGAATATATCACGTTATTTTTAGAGTTATAAGAATATAATAATAATAATTATTATTGCAGTCAATATTTTAAAACATTGAATCTTGAAAAAATGTTACTTTCTTACATTTACAGATATACAACGAAAAGTTTTAACAAAAACGGTTCACCACGAGCTGAAGGTACACGGTAAGTAAGCAATATAAGAAGAGAAATAAAATTTCAACAGACTTTGTTTTTTCTTTTGGTGAATTTTTTTAATGATGTATCTTTGTTTTTAGAAAAATAGCTAATTTTGACTCATTCCGCAGAAAAAATCATTTGTCGTTTTCATTTTTGTTATTTTATTCCATTGCTGGCATCATTCTTCCACTAGGTGTTAGATGGATAGACAGACGAACATGGCTAAATCAATTCAGTTGGTGATGCTGATCAAGAATATATGTACTTTTCTATACCTACCACGCTTCCTTTTGGACGGTACACATGTCGTGGCCCGCCCATGTCGTGGCCCGTTGATTAACCCCTTAGGCCGCGTGCATAGTAAGCTCCAATTCAGACAGACGGACAGACATAAATTTGCTCAAAGTGTGCAGAGTAACAGCAGGCTAGCTCAGGTTTCTCGCAGCTGATTACGAGCAGTTTAAGTTATTTTGAGTAGTTTTTAAATATTTTTAAGGAAACAGCGTTTTTAAAAGCGCATCATTTACAAATTAGGAATATATATTTTGAGTGCAAAATATTTTGAGTGCAAGAGAACTCAACAAATACAAAAAGAAACAAATACAAATTTCTTACAAGAAGAAACCAACAGCAACAGAGCAAGAATAACAAAAAAAAACAAAACAACAAACAACAACTTGCATGTCCACAGCAGTGATGATATTTGATAATTTTGGAGGGGAGTTTTTTCACTCTTCTGAAAGTACATTTTCGGAAGTACTTTTTGTTTGATACTGATAATTGTTTTTTAAATGAATCAGAGTGCGGAGTAGAAGTGCACCAAATATTTTGTATCTATAATTATAAAAACGCAAACAAAAAATTGGTCAAATTTCGACCCCAGGCGATACTAGTATCATTAAATAAGCTTTTGTTTTGTAGCTGAGGCACTAGGAGTGGGAAAGTAATACTTGGAGATCTTTAGTTACGGAATTTTGATACCCAGAAACATTAAATTTTATGAGATTCGACAAAAAATTGGTTTTGAAAAAAACAAATTCGGGGTGGCGTGGGGTTAAGTTATGCCGCATCGGTGTTAAAGGTTGGTGGGAAGTGGACAAATAAGCCGAAAACCTTCATAACTACCCAAGTGTGTCCCCTAAAGGGGTGAAATCTTCGACCGACCCCAATAAATTTTTTTCTCCGAAATTTTTCAGGAGCATACCTACCCCAATCTCCTGGTTTTTTTTAACATTTCATCGCAACATATCTACCCTATATTTCCAACCTTTTAAGGGGCACCTATGCATGTTTTTTTAAACACTTTTTTCT